>OX337244.1:122644146-123392791 GCA_946965025.1 Blera fallax
TTATTGTTCAAAACTGCGCAAAAAAATCACCAAGCATTATGGCTCATTAATTCGTAGACACATTCTACTCGCAATGACTTTAACTCTGAAAGAACGAAATAGACATGACTCATAGCCTGAGACCACTGCATAAAGTAAACAACAAGGCAAACACTTTCCCTGGAAATTGCACATAAAAAAACTGTCCTTAAACATGCCACAAATTATTTTACCACCCCAGTCTGTTTTCGCCTCAGACCATCGATTAAATAGCCATAGACTGACTATATTTGCCACAAGTCCATTGGATCTATGTACTAATTACAATATTTCAATAGTCACAAACGTATTTCATACACGACTATGAACAAAGAAAAACAAAAACAAACCGCCCCTAATTCACTATATTGTCATTGGTAGTGGCCCCTTTGGCGCGCATAGGGAATTGTCGTATATTTACACCAGAAAAATGACTCAGACTCCTACGCTTAGCCAATTGACTTTTATATACCTTTAATCCTTTTTGTTGTATCGACATTAAGTTCGACAACACCGGATAGTTCCTGACCAGCATAGTAAACACCTTGGGGATTGTGGTCAAAGGAGATAAGGCACTCAATTGGCATAGGCACAAATTCCTTTGAACTTAAATTGTGTCCTACGGCGTTTATCCCTTGCCTATTTTTATTTTCTATTCTTATTTATTTTTATAAACTCTTTGTTGTCTTTGTACAAAAAATAAATCTAAAGATACAAAATTTCTATAGTATAAAAGCACTCCAGAGTTCACTATTTCACACGGATGAGACACAACAACAACAGACAAAAAACAAGAAAACGTACAAAAAAGGACCTTGTGTCGTAATTTATGCACACACGCTGGTGTGTGTTAAGGGGCGTGTGGAAGGCAAATTTACTACTAAGTGTCCTATAAAGCTACATAGACAGATTTCATGGCAATTTTATTCTTTTTCAACGTGAATCTATATAATCTCGTTAAATAGGATACTTTAATGCGGCAGTAATGCTTTGCAGTTCCCGTTGCTTTAATATTATCTTTGTATTTGAAAATTTATAAATAAAACAAATAAATATAGAATCCTTCTTTGTATGTGTCTAGCTTTTATAATTCACTTAAACAAATTTATTTCCAATCACCGAAAAAGGACGTATTGCCAAACAGTTACTCTTCGCGAAGGAAAACCGAATGTCAACTAAGGAATGGTTTTATAGATGACAAAGCCTTCACGTGAATACTCGCGGGAGAAAGTCCTATTTCTTAATTTTTTTTTGCAGTCACAGATACAGTCATGCGTAATTGCGTAAAAATAAAAACAGAAAACATTTTAGTTCACTGGGGCAGTAGGACATTTTGACAGTTGATATAGTGCTTCTAAAGCTCTTAAAAAGCGAGTAAGATGGCAGCACGGTCTTTGTGGAGATATTTATATTTCCGGTTTCCTTCAGTGAAAACTTTGACTTTGGTGTCTATTTTGTTTTAAACTTAATGCATAATTGCAATTGTGGCAAATGGCCACAAACCAATGGCCAAACCAAATTTGAGGGTTTAGTTAATTGGTGTTGTTTCAGATTTAGGTAACGTGGTAGGTAGACAATGACGGGTAGGTAACTCCAATGGGCAAAAAATTGTCTCTGTGATAAGACAATTTCACTATTACTTAAATGCCTGGCGGTCCCTGCATAAGTAGGGGTCCGTGCGGTCAGATAAGCCTCTCGAATCAAGAGACTTGATAAAATCAGAAATATTTCGTGAGGGGAAAAAATTGCAAGAACATCGTAGTTAGATACTATGTATATGCTGAGAGAATTTTATAATTACGCAGTTAAGAAAACACTCCAAATACAAGAAGTCTAAAGAGCGCATTGGATACCCGAAAACATGTAGCAACACAATTGCGAATGACTTGCAACGAAGCAACTCTGACGATGTTTCTTCATAGCATGTCGAAAAATCTAGTGTAGTAAAGCGGTTTTACCTTTCGCAAATGCCTGACAAACGTCCGAGACTATTAACTGTCATCAGAAGGGTCTCATTAATGCCTTTTGGATTCGGTGTTAAAACGGTTGGTCCCATCCATTGGCGAAAAATGTAACACAAATGGTTGCGAGATGCAAGGTCCTGCACCAAATATTTTTTTATTTTTTTATTTATAACTGGGTCAAAAGACGTTCACCCTCAGAAAGAATACCGGAGATTCAATCATGTTCGTGAGTGAGTTTAAGAATAAGCAATAATCAGTTCGTAGGCGAAGCAAGGATTGGACATCAAGATGTCAACTTTGGGCGATTTTCATTTGAGGCATATAAAATCCAGATTGTTCAAGAATGACACCAATCTTCTTCCATAAAGCCCTTGAAATAATAAAAAAAAAAAATACAAATACTTGGCGCAACAGACGTATGTGGTCCAGAGCCTAGCTTCTCGCAACGATTCATGTTGTGCGTGTTATATTTTTCACACAAATTGAAGGGACCTGCAGTTTGGAGCCATAATCGAAAGGCAATTTAAGAAGCTTTCTCTTGAAAGTTATTACTCTTGAACGTTTGTCAGAGGTGGGACTGTGAAAAAACTTTTTGTTGTTTCTGGGATTCGAACGTCGAACCGCTCGCTCAGCGATACAACGCACTAACCACTTGAGCCACGGCGCCCATAATAATGAAAGAATAGTTCCCGGAAAGATTCATCTTGTGAAATGGAGCTGCTTTATTACTGAAAATGATTACTTTCTGTAATAACAAAACCAATAAAACATTCCTACCACTTTAGAGCAGCTAAAGGTAAACATAATCAAATGTTTAATATACAATGTTTCCAAAAAATTTCTATACGACTTAGATTTCAAGATGGCGAAAAAGAATGAACATTTTTATGATTCAAAAAATTGTAGTGTAAATGACGACCATTGCGTCACTTACCCGAGCCCCAAACCCGCTCCCAAAGGAATATTTTTTAAAAAGTTTTCTCTTCATGGTTGCTCCACATTTTCTCTTTGTCATTTCAACCATCTACATAGCTCGAACAGGTCAAAAGTAATTGTGACGTATACACGAACGAACATTTAGACAAGCAGGCAGACACCGTGTTAAGTTCATAAATGTGTCATTTATTTTTACCATTTTGGTGTAGAACACTAAAGATTAAAGATACAACGATCAGTTTTGATTAAAATTAAAAGCAAATTCTTTTTTATGTTTGGAGACATTCATTTCTCTGCTTCTAAGAAATATTTGAGCTCCTCTGAATTAGTGTATACTGTACTCTTAACTCATCCTCTATTGACCAAGTTTGTCTATATCTATAAATATTACCTTCCTTATCTACGAACAGAATATTACTATATCAAGTAGATACATACGTATTTACATTACCTTAGCTTATCACTTGAGTAGAGGGGAGTTATTACATCGTCAACGATAGAATCTGTAAGTTATCAGTGAATTTCTAGTCAGGTATGACTTTGGATATGCGACTCTTTGTCATATACTCAACTGAAAATTATCCAAATTCATCTCATCTCAATGACCGCCTTAGCAACATATCATAGTTTGTTGCCTTTTGTATTTATTTATCTCAAATCCGATCTGCGCGACTTTAGCCTCACGTGACATTCAGCCATTATAGATCGCTTTCAACCGTTTTTTCTATTTATTTTTAAAATATAATAATTTTGTAAACCACTTTAATATATTCAAGGTCTACAAAAGCTAGGTCTTAACCTATTTTTATCTAATTGAATGCCATTTTCTTGTTGGAAATTACCCCCGGCACGTTTATTTACGCACTATAGTTTTTTAACTTGACTGCCTATGCTCGTAATTGTATATTTTACCACTTTGATCTTTAACATTTTGAGTTATTCAGGAAACAAGATCAAGCTACTGATACACTGAGGCATGACAACAGAGTTTTCGCTTCAGAAACTACCTTTATGACGTGTTATGCAAAAGATTGTTGCTTTATTTTCTGCACTTTGTATTCGAAATGCATTTCGTAGAATATAAATGCAAACTCCATATGAAAGAGAACAAAAATGTAAATTACCCCAACTGTAAGTAAACAAAATTTGAATTTATCTTAAAAAATATTTGTCATTGCATTTATTTTATATTAAAAGTAAATATATAGACACAAAACAATAAGCGTGCTAAGTCACTTTACAAACTTAAGTGTAACACTTTATAAACTAAAGAACTATGTATGTCTACCCACAACATTCCCCGAGCACCGTACTTCTTCTTTGTGGAGGCATTCAGTTTGGAATTTTCTCACTCCGTCACGATCACCATCGTATTTGTCGAATTTTATCATAAATACTAAAATATAATGCCGTCGTCAGACTGGATTTAAGCAATGTAGGCGCCATCCCTTTGTATAAGCCACGAAGTCCCTCCTGTTGTACGGTGAGTTTCAAGCAACTGGCTACTCCCGTGCATCTGATGTTTTGACCAAATGTCTGACGGTGATTTTCAAATCCCTGAATTTGCAGACGTTTTTTAACCAAATCAAATGGGTAGACCATCATTTTGGAGAGCATCCCTGATGAAGCACCCATCACTAGCAGAGTCCAGGTGGGAAGCTTGCTGCAAAAGAAATAGGAATTAGTCTTTATTTAAAAAAAAATGTAAATTATGCTGCACTATTACTTACCTTCGATCGTCGACCTTATAAACTTTTATAACAGATTTGCTAAACAATCGATAGAACATGAAATTGGCTCCCATCAGTGGTGTAATCTGCAGTAACGCTGATGACAAACCGCGATAGAGGCCACTTGCTCCTTCAGTACGTACAATAGCTGATACAGCTCGGGTCGCGTTGCGATAACCTTTACTGGAATCTTGTGCCACCAGCCGAGTGCGTATAACATCGAGTGGCATTGAAATGATTACCGCTGTTCCGCCAGCAATAGCGCCGCAAATAAAATTCGAAAAATTTGGTTTGTCCTTGAGGTAGACAGTCTGATTGGCGAACAAGCTTAGCTGTTCATATGTCCAAAACTGCGAAATTCCATACAAAATGCTTAGCACTTGTGCGGGGTTGTGACCCTTCCAAAACGCAAGAAGACCCTCTTCCCGAAATATCACTTTGCATGCCTGAAATATCGAAACATACTTCGACTGTGTACCCGCCTGCCCTCCCAGTGGTTCCACCTGCAGCTGGAAACGAATCTTCAACACATCCAATGGCTGACAGGTAGATCGTGTAATAGCAGCTGACAATCCTCCCGCCAGCACTTGCTTCATTTGCTCCTTGGTGCTGTAAGTCTTTTTCTTAGGCGCAGCTTGGGCAGGCTCAACCACCTTCGCTTGTGTTGCCATTTAACGTTCTTCCAATGATTTTTTCTGCACAAAAATAACTCACTTGTGTTTTCTCTTAATTACCGCCTCCTACAACAAATTAAAAGGGAAACGGTGCAAAGATTATTTAACGCCTGATTAAGAAAACACCAAAAAAAAAACTCCGTGTAATTATTCACTTCACTTACGCATTTGTGTGCCGAGCAAACGGTGCTAATGAAATGAAATTGCGTTTTTTACTGCTGCTCTCCCGCAGCCGTTGTCTATTTGTTTAAATTAGATAAAAAAATTTGGTTGGAAAATTAAATTTCACCTTCCAACCTGATGTTGCGCTGGTGGTATTCGCTTCTTTAAAGTTGTGCTGGTTGTGATGCGGCGGCTTCTGCTTCTGCTGCTCTTGCTGTTGCTTCTGCTTTACTTCTTCGCGCTTCGAACGGCTGTGCTGTTGACGATTCTGATGGTACAACGTTCGTGGGGAGGAGAAATGCATTGACTGTTTCATAAACCTCATTTAATAACAAGTGAAAAACTTTCTTTTTTTCATTCAAAAAGAAGTAAAGAAATAAGTAAAATTCCGAAGACTACAAAAACAAAAATCCGATTGTAATCAGCTGTTTTTGACGTATGTTACGTTTTGTTTTTAACAGAAGTGTCACGAAGGGGAAATGAGTGAAACATTGAAAAAAGACTCATCCAGTGGGCATTGCCATACGTGGGTGTTATTGTTTAAAAAATTGTAAATTATAAAATTTTTTTTTTAGAAAAAAAAATATTTGACTATCTAAGAAAGTTTGTAGATAGAAAAATGTAAACACATTTAGAGGGAACGACCAAAGCACAGTTTATTAACTACGTTAATTGAATCTTTTCCTTCAACCAGTCGTAGTGTGTACCGAGTCATGAAAGTGTACCGGGTAAAGAAAAAGCAGATAAACTGGCAAGGAAAGTAAGAGAGTAGAAAATAGGGGTTCTTATGACAACTATTTAAACTTTGATCAATGTGCATTTACTACAGGAGTTCAATAACAACTGGATGAAACTACAAATCATGAAAGTGGTTAGATAAATAGTAACAACACAGTTAAACGAGCGTTAAACTCAATTAGAACACAGGTGAGATTGATGATGGGACTTATAACAGAGCACATCAATCTCAACAAACATTTGCTCAGACTCGGGTTAGCTGAAGCAACAATCCGTGTCAACTCTGACTAGGAAGGTGTAGAACACTATATGCCTTCAATAAAGTCCATGTATCAGCGACGCAAAGTAGGACTTCGATGGTTAGGGTCTTATATGGAGTCTTTTTAGGCTTTTGAGGTCTTAGCCTCAAGCATTCTGCGCTCTGCTACAGCTGTAATCTAATGTATATGCTACAGATGTAATACGTCAAGGTAGGCAAAGTTCCTTAATATCTAAACTTATAGCTATGAACTGACGTTTTGTCTAATTAGTGCAGATTGTATGTTTCTATTTGTTGACATACTCCAGTTTTGTCCTCTCTTACATTTTAGCCAAAACCGCTTTGAATAAGGCCGATCAGTTTCCAGCGATTGAGCATCCGAAGATTACGCATTCATTTTGCAACGTTGTCAACAGTGTTGCCATTTTGATCCAACGCTGTTTTTTTTGTTTTTTTTTTTTAGCGTGGCCTTTTTTCACGTACCACCCTGAAGGCACTTCAATCAAGTTTTGAGAATTAATAGACGGTCAGATTCAACGAAACTCGGTACTGAACTACAAAGCCACACAGCAAGATTACATTGCACGATAGGAAAAACTTCACGGTAAGCTTCCCTCCCAATATGAAACCGGGGGATGATGAAGTCAAAAAGAACTTCGACCAATCAATCTTTATCGATGGTTCAAAGATAGATTGTATAGTCCCAAAAGGTATCTATTCAGAGACACTTCTTATGCCCTGTATCCCCTTGTGGGTCTAAGGGCCTCTTTACGCCTACGTGCCATCGTGTATAATTCCTGGCAATGTATCTTCTCAACTTTTCCCCTACTGCCGCGCCTGCATCTCGACTCTTCTGCGCAACGTTCTCCTCGGACCGCCAGGTATTCTGCCATCCTGTGTTAACGGGTTCAATTGCATAGCATTATTAGCTATGGAACTGTCACCTTTTTCAGAAAGTGTGACCAATTTACCTCCACTTCCGCTGACCAGGCACCTATTAACGAACGTTTGCAATTTTCTTGTGATATAGTGGTGTCCAGCAGAGTGTAGATAACTGTGACATGTCTACATAGATATGGCCCATCTATATATGATACTATGACGTCACCGGAGCTCCAAAATAGACCTCGCGCGGGTATTTTCGAGTCGGTGACTGTCTGCGCTGGGCACTGGTGGATTTACTCTGCGAATATCCCGCAATAGCGAAAACCAGACATTGCACAATAGACAAGCCTCTCTTTAGAGACCCAACTTTTCTTTTCTATCAGACGCCAAGTACATTTATTGATAACTGGGTCACTTCTTCTCTTCTAAATTCTCTCTTCTAATTACCTAAAACGTCTCAAAAAAGTACAATGGCAGTAAATAATATATATCTCCATGATTATTCTAAAAATAAAGAATAAATAAATTTTGATGTTTTGTATTTTATTCTACTTGGTACAAATAAAAAAATGTTCATCGGTAACTAAACTGCAAAAGTTAAGGAATCGCATTTACTATAATACTACAGCAAGTCTATATCACAAGTTCCTTTCTAAGATTTCCAACCAATCTGAGGTGAATTAATGGAATCTGACGCTCCATTAGCTTGTGATGGTGTAGATATTGGATACGGAGGGGTTTGTGGGGTTGTACTTGGATATAAATTTCCTGTAGGATTTCGAATGGTGCCAGAAGAACTGTTTTTAGATGTAAACACTGGATATCGAGGAACAAATGGGTTGTCCTGAAATTTTTCTTTCGCAGTTATATCCTCATCATATGTTGGTGGAGCTAAAAAAAAATTTCAGACAAAATTGAAATAATTATTGTATCACTTTTCTTACGCAATGGCTTATAAATTGGTCCTGTGCCCGGCTGCCCCACTACGACACCATCTTGTTCCTCCATTAGACTAGCTTGTAATGGTACCGTGCCAATGGTAAGTGGAAACACAACATCTAGATCTGTATAGAATCCAGAAAGTTTAACCGAAAATTTTAACGTGTAGCTGATTTTGATTAATGAACAGTTCTCCAACGATGATGGAACTGTGGATGGAATTTCAAGAAACTCATTTAGTTCTGCTTTATTTTGTTTAACAACTTCTCCCAAAAGATTTTGAGCAATTTTGATCTCATTCCATTTAAATTTTGTTTCCGGTGAACGACTCGTGTACGTTGCTCTTCTTAGGAGCCTTACTTTAATATCTGAGCAATTGACATCAGATTGGTTATCTAGGACAACGTTAAATCGAATTTTTTGCCCTGGAGCATACGCTGAGAAAGGAACTCGAACCGTAATAATGATCGGATTTTTACTCCCGCAACACATACTCAAACAAAACACCTTGTGTTGTTCTTGTTCCATGGGATTTGCATGTGAAGGGTTAAGATTTAAATCGAAGGGTGAGAGGACGGTGAAACCTTGTTTGAAAGTGTTGTTATAGCGAAGGACACGATCGATTACCATCACAACTTCGTACTGAATTTGTCCGTCAGATCCATTAAACGATGTCGGAGCATTAGGTGGAATGGTAGCCTGAAAAGGGTACACATACTTTCCAGCAGGAAGCTCCAGTTGGTTGCCTCCACTCTGTCCATACACGTATTTTTCCGAACTAAAATACAGTTCAGATGCAGAAAATGTTTCTAAGGCATTCTCTCGCTTGCCTTGAGAATTCTGCTTAGTGATGTTCTCGGTCCAACGTACTTCGGCGAACCCATTAATACTGATATAGATAGCTGGAAATATTTAAGAAAACTTATATTTAGCTTAACATTTATAAGTTAATTAGAATTTTTTCTTCTATTTATAAGGGGGAAGAATTTGTGGCAAAAGAAGCGTTGCGTCTGTTGTACGAGTACAGTGTACTCCCTTATAAGCGGACACCGACGGTTGCAAAGAATTTGTCCGCTTATGAGAGTTGTCCGGTTATGAGAAAACGAACAAAGGACCTTTAAAAGAAATGTTCTTTGAAATCTGTCCGGCTATGAGGGGTGTTATGAGAGAGTACAATCTATTTGCTTTAAGTAAGTCTGCGTGGTAAGCTCTTAAACAGCCTTTAAGAAATAAAATGCTTTAAAAAAAACTTCGAATCGCCGAAGATTTCTGTTTAAGTCAACACACAAACGAATATCGAAGAGGCAGGAGGCCTCACAGATCGCTAATATGGGTTTTGTAAGGCACGTTCGACGCCATCGACGGAAGCACTCGGTATTAGGATGAGCAGCATCAGCTGGCGGATGAACTAGGTGAGGAATTAACCCCACAGAACATTACCAGGCAGATGATGAGCACGGAAGATGCTTGGCACTTGCAACCATTATGAGGGCGCAGACAGTAGCGACTGCAAAACTCAGTGCAGCAAACTGGTAACATAAGTGAACACCTTAAGATAAATTCCTCCCTCCCATCAAGATTAGGTCCGATGACTTCTGTTATTCGGCAGATATTATGACGTATGGTCTTGCACATTTATGTTTATTTAAGGAAGTGGTTAAGTATTTGTGTTAATTAGCCTGTTTGAAACAGTGTCGATAACAACTTCAGATCTATCTGAAAAGTGAATATCAAGAAGTAAATTTAGCGAATCTTCGCTAGAAGTCGTCAAAAGCCCACCTGTTTTTCAATAAGTTTGCGTACCAGTATTTGTAAGTAGAAACTTAAGAGTAAGATCCAACCTTCCGCCTCTTACTCTCATCATTTTGTTTCTCGATATTAATTGCATTAATCAATTTAATTGATTTAGAAGACGTTAATGACAATTGACATGAAGCGGGTGCCTTTCAGTGACATCATTGATCTAATTAAAAAGTATAAAATGTGATGGTCACTCTAATTGTGTGTATTCGTTGCGCTTTTATACTAAAAAGCCTACCGTGGGAAACATTACATTTCTTTAGCAAAGAAAATAAAAACGAAATTGGTTAAAGCAAAAAATAAACACAAATATTAGTTTTTTTTTTAATTGTTGATCATTACTCAAGCATTTCAGTTTTCATTGAATATCTCCGTAGAAAGTTTACACACAAGCTTCAGTCTGATGCGAGTACATACATATACATATGTATGTTCATAGCTGCCCACATTTGCGAAAAGGTTCAAAGTAAATAAGTAAGTAGGTATGACGTGACACGCACAAATGAGCAGAGATCGGATGAAATCGCATTGGTTACACTATATAATATAAATGTTTCCCTCGATCGAAATACAAAAGTCAAAAAAGCCTCATTGTTTTAGCCTACATATGAATATACATCATTTATACTGTATACGCATGTAGTATGTACATATGTACCTACGTGCGAGCTATTCACACACAATCGCAATAAAAACAAAACAATTTCCCACAGCACACGGCAGCATTAAGCTCCACAACTGGTTTCCGGCAACATAACTCAGCTTATAAACGCATTTCGCCGGTAGAAGTAGCCTTGGATTGTTTGGGTTGATTACGTAATATTCCAGAGAATGTTATGAAAACCACGAATCTTAAATATCATATTCTCTGCATCTCTCAATGAATACAAATAAAACCGGTTAATATAACTTTCATGTTAAATCACAAGAAAGAAAGATAGCTGGTCAAAAAATGAGGCTTTAAACTCATTACAAATTATTCCCTCACAATCCATAAAAAAAAAAACTCATCGGCATCAGAACAAGTTATTGAAACCAAAGGTCAGTGTTGTGTGGATTTTAATTCATTTTAAGGGAGCTATTCCATAAAAAAGGTACAGCTTTTCCTTCGAAGTACAATCACGCTTTTAAAATAAGGAAAATTGAAGCTGTACTGCCTAGTGAAGCACGCTTTCTGAATTTTTCCAACCATTGAAATTTAGAAAATGTTGAATGGGTTTATTTGGAATTGCTTTGCATCGATGTATTGAGAAATCCTTCGCCTCCACAAACCTGCTCTTTAATGGCTTTGAAAAAGTTAGAAGTGTCACATCTTGCCTTAGGTTATGCGAGATAATTTAATTCAAGCCGCCAATAAAAGTTGCGTGTTTTAGTACTGAAAAGTTCAGGCTGAAAGGTTAAAGATACATCCGAATCCTTTGAATTCGTTCCTAGAAAACGTTGAGTAAGCGAATTTCTGCCTTTGGGAAGACTCCGCCAAATCTGCTGTTTAATGACTTTAAAAAGGTATTGCCTAGACAGAGGGTAATAACATAATTCAAACCGCTAACAACGCTTGGATTGCTTTCGCATCAAGATTTTGAGAAGGGTTAAGCATTCGTCTAAGGCCCTTTTATTTCCTCTTACGTTTTCAATTGACTTGATCGCATTCATGCAGATGAAGAACTGTGGGAAAGCCCTTTCATTTCCGTGCGTAAAGCATAAATAAATCTCAGAAGTCCGAAACTAAACGAAACTTCTAATATGCTGCAGCATACAGTATTAATTCACTTAAAAGAGTAAGCGTGATTATGGTCTTAATTTTGGTCTTAGACAAAACCTATTAGTTGAAGGTAGGGACATAAAGGTTATGTTCAGATTCAGTATGCCTAGATTGAATTAAAAAATGCAGTAAATGCTCGATATAGTGAACTTAAAACAGGACGTGGACATTTCATCAAAATGTGAATGTTTTTACATACAATACAATTTAAAATAACACATTCCGTGTAATGAGTACTATACTGTGTGTTCACTATATCGGATTGTACACTACACTGACGTTCACTATATCGAGCGTTTACTGTACTAAAATGGACACATTTTCCTATCACGGAAACAACAATCCGCACTTAACTTATTGAATTTGTACAGTTGCACATTATAATTAATAGTTCATAAACAAAATTCCGATCTACTGAGTTCGTATTTTTTACTAGCCATGCAGGAATTGTAATGCATAATACATATTTTTTTATTCCTTTATTTCACATCAATACATACATCGTATGGTCTTTGGCCTTGTAGTGATGAGCTCAGCTACTCCAGAAACTGTCTGCCCAGCATAGTAGACACAAAGAGGATTGTTGTCAAATATTATTTTGCATTTACTCGCCATAACCGCGATACTAATCCAAAATATGCCATTAACACAACACTATAAGCAATAAATTCTATCCACCAGGAACAAGAACCACCGAACTCAAGGTCGTACCAAGTTTTGTACTTCAAACACCGACAATCAAAATAAAAAAACAATAATTAATGGGACAAGCTAAAGTAGCGCCACACAAGAACAGAACTCAAACAAAACTAAATTCGGTGAAATAAAATCTGAGGTCTGCAAGCGCTCGTTCAGCATTAGTGATCATTATATCACATAGTGCGACAACACCCAAGATCCAACTGAGGTTGAATGTCGATCGGGATAGTCTCTTAATCAAGCAAGAATGTATCTTATTTGTACTTCGACATTTATTATCAAAATGAGAAGGGGGAATAAAAATAGAATTCAATTTCTGGACAGTCATGAAGTCTGGGAAATGTATGGAATACAACCAGCTATGGATATGTTCATGTTTAATTGCAAAATATGTAAATTGTTTGGGAACTATACCTGATACAGATTGTCTCTTATTTGTAAGCCACTGGAAATCAATATACGAAATTTTTCTACGTGTTTATTACATTGTGATGTATGTAATTTGATGATCAAGATATGTACTCAGATTCTCACTTTCATTACTAATTGATAGCTCCTTCTACTAACAATGGTTATTCTTTTATAATTTTCTGTGTATGGTCGAATTTATTCCCAAATAAAATTCAAAACGTGTCGTCCTAAGTCTGACTCAACTTTTATATATAAGTATTATTCATAAAGAATGATAGTGACTGTGAAATGTTTTCCGCTAACCACAATACAGACTGGTCCGTCGTGAATTACAATACAATAAATAATGAATGGTATTCAGATTCAACTAATTGAATTTTATCGGAACTAGTCCTCCTCTTCTCGTAGATTGAACACAGAAATATATGCAATTAAATAATCTGATTGAAGCAAAGTACTTGAAAACGAGTATATTATAATAGAGTTTATTTGCCTACTACTTACGCATATACATATGCGTACATGTGGACTTAACCTAAGCTTATCTACATTTTATGATGTTGATCGCATTTAGTCTAAGTATCAGTTCACACATAGAGAGACGCATGCCGGGATTCCCCTTCTTCGTGGCAAGTTCGTCGTTATCTTTCCAGTTATTTACATTTAACATTCAAAAGGACTTCTTACATTAGTGTTCCCTGCAAAGTATTTAGAATTGCAAACATCTGCCTCAAGCAACAATGGAGCTTTCTGTAGAGTTTGTTCATAAACCTTCTCATTCATCTGTTACCTAAAGGCGAGTATATAGTTACCGTACATATGTGTTCCTCGCAATCAGCTATAAAGATATGCAGAAGAAAAGTGAGATCACCATAAACTTTTCTCAGAAATCAGTCGAATCAATCGCACTTTCGTGCTATATTTCGGAACACATACATTACTGTGCTGCGCCCTTAAGGGACTGCTTTCATAAACGAATCGGTTTTTGTTTAATGTAAAAAACTCTCGGGACTAACGGCCCGAAAAATGCTCGGGACTAACGGCCTTTCGGATAATAGATTTTTCCCGTTATTAGAGGTTTAAACAAAATTGAACAAAAGTATTTGTTTTACGGGTTATTACTTTAAGAGAACAATAATCTTAACATTTCAAAAAATGAAGAGTGATTTATGCAACCCGACCTATGCCAGATTATCATATTGGTCAAATTAGAAACATAAACCAAAATAAAGTAATTCGAATAATTAATATTATAAAACAGAATATGAGACATATATACAAAAAACAAAGCAAATGTCTCTGTGCAGAGAAATACAGAATATCAGAATTACATCTTCAGACAGTAGTAAGCATATAGCGCAAAGTCCAACCACTGCCTTCTTACTGACTGACCAACCAGCTGAACGCTTCTTATTTCCAACTATGACATTTCTCCTCTTCTTTTTTCTATACTTACAATACTATTCACAATACAAAACGCTGAATTTTCACATTCCGTTTTGCGAAAGAACTGTCAGTGTGAAAATTTTCCTCAAAGGAAGGGAGCGAAACTCTCGGGTGATTTCGTGCCGTTAAAATAAATTACAAACAAATTAGATATCCCTTTGTCCGAAATTCTATTATATTGACCAGATTCCGCAATAGTGAATCTAATACAATGAACTGAAAGGTTGCACATTTCTTGTGAAAATGACGAAAGAGTGAAAGCAAAAAATGGAAAAGGACAGAGTAGAAATAAAACTAAATAGCCCGGATAACACGTACTTCAGTGGACAAGAAATAAGTGGACAAATATGCTTCTTCCTAACAAAGAAAACAAAAATTCGTGGTGAGTTGGGTTTTGAAAGGTTAAGGGCCCTAAAAAGTTTTTTTATTTTACAAAAAAGTCTGGTGCAAGGATGTGCCATTTTTTTTTTTTTTTTTTTTTGTTTTGACATTTGCAGTAATTTCCTATTTTGTTTTGTGGTGCCATTCCCTTTTTTGTCTGTGTTTTTGTTTTGTAAGGATTGTGAATGAGTCATATTTACATTGCACATATGGAGATGCTAATGGTGCTAGAATCTGAAATTGGGTTCCCGAAAAACTTCCACCACAGAAATGGTCAAGATTTATCAGTTGCTCTTCATTCCAAGAAACTGACGCAACCACGGGAAATAGAATTGCCAAACGCTCTTGATATGAAATCCGGTTGCAAAAGTGACTAGTGACAAGTTTCTCGCGTGCCAAACGGAATAATAAAAAGTTTGTTATCCTTGCAGTTACATATTTCAATTCAACATAAAAATATATTTATTGCATAAGTATCTGTAAAGTATTTACAATTGCAAACGTTTCCCTTAAGCAACAGTGGAGCTATGTATCTGTAAAGTTTGTTCATAGACCTTTTCATTCATCTTTTGACTAAACGCGAGTATACATATGTACTTGCACATACATACAATGTATGCACTTATTTGTTTCTCGCGATAGGCGATAAAGATATGCAGAAACTGAAAAACTATTAAAAGTGGGTCACTATAAACTTTTTATAGAAATCATTGGAAGCGAACGCACTTTCGCCCCTTATTTCGGAATGCAAACATTCCTGTGTATACTGTATTCCTGGGTAAGGGTAAAACCACCCTTAAAAGACTGCCTCCATAAAGAAATTGCTCTATATCCAATGTATTTGTTTCAAAAGATTTAACCCAAAATCCCTCTTAGACGTAACGCCCACTAAGACATTTTAGTAACGCAATAAAATATACATATGTATGTGGTAAACATTATCTATTCTTATTCTATTTATCAATGTCGTCTTTGGCGGAGAGAATACTTTCTGCCAGCAGTGGAATTTTAAAATGCTACCGATACTTTTGAAGGGCTCGTGGCCGGCCAAAGAATTCGCTGGACGTCAACTCAATATTTATCTAATTTACCATAATTACATACAAACCAGTTAAAAATCAGCAAATAGTTATAGAACGAAGCAGTTCAATCATAGTCTAAAAATAAATCCGAAGAAATGCAGCTTGTTTCGAAAGGAAGTCAAATATGGGTCACGTAATATCAGGCAACGGTCTCTAGTCTAACAGTCTGAAACTAACAACATCCGTGCCTGGTTTTTCCCTGAAGATCGATCTTTACTCATTGAAAAATTAGACAATTTATTTTATTTATTTATAAATCTCGTAGGATGGAGTTAATACAATTTAAATTCATGATTTATTAATTATTTGAGTACTTGTATCTAAAACAGAGTTTAACTCTTAAAATTTAGCTGTTTTTCTTCAATGTTGTGCACACCCATAACACAAAAGGGCTCTAGCTCTACGAACGAAATTGTCTTCTTTAACTCACCTTTCTTCGCCCTCATACCATCCCGTCCAAAGCAGCCTGATACCGAGTATAATGACTTTATTAGGTTTATACTTGATGTACCCATACCATCAGAGGTGATGTAAAATTAGCTAAGTGTTTTGAACGTAGTTTGACTCTGAGACAACAACAAAATATCTTTTGCGAGATAAGTTGGGCACGCCTTACTGTCGCGCGATTTTCCGACTGGAAGACACTAGAAAATTTGTTCATGTCCAGTTCCCTCAGCTGTTTCTTTCCATCTACATATGTATATAGTATCAATGCAGTTTAACTTCCACTTTCTGTGATAAACAACGTCCATCTGTTCGACTCTTAAGAGAGTGGATTCCGTTCTATTCCGAAGCTATCCAACTTTGGGTGAACTGTTGAGGCCTAGTAGTCAATCATTACTTCAGCATCACCATTAATTACAACGTTTTCAAAATCGACATCGCTGTCATTATTCAGGTTCAGGTCAGAGTTCCATCCATCTCATGCTCTTCCTGCAAGAGCAAGAGTAACCAGTCTTTTATAAGAAGATATCCCCTTCTTTTGATGCTGTTAATCGCAGGGATGCTTAAATCATACATTTTTTCTTAACCATTAAAGTAAATTATTAAAAATATTTGCATCAAATGCTTCATAATACCACACTCTATCTTTTGCGGTATACTTTGTTAACAGATGCGGTAGAGTATGGCAACTATTCGTTTTGGGTGGATTGTTATTTTTTATGTATTTTTTTTTATAAAATTCATCAGCATTTTTTAATAAGCAAATTGAAAGCCTTTTTCTTTTATTTTAGCAATTCACCTTCAAGTTTGCGCCAAGGGAAAATGCAAATGGATGGAAATGTTTCACAAAGACCTTTACGGCAATGTAAATCCCCGACATGTTTTTTACACTGGAAAAGAGGTATTTCTTAATGACACCGTTAATGTTCCTTATGTTCCTTCGCGGGGCATCGAATTAGCCGCTGGTGAATTATCGATGGACTTTACATATTTACTGTCCAAAGATCTGCCTTCATCATTCAAAGGCAGCTATGGTTCCATTAAATATAAACTTAAGGTCATCATTCAAAAGCCATGGACATTCGACGAGAAATATACGATTCCATTGACTATCGTTAGATACATACTTAGCCCACCAATTACAACAATCAATCCACCACAACCTCAGATATGCCAAACGACACGTAATGTCAGCGTCTTCGCCAGTGGACCTATATCTCTAGTCGCTGAACTTCCCAATAATTTTGTCATACGTAACGAAAAGGTGACCCTTCAAGTGATCGTCGACAATAGAAGCAGTATCCATGTGGATAAACTTCGATTCACTATCATTCAGAAAGTCTACTATCGTAGCATGAAGCCACTGATGAACTCTAAAACCGAGGAAGTGGTAATATTCACTAAGGAAACTGGTGGTGTAGAAAAGAAATCACAGCGTTCGTTTGCGCATGATTTGTTGGTTCCAGCTTGTCCGCCTACCGACAAAACGCTAATATTTTACATTTCGTACACGTTAAATGTGGAAGCTATACTACCAGCTTTCTATAAAAATCTTTCCATTTCATTCGCCGTTCGAGTATACTCAGGCGATGGAAATAAAGCTCCCGGTAATCCATTTGAGGGAGGCGATGAATCTGTAGAGTGTGGTGTTTTTCCCGTCTGCAATCGGTTGAGTTCATTTATAAGCACAAATAGTCCATCTCACTCACAAATGCAAAACGAAAGTGAAAGCAGTTCACTGTATTCAACTGCCTCTGAATCTTCAACTGTGACGCTTAGTCCAGCGCCAAGACCGACTGATTTTGGAACATTAGACAGGCGATCAACCCGAAGTAGTATTCGAAGTTACATGGGATATCCATATCCAAATTTGGCTCATGAAGTACTCGATATTCAACATGAATTTCCACCAGAACCGTATCCCACTGCCGGCCGTTCCGAATATGTCAATGAGACCGCGATGAATAATTCTTATCCTCCACCAAATGTACCCACGTTGCCGCATTATCTTCAATCATCTGTTCGTTTTGAAGTGCAGGCCAGATATCCAATAAATGAGTTGCGTAAGTATAAATTTACAATTTCGTTATGAAAATTATTTCAATTCTATTTTTTTTTTTTTAAATTCCAGCACCATCGTATGAGGAATTATTTGGAAATGCTGCTTCAAATACCCCAACAGCACCAACTCCAGAGACACCTGTTTAATGGTATCTCTTTCGTTTACGAATATTAAAGAAAAATGCAGGCATTTCTTTTTGTATATACTTTGCCCCATGACACCATTAATGAGATTAATGTGTTTACAGTAACACCTCGTCATAACAACTTTCAACATATTTACACCCCGATTATGATGTTCGTTATACGTATCCGTATGGCGTTTATAGTTGATTGTCCTCCTTGTCGTCTTAAATTCTATTCTATAAAAACCAAAATGGGATGCACAACGTTAATCGACGTATGAAACCGCCGGAATCCGATTGGTTATCTGCTATACTTGAAATGTGAATTCACCTAAATTGTAGTCCCTTAAGTTTTGTTTTGTTATAACGAGGTTCTACTGTATGAGCTTATCATTATCATAATCATATCTCTCAAAGCGTTGACACAATTTATTGCATTGTTACATTGTAATTGTAATCTCAATCGACATCCGTTTGTATTTAATTATTTATTTTGCGTCCAAAACAATAACTAATACAAGAATAAATATTTTTTAGCTTTTTTAAACGTTTTAGAGCACAAGGTAGTTATTGTTATAAGAAATCATTGAATTTTCTTAATCTAGGAAATATGATTTTTATATCTTAAGTTAAATATACTCACATTTTTATGTGTTCATAACAAAATTTATGCTGTTTATTTTATTTTCCTCATAAGCGAACAGGCAAAGTGGTCGTCAATAGCTTAAAAGCAATACTCGTACATTTATTTAACATATATAAATTATTTCTTATTTATTATATATAGGACGTCGTTCTTAAAAAGTACATTAATCATTATTTATATTTCTTATATAAAAAAATATGTAAGTACGTGTGTATATTATGTTTTGGGTCAATTGTAGCAGAGATCATTGTTTCTGTCTTGTGTACATTGTATAATTTCAGTCAAATAACATACCCGATGAATTTTTGAATTCACATCAGCAAATCAATCTGAGCAGCACGACTAGTTGAAGGTTCATTTGCTTGGTATGTCGTTGAATTTTCGCGGCCTGCTGATAAATCAATTCCGAACAAACCCAATTCTTTAATTAAATCATCATCAGCATGGTTGGAAGAACTTGAAGTTTCGTTTGTAGCGGTATTTTTATCGGATATGCTTGATTGGACTGGCAATTCTTGATCATTACTGCCGAGAAAGTCGATTATATTATTATGATTTTCGACTGCTTCTACAGCTGTCGCAACTTCTATGGATTCATTGGGTTCGTCTTCGTCGGCCTGTGGTGAGAGTACATCTGATTTGTATTCAAACGCTGATGATTTAAAATCAACTTCAATAGGAAATAAATTTGGAGTTTCTTCTAAACGAATTATCGATAATCTATGTAGTTCTGCAAAGCATTCCATAATACCACGAAGCTGTTTAGATAAGTCATTGACATGTTTACATTCTAGAAGCTCCATTTTTTCCAGGACATCATTCCTTAGTTGTGCAAATTTTGAGCGTGCCTCTTGTCGGCATTTAAGTATCAAACGATATTCATAGTTACCGGTCTCTACGCGATACAGTGACTCTTGGAGAGCAGCAAAACTATGCTCTTCGTCATCCATCTCTTTAACTTTTAAACAATAAGATAAATACGTGAATTTTGCATCGGCGTATTTTTTTACAGTAAGTTTTGTATCCGGAATAGCTTTATTTAAATAGGTCCCAATGTCAGCCAGAATTGGTTTTATCGACTTAAGCATGGTAACGCCATCTTTTTCAAAATTTCTGTGAAGCTCTCCGAAGATACGAAAAGATTCAGACGCCCTTAGTTGCGGTTCCTTCACACTGATTTCAGCAAAAACGTCTCCAAATTGCTTATAAGTAGTCAATAAATCAAAATAAGCCTTTAACATCCTTTTGGCGTGTTCAACTAAACCTTTATACATATATTCAGTTCCTTCCAGTTCTTCTAGACGCTTAACTAACGAATCATTACACAATATTGCTCGCGATAGTCCCAATGAATCAGCCGTGCTACTAGACATAGATTCCACAAAACGATGTTTGATCTTTTTAAGAAGGATGTCAAAAGACTTTCCCTGCTCTAAATCAGCGTGCAGTTTGTTGTAATTTATTGTAACTTCAGTGGTTGTGACTTGAATCATTTTAGCTACTTCTACTTTCGTCTTACCCTTGACACTTACTCCGTTTACCGAAACTATTTCATCTCCACTCTGCAAAGAACCTTCTTTTGCAGCAGGCGTTCCATCGAAAACCTTGCAACAAATACAGTTTCCAATTTGAAAGACATTTTATAAAACTACAATCTAATTGTCTTACTTGGACTATGTAGAGACAGGGACATAATGGTGCTCCTCCACCAATACTGATGCCAATTAGGTTAGTCTGGTCTTTGGTTATAACAACTGTACCGGTTGTAACAGTCATTCCCCTTTATTAAAAAGAACAATGGAATATAAATTTATGATTTGTGAAGAAATCCAATGCAATGACCTTACCCGTGTATGATAAAATCTTTAACATGTTAAACAAGATTACACATAAAAACATAAAACATGCTGGAGTGTAAAAAAAGACGAATAACTTAAAAACAAAGAAGCCGTAGTTTTTGAAAACGATATTGCGGTACGCAACAAGTCATAAAAAGAACGATTAACAATTCCTCTAAAAAAGCGGATTAAATTGTGGAAAATATATATCTTTTTATATTTTTACATTCCTTCTAAAAGGCATCCATATTACGTAGTTCAAATCTTAATACTGCAGAAGATCTTGGAAAGACCTAAGCTCCAGGCTCCAGAGCAATATCTTTCATGAACGAATGACAATCTATATCAAATAAGTTGACAAGATGTTGTAATGGACACCTAGCTATAATTTTGAGGTAGTGAAGGATTTCATATATCCAAAATAGAGCGACGTATAGAAGGATATTGAGGTCCGCAAACTTAGAATTATTCTCAAGAAAAAACGAATGACACTTTGTTTATGATCATATCAGTCTTTCTCTTCTGCGTCGAAAAACATGGTCTCAAAAACAACCACGAACTGCACGGTCTGTACTGCGACATTTACTTAGCCAATATGATTCTGATTCACCGCCTGATATACATAGCTAGTACATGTAGAAAGAAAGGGCAGCAGCGATCCAGCCTGGATAATCTATGAGTTCCAAACGGAGGGAAGATGACATCAATCAATTGTGCACAATGAACAAATAACTTGTCGGCTGGGTATCGAAAGGCATATACATAAATATCAATATTGGTTACGGTCCCGTTCCACTGCGAACTGTGGCACCATCAAGTAAAGTAAACCAGTAAGAAAAAAATATTTTTTTTCCACAATCTCGCGAACGTCTCAGAGACTAAAGTGAAACGTGAAAAGCATCTAAATACCAATATTCCTGCGAAAAATAAAACAGTCATAAAATAATATGAAGTCTTGAAATACCCTGAATGAAGCAGGGTATTTGTAAAGTATGTACGTAAAATGACTGAGGTAGTTAGACCTTAACAAGTTCGAAAAGTCTAGTTAAATACCACTATGTCCTATGTGCATATTTATACTTCACGGGTCTACAAGCAAGAACAAAATGAAAGTTAGAGTATAAAAAGTATTACAACAACGTTCAGTGATATGAAGAACGGGACAATTTTTATACTTATCAGTTTATACCAAAATTCTATAAGAATTCTTTAGTTTAAAAGAAATTTTGAAATTGATAGCTACACACCTATGTATATTTAGATAAGTGGTATTTATATTATCAATCTTTGACTACATACGCCTACAATAGAAACGATTTTTTTCGAATGGACGGCATTTTTTAAATTTTCAGGTTTTCATATACATATTACACCTGAATTGTTTGGGGACGAAATCGAAAAGATTACCTATAAGTAATAATTGCATGTAACGCACATAGCACACTAATCATTCTCTTGGGTTTCAGGATTTTTTTCAATGATTATATTCAACAGATATAACTGCTAATAAAATATTTAAAAAAAAAAATAACACGTCACGCCAACGCTAGCACACTACAAGGTACTTATGTAATTACTTACAATCTCTCTAACTCTGCACTCTGAGTGTACATAACTTTTCTTTGGCTAACACATTGGTCTTCCAGACACACGACTGTGAGGTCTTCAGATTGTTCGCCTGTTTCATTTGTTTTGCTGGCAGTTTCTATTGTGCCATGCAATAAATTCAATTCAGCTCCATCTTGACTTGGAATTGATAACAAAATTAATTTTAAATAAAACTGTTGTAATCTAAATCAGTTTTACTGCCACTATTTGGAGTAAGATTTTCTAATTGAGGAATTTATTATGCATACTAGCATGATATACAGTTATAGATCTAATGCACTATATTGGTCGATTGTAAGTTTGAATTTTAATGAAAAAAATAAGAATTGTGTTATTTTTTTAAACAATAAAAATCAAATATTTGTACATAAGCAAATAAATTTTACATGCATTGACGGGATGATAAAATACACGAAAAGTTTTTAGCTTTGTTACACACTTTGGAATAGAGAAAACTCGATAATTCTTTGCGATAGAGTTAATAGATAAAATTTAAATTTTATACTATAAGTGTCCCGCCGCTTCCCAATTTGCCTTTTGAATGTGACTTTAAATTATAGTCATATCCAAACACGAATAATATAACACGAATGGTCGCAAGAAGCTGGGCTCTGGACCCCATGCGCCTATTATTTATACTTGTAAGTCTAAACCAAGATTGCGAACTCAAAAGGTCGAACTTAGATGCCATGAAAGAGTGACTTCGATCCCATTTTCATTAACAGATAATCAATCAGACAATTTAACGACGAGCTATGTGAATTAAGTAGTTAAGGTAGAGGAAACAGTTAAAAGAGACTTCACCCAACTAGGCATGTGAAACTGGAAGTTGTCGGCAGCTGGCTGCAAGAGCTTATTGGTTGAACTCGTCATCCAAACTTGACTTCATTTACGCTACGAATTAATTCAGGATTAAATACTTTACAGACGGGTATAAACGTTTTTCCAGGTAGTCACCTATTCTATCAACCAAGAATATGTACTTAATTAAATCTGTAATGGAGAAGTTGAGTGTCAGTGTCAGACATTTACAAAGAATGAGTTTAAGGGTTTCATTCTCTTCCATGCGGAGATGATATTCTGACTCTAAAGACAGTTTTAGTTTGTTGAGGTAGCATCTTAAGAATCAACAGTCTGTTAAAACAACTCATCAGCTCTTTCGAAGATGAGCTCCCAGCTTTAAAAACACTAAGACACATACCCAGGGGTACCAAGACTTTAGTGCTCCAACTCCTGATTCCACTTCCGATTCGTTGGTAAACCATATCAGACTACTTGGGCCTAGTAAGTGATCACCATTATACTAATTAGTATAGTCTAATATTTCTGTATACCTCAAAACATGTATTTTCTTAGAATTATGTATTATCAGGTATAATATTCAGGTGGTTGCAGCTGCAGCTTAAAATCACATTTGGCAGCCATCTCCTTTATGAAAACTTGTGAGAGGCAAAGACAAACAATAGCTTTTAATGCTGCCATAGGGCAGTTGCATAGCAAATCCTTGAAATTTCTTAACATCATTGGCGTAGTCTGCTTGAAAACTTTCGGCCACAAAATTGTGATAGTGCACGTAATATCATTGTACATATCTTTGGAATAAGACCCCAAGTTCTACCGTACAGTCGTCGTGAGGACAATAATACTTCAGTAGCATACCGTATGCAACTGGAGAACATTATGAATTCATGAAGAAATATAAAACTAGATTCTAAAAGAAACACAACGTAAAACTGGAGCAAAGGAGAAACTAAGAAAGAACATAATGCAAACATATTGTGCTTGATTTTGTTAAATACGAGTGCTCTTAAGTTTGAACATAATTTTACATTTGTGCTAAAAGCATCGTCTAAAAACAACATGTAGCAGTAATACTAAGAAATAATAAAACAAAATCAAATTTATTTAAATAAAGCTGTTTATTACTTTTTATAAATCAAAAATTAAACAAAATAGCAACATAACAAATATTTTAAACTGTCTTAATATTTACATTTTGTCTTCTTCAAAGAAGAAATCCTCATCCGTATCTGTCAGCATTGTTGAAAGTTATTCAGGTCGTCTTAAAGATTTGCAATTTTTTTGTTTTAATATTAAATTAAATAAATAAATATGTTTAAAATTGAAAGATCAATTTTCTTATGCCGATAACCAATTTATGGCTTCTTTTCTTGTTCTTCCGCAATTCCACTACTGTCAAAAGTTTAGAGAGAAGGGTTTTATCAATAATGCTCCCGAATACCAAATTAATGCCTTGAATGGTTTATTTAATAGTTTTTATATTTATAATTCAATAATGATTATTTTGTTTATAAGGTTGATAGTAAGAAAATTTGACTCTGATTTAAAAGTTTGCATAATATTTCTTAGTATTTATACGCGCGCTATTCTTACAGTTGTCAACTTCCGAAAGAAAGTGAAAGAATTTGTCCTATAAAAGTTAAAGTGACGTCTTGCAACAGTTAGTTTTGTTCATTGGATGAAACAGATTTACCCATTAGATCTGTTCGGTTGCTCTTCCTATTGCACCGAAACGTATTCGTCTAAAATGAAAACTGAATTTCGCGAAGCGAAGCAACCTCATTTTTTCGATAGCGAGTGCTATCACGTGTCAATTTGTATGCCTTATTTGACATCTATATTCAGTATTTTTGACGAGTTTTCGCGGAGCCTTTTAAAGCTTTAGGAAAGCCTTCAAATCCTAGAGATTGCTCTATGTGCATGTGCTCTATGCACGGAAAATGTCTTTCAAACCTCTTTTCTACTTCAATTACCTAAGAAGTCATATGTTGCCAATATGAGTCTGATAAATGGAACAATTATATGGAATATTTGAGAAAAATTGTCTCCTACCTTGCTTGCATCAGTTCGCACATTCCTCTAACGTTACAGGTGAGGAAGTCGTGCCGTGTTTGTTTTTCCGTAATCTTGGTTATTTCAGAAACATTTCAAAGACTGAATATATCCCACCGGGAGCATTTTTGTGCATGGATACGTATGGTTATTTACCAAATTAGATAACACTAACTTGGCTACCAACTTAAGATGCCGCGCAAGGATATCCGAAAGAGATGAAGTTAACACCGACAGGTTGAAGTGGAATAATGCTGATGACTTTACGGGTTTAAGGTCATGGTTTTCAGGAACTGAAATCACATGTTAGAAAACAAAAGGCTTAAGTGAAGTTAGGTTAATTTTGTCTTTATTGCTTGTTTTTTTTTTAAATGTTAACATGTTCACAAAGGTTTTCTACATTTTCCTTGCACAAAATATGTTTAATTTATAATTCTTACCACTCTTTCATTTTTTACTAAATCACTATATACTACCTTTTTCAAATTCAAATGAAACCTGTGCTGAAACCAATCGGTTTCCATTTTAGTATTGAGTCCCAGAACACTAACAAATACTTTAAATTATAAAACGTTAAAATTGAGTTATTATAAGAAACCAGTTGTTTTAAACTACAGGTATTGTTGTACTTTTAAATTTATTTGAACTGTTAAGTGTGTAAGTGGCAAGGGTGACAATTATCCATCATCTTAACAATCTAAAGTAAAACCAAATCAATGATTATAGGAAATTCAATTGCATGACTCATAGTATAGCATCATTTTATTCGAACGATTCATTGCACAAATCCGTTTGTCATTATTATCTACTGCGTTAAGACAAACGTCAATATCGTACTCATCGTACTGTCTCCGAAAAGTTTCTACTGGCACTGGGTGTGTTGTATATTTGTGTATGCTGTGTGGTGCGTGTTTTTCTTTTTTCGTCGTCTCCCCACTCAGACAACAGGAAATTCCTCACCGAAAGAAAGTCTATAATTTTCGTTTCTTCGAATAACTAATTTAAGGAAATAAAGTTATAAAATTTCTACACTATGGGTCTTAAAGGGTGTCAAATTCAATTGGACAATCCATGGAATACGTACTACGCTGGTCAGACCATCAATGGTCAGGTTACTTTAACATTTGATTCGCCGAAGAAAGTCCGAGGTAAGATCAAAAATTATTCTATGTACTTGGCTAAGTGACAGAGACAGACTTATTGCGGGTGGAATGACTGGATGACTAAAGAAGAAAGACGAAAAGGGTGGCGGCGGCGGCGACGGCCGCATCCGCACTGATGGGAAATAGTTTTTCTTGTACTTTTTTTTTATAGACGCATCCCAAGCTAAAAAGAAATCTGAATACCCCACAAATCATCTTCTCAAGAATACAAGATAACGCCAGCAACGCAAAGTATTCTCAAAACTTGTAATATTTTTAGCCGATACGGGGCGTTGAACAAAAATGTGGGCAATGTTAGAATACTTGTGCATATTCATCTCCTGAGTGAAGTAATCGAAAATTCTTGACTGATGAGGTTGTCGTAGGCGAGAACAATTTCTATCTAAATGTGTTTTTTTTTCTCCTATGACCCCACTTGAACTGGGTTTTCCTTCAATTCAGACGGGAGGCTGGACGACCATAAAGATAGATTTTTCAACTCCATAAAGTATAGGTATGGGCGCATGTGAAAAATAAAAGAACTTGATTCAGCCGCACGATCAATGACATCATGCATATCTAATTTGCTTAGATAGAATATTAAGTAATGCGAATAGATAGGATCCGTTGTTTTTTATTTAGTGGATATGCATATACATACATACATATTTAGATATTCACATGTACATTTGTATGTGTGGATGGATGTTTCTGTAAATGTTTATGATTAACCTAGGTGATAACCATGGTTTTAACGTTTAAATTTTAATTACCTCTGATTATCTTTTGTGGTAGGTACCTACATATGTATGTAGTACATATACGTATATTTATATGTAAGCCATGGCCCCTTTGAATTCGCCTTTGGAGAGTATGTTTTGATTATGGTTTTTCGTTTTTTAATTGCATTAATATAATTAAAGATTCTGTGAATGTAGGTATTCTTTTCATTTAATTTACCTACATACATATGTATATGTGTATACTTACCTTTCTTGTGCTGCTTTTGCTTCTGCGATTTCGCTTGGCTTTTAACTGTTAATATGTCTGCAAAAACTATTTCAATAAAGATTGTGAATATTCAACTGTTCAGATAAGAGAAACGGGTGCCACAGCATGTGCCACGGGTATTATTGTTTCACGGAGTAATCAGAGTCACGGGGCCTTTGCAAAAATGTGCGCAACCTTTGTTGCCGCTGTTAAGGCACAAGTAATATATGTATGTATAAGACCATGTTGTTTTGTATAATGTTCCTGATTTCGAGAAATAGAATTGCACAGAAATCGAAATAAATCAACAACTCTTTAATGTTAAAGGATGAATAGAACAAAGTTCATAGCTGCACTGCACGTTAGTTTGATTGTCTGTCTACTGCGCAAGTATCCAACGCTCAAGCCATTTGAAATATCCTATGAACTTCGTTTTGGAGGTTTCTGGTCTTACAAATTGCATATTTTTTTCTTTTAAAACATTTTAGAAACCTTTCGGATCTGCATGAGGGTGTTGTTTGTGAAGCTTAAATATACTCATAGATAGGTAAATTCCTTGACTACTTGGGAATTATTGCTGTTGGTAATGACATTTTGACCTTGGCGGAAGGGGAATGCTTCTTGAAACGCTTGAAATAACTTAGTACTTATATAATTCTTGGCTTTGTATGGTATCATATTCTTCAGCGAAGTCCATGAATAGGGCGTGGGTTTTGACTTGAAATTTATTGGTATTTTCCATACTGTTACAAGACGGTTTTTCTAGATAGAGCATATCTAATTGACGATTTGTTGCATGCGCTCTAACAAAGCATCACTCCCGTAATTACAAAGCTTCACTGGTAGGCCATTAGAACTGGCGACTTCCTTTGTTTTTCAGTTTTTTGATAACTATGCTAACTATGTATGTACATATATCCAGTGGAGGGACTTGACTGGGGTTGGCTTCTCTTCTAACTATACCTATGTACGTATTTATATCTACAATAAGATTCCCATATTTCAGTGACTCGGTAAACAAATTTTCTTGACTAATGCAGTCCTCGGTTTTTATCTCTTGCACCTCTTATTTCGCGCTGCAGTGCTTGCAACTGATCCTCTGAGTGCGAACTTTTCATCGTATCACAGTTTTTTTCTTTTCCTTTTTGCGGTGGTTGTTAGCTCCTTTTTTATAAAATGTTCCTATGTAATATTTCTATGCTTTCAATTATTTTTAGGAATCATTATACGTTTCCTTGGAGAGGCAAATACTGAATGGTCAGAATCCAAACGTGTGACGAATAGCGAAGGTAAAGATGAGGAAGAAACCGAGAATTTAACTGGTCATGAAGAATACTTCCAAATTCAGTATTATCTGTTAGGAGGCAAAAATAGTAAGTGATATCTCGGTGGTATAAATATGTTATTATGATAACGATCTATTTTTTTCTATTTCCCCTAGGCTCGGAAACTGAACTTCCAAGCGGTACTCACAATTATCCATTCACATGCGCTTTGCCTCCGACACTACCGTCTTCATTCGAGGGCGAATTTGGTCATGTGCGTTATACAATCAAAGTTACTCTTGATCGTCCTTGGAAATTTGATCAGGATATGAAGATGGCATTTACTGTTATCTCTCCAATTGATTTAAATCTCAATCCAAGGGTTAAAGTAAGTAAAAAAGTTTTGAACATTTTTGATATGTATAGCAAATAATCATTATTTAATATTTTTAGGAACCCTTTAAACTAGAATTAGAAAAATCATTCTGCTGTTTCTGTTGCCGTTCGGGGCCTCTTTCAGTTGTCGTTAATCTTCCAGTGACAGGTTTCGTATCTGGTCAAATAATACCTATAACTTGCGAGTGTGATAACGCTAGCAATGTGGGTATTAACTTGGTAAAGTTCATACTTCGTAAAGTAGTTGCGTTCCATACAACTCAACCACGTCGCGAAACCAAGAAGGATAAGATTACAATTTCTGAATTGAGTGTTGGGCCTGTTGGTGCCTCCGAGTCTAGGACATGGACTCAGCAATTAGAGATTCCACCGTTGCCACCATCGAGTTTGCTGAACTGTGGAATTATCGATTTGGACTATCAGTTACATGTAAAAACTTTAAGAAGTAACGGCTCAAAAGTGCGATTGTTTAAATACATTTTTTTTAATGCAGGTGGAGGTAGAAGTTAGTGGACCACATAGAAATCTTACAGGGAATATACCTATAACATTAGGAACAATTCCATTGGCTTCTTTTAAGTCCCCGGCACCTTATACAGATGTTCCACCTCCAGAGGATCCATCAATGGCACCCACTCAACCAGTTAGTCCAGCTAGTCCACCAAATGGTGCTGGTGGGGCATTGGGTTGGAATATGGCTGATAGCGCTGGAGGACAACTTTATCCGAATATTCGTAAGTTTTTCATTTAATTTTGTTATTTTATAACGGTAAAAGACTTAATTTTTCATATTGAACGACGGAAATAATCTCAATCATCGAAAATTGATGATAAATTATTTAATGAGATAAGGGTATTTTATTTGAATGCATTTCTGAGCTTTACGATAGCGACAAGAAACTAGATTTTAATTAAATTAATCTTTGTCAGCGTTTTGACCTTATACATATGTACATATGTTACTATTTACTACTGTACAAAGCAAACGGTGTAGAAATCGGTTCAACCGCTCTTGAGTTGTAGGGCTGCATTTATTTTATATAATTAATCATTCACCTACTTAAGAACGGTTGGTATGGCTGGTTTCTTCTTATGATTATTAATTGAAAAATTAACACAAAAAAAAAAAAAAAAACATATATTCATGCGCCGCAGAAATTTCGAACCTATGTACATCATTGTGGGTACAAAGAATAGTAAACACATAGACACCTCCAATATAGCTAACTAGCAATGTCAAAGAATACTTATCCGTTCAAAGGGTTTCTTATCCATTCTCTACACACGGACAATAGCGGTCTTGTGTATGTATACACTTGACTTTGTATCCAACGTGTACGAATCTAATGCTTTTGAAAAGGGCACAAAATTATTCCGGTCATCGTTTTGGCGATTGCCCATTTGTACTCTCATATTTAAATCTACAATGCGGTTCAAAAAAACACAAATTTTCTTCTGGTTAATCTTCAGTTTCAGTTTTATAGTTTAACAAAAAGAGTGATGAGATATGTAGGTGTACTTATTTTACTGGAAGCTAATCATTTAAAACTGTTTATTTGTTTTACCTAGCTCCACCACAATTTTCGGAAAGTCAATTTAAGGCATCTACACTGCACAACAAGGAAGACTCTGAACATACTCAACTTCTTGATACTAACTTTGCTCCACGGTATCCAACGTTCCAGTTCAATCCAAGTGCTCCACCAACAAATTTCTAAAGTGCTATTACCGGTTATTTTATATCAAAGCATACGAATATGAAAAACGAGTAAAAATCGTTAAACTAAGCAAGTGAAAAATAAAAGCGCACAAAAAAACGTGTCCCTAAGTTAAAAAAGAAAGCAAAAACAAGATCATATATTTTTTATAAAATAAACTAAAAGACAAAGTCACAATATATAATTTTAAAGTGTTAGTGCTTCTTCTTCCCTACATGTAATTATTATTCTATTCGAGAATGGGTGCTGTGATTGGAATTGTCATCACATATTATTATTATATTTTTATATATTTTTGTTTTTCTTTTTTTTTCCACAGAAATACAAAAACCTTTTTTTTGTAGTAATTAATAATTATTTGTGCATTTTATGAGACTTTTTTTTCAATTTATTTTTATATCCAATATATTAAAATATCATAGGGTTGATTTATTTGGCTTTTTCCGTCCAATTAAACTTTATTTTAATTTGCTCTTGAACCTCAGCTGTTGAGTCTCTTACAAACAATTAAATAAACCGTATATATACTTAAACAATTATTGAACAAATCTATTAAATGATATATTTAATTAATACATAAAACTAATATACATTAATAAAAATAAAATATTACATTTGAAGAGTAAAAAACAAAAAGAAAAAAACTATGAATACAGAATATGAGTGCCTAAAATACATACTTTTTTAAACATTTTTAAATAAATAAGAAAAAAATAAATAATTAATTAAATGTAATATACATAATTGAGGAACAACTACATTCGAAATTTCTTTATTTCGCTAGTCAATTTATTGGGAACGCGCCGTCGATCGAATTGTGAGAGGGATTATGATGTTGTAATGGAAATAAATCTTATCAGCTTTTTAGGAATTTTAAAATTAATCAACGTATGTAATTACAATTTATACATATGTATATTGGAAACTTTTTAAATACATATTTCGATATTGCTTTATAACTTGTCAATGTGGCATGAAATGCTCTGTATGCGAAATTTCTTATTTATAATTTTGTACGGAATATATACAAATAAAGAAATGAATTGAAATAAACGAAATGCCTATTTTTATTTATTAATAAGCTTATTACATGCTATGCTTAGAGCTAAGCTTAATGCCTTTATTATATCTTAATACCTAAACTAAAGACGAAACATTCTAGGCATGGGTTCATTATAACCGTAACTCAGGCGGAAGAGGGAGTTTGTATTAAGGGATATCATTAGGAAGCAGCGTAATGTAATCGATAGTTCCTGCTAAGGAAATTGCTGTAAACTACCGCAGAAAATTCTGAAAACAATAAAAGAACATCTGCAGTATTAATGACGCATCAATGTAGTTGCCAAAATGCCAGTCATAAATGCATTAGAAACATTTCGTTATCCTTGCCGATTATCAAAAAAATGTCTGCAGCAGGTTTGTATCAAAAAGGAGTTTCACGTTCTTCTCCTCTAAGTAACAGATCAAACTTGAACTCGGGAAATTGAACTTCAAAATCGGCAAAGAAAATATTTTAGGGGAACTATTCAGAAAGAACAGCCTAATGACACGATACAAACAATGCTTTTCGACCAATTGATTTTGCAGCAAAACGACCACGTGTTAATCGATACTACACATCAAGCAATCCTGTTTGGGCATACTTCCATAAGGGTCAATATCGAATATAATCATTTTTTAGTTGCAGCCAAATTCAAAACTTGACTGTTAAACGAGTAGAAGCTGCGAGAAAAAAACATTCTACTTTGGATGCCTTATTACACCTAGAGTAGCAGTAGCTAATGCATACAAAGACTATCTGAGTAAAAGACTCTCCACCTTGCCTTAGCTTCCTTATAAGTATGTACAGTTGTGTTCAAAATAATAGGAGTGCAATGTTAGAATCACTTTAAATGCTTCCCTGGCCAACATTTTTTCACATAGACTGTGGAAACATCTCGGTAAACATTCTAACGGTACTTGACAAGAAAAATTAGTAAAAATATGCACAGCTGCGCTTACGTGTTCGAGGATTTTATTCAAGAAAGTAAATGCGAACAGAAAAGTGCTGTTCATAATAATAAGAGTATTTTGCACTTCCACTTCCACTTCCAATAAAGAACCTCTGGTATGGTGAACAGATTACGCTTATAATGAATGACGGAAGAGCTTTACTGAGAAGTGCTGCAGAGCAAACCCAGAGCCACAATATAATAGTACCGAGCCAGTAGAAGCCCATTAACTAAATAATTATTAGTTAACGTTAAGTAAGTAAATAGTACTTAATGGGCTCGCGACTCGTAAATAGTTTTCTCCTGAAGTCCAGCTACCTTTCTTAGTCTTCGGTCGCTTGCAAATTGCTTCCAGTTCTGTACATCAAGCTGTCTATAGTCTGATTGGGTACCTTGGCTTTTTGACTGCACCAACCATTGCAGCTTGTAGAGTGTGTAGTGGTATCTTTTCCTTCATCCGCCCTCTTCACAAACTTGATCACAAATTCGATAAAGACTTTTCTTTCGAAAGAACCAAAAATTCACTTTGACTTCCTGTTTATAGCCCAGTACTCGGCACCCTTTAATATAAGCGGAAGGATCAATAACGTATAGAACATAGAATTTCTTCGAGTTAGGAGTTTTAAGTCAAACAAAAGTAGCAACGATTTTCAATAATCAATCGTCGTCGAATATCCAGTCATTTTTGAATTTTTAGTCTTTACTCCCAAGTGCGGTGGTAAGCTCCTCAACTACTTCGAAGTTATTGTTGTATGTGATAATGTTTGGTTCTAGGCGGTGAATAAATAAAGCAATGCGGGCTTTCCATCTTAATGCGGCCATGCAATTGGACAGCCATCACCCTGTAAATGCATACTATCATATGGAGTTGGGTTTCTACCTACAATTTATTGGCCTTGTCCAAGAGTTGGCCTAGTAAAGTTTGACAATTTGGTATGTCGTCGATTTCTCGGCCGGAAGATTTTTAAACTTTTTTTTCGACCTATTGAGATCAGCGTTAGTCTTGCATATAGCTGAGCTTTTCGCTAGCGCAAATTTTACGCAGTTTTTCAACGTAAATAAGTTATTTTTAATTACGGGTGAATAAGATGGTGGCGGTCAAAATGCACTTTAATTTAAAGACTTTCTTCTCGATTACAACCGAAGGCGCTCTAACTACATATGTACGTCTGTGCGCGTGTTCGTATGCAAACACAATTTTTTAAAATATTTCATTTGAAAAAGCCTGGAAAGCATTGGCGTAGGCTAGGCTAGGTAGATGGTTGCCCTTAGACTAACGATGAGTCCATTGTGACCATTAACAGACCCGTGAGAACCTATAGCTTTGGCGTAAGATTTGATAGAATAATATAACATTTTCATAAAAGTACGCAAACATGCCTACTGTTACACAAAGAAATCTTTCCCATCTAACGTACGTAGTAAATGGAACGTATGGACACTTACAAATGTAATTGCAAAGTGATGTAAATGAAAACAAAATCCCTATGCAACGTTGTCTACGCAAAATTAATTCTAATTCTCGTTTTACATGTGTACACATATATGTATGTATGTACATAAGATCAGTCAAGTCATAATTTATTGAATTCTGTAGCTTCTCATATAAAAAAAAAATTCCAACAAAATCATCACTTATCATTGCTGACACTGATCTTGACTGGAATTTGCATCGTTTATTGTACTAACAAGAAGCAGTCAGTCTGTTGTCTGTTGATGTAGCTTGACAAGCATTACAGACATAAATTCTTTCCTTTAAGAACGAAGATAAGTAGAAGAGCGAGAGGAGCTGATGATAACGATTTATTTTTAAAAGTTGCACACATTTTCATATGCCTACCTTATTTCTTAAAAGCGCAAAGTTATACGAATGTTCATATGTATAGTGCTATAGGTGTTATCAATGGTTATAATGTCATGCCACGATTTTACGTAAATTACTTACAGCACTGGGTTCCATATATCACCACGTAATCAAAAATAATCTTAAATAACAATAATTACAGGCATAAAAAATGTTTACTTTTGGTTGCTCGGTGACTAAACCTGTTAACTTTACAGTTCAATATTTTTCTGAATGAATTTCATTCGTTAATATGCTAATTATTTTAAAGGCAAACTCATGATGGACGGATATAGTTTCTTCCTCGACCCTGCAGCTTCAGTAGCAGTCATTAAACTGACCATATTTTGAAAACTCGCACTTGTTCACCAATTTCAGCCATTTCAAAACAGTGTTGGACGTTTTAGAACGCAACCCATCTAAGTTCTTCTTGCTGTATGTAATAAGTAATGAAACATAGATTCATCACTACACTCCCGAAATGTGCTCTCGAAAGAAGACCAAAACTTTTCATCGGCCAGTTTCCTAGGATTCGCGCCCATAGTTATGGGGGAGAATGAGCACTGAGTAGCATTATTCGTTTCTATTAGATAGATTTCACGATCAATTTATGTAAAAGGACTCGACTTAGCTAGTATAAAAACTCTCTCTCTCTCATCACCACAATGCACCACTTAAGATGTCCGCAATTGCTATAGTCAAACTTGTCAAATTGTTACTTTTTTCTATTTCCAAATTCAAAGAAATAAGTCGATGGGAAAAGATTTGTTTTAATCAAACAACCGCCTATTTTGAAAATGTAACGATCTAAAGTATTCTTTGGAAAATTAAATCAATTTTGTTTAGCAATAAAATTAATATAAAATTCACCGACTTAATTAAATATCGACTCTAGGTAAGATCGCTTAATCACCTCAAATTTCAAAGTAGAAAAAAGGATTCTGCTTATAAAATTAGAAGTCAAACTGTCGATATATGAATTATGGCTGCTTCCGAACGTACGAGGAGAAAAGGCAGAATATTTTCGAGAACTCGAGTCAACTCAGACTAAAGTTAGAATCGACTGAATCGAAAAAAAAAATCGGAACCTAAGCATCGCACTTTAAGGAACCGAGGAGAATTATTAATTAGAAACCCGTGTGTTGAGCATTTGCTATTTATAGTTTGCTTCGAAATTAATTTATTGTCCCAATATAAAAAAGACTTTCTTCAGCAGGTATCATGCTCTACGCACACATGTGCCCAAAATTACAGTTACAAACAAAAAGTTATCTCACTTGATGTACTACTATGTATCCGGTTTGTCCCCTTCATGGTATATATTTAGCGTGCCGATTCGAAAACTGCATCTGCTGGTGATGATGTTGACATTCTTTGGCAGAAAAAAAAAATTCTTAAATGCACAACACCGATACTGACGACACAGTCTCTATTATTAAACAACTTATCTTTAGCGTTCTTACTTAAAAAAGGGTGTTACTTTCGAGAAAATATGTATATGGGTCATATAAACAATTATAACTGCTAACTAAGGAGCATCGAAACATTCACATACAAATGTGTACATTTGTAGATTTCATTTTTACATCCGTTGTACTATCCAACTGTCTGCACTTTGGTATGCAGTCTTAATGGTTCGAATGAGATAATATTCTGAATACCACTCGGTATTTTAATTTAACCTTAAAATTAAGGACCATTTACTACCAACAATTTAAAAATAAATTTCTTAAGGACAGGTGTAAATATTTTGGACAAATGTCTTGAGTTACGAATAATACTACTCTCTACCAAATATACTTCACTTCATATAAGTAAATAAAAAATGCATAAATTGCACGACAGAGTCTGGGGTGACCCACTGGTCATTGTTCTTTTAAGTACATACATATGTACCACTTCAAGAAAATAAACAGAAGTTAGTCTATGCCCTACAGAAATTGTTCTGGGGACACAGAAATGACCGTCCACATCTTGTCCGAATACCCCGTCATTACTTGTAGCAGAATAAAATACTATACCACTCCCCCCGACGTCAAATCCTTCTCAGCACGAAACACAAACACAATGCACCACCCAAGAGGTCAAAAGATCTCCCTAATGCTTGCAGTCGTTTTGTACTAATTTGAAGTCTTCAAAATCTGTTCAGCTTAGGTTAAGTTATGAAGCTATAAAACACCAGGTACCATAGTGGGACCATCGCGATCCGTTGGGAACCTTCAAGGTAAGACACCTAACCATTTCACTCATGCACTTAATTTCCCTATGAAGTTTAAATAAATCATTACATTGGGTCAGACACCTCACCTCTTCTACCTCATTAACTTACTACAGCACACCTTTGCGATCGATTAACCTTCAATTTCTATCAATGACGACTTCAAACAATTTGTTTTCTTTTGTTTGTGGATGTAATCGATTTAGCATATTTTCATCTGGCAGCGCTGATCTAAAAGCAATTATGTACATATCTTTTCGTAGGGATCTATAAAAATAGCTATAAATTTAAATTTAAAAATAAATCAATAAACTTATATAAGTTGAACAATTGCATAAAACTTCAGTGCAGTGGCTTCAAATATAAATCATTTCCCTTAAGCAAAATTTATCGCTGAAGCATCATACCCAAGGCATCAGTTGGAATGTAACAGCTGAGTTAGCAAGACGCGTGTACTAACAAAACCAAAAATAATTTCAACAAATAATTTATTTTGTCTGTGACGGAAGTAAACTTACATCTAGAAAAGTACATTATACGAGCACTTGTTCGGTTACAATTTCAATAATTTATACAAGTATGGCTAAGGATAATCTTACTGCAGTTTTATACGGAATTGAGGATTTGCGCCTGGTAAGTGCATTTGTGAATAACAACGTTGTGGAATGTGTAAAAACGTCACCTAAAGAGAACTTGTTTGGTTAATTTTTTTTTTTGGGCATAGTGCGCATGAACGAAAACAAGTAGTTATTGTTTACGAAAAAAATATTTAATGTGTTGATTGGGATAAACATGTGATAAAAAGGCCGACTAAAGAAATCTAACGTCAACAATATTTTCCGGTCAGTTAACTGTACATTTAATAAAGAACAGAGTACAGTACTTTAAACTAAAGTTTGATAAGAGTAAGTCTTTATACACTTTGTATGCTTTTGGCAAGCCTCTTTTCAAAATAAATAGCTTAATGCAATAAAAAAAGTACAGTACTGAACGAAATAATGTGAAGTCAGATATACGAGTATGTACATACATATGTAGTTCGTATGTATGTTTTTCTTAAACATCAATTACTAGAAATAAAATTGAATTGAGGTGTTCTTACGAAGTTCTTGAGTCTTATTTGACAGGAAAAATATTGTTCTTTGCATTTGATGACAGCTTGAAATCGTCTTGACATGAAATTAATTAAATTATTGCAGTTTGCTCTTATGTTCCCCATCCTGAAGGCTGGAATCCTGGAAATACAGCATCAATATTTTCGTCGAACAGTCCATCTTTTGTAATCAGGTCTTGGATGTGGGTGGTCTAAATGAATGAATGCCTGGTGAGCATGCACTTCTGTCGCAAAGAGCCACTCCCTAGTCCTTAAAAAGTTTCACATGTGCTATAGACGTATGACGCTGAGCTGAATCTAATTGAAACTGCCTGGACTAATCGCTTAACATTTGTACAAGTTTTCTAGGTCTAACCGGTTTTACCGAGTGTTGTACCAACTGTATTTTGTATTCCGCAGCTATCGTTTCGACCGCATTCTTTTGAAAGTTTGTGTCACCAGATAACAAAACGTTCGTAGTCTTTTTCAGCCTATTTGCCATACATTTTGTTCCAAGCCAACCCTTGTTCCATTACTCGTGCATAGGTGGAAAGCGTGAGCGTGAGGAGTTGATTCTTTTACGGTCTTATGGGTTTTCTTTCAAAAAGGCTTGCGTTTGAATCGTAACTGTAGGTTTTTCCGTGATGTGACAGCTACCCCTACGTATGTACAACCACCAAAATGGAGAGTCAGATATCAGTAAATGATTCTGGGTATGCGAGCGCTGCCGTTGGTCCATTTAGTGTGCATCCACCACCAAATCTTTTCCAACTACCTACCTCGCTCAGTGCTGAAAATGTCTGTAGACCTTGCCTTTAACTACATATGTCGAAAGTTCTCTATCAGATATATGTTGTACGTATCCAGCGTGCACCACCGGTTTTACGACGTTACAAATGCCAAATAGAGCACGTAAAGTAACAGTTGACTTTTTAACATGCGCTTTATAGAGTCTGACACTCTTAAGAAATTGGCCAAATGCGACCGTTCTATTAGTACGATTTTTCGCACATTGTAGGTCAGATAGTTTGAAAAACTAGGGGAACATCAATTGTAACATCATACATACTTCAATTTTGATATTGCAAAGCAAATATACACATTTGGCTACTCAAAGAGGTCTTTTCAACGATGTATGTATATACGAGTATCATATGCCTATGTACTACCATAAGCAAAAAAGAACAAAACTGCAGCACCTTCATACCAGAGTTACTTTCAAAACACGGTTTCCTATTATTGCTCGCTTTACATAACATACATACATTATGTGAAAAGCAAGTATATAGTATCTGTTTCGTAAACTGTGTACAGAACCCTGAAAAAACCCCTTCTGATCGAAATGAACCAGTATAATCGCAAGTCAAGTACGTAAACGTGAGTTTATGTCAGCCATTAGCAAAATCAGATTCACGAGATTGCGAGTTGGTTATCTCATTATACTTCATCTCTACTTTCGATTTAGTTGAAATCTCATCTCGTGTACAATCTACGAATATGTATGTGTATATATAACGCAACAATTTTACTTTATTTTATAGGAACAAAGGCCAATCCCAGAAATCAGCGACAATGGTAATCTAAATAAAATCGAATATAATAATAGACCAACCCTAATATGCACTTGTTTCTTTTCTAGATGTTCTGCTGGAGATGGATTCTGTTGGCATTTGCGGTTCTGATGTACATTACCTAACTCATGGTCGCATAGGCGACTTTATTGTGACTAAGCCAATGGTAATCGGTCATGAAGCATCAGGAGTTGTAGTTAAGGTGGGGAAAAATGTGAAAAACTTGGTAATTGGCGATAGAGTTGCCATTGAACCTGGTGTACCATGCAGGCTGTGTCAATTCTGTAAGACCGGGAAATACAATCTATGTCCTGAAATGGCTTTCTGCGCTACTCCGCCATTCGATGGTAACCTAACAAGATTCTATCGCCATGCGGCCGATTTCTGCTTCAAATTACCGCCGCATGTTTCCATGGAAGAGGGGGCACTACTCGAACCGCTTTCAGTCGGTGTCCATGCCTGCCGTAGAGCTGGCGTTGGTCTAGGTTCAGAAGTTCTTATTCTAGGTGCAGGACCGATTGGTCTTGTAACAATGCTGGTTGCACAATCTATGGGAGCTTCAAGTATTGTGATAACTGATTTGAATCAAGGCCGACTGGATGTTGCTAAAAATCTTGGGGCTAATCATACTCTGTTGATATCAAACGACAAACCCGAGGATGTTGTGAAACAAATTCACAAATTGATGCCAAATGCGCCTGATACATCTATTGATTGTTGTGGAGCGGAGTCCACAACCCGGTTAGCTATTTTGGTATGTTGTGTATAAATTTCTATATGTATGAAAAGCCTACTTAAGCAGTAACTTTAAGAGTACCCGCTCAGGAGGTTGCGTCGTTATTGTTGGTATGGGAGCTCCTGAATCGAAGGTACCATTGATTAATGCTTGTGCCCGGGAAGTTGATATTCGCGGAGTTTTTCGTTATTGCAATGAGTAAGTTATATCTACAGACATATGCGTAAGAAAAACTGTAATTACATTCTCTTTTGTGTAGCTATTCGACAGCCCTGGCCTTAATTGCATCTGGTAAAATTGATGCGAAGCGATTAGTTACTCATCACTTTGACATAACAGAAACGGCAAAAGCATTTGAAACTTCTCGTTATGGACATGGAAACGCTATAAAAGTCATGATTCACTGTCAGCCAAGAAACAAGAATAATAATCAACCATTTTAAATGCCGTGTAATTCACTTGTAAATATATAAAAAATTAATAAGGATAATAAATGTTGGTTTTGAAATTTCTGAATTTTAATTCTCTGTTGTTAATATCCATTGATATAAAGTAGCCCTTAATGTATAATTTTAGAGGACGAAAATTGCTATCATCTCTATTTGCTAAATAGGATTGAAAGGACCGCGACTTCACTGAGAAAGGGAACTCAAAAGTTTACGAATTAATTGTATTTTCAACGTAATTTCCTTCAAGCTAAATCTACATAAATACTTTTTTCTCTGGCCTCTTAAGCCAATACACCAGTTTTTCAAACTGTTTCACAAGGCTTACAAAAAATACCTTTAATCAGTTTCGAAATTTCCAATATTTATTTCTCTGCCTTCACAATTTTTTTTTAGATTAGGGCATAATTGAAAGTGCTAAGGAACAAAATCAGGCGAGAAGGGAGCATTCGGCAGTAATTCAAACCTACAATCATAGCTTTTAGCTATGGTTTGACACGACGTTTGTAGAAGTGCATTGTCCTGCTAAAACAAACTTTTTTCCCTCAACGTTCCTGGACGCTTTTCTTTATTTCCTCTCGTAATCGAAGGAAAAGACTGCAGTAGTTATCGGAGTTAATTGTTCAACCTTTGACAGGGTAATCAACCATGATGATTCCCATTAAGTCCTAAATACCCAGCTAAGCTTTATCTTATCCGTTGATAATTAAATTTTAGCTCTCTTTCTCCATTCTTTTGATCGTGGCTTAAAACAACTCGAAACACTCGCGAAACATAGTCGATTACGTTACTGTTCAACTGAAAACAGTTTCGGAACTCATGTTGCGCAAACCAGAGTCTTAACAAATACATATCATGGTTAATTTCAGCTACCAACAAATGGAAGACCAAGACCAATAAGGGCCCAAGGACAGATCCTTTTGGAACTTCGAGGATGATGATTTTGGAACCACCAAGAATGTCTCCAATTTTTAGTTTTTGAATCCTTTTCTCAAGATAAGATGTAAATCAATCTGCTATAAAACCTCGAAATCCTACGCGGTACAAGAAGTATTTTATGATCTATTCTATCGAAGGCATTGATTATGTCTAAAAAAAATTCAGTGAAGAATATTAATATATGTAGGTATGTGTAGATATGTGTATATTGTCAAAATTCCAGAAGAGCATCGGTTGAATCTTTTTCCCTTAATCCTAATTGATGTTCTCTAAAAGGTCGATATTAGTAAGCAATTTCAAAACTCTATATTTTATAGTTTTCTCAAAAATATTCGATACATATTACAAAGAGTAATGAAATTATCTTGTAGTTAATTTTTTGTTAACCTATTACATTTTTTAAAATAGGAATCACATTGGCTCAATTTAGGAAAACTTCAAGTGAAAATTAAATAAAATCTGAGTTTATCCAACTACTGCACCAAAAAAGGAGTTGCAGTCTGGTAGCACAATCGAAGAAAGCCAAACTGTTTAAATATCTGTATCTACTAAGTTCAAGGCGATTCTTTTTAAGGCGGTATTAGAAATTCCATCGTCCGCAAGAATTAGAGTTTTTGAGAGAATTGATTGTTTTCAAAAGTTTCAAACGGTTATAAGAAACATAAGAACAAACAATCAATCAAATTTCACCAGAAGGATTCCGCTCTTACTTTGCTTAGCTTTTCACTAACTTATTTGTCAAAAAAGAAAACGGATACATTATACTTTCTCTTCATTCAAAATGAATTCATACAAATCATAGCGCTTAATTTTCAAATACATCATTATCAGGTCTATTTGTTAGCCCTGTGGTTGCTCTAAATTCACTCTATTTGCTCTGAAGAATATTTTACGAAACCGGTGAAATCAAGGCAAATCACCCCTAAGATAACCAAGGTTTTTATTGGATAACAAAAGCTTAACTGTCAAAACAACAATCATTTGCCATCCTGTTAGCTTAATGGAATTATTGGAATTCGTTTATACATATCATAAATTGATAATAATAAAAAAAAAACATTGAGCGCAAGGTTAATGCTTGCCCCGGAAGATGATAACTCCAATTTATTTTCTGAGAAAAGAAAACCCACATTTTTTAGCAAATCTGAGCGCTGTCAATGAACCCGAGTTGACCCTGAGGCGAAGTTAAAAAACAGACCTACATACTAATATTTACGTGCATAGGAACAACTTTATGGGAAAAACCATATGACAATGACACTTCAAACTGTGTATTATCAATGTCTTTTATTTTGATACTCCAAATCAAAGCTCAGATTATGGAATTCATAAAATAGACATTCGGTTAGAAGATAAGAATTTTGATAACATCAAATAAATATTATATACTGTTAGCATTGAGCTGAAATGATAAATCAGCTAAATTTTGCTGTGATTTATAAGAAATAAGGTAGATGTCTACTGATATAAGAAGTTTTACGTTAAAATCATGTTTCATGGCTACACATAATTTAATTTTTTACACCATGCCTAGCTGCAAATCAATTAACACTTCTATTTGAACATAATTTACGTTGTAAATACACTTCCTCAACTGATTGATTTCTAGTTGAACCTTTCATCCGGTCAGTACCCTCATATCGCATCAAATCTTACCACTTCAGGTGTGTTTAATAAATGAAAAACGTGGAAAGTTTAATAAGTCTGGCCGATAGCATTTAATAGTGAAAGTACGAACATATTCACACTATGAGGCAACACAGTCTATTGAGCATTTAGGTGTTGCAGAAAACAATCAGAGATTAGCGATGAGGCCACTTCAAATTGTTAAACTATTAGAAGAAAGCCTTATCGATTCTCTGCGATACTACACAGAAACGAGAGCAAAGAGCTTCACTACCGACTTAGTAGCTATAAATTATTATTGAATGTTAAAGATAACAGGCAAAAAAATCAAATCAAAATGTATAACAGGTGCCACTGTATCTAATATAAAAACAAGTGAAATTAAGTGGAATCGTTCTAATTGAAATTTCCACCTCGTAACATAATGGTCCGGTTGGTAGGAGTAGCTTCAGTGATTACAGTGTGCTTCTTTCTCGTTGGCAGTAAGTGATTGTGTGACGCTTGTCAATAACCCTTGGTTAATTTAAATATAAAACATTACTTTTAAATAATATAATTTGTATAAGTTGTAGAAAAAGTGAAATGTTTTGAATGTCCTTTCAATTCCTCTATTAAGGACATGGTTTACATGGGTTTATCAAATCAAAATTTAATAAAACATATACGAACGAATCAAAAATTTAAATAGTGAACATGACACAACATTCAGAGATCGTATTTTAGTACATTCATACGAAGTGAGGCAGGAGCAAATTTATACAGGAAGTTGGGTTTATCTAAAAAACATAGACAAAGTTAATTTTTTTCTTATTTAAATCACATTATGGGAACACATTTTTTACCGGCACCGAGTGTTATTATTTTATGAAAAGTGAATTAAACGTTATTTACGTTATCCTGAATTAAATTACGCTATTCGGTCTCAAAGTATTTAGAAGTTAAAAAAAAGAATCATTAAGTGCCAATCTGACCTGGTGTCACTAGTGTTCCGCAGCAGCTTTTAGTTTATTCACTTTATTACTTCCTTCTGTTGAATGTTAGAAAACTGTGAAAATACTTGGTTAAAAATTAATCTAGTAATTTTATTTTTTTTTTTAGGGGGAGGGGGACGAGATGAGTCTGAGTGTCCTGGGATTTAGTTTCCCACTTTTTGTAAAAGAAAAAATGTTCCTTCAGTTAGGAAAGATTGAGTTTATTTAAAAGAAAGTTTTCGAACAGTTTCAAGATCAGCTCAATAGGCTTGAGAATTAGAATGATATTGGCGATCTTCTTCTAGAGCGGATTGTATCCGTGCCTTCATATCGCATTGAACAAATGGATTAGAAATTTTAGAGATGGTTCCTTGACAGTAAATAGAAATTATAGTGATTGTTTTTATTTTGATGCTTGCTGTCTGAATATAAAGTTCGTTGCATTCACTTAGGACCTCATGCTGTTACAAAAATGTTTTCCGCTAGTACTAAAAATTAAATGAAATACTGCGAGTAACTGTCGAGCTCAGCGATTTTCCTTTTCTGCATGGATGGCACAAGCTTAACAAGCAACAAACCAGAACTTAACTTCTCACGACCATTCGTGTTGTGCGTGCGTAAATGGAAGGGATCTACATTTTAAAGCCATATCGGAAAGGCGAGTTGAAGTTTTCTGAAGACAGTTATTACTTTCAGACGTTGGTCCAATATTCACGAGAGGTGAGCCCGCGAAAAAACTTTTTGCTGTTTTTTTCTGGAACTCGAATTTGGATCGCCAGTTCGATAGTCCAACCACCGACTGCGTTACATAGACATAATTGAAGAGGCTGAGGCTGAAGCCTAGGGACATGTTAATAATTCCATTTGAAAATCATGCACCACATATGTATATTGGGGGGGAAGACGCGGAATTGCAGTTTAAAAATCTCTCAAGCTGCCTTCTCATATGCTTAACTTATGAAGTTAATTCAGACAAAATGCAGTTTGAGAAAATTATTGAAATCGGATAGAGACCGGATATCATACTTAACCTACTAACCCTGAAATACCCTTTAGACAGCAAAGACTAAAATTGTCTACACACACTGTTCTAGTGTAAAAGCAACAATCTTCAGCTGATGCCATCGATACCGGGGTTATAGATTTGTTGGCTTATAAGATATCTTTTCCTTTACTGATTTAAAATTTTGTATTGCAAAGATACTCGTAAATAAACTAATCTAGAAATCTTGACAAGCATTCAGAATATATTATCAATGTTCAACACATAAACCATGTTTTTGATTAGGGCGGTTAGGGTCATTAGTGTGTTAGTGGCTTAAATTTATAACATACATGCGTACATCCAAGATTAGTTTTTCTTATAACATTTTGTTGCATTATCGAAATGATTACTAATATTATGAAAAACATTCTTATATCAATTCTATCAGTAGTCTCAGCGAGAAAAGGATTCGGACCAGGAGATCAAGACTATGGTCACGTTAATATACGAAAAGGAGCTCATATCTTTTATTGGCTATATTACACAACAGCCAATGTGAGCTCTTATACTGATCGCCCTCTAGCAATATGGCTTCAAGGTGGTCCAGGAGCCTCCTCAACCGGATATGGAAATTTCGAAGAGCTCGGTCCATTGACTCTCTACTTGGAACCTCGCAACCATACATGGGTTAAAGACATGAATGTTCTCTTTATTGACAATCCCGTTGGAAGTGGATTCAGCTACGTTGATAGTATTATCCATTTGACAAAATCGAACAAGAAAATAGCTTTGGACTTAGTTGAATTTATGAAAGGATTCTACGCCCTCCATCCTAAATTCAAGAAAGTTCCATTGCATATTTTCTGTGAAAGCTATGGTGGTAAAATGGCTCCAGAATTCGCTTTAGAATTGTACAAAGCTATAGAAAATAAGGAAATTGAGAGCAATTTACAATCAGTAGCCTTGGGAGATCCATGGGTGTCACCTATAGATTCAGTAAATGCGTGGGCGCCACTTTTGTTGAATACGGTGAGAAAGGATCTCGCACATCTTTAATACTTGAATTATGTTTGTATTCCTCGCCTTTTAGGGTATTATTGATCACGATGGTTACAATAGGATTATGGCGTCTGCAAATAGAACCGAAAATGCTCTTGAAAAAGGCCAGTACACTCAATCTACTTTGCTTTGGGGTGATACTCAGCGCGTTCTATTAGATGAATCCAAGGGAGTTGATTTCTACAACATCTTATTACCCACAAATGGAGAACGTTACACTAGGTCTTTAGTTAGCAATGAAGGTGAAAAATTGTTAAACTATAATCAGGAGTATGCTCATTTGTAATCATTTATTCATTATTACAGACCTTATGTATAGAACATTAGTAAAGTTCGACATTGATGAGGATCGTGATAAAATCTTGCAGGACTTGATGCGGGGACCAGTTAGTAAAGCTTTGAGAATTCCCTCTTCAGTAGTTTGGGGATCGCAAAGTGGCTCAACTTTTAACATTCTTATGGATGACTTCATGAAACCTGCTGTAGATATTGGTAAATATGTTTGTATAAGCAAAAGTATTAAACTTAATCAGCAACTGTAAATCATTTTAGTTGAAACTTTACTAAATTCCACAACGGTGAAGGTTGGTGTCTTCTCAGGACAATTGGACCTTATCTGTGCTACACCTGGTACTGTTAATTGGATTAATAATATGAATTGGGTTAACAAAACCGAATATGAGGCTGCACCAAGAACCGGAATAGTTGTGAATCGCATCTTGGAGGGATACCAAAAGGAGGCTGGTAATTTTACTATGTTCTGGGTCGATCGAGCTGGACATATGGTGCCAAACGATAATCCACGGGCGATGGATTACATTCTAAAAAAATACACCAATTATGATTCAGGAAAATAATAAAGAAAAATATTGAGCAAATTTCAACTTACTTAAGTCTTTACAGTAATTGAGTGGGAATCTATAAATTTGGACCTCTATTTTCACCAAACTATGATAATTTTTTTAATGAATGCACTTATGTATGTACATTTGTTTGTTTGTTATCGTATGAAGGAAAAATTACTAATTCGGTGAGTAACTTCACGCAAAATTACTACCGTAGCTTACTTTATTCAAAACTTTGGCCCACAACATGGGGCGCGATAACAAGAAGTAGTTCTCCTATTTAGATCAAATAAACCAAAGCAAAACTTCATCATTGACATATTTTATTTACCCTATGTGTTGGGGTTACTAATATACATGAGGACTTAAAACCGAAGCCCGCCCACTAGATGTGGGCTCTGTGGTGCAGTGATAGTGCTTTGGATTACTGCGCAAAAGTTTCGACGTTCTTCACGGCCCCTCCTCTCGCTGAAAAATGTCCCAGAGTAATAATTGTTATGAGAAAGATTCTAAATTTGCCATTCGAATATGGCTTTGAACTGTAGCTGTAGCTCCCTTTAATTCGTGCCAAAAAAAGGACTCACAATACAAATAATCGCAAGAAACTAAGCCCTGGACCCCATACAGACCAAATATTTGTATTATTTTTGGTAGGTGCACTGAATATACGAATGCTCCATAAAATTCACTATTTTCTATGGTGCGCACATGTAGTGATATAATAGCCAGTAATAGACAAAAAGTATACCTGAAACCTTAGTAAATCGGCAGACATTTTTTAAGAGACAGGAGTAACGGTATTTTGAGCAGAAGTCCTTGCCATAATGAATTTCATCTAGAAAATCTCAACGAGGGAAGATAAATAGACATGTGCTTGTACGGCAATGCAGCGATGAATGAAAGGAATCAATTCGTTCAAAAATTTTTGGTCGCGTTATTCCTAGAAGAGATGATGTCACCTGGCCGCCACCATATTCAATGTTTTTGGGCTATTCCTTCAAAAACTCACATTTATTAAATATGTTTTTAATTTGAGGATGAAGTATAGGGTATCACACGATTCGTTCCTGACGAGTTGTACATTTTTCGTATTTTTTTTTTTTTGTTGTTCATGTATATACATATGTACGTACATAAGTTTGTATATTATCAACTGGAGCAACATTACGACTGTTTCCTCTGAAATGCTGAAATGCATCGCAAAGCACTACCGTGACCTACCACGGTTAAAAAACGCTCCTCAACATGGGGTACGATAACGATAATCGTTCGAGCTTAAAGGGTTTTTACAGTCCTGGTTTTTAATGAGTAATTTAACCATTTAGATTATGTCGAGTGATAACTTTACATAGCGCTTCCACTTTACATAACTTTTTTGCAGTTTATTTGTATAAATCTTCTCTCAGAAAAGGCTAATAATGAGACAGCAACTCCATATGCCGGCAGATAGTAAGCTTCTGAAGAAATGTTTTTGTGGACTTAGCCAGACCCTCATAAAAACGATAACTCACAAAGTTGAAGGTAGACTAAACGAATGCCAGCATCCGTCAATCAGCAAGAATCCATTGAGTGTTTTCTATCTCTACAAAAAAAAAAAAAAAAATAGAAAAGACAAAAGTTTGCTGCCAGCCTTCGATAAGCAAGTTGTTGGTAATTGAATATGAGTTGATAATTGACATTCTATTAAGCGAACTGTTTTTTTGTTGGATATCTATTTACATATCTACTGGTGTACTAAGACTCAACCAGTAGTCCATTGTACTACACATGCAGGCTCCTCACTCCAATGATTTTTTTCCCCCGACTTTCAGAGAAAGACCAGAAGAGGCTTCATCGATGAAGAGCTAAAATGGTCAGCTTACAACGTCGATGGCCTAAAAGTCATCTGCAGTCAATTCTCCGGAGGAACAGAAGAAAAGACGCGTCTTTTTTGCAGATAACCGGCCGTATAATTTCTTTAAAAATAAATTCACAAAAAATCATTCGAATAATAATTTATTCAAAAATCTAAAATAGTTATAAAAAATCTTACATAAAAGTTAATTAATAAATTGTTATCATAATATAAATGCTAAATCTATATTTAATATATTTAATAAATAAAAAAATACAAAAACTGTTGAACCCATTCACAAGCACAATCGAATTTCTACTTAATTTAACTTCTTTTCCAAAAGAAAATTGTAAAAAAGTTTTTTTTTACCCTTTAATTATAAATATTTCTATACACAATAATTAATATTTGGCTTTCGTTTAAGTCGAATGGAACAATTGTTTTTTTGATTTTTGATACATGCTTTAGGTATGTCAACATTTAAAAATATGTTTTCTGTGTTTATTCGATATGAAAAATATATCAGATACATACATACATTCATATATTGTATTTTACTCGTAATTGTCAAAATATGTCCTTTTACACTTAATTTAATAATTATTGTTGTGTAAGCAAGGAATTATTGTGAGAGACGCGTTCTGTAATCTTTTTTTGAAAGCTTCAAGGATCCATACTACAATCGATATTTACAAAATTTAATATCTCTCTAACTGCGTTTACATATGCATACATATGAGTATGAATGTATGTACTTACTTCATTTTGTATTACTAAAATTGCTAAAATACAAATAAATAAAGGTCCGCATTATTATCACCATTAAAATAATTGAAACCGTCAGTCTGGACTGAGCATTTAGACGATTTCTAAGAAACATTCTACATATACACATAAATTGCACAATTTCACTCGCTTTATCCAGGCTTACAGGGATAGCTCCTCAGTCGAAGTGTTCGCATGAGGATTCTCCTCTGGAACGCGAATATCTGTTAATATTACAACCTCATAGGGGCTACAATCGGAGAGACGTAAAAAAGCACATAGCCATCCGTAAAAACCTTTTTCTATATCAGAAATCTCATTTATCCAGCTATTCAGTTGTAGACTAATTTGCACGAACCCAGCATAGAGGCCTAGTCCAATAGTACATACTATTATACCGACGGGATAAGTTAATATAAGGATGGGTGACATACAAAGCTTGTGTAAGTAGCCTTTTTCTTCGTTGAAATAGTTAAACATATTGTACCATGTAAGAGTACCAATATAAAATGAATATACCCCTGAGATCAGGATCACAAATGGAAGACTTATTAATGACAGTATAAAGATGTGTAGCCCTGTAGTAAGAGAGCAGCTACAACATAGACTTCCCTTTTTCTTAGTCTCGGTAGCAATTGCGACTGCATTAATTTGTTCCAACTCCTCACGACTTATATTTATTTGAAGATCGACGCATTGTCCCTTTTTTCGGCCTCTTTTGATAGTACCTGACATGATTAAAAACAAAGAATATAGTATATAAGGTAATAGCAACATATATTTGCTTAGCTCACCTGTCATCGTTAAATAATTGCTATCCATAGATCGCCTAGTATTGTATCTTTCAAGACTGTGGTCATCTGCATTTAGAACGCTAGTCTCTCCTGATTCCAGGTCTTCGTAGTTCGCAATCTCTGGGGAATTTCGACTACTTCGTACATGTAGTATATCTGTCCGAATGTTCACTCGCTTCTTGGATGAACGCGTACTGAGACAATCTTGGGATTTGCTCAATTTTGCATCTAAACTGCTTTCGGAGTAACTACTAGGGGTTACAGTTGAGCTTTCTCGACGAGTCGTTGGCAGTAGAACGGGTGGAAGATTTTCAAAATGTTGCAGTTCATTGTCTTCACCTTCGTAGATATTATCAGAGCTTACGGCTAGTATTTTACTTTGGATCTGAGTTGGTGATATTTTGGTCTCATCCAATGGTATTTGTGGCAGTGGTTGTTTATTCTTAAGAATTAGTGATGTTTTAAGTAAGTCATCTTCAAGGCCTGGTGATGACGGAGATAGCTTTTGACGATTCTGTTGTAAAATAATTTGAAAATAAAAGAGAAAAAGTCTTGTATATTAGGTGGATATATGGCTATCAGAATCAGAGGCGTAATAATATGTTCGGGGACCCTAGGCGATTGCTGTTCTTAAGGTATGGTCAGTATATTTTTTTAAACAGTTACATACATACATATGTAGACATGGATTTTGAGGGCCCCTTAGCAATTGTCTTTTTTGCCTCTGGTTGAATACCACCCTGGTCAAAATATTTGGCAATTAATACGAAGTTATCAAAATTTTAAGGTCTTTTGGTTGGATGCACATGTTTACATAAATGAAAAAAGTGCCTACATTCGTCGCGCATCTAAAGTTAACTTTTAACCCTTTGTATCCCCTTGAGATAATACATATATTATGGCTGTCAAAGAGCGCTCGGAAGGGAGACTTGTAGGTATTGAAAATATTCAAGTCTTCGATTTGGATTGCAACTATATAGAGGTTATAACAGTCCTTGATTTAGGTTAGGCGTACGTAGGTTCGTTAGCACCGTGGCATATTTGCTCTACTAGTGGGTAGCCATTAATTCTTTCTGTTTTCATCAAACTACATACTTTCGTCTGAACAGCGTGTTTCCTTAATTTCGACGGCAAATAAGTTACGGGCAGATCTGCTTCGGTTTTTATATTTGCAACTATTTTTATAGTAAGAAACCCCAAATAACAGATGGAACGCTAGGTGAGCTTAAAACTTTCCAAAAGTATATTTGAGCCTGATTCAATGTTGGCTTTTTATAGAAGAATCACTAGCGAGGTTACGACATTAAAAAAAAAAATACTTGGCGCAACGGACGTACTGTGTTCCAGAGCCTAGCTTCTCGCGACTATTTTTGTTGTGCGTGTAATATTTTCCACACAAATGGAAGGAACCTACAGTTTGGAGCCATATCCGAAAGGCAACTTGAGAAGTTTTTTCATGACAGTTATTACCCTCGGACGGTTGTCAGACATTCAAGAGAGGTGGACCGTGAAAAAAAACTTTTTGGTGTTTTTTTGGCTCCGTCATTTAGGCCTTACTTTTTTTAAGATGGTAAGGGCCGGAAAGTAAAAGTCAATGGAGAGCACTATAGACGCATGATAACTGAGTATTTCTGCAATAAAATCGAAGATATTGATGTGGGGATGTGTGGTTCCAACAAAATGGCGCAATTTGCCACACTTAGGGTGCAGCGTTAGCGGTTTTGCGTTCAAAGTTCAAAGTTCGTATTATTTCACATTCTGGTGACGTCAACTGGCCGAAAGGGTCCACTGCTGCAGTAGGTTCAGAGGCTCCCATTAAATGGATATTATTTTTCACAAACGATGAAATACATAACATTTTTGATCAATAAAAAAAATGCTATACCTAATTTTCCTTAATTTAAGGTTTTTTTTTCTTTAAATTGAAATTAGATGAATTTACTATAAAATCGGTCAGAAACACACCGAATAACTATGTTCTGATAAAACAAAGTATGTAAGAATATGTATGTACATACTGTATGCACATGTTTTTTTATGAATTAATATACCTGCATTCGTCGCGCATTCAAGGACCACTTTCACTGTGTTCTTATCCCTTGTCACTTTTTTATTCAACTCTTCCTTGGATTTGAATACTAAACAATATTCATTATGACTAGAATTATTGCTATTTTGCAGTTTTGTCATACTTGCTTCAAAATTAAGCCTTTCAATATAAAGAAAACCTTTACCTCTGGTATTATAAAATTGAATAAAAAGTTAAAATCGTAGTTTCCTTGTCCACTACACAAAAACTCAATTCTTTTTTCTAACACCCCAAAAACTAGATATAAAATATGTACACATATGCATATGTATGTTGATATAAAAATTAATTAAAAATAAAACACTCCTTACCTGCACAGCAACGATATGATCAACATAATTCTGCGTCCCATTTGCTTTTTTCGAAGTCTGTCGCTTCCGTGGGGGTATGAAAACAGGGCGTTCTTTTATCATATTTACTTCAGTTGCCAACAATGTTTTCCCAACCATATTAATTGTTCGGATAATACCTTTTAATTCTTTCGTCCAAATATCTTTTAGTATTCCTTTTAATACATCTCTCTTAAAGTTTGCGATGAAAACAAATAATAAAAACAATAAATAAAGTGGGGATATAAGGACACAGAACTTAACGTTGAACTATTTAAACTGTTCTCATTATTATTTATTATTTAAATGTTTGCGGATGTTAAATATAGGAAAAACAAAATTATTTGTACGTATAGTAGTAACACTTGGTAAAATGAGGACAGTGGATGTAAATTTAATAAAGACGAACTATGAAATGTGACTTTCTCTTTGTGCACTTTGGTTGCAATATTTTTATTTTATTGATTTTTCATGCGGTGTCCTTGTTCCTATTTGACGTTCCACAACAACACGTTTTCCGCCCTCGCTTTTGTTATCCTGTCTGAGAGTGAAAGCTTTTAACGATGATTTTGAGCTCACTGCTTTATTGCATTCCCGCCAAATAAAGTGTTAGTTTTAAGTGTACTTATGTAAACAGGTGTTTTTCGAATTAAGTTCACGGGTTTATTGAAAGTGTATGCTTTCTATGAAAGTTATGGCTAAGTCAGTTATAGATAATTATAAGTACATATGTAGTATATATTTATAAAAATGCAAAAAAGCATCTTCGATGAGATTTGTGCGATATTCACGTTCAAAATTGGTGTGATGACTTAACGCGACATTTATCCTAGGACCCCGGCCTCATGAATATGCCGTCTTAATCAAAAAAACAGAATTACAGTTGCTGTGAGAAGTTTAAGTTGGTTTTCTATGCACTCAGAGCTGGCTTTGGCCAGAGAATGAACCAAAATTGGACTGCAGTAAAATTGTCTTCGCATATTTGTTTTCCATGTGTATGTCTCCGACCCTATCCTATCCTAATGGTCATGGAGTACATTGTAAGGAATACAGCTCAAATAAATTGAATTTAGACTCGTCGGATAATACGACTTAAGTCCAATGTAATTCTGTTCAAATTTTGTAAGATCTTCTCCACTCAAGCCCAGTTAAATTCGTTTTCGATTTTGTAAGCAAAATTTTCCAACGCTAAATATTTATTTTGCAACAGAGAAGTTAATGCTGCGCAGATTAATTAGTTTTAACTAAGAGTAGCTTTAAAACCGTAAAAATGAACTTCTGCCTTGAGCAGTAGTACCAGTGCTGGATTTTTGAATTCGTTACTTTACTTCCGCCGCAGAACTGCCATTTTTATACTGCATTTTTGAATTCGGTCGTCATGTGGCTTTTTTAACATCATCCTTAAAACAATTCTACTAGACTCACAATCCTACACCTGCACCTACACGATCTTTCAATATTATGTAAAATTACTAGAAAACGCCAAGGTTACCGACATTATTGGCAGAACTCAGCGGGATGTCATGATTCTAGAGGTAAACGAGAAGAAATAGCATCGACAAATCAGATAGAACATTAGTGCCAGCTGTAACTTCGGAGGCCTACTGTCTGAGTGGGATGCGCTATTAAAAAAATATCTGCGCAAACAGCCCACACAGGGCCTAGGGCCTGGGTTCAAATGCCGAAACTTCCGCGCAGCAATCCAACGGCAGTGACCCACGGCGCCCATAATTACATCTATTCTCAGGAACGCCGTGGCTCAGTGGTTAGTGCTTTGGATTACTGAGCGGAAGGTTCGAGGTTCGAATCCCAAAACACACTAAAAAATTTTTCACGGTCTCTCCTCTCGCGAATATCTGAAAAATGTCCGAGGGTAATAACTGTCATGAGAAAGCTTTTAATTCGCCTTTCTGATATGGCGGTAAACTGTAGGTCGATTTCATTTCTGCGAAAAAATATAGTACGCGCGACAAAAATGGTCGCGAGTTACGCCAAGTATTTATACTTCTCACAATAACATCATCATCATCAATTTCTGTTACGTCGGACCAAAAAGGCAATTTAGTAGGAAGATACTACCGAGTCTATATGAAACTTTTTTAACCTTAGTCCTATTTAAAACCGTAGAAACATAGACTTTATCGAAGGCGAATGAAGTTTTCCTTAGTCGTTTCGAACAGAAATCCAGAATAATAAAAAATATACATACATATGTACATACATATTTATTTACGAATTTTTATTTTAAAAAAAGGAACAAATATACTTATGTAAATATTAAAGTGAGATACATATAGGTCCGGTCCTTCACTTTTTAGTAAAAAATTTATAAAAGAGTAAAATTCACACAAACTACTAAAAAGTATGTAGGTTGTTGGGAAAAAAGTTATCCACAATTAAATGTGAAAAATTCTTTGTACTGCAAAACATGAACACACATACATATGTATGTACTTATTTGTCATAGGAGTACCTTTTATGTACCTTTTTTCATTTTTATTTTATTTTTCATAGCAAATTAAATTCAATCTCAAAATAATGCAATTACAACAAATTAAGAAACTAACAACAATCAAACCAGCTGATAAGTTTGAGTCGGCCGATTCTTGCCGACTACGATTTTATTCTCTCATATTCCCTCTTTTACAATTTTTTTAGCTGGGGAGCGCCATTAGTAACGGAACGGTCTTTAGACTTCAAACTGCTAATTCATATAACAGAATTAGTTAATTTGATATATACGGATGCACATATGCCACTAAAACCAAGATTATAATACACAACATAATCCAATATTTTTTCAAAAATAATATCCACTTGGATTTATATTTTTCAGCTTCGATTTTTTTGCCATTCATGGAGAAGAAATGCTCTTTAATGACCTTTTTTGCAGAATCCTCTTGCTCAAATGTTAGAAACCCAAAGTTATGAGGTATTCCCTTTTTTTGATCGTAAGGGATGACCGCATTAATTATTTTGCCGTTTTTCGAAAAATGCCTTGAAATAATCTTCTCTAACTTCCGTAGGGAGACCTCCAACAAATACTTTATATTCATTGCCTCTCTTTTGCAATGCTCTAGTATCCATACTTCGTCTGGGGGAAATTATCCTACCATTTAACTTATGGGGTCCAGTTTGCAGCACTCGCTCAACGCTGGCTTGGTTATCAAATGTTACAAATCCGAATCTGCGAGTTTGGTCTTTTTTATTTTGTTTTGCAACACAATCAATGACTTTACCAAAGCAACTAAAATATTCTTGTAAATCCTCACTCGTTGTGCTGTATGATATATTGCCAACAAACAACTTGCGTGTCCTATCGCCCTCCATGATCTTTTTTTTTCTTGGCCAGTGTAAGAGCGAAGAATTTTAAAAGTTAGCAAAAATTCTGGTGGAACAGACTTGTAGATTTAGCCGTTGATATGTTCCAATCTCCCATGTGGCAAAACCCTTCGAAAGAGACTTGTTGATGGCTGTAAACAGAATAAAAGATCTAGCCTATTAATCATTACTTTAGTGTAGTAGAGGTAGAGTCTAGCTTCTCACAAATTCTAATAAACAATGAAGATTCCAAGTCTAATTATAATTTCGTCGAAGAAGAAGTTCTGTATTGAGATTTAATGAACAAAACACTTACTACTTCAGCGACTTTTGCAAAAATAGAAATAACATTAATAATGATTATGATTATTTTTAAGTAATGATGAAATGCAAAATGTACATACAAATATCAGCATGCAAGTTGATGATAAGAAAAGTGGCGTTCGAAGTCATATAAAGAAACTATTTTAGCGGTGGTGTGCAATTTGGAACAGCACGACATTAATTACTCTTATCATAAAGATGTTTTATACCACAGGGTGAGGAGTACAGGCCTTTGTCGATGCTTTTTGAAAGTGTTCGTGGGACGCAAAAAAAAACAGAATTTGTTTAACAAATGCAACATCGTATTCACCAGCTTGCTGCAACAAGTTTTAAAGCCATGGACAGTAAGAGTGGAGGATGACCATACGTGGACCAGCGCACAAGACAGAAAAACTCAGGAATAGATGGTGATCTTTAAAAACACAGCCACTTTTCGAAAAATCTGGTTTTTAACAGAAACTGAAAAAAATATCTTTAAAGAACAGTTAAGCATTGACTTTGTGCATAATTCGTCCATTCTACACGTATGGTCACACCCATTTTTGGGGACGTTTGATATTTGATATTTTCAGAGATGATTGAGTTTTATTAAGAAAATGTAAACAAAATTGTAAATGTAAATAGCGTCTGTAACTACCATTTTTTTTTTTTTTTTTAAATCCGAAATTGGTTTCTGTTCGAATCTCTTAAAAATCGAGGAGTTGGCCTCTTTGGATGAAGCCGTCAGTATATCAAACATTAAACATTGCCCCGCCTATTTCTTTTTTATGGCAGTGTGTCAGTATAGGCGAGCGCTACGATTGCATATTATCTATTTCAGATGGATTGTGACCTTCCGCTCGAACATTATGCATGTGTGTTGAATGATGTTATATTTTTTTAACAAAATAACTCAAAAACAATTTGTGTATGTGGAAAATTGCGGACACCTCTATCTGTCATTTGGACCAGATTTGATGTCAAATTTGAAATTTCAGTTTCAACTCAATCTTTCGTTCCATCATATATTTACACGTAATTGAAGTTTTTTAAAGGGTGTAAGAATTTTCGAAAGTGATTACTTTCAACATGGTCACTGTCATTTTAAGCTCTCTGTTTGACATTTGTTTTTTGAACAACGTCTACCAATCCAGGAAAATTAGTTTAAAAATTAATATTCTCGTAGCCAAACTTATGTTTATGTATGTAGAACACTTCATATAAAATAAAAGTAGTGTGACAGTCTGAGATGTATACATATCGTTAAACTTTGCAAAATGATTGATTTCATGATTCTGATAATAGTGTTCATATTGAGCCGGCTTTTTTCTGTTTTATAGCAACTTAATAATATGATTTATATTTTTAAGATAATTAAATTAATGCTGCTAAATAGCTAAGATCGTAGCGTAAAATGCTGCCGCAGCGCTATAAAAAAAGAGCACAAGTGATCACAACTATTATTGTCATATGTGGAACGCATTCATGTCGTTCCAAAGAATCATAATATACTGTATTAATAAAAACAAATTGCGCTGGAGATCTTAATTTCGGTTTATTGTAGACACATTAATGAGGAAAAAACGTAAAGACCGTCAAATGAATAAGTAAGACGATGCTAATAATTTTTCCCCTTTTTTTTTAGTAATTCACTTTATCTCCGTCTCGAAGCGTAGTCCTTTTACAAGTTAAATAAAGAAAAGTAAAATGAGAAAAGCAAGACAACTAACAACAGCGGAGATCCAAAAAGAACAACTGTTCCTAGTACAGCTAGAACGTGAATTAAGCAATGTCTTGGGTAAAATTAATGAGAATCTCAATAGCTTAAAAGTAAGCAGTGCTGTAACTTTTAACGTGTGGCAAAACTGACGACTGTTGATTCTAGGTCGAAGAACTTCAACTTAGATCAAATGCAGTGAATACTCTAAGTAATCCTAAGGCTGAAGTAGCAGATTCCATGACGGAGGAACAACTAACGTTTAATGATAACCCTGACGTGGTCAATCAGCAGGAGGTCGACTTGGACGTTTACTTATCACACTTTAACAATGAGGAGGACGATGAGTGAATGAAAACTACGTGCTGTAAATAGTTCATAAACTTGTATTTATTACTTAGGTTACTGAAATTATCTAAAAAATCGCAATCGTTTGCAATTTTATTTTGTTTAAAACAATACTTGTACATAGAAGTGCGGCATAAACACTCAAGGGAGGAAAACATTTTTTTTCATTTAAATTAGTCATCCTCGGAGGCAGAAGAGGAACTGCTACTGCTGCTAGACTTTTTTCGTTTTTTCTTCTTTGCTCCGTCATCCGACGAGGACGATGATCCTGCTGAAGATGAGCCTGACATGCTTGAAGCTGATGACGATGACGAGGAATCTGACGACTCTGATGATGAGCTGTCTGCATCACTGTCCGATGACCCGCTATCTCCGCTATCTACACTAGAGTCGGTATCAGAATCTGAGCTGGATTCAGAAGAGCTAGAATTGCGCTTAGAACGTTTTGCTTTTGGTTCTTTTACCTCAGGCACATTTGCAGCCTGTTTCTCTTTGTCGGCTAAGTTATTACTCAACTGTTTTGTACGAGAAGTTCGATGTACGTATTTTCGTTTGGTTTCTTTGCATTCGTAGCTCCAGTGACCAAATTCAAGGCATTTTTGGCAACGAACACCATTTGGAAAGGCAGCAGCTAGCTTAGCATTTCTAAAATAAAATTCAAATTGAACGAAAATATACATATGACAGTGGCGCATGAACGTACCTTTTCTTTATAGATAGTTTTCTAGCTGCTAAGCCAACTAATGTCATCTTGCAAAAGTTTAAAAATCTTGTCGACACAATTTTTAAGAACAATTTTCAGCGCTATGAAATCTGAGAAATTTTGATATGTGTTAAATAGCAGAAACTCCTGTTGATATTAGATTTACCAAAATCTTTGAAATAATAGATTATTTTAAAAATTTTGCGATGATGAGATTTTTAAGTTGTCTTTTCACAAAAAAATATTTTAAATCATTTCTTTCAACAGATATAGAAAGACTCCTCTCCCGATACATTTGCAGTTGTCAAGCGCCACTAAGAACCTTTTATTTTGACAGCAGAATATATTTATTGTACCAGTAGGCAAATAGTGTAGTAGATTACGCTACTTCCACTCTAATACATGCATTCGGCTGAAAAGGTTGTAAACATTTAGTACACCAAACTGTACACAGTACACAGTGTTACTGTTATTTTGCTACTGTGTTTTACCATTTTCCTGCATTGGTGAAAGCAAAAGACTTCCTAGATTTATTACTTGATCAGCGCTGCTTTTTAGGATTCCGTATATACATAGATCGCGGAACCCCATTTCTGTTGCTTATATGTATGTACGTTCGTCCTATCGTCTGAAATTTTAAATATGATGTCATAATTCATGAATGATTTCAAAAATTAGTGCTAAACTTGCACAAAATATGCTGAATATTCAACGGGCCAAACGTTGACTATTTTTGCATTCAAGCAAAATTGTGTGGGCACGAAAAACACAAAAAAAAACGAAAAGTCACGAAAAAAAATGAGATAACTCGAGTACAGAGAACTAATGAGCGAAAGACTCTCCAACAATCTGCGGAAGCTACAAATATCCACGACCATTAGTTTCAGAGTCGAACCATTACAAAATGTACAAGAAACCACCATATGTTACATAATACCACTTAAAAAAAAGCTGTGGTATGATGGGGAGTAACGAATGAAGATCACTTGCAAGAGCAGGGACCATCTAACTGCCAACTGGGAAAGAAAAAGTTTCTTATGAAATAGATGATTGACGCTACCCACTCAGCTTTAATTATCCACACAAACGTTAAAAAATTGCGACTAGCATTAATCCTGGAACTCTGGATTTCGCAATAGTAAAGGCATTACTATGTTTAAATAGCATTTCCAGAATGTATAGTATTAAGGCTGTTAACTCTTTGGCGTCCATTGGTCAGGGCCAGCGTAAATTGATCATATTTGACACGCAGACGGGCAAAACTGTTTTGGCAAAACGTCGAAACGTCCACAACTGAGGAAAAGATAAACAATACTTCGCATCGAAGCAATGTTTGGACATATGTATATATGTACAGAATCAAGCGCAATTTATGAGAATTTGCGGTGTTGTATAACTCTTGATAAAACATAGATCCATTACTACACTCCAAAAACGAAAGACCAACCAATATAGTGGTATAACAGTTAAACAGTTCTATCGGTGGGGGTTTTTCGGATTCTTGTGGCGTAATCTTTTTCGATTATTTGGGAAAAAGGAAAACCTATTTGTCTTTATTAGATAAACTTCACAGTGAATTAATAATAAAGGAAGCCCATTTGACAACGAAAAATGTGTGCAATTGACATGTGCAGACTCATCCATTAGCACTACGAACTGCCTTACCATCCACTCTATTCTCCGGATTTGACTTCTTTTGCCTTTTTCAAATATGAGGACATAGTCCAGTCTTAAACGATTCGGGTCATTCGGGGAGATCATCTTTGAAACAAACGCTATTTGAAAAGTTTAGGTATTTTTTTTCTTTTTTGGAAAACTTAAATTATTTGAAATTCAAAGAGGGCAAAGTGTATATGCTAGAAAAAGGCTAAACAATATTTCACTATATTTTCAAACAATCTCGCAACCATTTCAAAAATTAGATAAATTATAATCAATTAAAATTTTCTGTTCATAACAAATTAAACATATAATCCAGCTCCAGTAATCTTCTCCGTTACTGTACCCATGAAGGTGTCATAAATTTTTAGTTAAGAATACGCAGCCATTTAAAATAAAAATAAAAATCAAAACAAATTTTCTGTGCGACGTCGCAATGATACACCGAACTCATATTAAAATCTGATGCATGCGCGATAAAAAATATTTAAGCTTGCATTAGTAAAATCGCATACACCTTGTATAAGGAAAGAAGGAGAAATATACAAGTTTTCCAATTTTACTCTCCAGTCAACGTCGACATAGTTTTTCCATTCCAACAGTTTTCAGAGGACCTTCGCTTTGTACAGGACAAAAATTATATATTCCCCGGAAGAACAATCAGTGGCTAGTATAGAAAAAACTCAGTTTTTTTCTCCAAAGTATTGGAAATCTAATTAGGTTTGTACGCCTACATTTCGGAGGTTGAGTGCATTTCTCCTTGAGGATTTTATTAAACTTCCTCGGAAATTTTCACCCTTAATCATTTGTGAAGGGTTTCCGAAAGTTACATAAAAAAAAGAAGAAATTTCGAGTGAAGTGAATTTCAAGTGCTATCCAGATTGTCTTGAAAGAGAAGCAAGAAAGAAGGGTCTCAGTTAAAATGTTTTCTGGGTTAACAAATCAAGTTACGTCTTGGATTGGTGCTGCCAAAGGTGAACCTCAGGACGAGGATGTCCCAGCACCACCACCAAATTCTAATCCAGCGGAGCAGGCTGATACAGCTGCTGCTCCTGTTCTTGAGCATGAACAGGCTAGTGCTCTAGAACAGCCTGTTGACGAGGATGGTGCTCCAAAAAGGTAAGATTTGTTTCAAACGTAATTTTTAAGAACTTTTGCTGATTTTAAATATGTTAGAAAATCTTGAAATTTAGAAAATATACATACATATATTCTACATTCACCCTTCGACATTGCAGAAAAAAATCGATTTTTCTCTGCCTCGTGGACGTACCGTATTCCAGTTTCTCTCTTGTGGTATTCTTTCTCTCAACTCTATGCGCTCTTGTGTATATTCCAATTCCATGTGGTGGGTCTACAGTATTAAGGTCGTCTTACCTCTGAGAAAATTTATTGTCCACGAAAGACATAAAATAGAATCAACAATTTTTTTCCGCCCGAAGGCAATCGACTGCAGATTTTTACTTTAGAATTCTGTATATACATTGCGTATAAAATTGGATTTTAGCAACGTCTAGGATTTCTTGAGAAAGTAATATAATTAAGCATAAACCCTTGGTAATTAAACATATTACCGTCTCTGTTATAGTTTTCAAATTCAATGTCTCTCAACTTACTCTATCTCGCTGGTTACACTACATTGAAAAAAATTGCGCACAACGTCATTGATCAAATTGAGTTTTCCTGGAAAACTTCCTTGAACCAGTAAAGGTTTGGTAGATGATACAATTCCAAGTTGGAATTGACCTCCACTTTTATTGGAAAGAATTTTGTGCTCTTTTATTTTTCCTATTTTCTGCCTAATGTTTGCATATTTTTGCATATGTTGTTCCAGCAAGAGTAAAAAAAAGTGTAACATATCTTATATTTTGCATATATATTTATATATCTTTTATTTATTACTATTATTTAAGTTTAGTTTTAAGAAAATAGGTCAAAAACTTTGGGTGAAAGTTTAACGCCTTTATTCCATAGCCAATGAAGATGCCAATAAGAGGTTCTATGTTTGGCTTTACATAATCATTATGGAAAGATATGCATAGTAGTGTGTTATCCTTCTCATATCCTTCTTTGCTTTAAAATACCTATATAAGAACTCTTAAATGCTCTAGATAAGCATTACATGCAAATTTCATCGATGTAACAAAATTCTTTAGATTTTGGACCATTTTTTAATGGGATTCAAGTTCAAGTGAATTTTTATTATTTTCTTGATTTTTTAATAAATGAGTATGTTGTAATAAAACTTTTATAAGAAACTGAAAGAGCTGGTAGCAGGTATAATCCTCCAATCAAATTGCTTGCACACAGGTGCGACTACATACATATGTATGTATGTACATATATGTATATGTCAATACGTATTTGATATCAAGCTTATTGAATTTCATCATTGCAATCAAGCAAAGGTAATATAATTGTTTCAAAAACTCAATGTCATTTCCTTGTACTCTTCTTGCTACCAGTATTCCTCTTCTTCAAACAGAAAAAAATATGTACTCTTTTTCCAAAGAAAAGTTGCATACATTCCCATATTTCATTCGGTTTCGGTGGGGAAAAATGTCACTGGAAAATTCTCTCTTTTTAGATTAAAAGATTTCTCTCTTCTTTGCTCTTTTTATTTCGCACATCCCGTCCCAATCGATAAACAAACGTCACATTTGCTCTACATGTGGGGTGTAACTTGTAAGGACAAGGAGAAAAATATTTCTAGCGAATAGATATTTAACTTTTCTTAATCTCATAAAAACGACAACTTGACAATCATTTACTAATTTCATGAGTATATTGTAAATTTAAACTCAGTACATTTATTTATTGCGAATACTCTCAATTAAATTTTAGTTATTGGATAAAGCTTTAACTTTATTTAGTTAACTAAGCTGTATTTAACAAAGTTTAATAGAACACCAGGGACTCTGAGGTTATTGAAACTCTTGTTTTTCAAGCTGAAATTCAGTGTTCTAATATCCCTTGAGAGCGAAGGGCGTATTCAAATTGTGTACTTGAATTCATTTCAGAAATCATTTGGTTTTAAAGTCATAAGTAATTATTCCTTAGAGTCTTATTAAATCACCATAAAACGTTTACTTACTGTTGAGTGTTGAGATATATGTATAATAGAGGTGGCTAATTAAAAGCCTGGAAAATTATGAGAATATAATTTTGCCTTCGTGATTTAAAGCAATTATGTTCACATAATCTTGATTTTAAATTTTTGTTTGCACTTTTGTTCTGCACTTAAATTAAGTTAAATAGTTTTCTTAATTTCCCATATCAAAGTAGAATCCTATTATCCGCACGTATATTTTTATTGTCCCCAACCGAAAATTTCTACTTTTATGATCGAAGAACCTCTCATACTTATACAAAATATTCAGTATAAGCAATATACATATGTGTATGTACATAGCTGAAGCAATTCGATTATATAAATCGTGCTCTTATTAGGCACATTCAAAAAGGTATAGTTATCACGTCCTATGTACATACTCCTGTTGGAGCTCTTTCGAACTAGATTTTAATTTTTCCGCTAAGATTTGCGAGCAGAGTCGAATGTGTTTTTTTTTTGCACTCGGCCGTGTAAGTATGAATTAGCCACCCTTTTTTAATTTGTTTACATTATTCTACTTGCATCTAAGTGCAGCTATTTTCTTACTGAACATTTTCAGTTTGGATCAATCTTGTTTTAAAAAACAATTGTTGGTCAGAACTAAGCTGTCTGTCGTCTCGCTTGTATGAATGCAGGGCCCCGACGTATCGATTGCTATCAAGTCAGGTGTCAATTTTTCCGCTTCAGTACATTTTGGCAGATTATCATGGAACGTTTAAGCTTAAGCAAGACCTAAAATTAATTTTAAAAATCAGTATTCTGTTCGCCTAACCAATAGGGCACTTTGTGATATAAATGCTGAGTAATGAAGTTAATTTTTGGTTTAATAAGCTAAATTTCCGAATATAGAGTGAGTCTAATCTTGAGGTGGTGGCTCTGAAGAGGCCTTCACATCACAAAAATGGATCATATTGTGATAATTACACGCTAGAGGTATCATCGGGTGTTATTTCTCTTGAAATGTGGTCATGATTTAACGCCTTTAGACTATTTTCTTTAGAGACATGTAGGTGAAGTCACTGGTTTATGCTGATAACCCAGAAATAATTATCAGCATTGAAGCCAACATAACTCGCATTATTGATTGAATTGATCCATTATTGCTGAAAATGTGCCAAAAATCGGACTAACTGGGTGCGGTTTTTCCAGCAAGCTGCGGTGCTCATATTCCCGAAGATATTTTTAAAAATGCTATTTCTAAAAACACAATTATTATTCAATAAATAGTTTTATTTTAAATAAAGGTTGGAACACACTTTAAAAAAACACATATACATACATATAAAGGCACTATGAGATTTATTGACCTGACCTAATTTGTTAAAAATCAATATGTGAACAATATTTTACACTCCAAGTTTTGAAAATATGTTATTTTACGACCCACAAAAAATTTCTATCCTACCAAAATCGGTTCATTTCATGCGTTCCACTTATGGAACTTAATACACTTAAACATACGTTCTGTCGTGATTAATGTAAGACTCGAGTTTGCCGTTTAGACACGGGTTTAAATTGTCTATGAATAACATGAACTCTGGATTAGGTTAGCAACAACATAATATGAACTTATCAAACATCTATATGCACCAATAACTTAGCTGAGAAATTGGAAGTGTTTTGTGAGATTTCGGAAAGTATAATTTCTTGTAATTCTTTCAAAAGAGAGCCAATGTTGTTGAAAATGTTGTTTAGCTTGAAAAATATTGTCCACTGAGGAAACGGTCGACAATCTCTGAGAAATACGAAAGAGTTTTCCATTTGGAATAATAATTGTTATCTTTCTAATGGAGTAGCTCATAATCAATTAATTTTGTTCTTTAATATAACATCGAGTAGATCTCCTAAAAAATGCTTCTAAAATTGTGTCCATTTATACAAAAACAGGGTTTTTATTAATTATTTCTTCCCATAAATTTTAAGGTTGAATTCCTGACAATAGGCTTGTGTGACTCCGTCCGATGTTACAGTATGCAATATTCGATCGATTCTTTAAATTCTTAAAACTCGATTATGGTATACCTTTAATATCCTTGGAGAGCTACAATATGCAAACTATTTAATCCTTAGCTCTTTTCTATATTTATTACGGTATTTACAAAACTTTATAGAACGTGTTCCTAACTGAGGGCCAATAAAAATAAATTACTTTATAGATGAAAACATAAATTTAAATATCGATAAAGGATTATCAAAAAAAGTATAAAATCTAGTTGTTCGATGATGACAAATGGGAATATATAATTTGTTCACACAATCGCCTAAAAGATCAAAGACCAAATGACCTTTCGTATGTCAAACTGAATGTACATACCCGTACATATGTACATATGTATGTATGCTAGTACTTTACTGCTCCAATAATTTTGCCAGGAATTTTTACTGTGAGAACTACAGTAAAATGTATTGTGCCAGTGTATTGTGTACAGTGCCAAAATAATGCAGCGCATGCATAACCCTTGCCCGGAAAGGCTTTTATCTTTAAAACTAAATTGATGTTTATGGTTTTACAGTTTATTTTATTTATTTTTATTCTGTCCCCATAGACAGATTATTTATTTTCGTATTGAACCCTCTTTTTCTGTGTTGCTATGTAGGTAATTCGCTTTTATTATTATTATTATTTGTTTTCTTTGCTTTCATACCTAGTTTGAATGAACAAGATAAGTAAATTAATGTAAAATGGGGAAGGTGGCAAAGAAAATAAATAACTTTCTTTTGGAAGTATAACACCACTATCAGGGCCTAGTATATGCTCAGTTAAAGCTTTAATTATGAGTACTTAGGAAGATTGCTAATTGGACAGCAAGTGGCAAGTGTTAGTTGTAAGTTACTTAAATTGAAACTCATCTTAGTCAAATGATATTATTCTTTTTTGGTAAGATGAAGATGAGCTTCAATTGGGATGAAACATTGTTTGATCTAGGACGACTTACAAGAGGTACGTCCTGTCACTGTCGACGTCCCGGAAACTGTCGACGCCATTCGAAACTTGCCGATTTGAGGACAATTGATGCACTGAGAGGGATATTCAGTTATTATTGGGCACGCATTCAAACAAATCAATCTTTTTTTAAAATCGTTAAAATTTGTTTGATATATCGATGTTGCTAGAACATATGTACATCTTGTTGTCGCGTCTATATAAACGTAACTATACCTTATGATGGAAATGACTTTAATGACTGACTTTTCGTTCCGCAATTCGACCGGAACATTTTTCAAACCATGTCTGATGGAGCGGCCATCACCTACTTGTATTATTATATGGCTTTGTTGCACGAAACACAGACGTCCTATCAACGTTTCAATATTCGAGCTGTCTAACGATCTCTTAAGTTTGATTGCAGGATTATTGACGATTTTTTTTTATAAACGCAGTAAACACCAATACTTTCATGAGCTGTTAAACAGTAAAATGTCTTATAATTTCAAATCTCATCGCAATAGCACAAATCCCTTGTACATATATACAAATGTACATACATATATATTACATATTATTTTATAAATGAGGTCTATCCTGTATAAACCGAAGAATGTTTAAGAATTTGAGTTGTTTTGAATTTTTTTTAAATTAGAACTTGCAGTTTTTTCTTCTAATCATTGACATGACCCCGCTAAGATGTTAATTACAAAAAAACGTCGTGTTATATAAATAATTGATTTGGAGATGAGCATAAGTAAATTTCAGGACATGATGCAAGAAGCTCTCACCGTACAACGTCCGATAATTGACCTTTGTTTATTGAAATTGTGAGTAAACAAATTAACGACCTACATTATCAAAAATCAATAATCAATCATTTTCTTTGCCATTGCCTTAGAAGTTAAGGTATACACAGGCTTAAATAGCAATAGATACTTACACATATGTATGCAGATTTTCTGTTGTGTATAAACACATTATAGACAATCCTGTTAGCCTGGAAAAATATGATTAAATGAGTTGTTTTCAGTCGAAAGGAAGTGATACGTGTGGGAGAACATGTCTGAAAGTAGGTGAAGGTTAAAGCAATTTTCCGGTGATAATTTTACGATGTTATGGTTTATGATTTTGTTGTCTGTTGTTGAACCTAATTAGGAGAATGAAACTAACTGAAATAAGATTTTTACGAATTGTATATGTTATATATTTTTTTGTTTATTATCTTCTCTCGGGAGAGTCGAACGTATAATGCTGATATGGCACACGAGATGCCCGCGAATACCTGTTGATTCCGAAATTGCCGGAGATAAAATCTTGAAAATTCTAAACACTTACATTGTGTTTAGGTTCTTGGTATTCGAAGATAAATGGTCTGTTTCTTTGATTTCCTAATCGTGTGCTGGGGGAGAGAATGATAATAAAATCTGCTTTGCCATATAAAGCAATGTGATATATGGATGTACATACATGCAAGTACAGTTAAGATTTGTTCGGGTTAGTGAAATCGCAGTAGGTAAATAAGTACCTTGGACTGTTTCCCGAGAGAAAATTGATTATCTGTTAAATTTACCGTAGCTTTGGATGGACAAAAAGTAAAAAAAACAGAGTCCGTGCGATTTTGAGAGCCTGAGCTATCTCAAACCAGGGCAAAGAAACAGATCTGAAGTTGGAAAGACGTTTTGAGATTTTTAATGAACTAGACAGTTAATAAGAAAATTATTTTTCACTTATGAATACACGAAGAAAATTGCATGATTATTTTGGTGTTAATTATGTGCCAAGTAAGTTTATCATTCAGCGTGTAATGCATAATTTTGAAATTTTGCATACAATGGGAGATAAAGTAAAGTCTGGGAGACAACGTGCCAATGTATGACAGTAAATATTGATGCAGTTGCATCAATGATGTTGATGACCAACATTCGAAAAGAAATTGTCGAAAAAACACCTGCAATCTGCGGTCAGAGGCGGCCATTTGACCAACGTCATATTTCATACATACATACATCTAAATTGTCCGACTTCAAATGAATATCAGTGTTAACACAAAGCATAATTAATCAATAAAATATAAATTATAAAATGGTGTTTCATTTAAAAGTTTTCACTAAATCGCTTAGCGTAGCCTTAAGAAGCATTGGAGAAGTAGTTCAATTCCTCTGGCCTCCAAATGAATATAGTGTCATTTGATTCCTTAAAGCTAAATTATTATATTTATTAATTATTTTCTTTTTTGAATTATTTTTTTTTTTTTACATTATTTTTATTTTTTAATTATAATTTCAATTTAATTTTTATTTAGGAAAGATTTGTTAACATCGCTTTTTGAAAGGTGAGATAATATTTTTTATTTTATTATTTTTTGTTTTGTTTATCATCAGTTATTTGTATTTTGTTTATTTGAAATTCAGTTAGAAATTTATGTATACACACATACCTTGTCAAATCATAAATACTCGACACGCATTTCTGGTTATAAAATATGAAACAAACAAATTTTTTTCGGATTTTTATACTTAATTTTTAACTAATTAAATATTAAAAAATAATTTATCAGAATATTTTAGCATTGCCAAAGTTTGCATTCACGCAAGCCCTAGGTCACCCTAGCTGCTCATCTACACCACGCCCCTTATACATATATGTATGTACATATGGAAAAGCTGTCCTCTACCTTTAATTGAGCAAATGGCATAATTGCTCTAAAAGGCACCACAGCTTATAATTCAAAGTATTGAGTTCGGCGGCCATACTGTTGCATTGTTATTTTGAGCGAAAGCAGAACCTTGTTGCAAAGTTCATTGGTTAAAATACTTTGCAAAGCCTTTCAGAACATCTGTTTTGTAAAATGTTGCCGATGTTTTAACTGTGTTCTCGCAGAACTAAAGGTACGTAACACCGTCATAACTGCGAAATGATAGCCCTGCTAGATTTTCATAATATGTTATCTAGATCACCGGGCAAAGAGTCTATTATTCAACTTATTCAATGATTCCTTGATAGTAAGGATTTTCTCATTCGTGAGCAAAATTCTCCTTTGAGCGTTGAGAGCGTGTAGAGCCTTGTTCTTACCTTGCGTTTCTGCTTTAATAGCCAATGCGTTCTTTCTATGCACTGAGTCTTGTTTGATATTCCGATAAAATAAACAAAATTCCTTGATTCCAAACATTCGTAATGTCTGGAAAATTTCACCGCTTTTTTAAGGTTAATTACTATGCCGTCCCACTCCATGTCTACGGTAATTCAGTATAAATGACACTCATTCACTAGTTGCCAATATAGAGTAGATGTATGTAAGTATTCAATATTAATTTTACGTTGTACGTGTTTAAGCATGTACCAGTATTTATGACTTGACTAGGTATTTTCCTTAGCTCTTAAAAAAACTAACTTCTGCAAAGTGTGATTGGGTGTTCATCTAATTTTTATAGTCTGTTTCGAAACATTTGAAATGTGCGCAAAATTTACACATTTTCATTCATAAGAGATAAAAGCAACAACAACTACAGTAATGAAAAGAACGAACACAAAAAAACGACAAAAAGAAAAGTGGTTTTACACCCATCCTTCGATGTCGTTCATTGCAGAATTGCGGCAGATCTGACAAATCAGAATCAAGTTGCGTGATGTACATAGTATGTACATATGTATATACCTGATGTGAGTAAAACAACCAAATAAGAGAATTCTGACTTTTCGGCTTTACTTCATTCACCAATGCAAAACAATTGTAAAGAACTTTTTTGAGTTATTATTTTGTATGCTTAATTCATTTTTTTTTTTTTATGAGAACACAATGTGTGTGGGATATTGATATTATTTTGATGTTATATTTGTTAAAATATTTCTTTTGAGCCAATTTTGACTTCCATCTGTCCCTGTGTTTGGTCAAGGATGTGAGCTTATAATGTAGCTTTCAATAACATTTGTAAATAATGATCTACCCTATTTCTTTATAGTTTTGCATTTGGCGTATTTATACATATAATCAATATGTTGCAACTTAATCTCCGTAAGCTCACACATGACTTATCTCTTATTTTCGGTATTCTCCAAATTCCTTTCTCTACTCTGGGTAGAGAAGTTTACTTAGATCTATTTTTAGATCATAAAAATTTTTTTGCTGCAGTAGTCTCATAGTAATTACTTTGTAAAGTATTGTCCTTACAGTTGTTATGTCGATTATTATAGATATAGAGATTATTTTGCGCAAACTAACCCTTTTTTCATAAAAAAATGTTAAACAATCTTTACACATAGACTAAAACCCAAAAGCAGTTTTATTATGTGTTAGAAATATTTTTTTCCGTTATTGGCTACAAAACCGTTCTGAAATTAAAGTAAAAAAAGTACATCGTACAGAGTAAAGTAGAAAAGACCAATAACCATTCCTTAAAAATTAAGAGACATATCATCTCCTCTGTTATTTGGGAAATTCTCTCTGTGCGGATGTTGGGTAATTTCAAGTGTTTTGGAATGGACAATACTTGTCTGAATATAATAAAATAGGTGTTGGGGACCTGACCAATCGTGGCGATGCGTGCCCTTAAACCTTTATTTTGTAAATATGTTCATATGTTTGAATGTACATTATCAATTCAAATGAATTAATATGTTTTTAACTTAAGTAAGATAAATCGACGTCAACAGTATTACCTTATTAACATCTACTTGGTAGTGGTACTATCAAGTACTTTTAAGCTTTTTAACAATTAACTAATTTGTTAATTTAATTTTAATTAATTTAATTTAATGAATTAATTTATTATTTTTTTGCTCACTTTTTCAGTGGAATGTTTTCGAACGTAAAAGGTTGGTTGGGAAGTGCCTCTATTCCATCGATGCCAACAATGCCATCAATGCCGGCAATGCCATCAATGCCAGCTATGCCAGCAATGCCATCTATACCATCAATTCCTGGTTTAAGAAAAGGTGCTGGAGAGGAAGGTAACGTAGAAGGGCTAGCGGAACAGAATACCGAAGCTGCTGGTGCAGTTAGTGGTGATGATGAAGACAAGTCGAGGTATATTAGGTATGGGCCAAACATTTAATGACGGAATACTGGTATTTAACTGTTACACTTTTTTCGTTAAGTCTTTATTTCAATTTGTTTTTTCTTTAAATAAAAAATTTATTTTTAATTAATAATATAATACCTAAGCATTTCGCTTTTAAATATAGCTAACATTTAAATGTTTTCAATTAAAAATTTGTTTATACATATACTTATAATTTTCTTCCAATTTACATTCCACTATATCCACAGGGAATATTTTACATAAAATATTTTAAATATTTACATAAATTAAAAGTACATTTTTGGCCAAAAGTTATTAACATAAGTTATGAAGAAATTAGATGAAAACATTTTTTTTAAAGTTGTTGTTGAAAAAATATGCATTTCTTAGTTCAATAAGTTTTAATATGTTTTCCCAGAGAATTTCTATTGCAACTCATATCCATCATATCCTTTTGCAATTATTTATAAACTTAATAACATAACTCTAACATCATAACTGTAATTTGCATTTCGTTATCACCTTCGAAACAGTGTTTTTGGGAAATATTTCCGCAGTAACACAAAGAATTGCAAATGAGTGCTGTCAAAAATTGAAAGAAAAAAAGCTCGGAAAAAAAAATCCAAAACTTCGTTTAATTAACAGTTGTTACATTTGTGCCATAGCCACTAGTTGAAAAAGTTAATCAAAGGTTTGTCAACATATTTTAGAACGAAGTCTTGATGCCTTTTCGCCACCTTACTCGCAAGATTGGAGTTGGAGTTTTGACTTAACGCCGTAGGCCAGTCAAATCATTACAGAAACTAAATGACTTTTCCTACGTGTAGCTATTAGTATATCGTCTTTTGTTTTTTGCTTGTAAGCCGACGATGTGTTCTATTAAGTTTTTTAAAGAACAATTCGTATTTTGTTAAAATTTTGTGTGCAATCTTGTTTTACAGCCCTTTGGATCTTATCAGCCTAATACTTTTTCAAAGCAGGTATAAGCATGTTTTCAGTACCTTGAGCAATAAGCCATTAGCTCAGTTTTAGGTCTTCTTTTATTAACTGTGATTTACTTCTATTCGACTATCTATTCGTTTTTGTTAGTTTCGGAAGGCATTTCTACGAATTCTCTCCCTTAGCGCTTTAACCGAAGCTGCAACGCAAACTATTCTTCGGTAACCACTATTTGTGCTTTTTTTTAATCTGTGTGGATTCTTCGCGTATCATTCTGCGGTTTTTTTTAGAACTCATTTTCTTTTGCATTCACTTGCTGAAAAATGAAAAAAAAATACTCATTCGGCAAAATGTATCGGTTTTCGCCATGTACTCTTCGTGCTCTTTAGTTTTAACATTTTTATGAACATTGTACATACTAGTACATAAGTACATTTTTCAGCCGTGTCAGTGAAAGCTCCTGCAAGTGGAATACAATTAAAATCCACAATTTACTGGCTGTGGTCAACCTAACCCTATGCTCCGAGATATTAGACCCCCTGAAGGGGGTTTTACTCGATTTAACTCGGAAATGTCTTAATTAAAGTGTCTTTGTTCATGTCGGCCACTACTTTGACAATAGCATCCTTTAAAGCTTAACAACTGCCTCTAGCCTCTCGATTTATACAACAGCGTTCATTCGAAAGCCTTGTGGCAAAAAATAGGAAGGCATCCTCAAGGCTCACAATTCTAAGGACCATCGTACGGGAACTGGTATGCATCGAATGGGGGATCATTTGAAGGCTCTGCATACAGCCATTTGTTCAAAACAAACACTGCTTTTTCGTTTCCTCCGACATAAACTGACCACTACTCGTGGTATAACTCATATATCAGAAATTTTTCATAAATCACACGACAAATTGGTCGTTTAGAGACTTGAAGGCTCCTGGTGGGTGCCGGTGAATACGATGTTACACTTGTTGAACAAGTTCCAGTTCTTGCTGCCCTAACCTGCTGAAGGCTTTTACATTTCGAAACAGGCGAAACATTGCCGTCAGAAGCCTTCAACTCGACCCGGAGCTTTTGTCTTGTGAACGAACGATCGGGCGACCTTCGAAATTATTGATTATTGCGGCCAAAAAACCTTTTGACAGATACTATTGTCATTTCATTTGAATGATATATTAATTCATTTAATACGATCACTATATTCTGCGTACTTAAATGTGTTTTTTTTTTCTTATAGAATGTATTTTGAATCACTATCAATTTCTTTTGTTCAAAGGAATACGTTAAGTTCATGTCAAGCGTTTTTCTACAATAAGATAGGTTATAGATTATAATGGACAATACATATTCACCTCAAATACATAATACAACTCGTTTTTTTTTATTATTTATTAATCGCAATGCATTCAAGAAAAAAATACATATATATATGCATAACAGTATCTTAGTAAATAATGTAAATATAATAACGGCCATTAACCTTCACAAAAAATAATTATTTTAAATTCACTTAAAATGGAGTAAATTTATTTGCATTAGTCATTAATTTGTCTTTTTATATATTTTGTATTTTCTTTATTATTTCTCATTCCTTTAGTTTATTGAAGCAAGACAGCAATATTAATATCTGAAGATGATAAACGCATAAAGCACATAATATCAAATTCCATCATTTGTGTACGGCCCATTAAAAAATCACCATTAGAATTATTGTTAGTAGTATTTAATAGAATTATGTGTTTTCTTTTTTTTTCTTTTTTTTTATTATTTTCCTTTCTGCTTCTCTTTAGTATTGAACACTTATAAGATTCTTCTGTTATATGTACATAAATATATTTTCTTTTGAAAATATTTTCTTGTTTATAATCTCATTTTAATGTGTAAATTATTTTCGTATATTTTCATTTGTTGCAATCTCCTTCTCCGTTTGCACTTCATTAATACCATCAGTTGATATATGTACAATGAATATTGCTTGCGAGAATGTTTAAATCAATAAGTTATTATGCTTTTAAGTAGAGCACAAAAATGATATATTTTCTAAAAACAAATCAAGTTAAATTTTGCATAATTTATCTTTTCCCAAAAACGAGTCCGCGGAACATTACTATCCCTCAAGATCCAGATAGTTGGTGTTCCATTAAAGGCGGAAAATTTGTTTTTATTTGTTATCGTATTTCGTTAGTTTAAATATAAATACGCGAACAGGGAAGGATAACACTATTCACGGATTTTCGAGGTTTTCAATCGGTTCCAATCGAAATTGAAGATCTCGACTCGTATATACATATGTATGTATGTACATACATATGTACAAACAATTATTCATAGCTTATTAAAATCGAGGAAAGATTATACATATAATCCGATTGTATAAAAAATTAGGTGATTCTCGGCCATCTTCGATTGTGGGCATTCTAACTAGTAACTTAGTTTTTCAATTCACGTTGACCGTTGTTTACCTTTGTAGCATGACTTGAGAGGGTTTTTCATTCTTATTTCTGATGATACGTGTGAGCCATTCTTGCTTTCGTACTTTAATTATGTTTCATAGCTCTCGTTTTGTTCGTAAAGTACATAAAATACATAAGTCAATATGTTTGATACTCTAGAAAGATAGATGATTTAGGATCTTCAAGGCATACGATTTTAAATTTTTGTGCTCGGCGTTCTCTGTTGTTATGTTCTGTAGACTTCGTCATCAGATTAAAGAATAAACTTTAAAATTAATCTAGTTTTGGAGTTTTATGTTACAAGGTTTAAACAAATAGTTTAATTTGTAAATACGCCTTGAGTAGAAGTAAACTTTATTTTTTTTTTATAGATGGTATAATTAATTATTCTCTGCATCGAACTTTTTTATTGTTCCGTGTATTTATAAAAAAAAATTTTTGTTCGCGAAAGTAAGGTCTCGTTCACATAAAGCGTTTAATTATTCTTAGCAAAAACTTGGTGAGCATGCACATACATATTCAATATCATCATAGGCACCGTGACACAGTGATAGTGCGGTGCATATTGCAACACAAACACAAAAAAATAGGTTTTTTTACAGTCTGCCTCTTGGGAATGTCTAATAAGAATTTTCAGAGTAATAAGTGCCATGAGAAAATTTCTTAAATTCGCCTTTCGGTTACGGCATTAAATTGTAGGTTCATGTCATTCATGTGGAAAAATAAAACACAGACAGTTGTGAGAAGCTAGGGTCTGCGTGGTTTTATTTCATCAATCACTCGAGTTATGTTGGCTTCCAACGCCGCAATTGTTGTTGGTTTATCAATATAAGCCAGTGAATTTTCGTGCCTTCAACGAAAATAATCTCAAGGCGTTGGGTCACACGATCCATTTCTCAAAAAAGTGTGAAGTGTGCATTGTTCTTGGATGTAATGGACTGTTGAATTGCCTCAGGATTGGTCTCATACGGCAATTTACCCATCAATCCAAAAAATGAGCCTAATTACTGTACATCATAAAATTGATGACGTGCTCTAAAAATTTGACAAACAGTTAAGCATATGTACATATATGTATGCCGAGTGAGCATATACATATTTAGCACAAACTTTAGAAAGTGTACATATGTGTACATCCATCCTATGTAAAATTTCATCATGTTTTGATTCCATTTGAACGTGCTTAAACCGAAAAACATTAAATTTTGATTCGGTTTCCACCTTTAAACGGTCATGAAAACATAGTAGCTGTACATATGTTCTTCACTAACGCCTCATGTGAACAGCCTTAAAAATGTAGAATATTAAAGGATTGTTTCTTGAATTTGGAAAATATATCATTCTATAAATTTGCACGATTATGTTAATTTTATAATGATTGCATCTTACTATATGTATTTAGTATAAATTGAAATAATTGAATGGGTTGACTTTAAACTTAATAAATATATCCTTTTGTAATTTTTTTATACAGTGCCACAGAAGGTGCTGATTCTCATCCAGCTTCAGGGGGTGGTACTCCAACAGACGAAGGCCAAATTGGACAGGGTAAGGGAGAGAATAAAAGTATGTGTCGAGAAAATCAAAATTTTCCTAATTGGTAAAATTACATTTATAAGAATATAAAATATTCAAAGTTTATTTTCCAAATCAAACATAATTCTGAGTGCTTAACGAATTTTGATTTTTCACTTAATTACTACATATTTTCTGAACTCAATACTAAAATCAAACCATTTACGTATTTAAATTAGAAGCAAATATCGTTATTAAAAAAAAGAATAAAATGTTGCAAACATGTGAATCTAATGAATTAACTTGCATTGTTTGTATTTAAGATTATTTACATACCTACATGCATTCATACTTCAATCGTTTATATTCATCGGTATATAGTCTTGCTTATTAATATATATTGAAAGGTAAAAGCTTATAATTATGTACGGTCAGTTTCTAAATGACGATTGGTCATAACTTAGTAATTGTTTAATAATATACTTTTTGTTAGTTGTAATTATTATATTGAAAAACATATATTGCAAACATATTTCATCGGTTTTTAATACAAAGAAATAAAAAAAAAATTTAAGGAAAAAGATATCATTTCAGTACGCTAGTCAGTTAGTTGTTAAAGCGCTCATTATTACATACTAAATACTTACTCATCATAAACATATCAATCAAACGAACATATAAATGTTTTGGGAAACCAACATCTTTTATATCCCTACTCATCGTTAATGGATTATCGTGTCAAAAAGATAAATTTGCTTTTTTCCAGTAACAACAAAAGTTACACAAGGTGCCAAACATTTTGGTTCGTTCTTATATTCAGCTGTTAACAAAGCAGGAGCTAAAATAAAAGAAACTGTCAAGGATAATGTAAGTAAATATGTGCTTAAAATTATACCAGGGTATAAGGGCTTTATTTTATTCGCATTAATAAAAAGTCTTTCTATAAATGAAAGAATATTGTAACATTTATACATTAACGCATGTTATTATGCTTACATCCATAGTAGGATAATCAAACTTTTTTAGATCGAATTTATATTTCTCGCAAAAAAGCCGGTTAATCAACTTACTGCTTGAATAATATTAATTCTTAGCATCCCAGTTTTGAGATACATATGTACATTTATATGGATGCTCAGTTTTTTTCCCATCTGTAGTTATAACAGGTCTATGAAATCATTTGTAAATTTTTAAATACATAAAAATCATATAAATTAGCATTTAAGAATAAAGTTTAGTAGACATACGTAATTGCGTGCTTCTTTTCTTATTCCTTTTCTCTTTTTGCTTGCGCTTTTGATGAAAATATTTAATTTTATGGATTTTTATTTGCAGACAATCCTTGGTGAATTCAATAAGGAACAGGAAGCTTTCATTAAGGGACAAGGTACCGCTGAATCGGGCCAAGCTCCATGGGTGGGACATAGTAATGAACTCAAAATTAAGGAGGAAATCATGGGTCTATCACAGGATCGTCGTAACTTTGTTCGTGCACCACCAGCTGGTGTTGATTTCCAATTTGATTATGATACTGCATATCCCACAGCCATAGCTATAATGGCCGAGGATCAAGCACTTGAAAAAATGCGATTCGAACTTGTACCTAAAATGTATATAAAAGAATTTGTTTATTTATGTGTTTCATATATTTTTTTTTCCTTACCTTATGAATTTCCTACTTATGTTTTATACTTGCTTATATTTATATACAGAATCACAGAAGAGAACTTCTGGAGAAATTACTTTTACCGCGTTTCACTAATTATTCAAGCAGCAGAATTGGGAACATTGGGAGCCGATGGCGTAGGTCAGGCTTCCAGCGAAGACGGTAAGTTCTAATTAGTTTTCTTTTCTTGTCTTTTGATTTTTATTATATTTTTTTTTTTATTTAAGTTAAATAAAATGTTTATGGATATAAATCCTTTTTCTTTTTTAAAACTTTTGTTAAGGAAAATGAGGAAACGTTTAAGTTTTTTCTTGATTTGAATTAAGCCTCCTAAGAAAATCCAATTAATATTATTTGTAAAATTTTAATTTTTGCATTTCTGTACATATTTAAACAAAATTTTAATTCGCTTTTCTCTTTTTCTATATTAAAATAAACTCTAATTAATTATAACTAAATGTAGATGTTTTAGATGTTAACTTTGCTCGCAAATAACTTCTCTTCCACATACATAGTGTCCAAAAATTTACAAAAGAAAAATATACTTACATATATGGGTGTGGTAAAACGTAATTGTATTTTTTTTTTTATGATTGTAATTTGATATATCCTTACATTTGTTTTATTTGATAAACATGGTTATTACTTTCGCATATGCAAAGTAAAAAAAGAGAAATTTTATTCGAAAATCGTAATGAAAATGAAATATTTGTCAGTACCCAATAAATACATATGTAGACATTTTGTATTACGCTGCATTTATTTTAAAAATCAATTAAAAATCACTCAGGCATTCCGACTGTTGATACTGTTGAAATAGCGTATTCATGAATTTGTTTTCCTAAGAAAGCGGGTACTCGGACACGCAAGGTTAAATGATAAGCACAAAGCAAAGTCCTGATATTCCAGGTCGCAGAGAAGATTACTCAACAATATGAGTGGCTTTTGTCAACTCCTTCGAGAATATGGTTTTATTTCTTGTTAAGGTAAGACAATGACAATGTTAAAACAGTTAGTTAAATGAGCTCTTATCAGGTGACAATCAAAATAGACCCACTTGTGGCCGTACTGATAATGAATTCCCGACAGTTAACCATCAATGTGGAGGGTCATATGCTTAGTTGATACTCGATGAGAGTATTTTCTGTTTTGTAAATGAAACATTATTTGTTGTGGGCGCCGTGGCTCAAGTGGTAAGTGCGTTGGATCGCTGAGCGGGAGTTTCTATGTTCGAATCCCAGAAAACACCAAAAAGTTTTTTCACAGTCCCACCTGTGGCGAATGTCTGACAAACGTCCGAGAGTAATAAACTGTCATGAATAAGCTTCCCAATTTGCCTTTCAGATAGGGCTCTAAACTGTCGGTCCCTCCCATTTGTGTGAAAAATATAACACGCACAACACGAATGGTCGTGAGAAGCTAGGCCCTGGTCCACATACGTTCCTGACGCGTTCCATGTAAAGCGGCGTGCACACAGATCAAAAACTCATTTAGCTCCAGCATAAATGAGACACGTATACGTTGTGTCTGCTTGAAGCAAAATCAAAATGTTTGGATTTTTGCTCAATCGGGTAGACAGCATTGACATAGTGTATAACACACACACATGCTGGATGAGAGTTTGACCTGTGTATATGCCGCTTAAGGAAGCCCGTTAACATTCTTTCGTTTTACTGTTTAGGCTGGTGCGAGACTGCTTTATTCATTAAAAATACTTCGTGTTGCTTTGTCGGCCTATTGACATTCAGTGAAAGCATTTCGTTTACTTAACTTCGGTATGAACCTGGGTGTCAACCAATAAGCCTCTCCATTCAGACCAGTCTGTAGCTGCCTCCTTTTTGCGATCCCCAAGTTGGTTAAGGGCCCTTTTTACTTATGCACATCTAATGCGCGGCCTTCTTCTACATGCATGACATTGCCTTGTACAGTTCGGTACGTACGTCGTTGAATTTCCTCCTCTAAGGCCCGTCAACGCAAACGGTTGATACGGATATGGCGTAAGCTAGTAATGTTGGTCTTCATCCGCAGAAGTTGTTGTCCCATATATTCAGTACCAACTAATTCTACTGCATGGTTTTTTCCATCTCTGTAGATTTCTGTTGACGTTACTATTTATTTTTGCCTTTTGGTAACCTTTCTAATATCATTCCTGGAGTAGTATCGCTCTATATAAATAAGTTATTTCCTCTTAGTTACAAAGAAAAGGTTTAACGTGCCGGGTACATTGGCTAATATTTTGTAAGAAAGCACGCGGGCTTTGCATATGCGATCATGTTTATGTTTAAATTTTAATAACCTGGTATTTAATAATCCTTTGAGAAAATTACTAGGGTTGATGAGTATTAAAAAAGAAAAAACTCAATAACATAGCCCTTACGTATAAACGCTTTATATGAGTCCTTTACCTTATCGCATTTACTTCAAACCATCAATTTTAATTTTTCCTCTCAAATTCATAAAAATGTCGTTTATATGTCGAAAAATGAAAAATTCAGCATCATCACACTGTTCTACGGCATTTCAACATTTTTGTTTCTCAATATTTTTTGTTGCATTCAGATATTTTTAAGTTTATTTTTTATTTTATTCTATTTCGATTTTCTCGAATATTTTTTGTTGCATTCAGATATTTTTAAGTTTATTTTTTGTTTTATTCTATTTCGATTTTCTTTTGGTTTCTTTTTTTTTTTTTTTTTTTTCTTGGAATACACAAATACACTGGAATCCACAACTGACAATATACTATATATATAAATAAAAAAACAAAAAACAATACAAAATAATAAAAAAATGAAACAAAGCTAAAGCGCAAACTTCCGAAACAAATTCGTCATCAAGTCTTAACATTCCCGCCCCAGCCTTGGGGCAATGTGATACCAAAAATATAAAAGACAATTTAAATTTGCAAAAACCAAATGAGAAATCAGAGAAAATTAACCAACAAATTAATGAAAATTCAAGTCAAAAAACAAAAGCAAAACAATTTTCTGAATCGGAATTTGTTTCGGATACTTTTCAAACTACAGAAACAGATTTAGAAGAAATTAAGGATGGAATGCGTAAACTCGGTATCGACAGTATGACGCAGCAAGCTCTAGAAAACAATGGTAAGATTTTTTTTAATTTTCATTATTTTAATTTTTTTTTTTTTAAACTAAATTTTATTTTATTAACTTCGGTTTTGGTTGATACATATGAATTTCTCCACACATCAGGACATGAAACGCATAATTAAAATCCTAACTAATATTTTGGGAACCTCCCTAAATCAATACAAGAATTATGTTCAGTTCTTGTGTTTAAATTTTTCTATAAATATGTAATCACAGAAACTAAGCGTTATAAAAATCTTTGAAAAATTTTAAATAAAATAGAATTTCGCTATACTGCTGTTTTAAATTTGAAATAAATATTCTTGTGTACATATAAAAATGTTTTAACTAAATACTTTGGGAGTAATTCTTCATCACCCTAAAATCAAACATTGTAGTCCTTCCTTTGCGGATTTTCCTTATTTTAAACAGGTTCTGAAAACACATGGTTCTAAAATACGACAATCATTTATGCTGACTTACAAAACATATTTTAAAATAATAGATTCTCGCATACATAAGTCCTGTTTCAGAACCACTTGTTCCGAAAAATGATAAATAATGTTTTTTTTTTTTTTAAATTATAATATAATAAGGAGATTCGCAAAACTATTTCATCTACATTCGATTTCACACCAATACCAGTTCATTATGACTTGTCCACACTATATTAAATCACATACATATGTATTAATAACATTTAACCACAAAGAAAAATAAAGCCAACGTGTTTCATCAAATAACAAAAACTCTCATTGTCTACATCAAATTTGTTTTTGTTTTTTTTTTTTTACTTTTTCTTTTTTGCTATGCACCTCTTGTTTACGTTATGACTAAAATATTTAAAAACGTGTCGTTAGTTACCAGGGTCTTAAGAATATCTATAAAAAAATCTGTTAATTAGTTGTAACTGTTGTATGTAAATGCCCGCTTTCAAGTTTCTATTTTTTATCACTATTCAACTTACACAGATTATGGCCATGCTTCCTTTTATGGACATTTGAACGCTTGTAAATTTATTGTCTTTACACGATTCTACTACTAGCAACGCTTGCAGAAATCTATAACTTAATTGCATTTACTCAAATATAAAATTTCCTTAAATCCCTCAATGAGAATACATAATATATTTATTAAGTAATATTATCGTAAAGATAGCATAGAGAAACCTTTTATCCTTTTCCTTAACTGATATCCTTAAAAGTATATAAATAAAATTGAAGGCAGTAAATAAAATAATGCTTAAATCTTCCATAACATGGCATACAAATATATAAATTTCTGCAAACTAATGTTGAATTAATTTTTTTATTATTTTATGTTAGTCTTTTTTGTAACTATTGTAGACCAGTTAACGAGAAATGTGCAGCTGTTGAAACATAGGCGTCGTGAATATTATTATTATTGTAAAGTGGTTATCAGTTTTAAAAAGTTTTTTATCTGAGCAATATAAACTAGGGTAAACGGATTTTTTTTTTGGTAAATATTACGCTACCGGAAATTTTAGTTCTGCTGGCAAAAGACCTTATTGTAGACGGGAATTGTTTCATAATTGAAAGAAATTTTAGCATAACGGCAAGTGTTAAATATGCTATGGCAAGGCTAATAAAATGTGATCTGCAGAACATTTTATCAATAACGTTCGCGTTATTTCTTAACAATGCATCATATTTAAAATGGCTTTGAATAACAAAAATTATTGCGATTTTTAAAGAAGTTAATGTCTCCCATTTTTCTCTATCCGTCTGTATTGATGTTTGCATGGGTTTTTTGCAATCAATTCACTTTGGATGGTTAGTTTATGTTGGAAAATGTGTGAGAGCTAACGTCTATTCAAATGAACTTGAATGCCCATTGTGAATCACTTCTGTATATTTCGGGAACAAAAGAATTTAATATAAACACTTGTATTGTTACCGACCGTTTTTTAAACTCCTTCTGACGAATTTGTTCAAGCAGTTGGTGGAAAAAAGTCAATTTTGTCTTTGAAAGAGTTTTATTTTCAAAGAAGTTAGTGTGTTTTGCAAATTTAAATGCAGTGCCTAGATATACATTTTTAGCCCAGTCACAATTTTTGCACCAAATTCAATATAAAATAAAAATGCTTTGTGTTTGTTACATACATATGTTCGTGTATACCTTTTACGAATCGTTATATACATATAAAGCCAAACACTCAAACATTGTGCTCCATCGCTTGTCCAAGCACTTGTATGACCTCTTATGCTGATAATCAATAATTATGTGCATCAAACCTAATGCTAATTGTGGATTCAATAAATATCTACGTTTTTCAATATGCTCAGATCGAAAATTTATGGTCATACTATTAAAAAAATGTCAAAGCCACAATTCTCGTTTTTATGCACTTTGAAGAAAGTTAAAAATATTTTATAAAACCTGCTGAGTCGTACCTAGTTCAAATGGAGGTTGTACATAAAATTATGATTTATATCTTTTTCTCTTCTTTTTTTTCTCAACAGCTTAAAAATAATTACAAACAGTATTAAAATATTAAAATATCTCAAAATAACTATTTGTATTAATTTATTATCACACCAAAACTGGAATAGAAAATAACGTTCTTGAATATATATTTACAGAATATATGTACTAAAAATAAAAAAAATAGTTAAAGTAATATCATGAAAAAGAAGTTTAAGACACTTTTGAATGTAGTATATCAATAAAGTAAAACATTCAATATAAGAACTAAACATTTTTAAAAGAAGTAAGGAAAATTGTTGCATTTTGACAAATCTTTACAACTCTAGTACTTTTACATCTCATTGAAGCCCCAACAAAACAAAATTTATCACAAACTGCATTTGTTAGAGAATTAGAAAATAATTATTAGAGTATATTAGTATGCGAATTTTATATACTTTTTTTTCTTAGATATCAAACAGACATTCACTGAAGACACGAACTACATACATATTTATTTCTCTGTTGACGTTTTTCTTTCTTTTTTTTTTAATTATTTGTTATTCACATATTTTTTTATTGAGCTTTATATTCTCACATTTTCTGTTTGTTTGAAATACTTTTGTTTTTTGTTAAATCAAATAAAAGAAATGTGGTTAAAAATGCTGTAGGCAAATGAGTGATTGGCATACGTATTTACGTTCAATGAAGGTCAACGTTCGACAACAACATTAAGTAACATTCCTCTACTAAATACCATACTAAATAGGTTTGTTTTTAATATTCTGTTTAATTATACCAAATTGCTACGTTTTCCCTTAGTTAAACTATCAATATTATTAAAACCTTGAACTTGGGGTGATTGCTTGTTGCACCGTTAGTTAGAATCTTTAAAATTTATGTAGAAAATGTAGCTGTTAAATTTTCGAAAACATGATATTTAGATAATCTGATAAAAGATTTCATAGCTAAGCTATGTTGGTATGACTTCCAAAGTTTTGCTAGCACACAAAAAAATGTTGCATCGTGATAATGGCTAAATAAAGTTATAATCTTTTTTATTACATTAAATGAAGGTATTCTATCGTAGATTAGGTAGGTATTTTGTTCGTGCGAAGCTGAATTGAGATTCCCCAATTCTGTTCTCAGATCAGGTGCTTAGCATTTGTTTGAATTTTACTGTTGTATACAGTGTATAAAATGGTGATAATTTCCTATCAATGTTTTCTATGTTCGATGTTCAAGAAAGGTCGATGTACTCTCCATTTATTAAAAAAAAAAAAAAAATTGCGAAATTAGTCCACTTGTATTAACATGCAGATAAACTGAAGTCAACTAAAAACGAATTTAAGCGCGTCTTGGTGAATATTAGGGCCTAGCGCTTAATATTTCCCTACTGGATGCTCAAAGAATAGCCATGGCACAGAGTCTGCTATTGAGCCTGGACTTTACTTTTTTTCGTAAGTACAACCGTGTTGAGTTGTGTTATTTATAAAAATTATAAAAGCAATACTTATCCGTTCATGGCATACATATAGCACTTGAAACAATACATGTACATCAAATTGAATAGCAGTAAGACAAGGAATGCGTAAATAGCTTTAAACCAATACATACATACATACATATTTCTGTGGTTGAAGGATTACATGAGTAAATGATTACAAACATACTCATATATTTATATTTAGGTTCTTTTAACGGAATTATTTTTTAATTCAGCAACCCAATCGAATTAATTTGTTTGGATCATTAAGTTCTACAGATTTTTAGTCAGAAATGAGCTATTAAAAAACGTATATGTATGTACATATGCCTTAATACAGAACAATTAAATATTTTCTTCTCGAGCATCGAACAACGTCTAATGAAGCTCGGATGGATGTAAAATTTTTAAGATAATAAGTGTTATTTTATTTTATTTAACGTGAAGATAATGTCCGTCAATATCAAGGTAACCAGCCTTTATCAGCAATCTAACATTTGATGGACACATGTATTGCAATTGTATGCCCACCAAATAGAATTCTACTTTGTTAAATGCTTAGTTTCATTTCATCACAGACAGCGCTCGAACTGGATACTTACTTTATATAGAAAAATTTGTGAAAACAAAAAAGGGATAAGCTTTACAGTTACTTTCATGGAAAGGACTACAAATAAGCGTATACCCAGCGTCTAAACAATGGAATAAACTGTAGAGCATTTTATCTTGGCCCATTTTTGTTTTCGCAATGCCTTCTAAGAACATTATTTTTTATTTTAATTTATTATTTCGTTCCTTAATTAGAATATTATATAATTGCATTTTGTATTAAATACGTATACCTACATACATATGTATGTATATCAAAATTTATTCTTAAATACTTTATTTTTTTAGTTCTTTTCCATGTTGTTTATTGTAATATACGTAGCTTAGTTACTGCTTTTTAATTCACTTATTTTTTTCCCCATTTTCCAAAGTTTTAACATTTTTAAATTTCTTCAAAACAAAATAAGAAATATAATTATTTATTTGTATTGAAATCATATATATTTGTTTCTTTTTATTTCGATTCATCTTTCAGAAGATTGAATGGATTAACGATTAATTATAAAATAAAATATAAATTTAAAAAAAAAATCATAAAAATACAGATATATATATACAAAATTTTGTGTGGTAAGTTTACATTACATTTATTTTGTTTGTTAGTAAAATAAAAACAAAATTATTTAAATATTTTGGGAAAATATCAAAATTATTGTTAATTTATTACTGAAAAAATCTTAATGTCTGTGTGTAATTTCCTGTTCACGTTCGTTCGTTAAAAAAAAAGTTATTTCCAAAATTTTCCATTAAAATCATTTCCTTGATATAATTGTCTCACTGTATTTTTTCCGTGTTTTTTAAAAATTTAAGAAGAAAAACTTCAGTACCATACTTTTGTTTATTTTTATTGGCTAATTGTTTTTTTTTTTTGTATGGGCTCTGTCTTAACTTTTGTTGTAGACATTTCTATATTGTTTGACCGTATAGTTACAAATTGGTGTTTTAAAACTTTTTTTATTTTTTGGTAATGTTATTTGCCTTTGTGTTTATGTATGTCGTTTTGCTAAAATTAAATATTGTTGTCGAACTTTTAACATAATGATAATAAATATAAAACTACATGAGATTATATTCGTCTAGAGATGAATTCCAAAAAGCTTGCTTCAATTAACTGAATATAGTATTATATGAATATTAGTTTTGTCGCAGTTAGATTAAATGCTTATAGTGATGGATATACATATAAGAATTTTGTTAAATGTTTAAATTTTATAAAAACAAGGCTTTATGTTCATAGAGGGTCCCCTTTATGTATTATTTAGTTAAATACTTTTTTTATTTTTTTTTCTATAGCTTAATAAATGCTGAAATATCCTCTTAATAAAATGTTCAACAGTTACGTGTTAGGTCCTCCTTTAAATTGAAAAAATTTACTGCGAAACTTTTATGAATATGAATTTGCTGAATACAATAAAGCAATGCAACTATTCATTCTTATAGAACAGCCATTGTATGTGTATGAAGAATCTGTTAACTTAATTCTCATAAAAATGAATCGAATGCAAATGAAATAAAGTAGTACACCGATCTATCCATGTAGACGAGCAACTGAATTTAAATTGTCGTTCATTTTGTTTATAGAATGTTTGTGTAGACAAATGAATAAATACAACAATAATTTTCAAAATCAAGCAACTAAAAGTTATACTTAGCGTCCGTCTAAATAATTTTTTTTTTTTAATTTTCGCAGAAGCAGAAGAATAATATTTTAGCAATCTGACAAACATAATTTGAAAATCGTTTACTACAAACAAAATGCAATCGTTTACACGGCTATTTACAGCACATGATTCTTTAGGGCAATCTACTTTCATACCTTCTGTTTAAACTTTAACTTAGACAAAAACCTAAAATTATTTTCTTCAGTTTTTTTTGATTTTAACAGTTTTTTGTTTATAATAAAAAAAAACTCACCACACAAAATACCAATTGAGTGCTATCCTTATTTATCTATTGATATATAAATATTTAGTTAACTGTTTTTTTCTTTTAATTCCAAAACTTTTGATTTTGGTAATTTTATAAATATGAAAAACTGCAATCTATTCAATCAATGTTTATTGCGGGTTTTTAAATGGATTTAAAGTTTTATAAGCTTTAAAGTAAAAAAAAAAAACTGTAATACACATTAATTGAAAATAAAAGCCATCATTTTGGATATCCAGTTTGTTTTTAACTTATTTGGGTTGAGACAAAATTTGAAATGAGTGGTGTTGGTATTGTAGTTTTCAAAACCATTTCTCTATGCTATCAATTAAATGTTTTCCTTTTTCTGTATATATATACATGTTTAATTTAATATGTGTTGACATATTTATGCATATGTACATATATACGAGTTTTAAAATGTTTTGTATACGTAATTGCTTTTTCACCAATTTATGCTTATTACGTTTATTGTCCTTCTGTTTTGCCAATTTTTTTGAATGTTCTGAATTTGTTTTAATCACAGCAAGCAACATCATACCTATTGGTTAGGGAACTAACTGTTTAACAATTTGCAAAAGGAAAGTTGGTTGATGGATATATTATTCGGACATATTGTAAAATTTGTAAATACCAAATCGAAAGATAATTTCTTAAAATTCCATTGATTTTGTTTTTGAAATTCCTTTGCAGTGCCTTCGAAAATAAATTTCTGTTATGGTTTTTGTCTCAATATACCGTCGAATAATTCTAACAAATCTAGGTATGAGCATCCAACAAACATTATGCATTCGTATAAATTTATATTAATTTCACTCAACTCTCAACATGTCATTACATGTGAGCCGCTATTATTATTTTTTTGTTTTTCAAGTTCTAATCCAATTGAATGATATTTTGAAAACATCTTAACATCCAGAATGGAACCGGTGTTTGTAAAAAAAATGTATAAATATTCTAAGCGTAACTATTTCGATACCTTACTTATTCTTGATTGGTTCACAAAATATAGGCGCTTTTCTGCAATCATCAAAGTATCTATTTAATAATTGAGTAGTTCAGTACAAAGCGTTTCCAATTTGTAAATAAACAATTAATTTAGCTTTCTATTAATGATTTGCAAGGGATGGAATTTTAGTACATACAAATAAGCAAATTAAATTTTTAACCACAAAAAATTCAATGATTAGCATGATGAATTTATTACACAAATGTGTACAATAAAACGAAATCGGTTATTTATCATACATTTAGTTTTCATTAAATTTCAACCATATTTCTCTTTTAACATTCTTTGGGGCTTATTTTATTTTTTGTTTTATGTTTAAGATTGGCATTAGCTTTGCAGATTTTTTTAGTGTCGTACCAACCAATTTTCTTCTCGCAAATTAATTTTCTTTCTTCACAGCACATTTTAAATATTTCCTTTATTTATTTCCCATAATTCTGCATTCATTTAACTTTTCTTTTTTGGTTTTGTATCAATGTCAAATCATTCCATTCTATATCAACCCTTCGTATAAGTAGAAGACATTAATTTACCACAAACTTATTTAAAAAACTACTATATACTAAAATTTTGTTAAGAGTATAGTTATTTATAAATGTTTCTAATAATAAGACCACCTAACAGGAATAAAGATAAAAATTATGTTAAATTCATAAAATATGAATAAATAAAACGAATAAATATATGCCAACCATATTTAGAGGAACAGTGGGAAAAGGATCTGGAAGCTGAATTACAAGAATACGAAGTTGTTACAGACGGCAGTGCATCTGGGTGCGGTGAAGGCGGTGGAGAAACATCAAAAACGACGATACGCAACCGTAGTCCATCTAATAATGATTGGGAACAATACGCTGACCTTATTGATGAGACCGATGATTTAAAGTAATTAAGAGCCTTTATCGTAGTTTTTTCTAAGTTCTCCTGAGTTTTCTCATTTTGTTTTTATTTTCTTTCTTTCCTTCTTTTTCCGGGATATTTCTTGTGAATATTAATCTTATACTTTTCACACTTCAAAAACCTTCATTCCTCTCATCTTAACTCGTATTGTAATACCTTACATTAACAAAAAAAAAAAAAAACAAAAAACAAATCCCTATTCCTATATCAGAACCTTAAAAAGTTTAAAAAAGGTTATGCTAGGATAATGAGGTAATACACCGCCACTTACCCTCAAGAACTGGGTTGAAACGATAGATAAGTTTAAGTTATCTGCATTCGTAAATAATGTTTGATATACTTTTGAAATGTAAGAAGTAATTTGGCACTAATGAAAAGAATAAACTTGTTAACAAAAAAAAAATTATTTTAACATCTTCATAGTTCCCATAGGTTCACCAAACAAAATTTATGTTAATATAAAAAAAATAATAATAAAATATACATAAATGAATCGACAAAATAAAGCGAACATAAGGATACCTATGTTAATTTTAATGTATTTAAAAAAAAAACAACAGAGTATTGTATCTATAAATTTGCAATATAAAGAAAAAGAAACTAATAAATTGAGAAAAGAACATTTAAGGCTCATTTTAGCTAAACTATGTTATTATAGAAATATAAATAAAGAAGTATTCAAATAATAATCAAATGTTTATTGCAAAATATATATATATATAATTTTTATGAGTATTATATATATACAAATACGTTTAAAACTGTAAATATTATTAAAAAAAAACAACTAAAATGAAAAATAAATACACAATTTCACAATCAATGTTGCTTATGTTCGTTTCTTTCCTGGACTTATGTTATTAACTGTTGAAATTGAAAACACAAACAGTTTAATAAAAGATATAGTTTTAATAAAAAACACTGTTATTTTTGAGGAAAAACAATAAAATTGTATTGAAAAGAAATGCAAAACTCTATATAAGGATATTTCCATTATAATTTGAGACTGTTTTTCAGCGCAATTATAGTTTTATCATAGTAAAACAATTCAAATAAACATATTAAGCATATACATATATCTATATACAAAATGTTGAAAGTAAACAGTTATTTTATAAATTCTACATAGTTGAAACAAACATCCAATTACATTAATACAAGAAAATTCGTTAATTTATATTAAATAATCAGTTCAAAGTCTTAAATCAATTCAATAATTTGTTTTAGCGAAATAAAACAAACAAAGAAAAATCTTTCTTCCCTTAATTTGTTAAAAATAAATTTAAATATATATATATATATAAATAATATTATATATACTATTCTATATATGTATCTATGTATATTGTAAAATTTTCAAATTTTGAATATTAGCAAATTATTATTAAAAACAAAATTGGGAATATACTTTAAAGATATTAATATAAATAAAAAATCAGTAAATGGTTTGTTTCTTTTTGGTAATTTGGAAATGAGCAAAGTAAGCAAGCAATTAACTCAAACAAAACACTTACATAAAAAAAAATATTTACATTCAGATAAACAATCAGAAAAACAAAAATTTATTTATGATTGTTAACAATTATTCGTTTTTGAAATGAAAAAAAAACAGTACCGTTGCCGGATGTAAAAACAACAATAAAATAAAAAAAAACTAATATGAAGAACAACTTTAAGTAATATTAATAAAGGAAAAGTGTACAACTATTCAAATACAAACTAAATTCTTGTTTTTAAATTACACATGAGTTGCGAAACAGGAACGGCTTGAACTGTAATAGTGGGTGGTAATACAGCTACGTACACTCCTTTAACAGTTTTCCATCTCGTAAAGATCTAACCATTCTTATCAAAAAGTTCTAACGCATTTGAAATCTGGTAAAGCGAAACGAAACGCAAACTAAAAGAATTACAGTTAGACAAAAACTGGCTAAAGCTGCGGTGTGGCTTGATGTGTCAGGATCGGCCACTAAAGTAATGTACGAACAAAATAAAATTGGTTAAGTGATCACGCACTGAGGTTCCCATTGGAAATATGATGATTGCAATTCATAATTATTATTTACGAAAAGCTGACTGGGCACTCTATCGGACCTTTTTTTCATATAACTTTTGAGTTATTGAACCAATTTAGGTAAAAAGGAAAATTTATTGAATAGAGAAAGGGATGAGAAGTTAGACAAAAAATATTTGTTAGTCCCTTTTCCAGGACACGGTTGGAAGCGATATCTATTATGACTTATGAGCATATAAATTATGATGTTTCGAAAACGGTTGGATTTATGAAAGTCGTACATTTAGCGTTATAGATCCGAAAATACTCGCTTAACGTAATTTTTGTGAAATATTATTAAAGCTAAATAGTTTGGAAAGGTTAGGTTCCCCATTCCATTCTTCACTCTCCGCTGTATCGGTTGTGAATAACAAATAAAGGGTAAGTTCCCGCACATGCTCAGTGGTTTTTGCTTATTCATAAAAACTCGGTTTGTTATATAAGAATTCTAGAATGATACAGCATTGTTTAGACAGGCTCTTCAACTCTTCAATTTAGTTATAAGTCATATATGCCGATTTGTGAATGTTAAGATCTTTATCCTTACTCCTTTAAAAAATCAACATCGTGTTGAACCAGAGGAAAACTAAATATATAATATACGGATTTTTGGATCTCATCTGGTTTACTACCAACGGGTTGGAGAGAATTAAAATACGTTTGAGGCTGCGTATGCTCATCAGTACTTAATATGTATGTTTGAGGATCTAAGTTTTGGAAGGAATGTATTCTCTATGTGATGTGTTGCAACTGAGGACCATAAAAATGAGAGTTCAAAATAGCATCATTTCTGCAAGTGTCCCAATGATAGTTTGATAGCTGGATATTGAGAAATCTTGGATCTAACATAGTGTCTAGAAATATGCTGTATGCTTCTGCATTATCCCGAGACTGCAGAATAAGGTTTTCATTAATGATTTTTTTTTTTATAGAAATCGAGACAGGATTTGTTGTCCCAGTCAGAAATCTATTTCGAGCTTTTAGATTATGTTGAAAAGTTGTCTGCAAAATTTTCTGAGTGCCTAGATTCGCTTCCCTCATGGCCTCCTCCCTCAGGACGGTTTTAATTAAACAGGAGATGGTCTCCTCGGGCTAAATACTCGTATAGATTAACGAAATTTGGTCACTGTTTACTCCATTCTAGTTTAAATACCTCTTTATAACTCTACGGATATGCGCTAGTACACTGGTCGTACAATTTTTAGGCAATAGTCTGATTAAGATGCACTACACAGGTCAGTACATTTTAACAAAAAAGTAGCGTGCCAGGGAAATTCAGATTAATTTTTGCTTAAAATGCATTTAACCGAAAATGGTTTTGAAAAGTGAAAGAGGAAAGCTGAGTTATTAGTATAAAGGTCACTGTACGATTTGTTTTTGGTCCAAAAATCTCCACTCTATTAGTACGAAATTTAAGAAAGTTCTTGTGCTTTTTAAACTAGTCGACCCCGAGCTTATAAGTACAGCTTGGCGTTAGCGGTCGCTCGGTTATTATAGAAGGTTCATGTATGTATAACTTATGCGGCTCAAGAGTAACTAATGTATCTTTCGGGGTAACTATATTCGTAAATCAACATGAATCCGTTTATTGTCATGACCTGATTCATGACAGAAAATCAAACAATTTCCGTTGCTTATCAAAATATTTATTATGTATTTAGTTTAATTACTTAAAATCAAGTATCATTGTTTAATTTGCCATCATGCAGTAACCGTGCACGTTTGCTCGAGTGAATGAGTGTGTATATTTTAGATATGCGTACTAAATAAATCTTGAAATAAAACATATAAAAAAATATCAGTTTTCCTTAAAGCCTACTTTTCACGGCGAATTTTTTTTGTATTTTAGTCTTTGGTATACAGGTTGATTATATTCAATAGCTCTCTGCCGGTTACTTGGTTGTTTGACGCCTCCTGTAGCATCTCGCCAAATCATAGCCAATAAAATATAGAATCCACCAACAACCTTGTTGAAAAATTCAATGATACACATAAATATTGGTGTCGTAACCACCAACAGTCCTCGCAGTTCTTTCATGAATCGAATTGTAAAAATTCCAATAAATCGAACGGCTTGCACTGATGCGGAAAGCAATGAAATCGCAATCAGAGATACAAATTTTAGCACCGCCTTGAGATTGTCTTTTGATATATCGTTCGACATAAAATCGTAAGCTGTGCGTTTTATACTAGTTCCCCAGCCCTTTACAACTTGTATAAAATCCTGTAGGCTGATAGAATCCAAATTGTTTAATGGTCCATCGATGATAGGACTAGATGGAGGCTCAGTTTCCGATTCAACAGCACGAACAGGCTTGAGTTTAATGATGACTTCATTGTCACGAAATCGCACTCCTTTTATACTAAACCAATACTGATCAAAGGCCAATTCATCCAACTCAACCCAAATACAGGTATTTGGATCAATCCTGGGCATTGCATTGGGAGTTGATGTGATTCCAATCCACATGGGAGACGAATAGTTTTGATAGAACTGCACCAATCTACATCGAATATCATCCAATATGACTTTAAGGTCCTTTTCGGTACGATTTAGCACTATGAGATCTCTGTAACCATTAACAACGTCTACATAACAACGCTCCTTATAGAATCCTTTAAAAAGTCTCGATTTCAACATTTGTTTGCAAAATGAATGAAGAGCCTCTTCGTGAGGATTTGATAAGGACCTCGCAGGTGAGTCACGAAGCATTGCCCCGCTTATCTCTAGAAAATTATAACAAAACTGCTGTTATTTGTTTTGATTAAGAATGACATTTTGCTTACATATATATTTATAAGATTTAATAACCCAAATAGTAAAAGGGATTATTTCCAAGGAGGATAAATAGAAACAAGACGACTATTTTCACTTTTTCATTTCAGATTCAGACAATCTCTCAGTTCTTTGACATTTTCCCAAGTTTTTGACAAGTAAAAACGGTAAACGATGACGTAAGGTGCCGGGTATAAGTATATTTTAAGGTAGCTTCACAATGGTATATTTTTTTTCTCTGAGGTACGTTTAGTAGATAAAATATAATTATAAAAAAAAAATAAAAAATTGGAGCTGCCAGAACAAATTGGAACAGAAAAGTATAGCCTTTAAGTTTGTGTAAAGATGTAGAAATTGGTGTCCATTCGGTCTACATATACATATGTTCTACTTATCTCTGATGTCCACTGTTTTCTTAACTATGCCAATGTCATTGTACAGCTCGTATAGTTCGCCGATGAATCTTCCTTCTCTACTTTGGAAATCCCGCAAAAAGAGCAACATTACAAAGAGCTTTACGCTCGAAACGACCAACGATAGATTAGAGTCTGCGAAGTTAAGAGTCTCATTTGTTGTTCGAGATAGGATCTTCCTAATTAATTACATTGCTAGCCTTACGAAACAGCGATATGTACATAGGAGTTATTCATAGTTCTATCTTTGCGGCGATGTTTTTGTCAAATATAATAGCGGACCCAAGTTAGACAAAGACCAGTTACCATCGAAGTTATAACTCTCCACTGTGATGCTCTGTCCGATTGTGGAAAATGTGTGACAGCAAATACTAAGTCTTTCAGGTATGATGCTGAAGAAATCCTGTGACAGTGCGTCACCTTGTGTAAGCCCTTATTGATCTAAAAGCCCTCAAAATTTGTAGGAGGTGATGGGAATCGATTTGGACATTTTAGATTTTCTCCAGGAACTATCGAAACTAAAAATGTAGTTGATTGTGGACTTTCCGAGTAGGGTGGTAGCGATGGGGTGTATAGAAAAGAGAAGGCTAATCAAAAGATTAAAACATACATATGTATGTAGGATGTATGTACATGTGACTTGTGACTTGTTACAGCATATATTTACATTTTTTTCTCGGCCCCACTTCTTGCAAATGTATTAGAATATTCTTTATTCTTTATTCTTTATTCATCTACCGAGCTTAACTCTAACAGACTTATATGTATGTAATTCATAATTCATAATTTACATATGTGATTCTACATTTTCAAACAATATGGTTTTAAAATCATTTCTATTATAACTTAAATCTATCATAGTATCTAGAGAATTAAACAATTTAATACATCTAGTAATAGGCTCATTTGCCGCATAATTATAAACATGTCTAGGAATGAAAAGTAAAGCGCATAGATGTTAATTTTTTCTAGAATTTCAGGACATTTAACACGATACGCAAAAATATCATACACAAACATTACACAATTAACAAAACGTCGTTTTTGGAGCATATCCAGGCCAAACAATGCACATCTGGTGGAATATGAAGGCATTTCATCAAGATTCCATTTAAGTTGTCGAATTAAATATCTGGTAAATGCCTTTTGGACTTTCTCAATACGGTTTTTTTGAAAATCATAAGCTGGTTCCCATATTATTGAACAATATTCTAAAAAGGGACGTACAAGAGACATATAAACGGATTTAATTGCAAAGGGATTGGAGAAATCCTTGCAGCTCCTTTTAAGAAAACCAAGCATTGAATTGGCTTTTGCTACAATGTAGTCAATATGGTGACTAAATGTAGTTCGAGTAATAACTATCAGGGAGTTTCTCAATTATGCATTTCGCTTAAGTCATTAAAAGTAGATCCAACCATTCGTGCGAAAAACAAACTGCAGCGAGAAGCTAAGCCTTTTTTATACCTTGATAGGCTTTTCATGTCAAATTTTTATAATAAATAATTAATTATAATTTTCCTGCATCTTCTCTATATGCACTCATATTTTTAAAAATTTTTGCATTCCTACTTTTAGGATACAATGAGAAACGGGAAAGGGGATTCTACAGATTTTATCAAAATCCATGATATGCCTCATAATAGCGGACCAACTGCTTTTTTAGTTCTCCTTGAGTATGTTCTCATATATATACTTGAAATTTGATACAAAAAATAAGCATTTTCATACATACATATGTATGTATTATGTACATAATGTACACACATTATGTACATAATGTATATACATATGTTCGCCCACCCCCAGTGGCATAGTATTGAATATTTGTTCCGCCGCAAATGTAATTATTTCTCTTTTGCATGAAGAAATAATTGTATTGTATTATTCCATTACTTTTTAATTGGAAGAAAACTAGATTCTTCTTTCTGTAATCATGCTATTATTTTATTCCTTACAAAATTGGAAACGTAGTGTCGAAACAACACAGGAAATGGTGCGAAATCGAAAACTACACAAGCTAAGGGTTGGGTATCTATAGAAACACGACAATGAAAATATAAACAAATATTTTATTAGACTGCGAAGTACTCGACGTGTTCGAAATGCAAATTAGTTTATAGTGCTGAAGAAAATTTAAAGGCGATAGTCCTTTGTAGTTTTTCTTAAAAAAAAAAAATATTTAAAATGATGATCTTCCAAGAGAAACTAATTTCGGTCTTCCTATTCATTGTTATGCATTTGCAACTGAGTGAAACTTTAAACTTACAGAGTATAAATATAACTTTGTTTGAATTTAATCATCCAAGTAATTGCAAACGTAATGAGATATACAGCTTGGATTATTTCTCATGCTTCCCATGTGATTCAAAGGCTAATTTGCAACCGAGTATTGATAGTAAGTTTTCGAATCTGTTTTTCATCTCTCCTGCATGGATAAGTTTAGTTGCTTTTCCTTATTTCAAGCTTATATCTTCTGAAATCAGTGCTGTACTTACACGAGTGTTTATTATCGCTTGAGATTGTGACAATCCTTATACATACATACATACATACATATGTACATATATATGTATGTATTTTTGAACACATATTACTTTTTTTATTTGGTGGTTTGATTTAATGTTACTTATGACGTAAAAGTGTATGCAGAATATAATTTATTACTACACATGTTGGTCCTCAGGATGAAATCAGTTCTGTAGAGAGTTTCTAACAGGAAAAGTCTGTGCTCTCGTTTCGAATTTCAAAAGTCATTAATGACTCGGATTAATGTAAAAATGCCAACCGCTTTTAATTTTATCTCATTTCCGATAAAATAACCTTCGAAAAAAAGGTCGGTGTTTTGCAAAGTATCATATAGTATGTAGGGATGTTATGCGGTTCATTTATGTATTCTTATTCCAGAATTTCAATGCCTTACTACACGGATCATATTAAAGAATTATAGTTTTGGTGCTGTCACAATCGTTACTTCATTTTGGTCTCAAAGACTAAAGGCCAAATTCCAAAAACTACACATAACATTGCCATTTTTTAAGGGCAATTGTCTTAGAAATATCCGTTTATGTGTTTATTTATTCATTCTAGGACTATAACTAAAAACTAACATTATCGAAAATAACTTCTTAATGTACTTTATCCAAGCAAAACTCCCAAAAAAAGTAAAAAGATCCCCCCTACCGACAAAAATGAGATCTGGAAATTAACTGCAATTCCATTCATATTCTGCACTCTACTTCCTCATATACTTTATAAGGATTTATTTCATGATCTCAGGAACTTAAAGGATTAACGTAGTCGGCAAATTCCCTTAGGGTCGTTCAGACGTACTGCTTAAAATAAACAATTATTTCCCTAAAAAGTGATGGGAAATTAAAGCTTATTAAGTTATACGAATATTGCTTATTTAAGTCCAAGATTTTAAAAAAATATAGTCGTATATTGAGTTGTAGACTTTTTTCACATTTTAAATATCAAATTCATGAACTACTTTAATATCTTTATGCACAGAATTCATTTGTGAATGCAAACTTAACTCCAGACCTATTGTTACTTATGATTCGACTCTACACCATCCCATTTGTGCTGATCCATGTCAAAATACAAAAACCAACAAGTGCCGAAATATAACAACGTCTTGCAGTCTAAGGTACATCAACTTCACATCGGAACAGACTGGTGTGGCAAAACATATCCGCGTTTACCCGCATTCAACACATCCACAAAGTGATTGCAGCTGTGATTCCAAATACAACTATCTCTATGGCGGTAACTGTATATACAAGGAGTTATTAAAAAACTATCTCAATTACAACTCTTTCTGGCAACGAGGAAGTGTCTATGCCGATCTAAAATTTATAGCGTTTTTTTGCCAGTCCCTTCATAACGCGACCGCTTGTAATCATTTGGCTAATTTATGCGTCCATTCATTTTTTGATACCGGCAAAAACTCTCCATGTAGTGTATTTCTACTTGCTCAAGCTTCAGATGCAACGTTTTACTCAAGTATGGGGGAGGAATTACACAACATTCGCCCTTTTTTATTTTACAAAAGAGGTAAGGACACAGCGCAAGAAATTGAAGAGAGAATAAATTATCCGTTCCGCTCTAATGCGGACAGAGTGGTACGTATGTAGCTTTGTTGCAATACTTGGTCAAATTTTGAAATTCTGTTTTTTAATTGTAGAGCGATAGACTGGAACTATTCACAACTGTTTATTCTTTGGATGGCCGGTTGATACGCTGGGGACACTTACGACCGAATCACGTTAACCTTTGTGGTCACAATTTACAAGGATCTCATGGATATTTTCAGTATTTTAGAAGTTTTCGAATTGCCTGTGAATTAACAATGGAAACAATTATAGATTTGGCTTCTATTTATGCTAATAGACAATTTTTGAATGTGTTTCTTAATCACACGAAAGATGCTAACAGTCGATATATGCAGACAATACCAGTCATGATTGAAAATGCCTTCGATGGAAATTCCGTGAGTTTTTATATATAGTAGATACCTAATATTCACGTGGGCTATTTGGTAAGAGACAGTGATTGCGTTTGAAAGCTAATAAGTTTGTTTTTTTTTATATATCAGTTTGCTTTTATATATGTAGAAGATGCAATACTATTTCAACAAAATTGTCTTAAACATAGAGAAATGTTACATTTCGTCTGGGAAGAATTGCTCTTTACCCTATGACTCATTTACTTCATTGCTTTTAAAAGATTTGATCAGAAAAAGCATTCTTACATTTTCTTTTGTTTTAAGAAAAGAAGGAATATATTTAGAATTATCTCTTTTCTTTCTTACTTTACAGGAAGCCAATATTGGTGAATGGCAGTTGGTAAAACGATTTCAAATAATCGGAGCTCATACTGCATTTAATACAGGAGCTCCACAAATGCTTATGTATGAGGATTCATACAAATTAAGACTTTTTAAATCTATAAGAATTCTACGAAAATTTGAACTGCGTAGTAGTATTACAGAGGACAACAAAATATCTATTCCACTTATAGTCCTAAGCTATCATCAAATAGACATATCTCTGAACACATCTCTTAACGACATTTTCGAATTTGAACTTGTTGTTAAATTTGAAAAGGAGCAGAGCTCAACAATCCTCTACAAAATTTGTCTTCCTATTTTTTTAACAATAAGTTTGGGTTTTGCTGTATTTAGATCGTATATTTTTAAATGTCATCGAAATTTGGAATGCTGTGATATGATGATAGTTTTACAATTCATCTTACATTTTCTATCAAATATTGGAAATTCATTTCTTATCACTGTTATTATCGATGCGTTTTATTCAATGTTGATGTTTGTTACTCGGCCTAATGTTATGCTCACGTTGCCGCTTCGAAATATTCATGTTTATGAAATGTTAATATATTCTGCTGTTTGTTTAAAGGTAAGTCAGTACCACAAGCTATAACTTAAATTTAACAATTTGTCTTCTTTTATTCTCCGGCTTGATTAAAGGGCATCCATTTTGCTATTGATTACTGGAAAGTTGCTCATATTGATATATTTTTTGTGGACTGGGAACGACCAAAAGGCTATGATGCATCCTTACATTTAAAAAATAATTTAGAGACCTCTTCACAAAGCTCCAGCGTAAGTAGTTTACAGCACAAAAAGTAGATCATAACAAGGACAAAATAACCCTTGATAAAAAAAATTATGAACAAAATAAGTCACAATAGAATTATGCTTTTTTTTGGCGAGTCGGCGTGTGTGACTCGCTTCACTAGTTGCTACATATATTTGCTAAAAGTTATTTGTTTGCCGTATCTTATTTTGTAAACTATTTCGTCAATGAGCTTTTAAAATTTGTCACTTGTTAAACCGTAGTAAGAGAAGAGTCACAAAAGAGTAATTTTTTCTAACCTCCCCCGATAACAGGCTTGCATTAAAACACTATTTAAAAATTATTTCATTTAATATTGTACGACGGCATGTGAAATAGAAGAAATTTGATCACGTTTTCCTTTATAGATTCGAGCATTCACAGAAAATAATGTATCAGCATGGAGAATCTTCTTCGTTGCTAATGAATGGATTGATTTAAGTGGTAAAGAAACAACTTCGTCCTTTATGCAAGGGTTTGTATCTTTGATTATTTACTGGGTAAGTTTTGGTAAATTCTTAAAACCCGATTAGGTCTTGAATAGTTTTTTTTTTGTTTTTGTAGATCATAAGTAGCTTTTATCCTTTATTTTATTCTGATACAATTGTAAAAATCTTCACTTGTATCACCATATTCTCCGCTGTACACATTATGCAACGCATCTTTAGAAATTTAATACTGAACCAAGTATTTGGAAGTCCATTACAAAAATTAATGGATATTTGCACCATGGCAAATGTGTCGATATTTACACTCTTGGACTCTGCTTCTGGGTTTTACATTCATGGAAGGTCTCCACATGGATTTTCAGATACAGATATGTCTTCGATGATTTTGCAGTTGCAACGTGAGTCTCAAAATATGTGCGGCAAAAGAGGTCTACTGAGTGATTCTGATTTTCAAACATACATAATATTGCCGCCATTAAATCTGAGGTAATGTTTTAGATATTATTATACAAACGTATTTGATTTAATAATTTTATAGAACACAAATAGAGAAGTTACTACCGCTGAAACCAAAATCTGAAAATTTGTCACAAGTTCACTTTAAAAAAGAACTCGGGTTCATTGGCAATAATTTCGAAGGAACTTTCGAAAGGAATACAACTTCTTATAACAGAGTAAATCGATTTTTCTGTGCATTTATTGATCATGTAAGTTCAAGTATTGGATTGAATATTTGTAAGTAAACCAGCTCAAAATATGTTATTTACATGAAGGCTATCAAGGACATGGACTACATTATAAAAGAGAAAAGCTTTGTAGAGAACTTACTAGGTTGTGAGTTTGAAAGTTTTCTAGCGGAAAGTATGTTTTGCATTTTTTAGGAACATATTTTCTAATAGTAAACTTATTAAAATTTCTTTCAGATAAAGGAACATTCTACATAGATAGCGGTCTAACATTTGGTTCTCTTTTTCTCTATGGAAATCAAAACCATCTATTTGTGATGGAACTTCTATTGCTAATTGCGATAAATTTATTAACTAATAGTTTCGTTACATCTATAGTTGTTGTTTGCATTTTTAATAAGGTATTACTAACATTGAGTTGGGGCTTAACTTTGATAAATTTAATAGTTTGCATTTAAAGTTATTTCAGAAGATTTTTCGCATTTGGGTCAGGAACAATGTCGCTACAAAGACTTTGATAGACAAACGATTTCTCATGTAACATATCGCTTTAAAAATAAAAATATAATAAACAAAAAATGTATCTTATTTTTAGTTGACTTATTTTTATATTCGTACTAGTGATTATTTGAAATCAAATTTGTGTTGAATTCTTGCGTGAAGCAGCACCAATAGGATATTAAAAGCGGGTTAAGGCCTACGCCTTGTCCACATTTAGAGAGAAGACACAATGTACACGTTCTTTACTATGGGTTATTCTACATGTTGACTTGAACTGGTTTCAATTTTCCAAAGAGGGTTTCCAACTATGAAAGAGTACCAAGTTTTTTTAAGTCATTCAATACGTGTTTGACAAGGATGCTAAGACTTCTTGTTGATGCGGCTTTGACTGCGGATTTTGAAGTGCTGTAACGGTTTCCGTTTTAGAACCTCGTTATGGTCCTGAGTGATTCCCATAGCTGGAATAACAGATTTTCTCTCCACCCTCTATTCCTCTTTCCTCTTCTTGCCTATTTGGTACAGGATTCGTAGGACCGCTCGAGTCATAAGGATGAGTAACTTTGCCTGGAAATAATGTGTATGCAGTGACACGCTTGCCTGTGCTGATATTATTCGGCTTGGGAACAATTTTGTCCGAAACAGTTAACGATCGTTGGTGACATCGGAAGGTTTTAGTAGAGGTTCTGCAGGCTCTCCTCGTTAAGTGCTTCTGGAGTTTCTGGCGAAACCAGTTCGTTGTTGAGCTCCGGCGTCAAGATCCGGTTCTTTGTTTCGTCAGAAATATAGATTCCACGAGTAGGTACGAATAGGGTAGTCCATCTTTTAAGAGGCCGGCATTAAGATCGACGGTGCACCTTCTATTTTCGAAGATATGGCTAGCAATTTAATAACAACTACCTACTCTATCACTCTAACACCATTGTAGGTACGTCTCTCCTGAGATATTTAGTAGAACTTGCTGTGCTATTAAGAAAAAAGTACGATGAAAAATGATCTCCTTTCTCATAAAGTATTCTTTATGTTTATTCTGGCATCGCGGTTGTGCTTGCGAAATATTCCAATTTTCTTCCTTTTCTTTTATGACTAACATTATATCAGAAGTCATTCCTTCGCGTAATATTATCTGAACTCGTCCATTAATTAATTTTGTCAAAAAAGTTAAATTCTTACAATGTGCATATCTGATGGAAAAGAGATCCTACTACTACAGCGCCAGTGGCTAAACCCAATACTATCAATCGGGAAACGTTCATTAAACGTCAAAAAAAAATGTTTTTTACTGTCAACTTTCAATAGAAGAGAATATACGAATTGCTTGTTTCTTTTTTTGATTTATTATTAAAGATAGAAACATTACAATCCTTTGAAAGAATGGACAATCTTGGCAGTGAAGTTGGTCAAAAAATGAGGGTACGTGTAAACCAGTAAAATGTAGTTTTGTTTGAAATTTTACAAAAATAATACGCGTCATGTCTTCTAATAAATCCATAAAAATTAATATTTTTCAGAGCGCCGTAAAGGCGAAACTCCTTGAACTCGGAACTGGAGGCTCCGCCGGATACATAGACGATGAACTACCCGACTATGTGATGATTATGGTAGCCAATAAAAGGTCCAAGCAGCAGATGATCGCGGATCTGAACTTATTTTTGGGTTCCCAAACGGACTTGTTTGTTACGTGGTTACACGAAGTCTTGCAAAAGCTTCAAGAGGTCACACTACCAGCCGTAGGTAAGTGTAAGATCAAATTTATGTTAGAGTGTGGTGTATTACATAAAAATTGTTTTCGATGCAGCTCTGCAAAAAAAGCGAAAAAATTGTCAAAAAGATGAGGCTACATCCAGCAAAAAAGATAAGAGGGAGAAGAAAAAAGACAAAAAGGCACAGAAAAAATCAGCAGAGCAGGAATCCAACGAGATACCATCTATTACGGATGTCTTTGCGGGCGAATTTCTCGAGAAAGCAAAAAGAACCTTTGAAATTGATGCTAGTGCCGTGCAGAAAGACAAAAAACAAGAAACGCCGGCTCACAGGGATGAATTGGATGATTTTGATATTCCAACAATATCGGAAATATCTATTCAGGGCGCAACAACAAGTGAAACTCGTGAGAAGGATTTGGCGGAATTGGCTGAAATCCAAAAGAAGATCTACGCCGCAAAGAAACAGTTGAAAATCCTAGACGATGCAGATGAGAGTGAAGATGAGGATTTCCTGAATATTAAAGAAGATGGAGAGGAGTTCGATGAGAGCGGTGACTTAGTTCGAGAGAAAAAAAAGCAACCAAAAGCGAAGAGCCCGATTGTGTTTGATAAAAATCAGTTGGAACAGAGGGCATCTTTCTTAGACGATGCAAGAAACGAAAATATAATAACAGCATGTGAAGTAGAACAGCCTCCTGTTTCGAGTACTTCTTTGAATAGACACAGACCCATTGAATTTAGTCGAAGGCGTGAAGCGGAGTTGGATCGCTCTCAGGCTGCTAAAGATAAAACGCCACGTAAGAGATCGATACATGAGCGTTTAGGACACGTTTCAAGAGGTAACTAAATTGAATGTGAATTAGTGAAAATGACTCGAAAGCAAGTGCAATAACCCAAATTTTTATACAACGTATATAGAGAGAGTTAATAGTGTTAAGATAAGTAGTTTTGCTCAAGCAAAGTAGAGAGGGTTTCCGACGGTTAATCATACCGGGGATAATCTCCATAAAGGTGTCATTTGTGGAGTGTATATTTACTCCATGGTAGGTGAACTCCATAACTACTTTAAAGTCGAGAGTGGCTTTTGCCATCGCTCACTTAAGGGCAACTCTGAACAGATTTTCTCTACGTTTTCAAAAATCTACTCCGCGTGGTTAGAGGTATAGCAAGAAGAAGCTATTGATGCGTGAAGAATTTAAAGCACTGTCGGCTATAAAAGATATGTATATCGTTCAGAAGCATTTACATATCATTGATGTACGGAGTTTGGTTGAAGGGCCCCTTGTGGCCCCGTCTAACGAAATTATGGTAAATAAGGTAGGGTAGGATGTAGTCGAAGGGTGGTTTGCTGACAATATACATAGGTGGAGATGGGTGTTTTTTTTTTTGTTTGCGAACGCTGGGCGCAGCAATGTTCGAAATTACACTAAAAGCAAGTACAAAATCTTACTGGCAATCACTGCCGATAAAGCGCTGCATTGTGTACATAATTCAAAGTGAAAGTGATCCACCATGGCACACTCAGGTCAGTGGAGACCCACTGTTATAACCATAGAGTAGATGTGTCCCTTGTTCGTTAGTTAACCTTGTTCTGCATCTATGGTTCAAGTCAAATGTCGTTCTACTGCATATTTCTTCTAGTTCCTGGAAGTAGTGTTGCCCGAGGAAATTATATCTAAGATGGGTGAGACCTTTTCAATGATGGAGGAAGTTGGTTGTGACCTCGCTGACTTCCTCATCTTCATCAATGAAAGCACTTACACTCTAACTGTTTTATTGAGAATGATAACATTTCTAATAGGTCTACGAGCTACATATGTATATATATAAAATTATAGCTTAGAATCTCGGTTCAAATAAGTTTTTCACACAGAGCAAGGATGATGAAAAGTTTTAAACGGATTCTTTGTGCATCACTGATCCCTCAATCTCTACAAACCTTAAAATCTATGTAAAGTTATTCAGGTATATTTTGACTGTGCTGTGGAGTTCTCGAACAAATTTTGTTCCATAGTTCCAATAGACCAAACACTTTTTACTTGAAATCAGCAGTTCTCCACTTGTGCATGGACGATTCTTAAGTCATTACAACTAAAAAATTGCATCCCGTTCCTTTTCCAGAAAAACGAAATAATTGCCTATAAAAATAAAGTATGCAATTAAGTTTGACAATACGCTTTGGCGATTAATTAGTTGCATCCTTATAAAAAAAGTTATAAGAGAGAGTACAACACGTTTTTAATTGCTGCTGCCTGGGAATTAGAAGAAAGAATACATTTTTAAATAATATATTTTTAGAGCGCAATGTTCAATCCTGATTTTTTTTTCGGCGTGTTATAGTCTTTTTGATTTAATATCTACGATTTAATATCTCCTTTTAATTAGCCTAATGATTTTAAATGTCTACTTATAGTCTCAATAATTATATAAATTACTTTCAGACTACAAAGCATCAGAACACTCTCATCAACATCGTAGAGCAGAAAAAGAGTTGTACGTGCCCGCGTTTCGACGTCGTGAAATGGAAAAAGAAAAAGGAGAGAAAAGACCAAACGGAGAACTTGATTCTCGTTCTAGTCGAAAAAGATCAATATCTACTGATAGAAATCAGCGAGATAGTTCCCATGATAGGGTATCACAACAACGTATTGGTTCGCGTGTTGTCGTTGCCCCTCCCAAACCAGATATGAGCATTGATGATGATGTCGATAATCAACATCAAGATCGGCCAGTTAATTCAGTTATTAAAATCAAACCCCGCCCTTCGATATCACCTAGCAAGCAGGCTTGCAAAAATCTTCTTCTCCGTGCTGTAGCCGAAGCGCAGAGATCTACGATTCTAGTGAAACCAAGGAAGGATATTTCTATTCGTAAGAATTCATCCAACTCACCAACGAAGCGAAACACGAAGTTTTTTACAAAGTCTTATCGCGATCGCATTAATCGTGATGCACTACTCCGGAGAACAGCAAAGAATCTAGTGATTGAGGTGAAAGCGGACACGGATCGGCAACCAGAGAGAAATGAAGATGAAGAAATGCCCCAAGAAGAAGAATATGTGCCGGAACATATTTCAGACAGAGGCGAATCAGACATTGAGCTCATCTATATACCACAGACAATTAATTCAGCAAGCATCGAAGAGGAAGAGTAAGTTGATATTTAAACTATGAGCAAGGGACATACAAATATTTTTTTTTTTTTTTATTTTTTAGAGTTGGACATGAAGCTATCGGCGATAACTCAATCCAAAGTAAAACTCAGTTCGTGGTCACGCTTAATGGTAAGTAGCTCTGTTGTAAATAATTCTAGAAAGCCAAATAAATTTTGCTTATTTTCCTTAGATAAAAATTCATCAAATTACAAGGCCAAGTCAAAGACCTCACGTTTAAACGGCGTTGAAAATAAAAGTCGTCCCGCACTTAACATAAGTCCTCGGGAAAAAGTTGACATACGCACTCGCTTAACCCTAAAGAAAGAGCAAAATCGCAACGATCGCGAATCAAATTCATCTCCTTCGTGTAACACACCCCCAAGACCATCGTCATCAATGTCGTCGAGTAAGAAATCGGAACTGATCAAGATCTACAGAAAACCAAAGGAAGTAAAGAAAATTGTTATCAAAAATGATTCTGAAGATGAGGATTTTCACAGTCCAAGAAAGGAATCACAGAACAAGTCACATATCCCAAAAGAGGAAAAACGTCCTTCCGAGTCGAAGGAAAAATCATCGCCAAGTACAGAAGAAGAAGGTACCACAACACCACCTCTTCCTGTTCCCAAGCATGATGAAAAGGCGCCTGAAAATACGCCCAATAAACGCAAGAGGCAGCTTATTAAATTTGATTTGACCAAACAGCATAAATTGGAAGAACCTGTACCAGCAAAACGTAGATCAAAGAGTGGAGATCGCGAAAAAGAACTTGTGGCTGAGAGTACCGTCGATGAAAGACATAAAATCTCAATAAGGAATGTGGAATCGAAGAAATATGAAAACTTACCATCGTCATGTAAGTTCAAATTTACTTTTGCTTTTTGAACATTGATCGTGGTCATTCTCGTTCTGTGACAAGATTGCTTAGGTACAATCAAAAACATTTAGTATAAGTTTATCATATAGGGCATAGGGCCCAGGTTTCAATTGTCTAGCAGCTAACCGCGCGATTTTAAATTGTTCCTGATGTCGCATTTTTTACTGAATGTTTTACTGGGGGCGTTCTCCTTGCGTTTTTCTATGTTAAAGTTCCAATTGAGCTCTGGATTGAGAATCAATCGCACTAGTTCGTTGACAGCCGTCTCTGTGAGCACTCACAAAAGGAAATGAAGTGATATTTTATTCATTCTGTGAATAGAGATGGTTTTATCTGATATCAAAACCCATTACACAGCTCGCTATTTTTCTTATGCTAATTCTTATAAGATTTTTCAAATTATTGTACCTGTGCCTGGACCCCATAAGGTCTGTTGCGCCAGATATTTGTGAATTTGTTTTGTACAAAAATTTTCACCAATTACTATACCTCACTAGAGGTGACTCCTTCTCTTTCAACTCGTACTAAACTGTTTTCATTTATATTTTCAGTGAATTCCGTTCCAATAGATTCGTTAGTTATAAAAGCTAAACCCAAGGAACGATGCAAATATTATCCAACTTGCACCAAAGACACTTGCGAATTTTATCATCCGGCGGCACCATGCAAGAGCTTCCCTAACTGCAAGTATGCAGACAAATGTCTATACGTGCATCCCAAATGCAAATTCGATTTGACCTGTAACAGAGTGGGCTGCAATTTCCAGCACAGTGGTTCACTGGTTGGACAGTGCTCAGCACCACCTTTATGTAAGTGTTTTCAAATATTTAAAGTTTTTTTTTTTTTTTTTTTTAAATGTCAACTTATTTATTCATTTCTCTTTAAGCCTCGCACGTGGTGCCAGTGCAGAATTATAAATCAATTTCAACATCATCTGCACCATCTATGTGTAAATTTTATCCAAATTGCTCCAAGCCATCATGTCCGTTTTTTCATCCAAAAATGTGTCGATTCGGACGAAACTGCAACAACAAGCTTGAGTGTAATTTTTATCATCATGATGTGGCCAGCAATAAATTCAAGTGGGTCGCGTCTGTTGTATAAGAATACGATAAATATAAACTTAAAATTAGTTTTAAAAATCTATTTTGCTATTTTTAATGATATATTTACGTTTTATTTACTTGTCCTACTTCCCACGTTCATTTCGAAAAAAGCACATTCGAAATCGAAACTTAATTTAAAGGTTTATTTATTTTACATCTAATTTTGTATACATACATACATATACTCACAACTGCATATACTGTTATTACCTAAGTGGAATAGGTGCTTTAGGTTTTTCGAAATGCAAACATATTTATATACAAGATATATATAAAGAAAATAGTTTTTAGATGAATGAATAAAATGATAAATACCAATTTAATATTAATATGAAAAAAATGTTTTAAAATCAAAAACAAATTTGGTTAACAAAATTTAAAAATGCCTTTTTCTTTGTGGTGAAGAAAATTGTAACCGCCTATAAGTTTTGTCCGGTTTGAATACTTGGAGTGAGTTCGACTGTTCATGAACGACATACAGTATTGGGATGAAAGAGTGTAGCCCAGAAGTTTAGTTTTTCTAGACAGAACCCACTGGAGAAATTTCATGAGGACTCACCAGTGCTACGTGTGTGTAGGTATGTATTTAATTAAAAAAAAAAACCGAAACGAGAAGGAAAACAAATAAATAGGCCTTCCAAGGTACCGCTCATGATAGAAATCCAAGTGAAGAGAAGTGAGTTCTTCAAATGCCTCACGACTTAAAATAGTTCAACGTTCCTAAAGACTTACCTGGAAATGATGAAATAAAATGAAATTATCTTAAATACGTACGGCTATTTGAGGGCAAATTTTACAAAAAAAAATGTTCATGTACATACGCACTTGTGTAGTAATCAATAAAACCACCTCGATAACAACCTCAATTCGTGACCGGAAACGTGGGCATGCCTAAATTAAATGGTCCTTGTTTATGTTGGCCATCACCTGAACAATGGAATCCTTTAGAATTTGGATGGTATTGTGGAAATTTTTGTTGATTTTACGTTCGATTGCGACCCACACAAAGTAATCCAATCGATTAAAATTGAAATTGATGGCCATCCATTTGTGGTGTATAATTCTTGACTAACACTGTCAGATGGATCCCTCCGACAGCATTTGAAGGAAAAGACTTTGCAGGAAAAAGTAGGAAGACATTCACTGCTCATAGCTCCAATTACCATTACACTGGCAGGAAACTTGGTGCGTATTACACGGGGGGACATTCTGACTTTCTGGTCCTAGTCGAAATTTTGTTCATCAGAAAAAAAAACAAAGAACCGTTTACCTCGGAGCACAAGCTGCTTTTTCTGGCCTCTCCTTATGAAATACGACTTCAATTGAAGGTTTTTATGAACCATACAGCTAAGCGTCGCTCAGACACTTGAATGTTTCTTGCAATTTGCCTCATCGACGTGTTTACGTTTCTGATGAATACAATGCTGATTTTTATTTAACAAGTTCCGGGTCCACAAGTTGAATGCAAATAAATGTAAATTTTAAAGAGACTCTTTTTTCTCTTTCTCGATTTTCGCGATTTTCTTTCAGAGTTTTTCTTACAAAGTGTGAGTTTTAAAGGTATTTTGTACATAAATTGATAAAATAATTTACGACCGTTTTAAGTTGGAAAATTCTTTTTCCACTTCCCGTTACAATAAGCCGATATTCTTTTCTTTTTTGTTGGCAGATTTTTAGTGATAAATCAAATTAGCATAATCGAAAATATCGAAAATATGAAGAAGGTATTAAAGTCAACTGCAATATTCTCTGCTGGGTTTCATTTAAGGAGTAAGTTTGTTCGTATATTCGACGATTCGAAATGTTTAACTAGATGCTATAGCAGAGATGTCTGCAGCGAAAAAAATCTTAATATTGGATGACTCTAGTAGATCATCATTATTGAGAAGAAATGGAGTCGGTCCCTAAGGAAAGACAACGCTTAGAACAGGGTATTGAAAGACACGCCATGTACTACAACAGAGTTGCTGTGGCAGATCGTTAGATGTTTGATTGGTTAATAGGGAGTGTATGCCAGACTCGGTCGACGGTTGTGCAACGGACTATGTCCATACGCCAAACATGAGCTACATAGATCGGAATGCGGCTTAACTTTCGATGGATTTAGTGTTAAATTGATTGTAATTGCTCGTAGAAAATAAAAGGTTAAGGATCAGCAAATTAACACGTCTCTTCTCTACATTTCAAATATAAGTCTTTACTTTGCTGCAGCTAAACACTGCAGTTATTCTTTTATTAAAATTTAGTAATTATCACAAATATTGCGTATAAATATTTATCAATTATTTTATGCCGTCTTTGTTAATTTTACTTAAATATAATATGCTATTGTTTGTTCATTGTTATCAAATTTATTTCGACAAATATTTTATAAAAATAATTCATTCTGTTTGAATATTTATACATTATGATAGCTAAATAAATTTTTCTCCTTTCGTTTCGTTCCCTAAATAGGTTCAGATGTATTGGTATATTGAGTTCGTATGCATTAATTGTTATTTGTTTCCTCTATCTACAAACTTAACCGCAGTTCAAAATACGATTATAATAAAATGTAAAAAAAAACATGATTGTAATAAGATCAATAAACAACAGTGGATAAAAGATTATATTTTAAAAATGTTCGTTCGTAATTGTTTAACTTTAAATTAAGGACACTTAAACTACTTTTAATGTAAATATCTAATTTACAATTATGGAAGGATTTGTTGCTTAAACTTCAATACTTTGTAGCCATAAAGTCAATGAATTATATTCACGTAGAATGTACATGACGGAATGTTAGATTGCCAGTGAAAGCTAAAAAAAAGTACTATTTTCTAACTAAATAATAAATTAGTATTAAGTACTTAATAAGTATTAAAAATCTGAGAATTCAAAAATGATAATAAAAAGTCCCCCAAAAATGATAAATTTCAACGAAAATACTAAATTGTTTTCATTAAGAATGACACGTATCAATTATACGCCAAATAACAGATAAAACAACCAGCGAAGTAGTTCCGATCCATCGCACTAAATGAGACGTTCTTCAGGCGGCGGTTTAAGCACGTTGTCCATTTCTAAACGAGGATTGCAGTACTCTTGTGCACTGGGACTGTAAGTGCCTCGCGTCGCTCGTTTGTTGCGCGCCATAACTAGGAATGTACCCAGTAGAGCAGCGGCTATCAGCAATAAAATTACAACTACCGGGATAACAATTATCGCAATATCCGCAGTGGAGGGGCCATCGTCCTTAGCAACAATCTGCATCAAAGCACGTTAGATGCAATTTTTTGCAAAGAATATCAATCTTACCATTGCTGAACAATTCTTTCCAGTAAAACCATCTGTGCAGTTACAAAAGTAATCCGCTGTATCTGTGCACGCTTCTACGCAAACACCACCATTCATACACATATCCTGCTGTTGACATGGATCCAGTACATTACATTCTGAGCCACACAGTTTTACCTCGCACAAACACTTGAAGGAGCCACGTGTGTTCATGCATACTCCTCGGCCACCGCATGTTATTTGACCTGTTTGGCATTCATCGATGTCAATTTCGCACATCTGGCCCTCAAAGCCCGTGCCGTTGCAATTGCAAGAGTAGCTGCCTACAAAATCTTTACACTCTCCACCATTCTGACATGGTTGCGGTTCACATTCATTGATTTCTGTTTCACAGAACCTGCCAGTATAACCAATGCTACATTGACATCTTGGTGGCTGTAACAATAGATAATAACATTTAATTACAAGGCTCAGTCGATTGAAAAAACTCACCGTTGGTTCTGTGGTTAGACAAAATCCACTATTTTGACATGGTTCTACGTGACAAAATGGAATATCACACAAAGGTCCTTGGAATCCTTGCGTACAATAACATGTGAAGTTGTTTCCGGTAGTCATGTCTACAAGTAAATAATCAATTAATTGAAGCAATGGAACATTATTATAAAACTTACTAAAACCATCCACGCACGTTGACCCATTTTTACACGGCACGTTCTCACATGTTACCAACTTTAATACATCACATTGTGGTCCTGCATAATCATCCGTACAGTCGCATTTGTAAGCTGCTACCAAGTCTGTACAATTTCCACCGTTGTGACAGGGCATCGAAGCGCACTCATCAATGTTATGTTCACAGAACTGGCCATCGTAACCAGGCAAACAGCTGCACACAAAACTGGCTACTTTATCAATGCATGTTGAGTTATTTGTACAATTTGCCATTAGACATTCATCAATATCGACCCCACAGTCATCGCCCTCATAACCAGGACGACAATCGCATGCATATTGTTCCGAAGGATTTGTACATACTGCGTCATTCTTACAGTACTCTTGAAAGCACAATACGCAACCTTCATCTGGTTTCGTGGAATTCAGACGGAATTGAGAACGTGGCTGTAGGTTCTCCGAGTACATTTCGTTGTTCAAGAAATATGGAAGTATGAGATCACCAAGTCTGGCTTCGCCCAAACAACCTTTAAAAATGGCACCATTTGTTGCACCACGAGCGAGAAGATTGTCGAGCGGCATTCCACCTAGGTATACTAAATACTTTCCTGAGATCAAATCCTGAAATGCTTGTTGGTCAATGTCAACCGAAAATGCTGGTGAAGGATCTGGTGTATCTTCCCAACCTTTCCAGCCGCCCTCCAACTTTCCACTTTCTACTCGCAAGAATACGCGACTCCATTCAAAGTCAGCTTTGTCTTTTGTGAATCGGCGGGTTTCAGGTAATTCTGGGCTAAGTTTCCATTGCACTGTTACTTGATCCCGATAGACACCCACTTCAAAGTACCGATCTCCATCTTGAACGTACAACAATGTTCCTCCAGTTTTTGTACGATACGAAAGCTCTACAACTGGTTGCAGAATCGTTTCTTCTTCGGGATTAACTGAGAAGTATGCGAAAGACAATGGCTGCTTCTCATTACCTTTGAAAGTCATATTCGTTATGCACTCGAAGCCATCATCCAAGTTCTGACATACGCCATTGCCCGGACATTTATTCAACTGACAAAATTCGATATCTTGACAGAATTTGCCTTTATATCCCTTTGGGCAAGTGCACTCAAAATCATTCCAGGTATTTCTACATTCGGCGTTATGCTGACAAGGTTTTTTACGGCAGAGATCGTCAGAAACTTCACCCTTAAGAACCGAATCACGATCAATGGTTACTTCCCCAAATGGCTTAGGAAGCTGTAAATCCTCTTCATTTAACGGATAAAGCTCAACAATCATTGCATGAGATCCATTACTAATTTGTACGTCTTGAATTATGCCTTTAAAATAGAGCTTATCTTCCTTTTCTTTAGTCATATTGGTGTCGAAACTATCAATGGTCGGCGCTGGTCCACCCAAGTAAAGTACCTGTGCATCAAGTTGACCTGTCGATGACAGAGTCTTCCGGAAGTACTCGGTACCGTTTAGCTTGACTTGGACCAACGTTTGATTTCGGACGACTTCGATAAGATGATTATAACCATTGTCTAGTTTGTTTCCACCAACTGTATACGCTTCAGGAGTACCATTAAATTGCATTTTTACAAGAAGTTCACCACCATAAAGTGTCGCTGAGACATACGAATCACCGATTTCATCTAATAGGCACAATAAAAATTGTTGTTGCATTCATAAAAACTTTCTAAAAACTTTTTATACTCACTAGTATTTCGCGGTGAAGTCAGAGCTTTTCTTGTATCACTGCCTAGATAAAATATTTGTCCCGTTGATTGTCGTGTTCTTATAAACATCGAAATATCTAAAATTGATCGAATTGCTCTTCGAGCAGTTTCATTAGTTTCCACTATTACAGCTGAATGCGTGGTGTTCTCATGCCCAAACGTTGCCGCCGTTATGTCTAAATTATAATAATAATAATAATAAAAATCTCATTATTGTACTATATCTGCACTTATGGAGGTAAAAAAGAGAATTCCAAAATTATGCAATCCTTTCTCAAAGGGCCGCATGTTGGTTGATAACTCTTTAGTTCTTACGATACAATCATTAGAAACAATTATACTACTAGTGCAGATGGGGTAAAAAGCTAACCCTATTATCTTTGGAAATACGATTCTTTACGTTTAAAATACACATAAGAACGTTATAAACAAAAGTAAAATATGTATAAGCAAATTTTTTCGATAGTTATTCAAACTTACTATATTTGCACGTGTGTCCCAAATGTGGTCTCTGACATCCACACGAAAAAGTATGCCAGAGATCTTTGCATTCTCCGTTCGAATGACATGGATTAGGTTTGCACTGTTCCGATCTTGGACATCCACTTTGAATCTTGACCAATGATGTATTCTCGTCGGGCTCCTCGTCTGGAAAGATCCATTTACCATTGATAACAATATCCTGCATACATCCAACGAAACTGGATGGCCGATGAGTTAGGTGTCTTAAATATGACTTTAAATTGGGAATCGTTCCTCCTAGATACGTTAAAGGGAAGTACGGTTGGCTACCATTTGCACTTTCGTATGCTCCAATGGGGTAAATAGCCTGTTCATCATTAGCGGATAGAACCAAGTGTGAAGTGTTGATAGCCACGAAAACCTTGTGCCAGTTACTGTCATTTAATTTCGATCCAATAAACACACCCTCCCACTTGTTCAGCAGTGAAGAATGAAGGTTTAATCTTCCATTGATCAGTTCTAGTATATAGCTAACTGGTTCATTCTGACTTCCAGATGTTCCAAAAGCCAACACTCCATTTGGCAAAGTTGTTCTGAATTCCAAATTGATATCATAACCCTCTTCACGAGTAGTTTTCACGGTAATTAAACTGCTAATTACCATGGAAATAGTGGTCGTCTTTTCACAGATCGATCCTTGGAAACCATGCTGACAGGAACAATTAAAGAGGTGTTGCGTTTCATTAACAAGGTATGGTTTACAGATACCGTTATTTAAACAAGGTGCACCCGTACAACCAATGAGTTCGACCGAACAGTTTTTGCCACCCCAATTGGCATCACAGTCGCAATCGTAGTCATTAGTTTGATCGATACAAGTTCCATGAACACATGGTGTATACCTTTCAATAAAAATAAATTAGAAATACAAGGGAATAAACAATTTTTTTTAAAGTTACCTATCGCACTCATCGATATTGTTTTCACAGTGAACTCCTTCAAATCCTGGATCACATTCGCAAGTATAACTACCTATCTGCAATCAGAATTACCATAAAAAAATGTTTCAACAAAGCCGTAACAATAACTTACTCCATCGTTGCACGTTCCATGCTTTGAGCAAGGGTTGCTTTCACATTCGTTTATATTAATTTCGCAATTCTTTCCCATTATTCCCGGCACACATATGCAATCGTAACTATGGAAGATTAAATTTAAAAATGTTTTAAAATGTTTTTTTTTTTTAAGGAGGGTTCTTGACTTACCCACTGGCATTATCATAAGAAAATTCCCGAGAAAAAATTGGTGGCAAAAGATGCCTATCCGACATGTGGTAAAGTGTAACATTCGATCGTTCCAAACATGTTCCATTGTATTGACAGGGATTGCTTTCGCATTCATTTATATCAATCTCACAATTTTTACCAGCAAATCCAGGATAACAGTTGCATAAATAATCATTAATCTTATCTATACATTCAGCACCGTTAGTGCATAGATTTGATAAGCATTCGTCTATGTTAATCTGACACAGCTCGCCAGTGTATCCAGTAGCTGCGCAATCACAGTGGAATCCTCCTAATTCATCAATACACCTACCGTTATGTTGGCAAGGCTGCGATACACAGTCATCAATGTCAATATCGCATAACCGTCCAGTCATACCGGGGATGCATGAGCACGAGAAGTTGTTAACCATATCAATACAAGTAGATCCTATCGCACAAGGATTGCTCGCACATTCATCAATATTAACATCACATTTCTTGCCAGTGTATCCAGCTGGGCAGATGCACTCGTAGTCGTTTACCTGTGGGGTTTTTAATTAAATGTATTATATAGGTAGAAGGCACTGAAATTGTTTTTGCTGTTGTGATCACATTCGAAGGGTTGAATGGAATTACAGATTACACAAAAAAAAAAAATTACTACTCAGTAGAAAATTAACACTACATGGTATCAGGAATAGCGATACCTTGTTGAGGAACTCGAAATGACTCTGCAAGTTTTGTTGTACGACAACGAAAAATTACAGTATTTTATTTATAATTTGTCTCGCGTGGAAGAAGTATGTCATACCAATAATGCTATTTGAACTACTTACGAACTAGGTTAACCAACCGGAGATTCTAATGAAAAGAAGCTGACATCACCAAGCTACCATGGTCATCGAAGATAACATCCCCCACAGTCCTTTTATACGGGGCTTTACGGGCATTAAGGAAATAGGAAATTGTCCCTACAACTTTCGCAGAAATCCCTTGAAAATAAACCTAAATCTTTTGGGTTTTCAATATATAGGATACGATAACTTTAGCAAGAGCCTTAGAGCCTTTTTGATTGGGTCAGATTTGTTTGGAAACTTGCCGAACTTCCATCTGTGGTCAGCTTTGCTAATAGTATTCTAACTTACACCAATATTTTGAGCGCTGTGCAATTTTTGAAAAGCCTTGTAGCAGATGATATTGGTACAATTTATTACCAATTCCGACATCACGCGGATACCTGTGCCATTGCTCAAGGAACAGTAAACTTACTCAGAATATCTATCTTTTGAACGCGTTGGAGGACGTAAGCATCTCGTTATTCGTGAGGCTCTGTAGTAAATTCGGACCAAACCACTATGCCTACATACGAGTATGTATGTATGTATCTTCAAACAACAGACGTATCTTCTTTATTTTTTTTCCTTTTATACAGATTCAATAAGTATTGCAAGAGGACCAAGCAGTCTACGGGCAACCAATCAAACTTACTAAACTAAACCTAAACAACTCTTCGTTTCAAAGCGCCTGGAAAGTGTTTATGTAAATTGTGTTCTCATCCTTTTGATAGCTATCAGAATGAGAAATTGATTGATGTTGTTTGTACGATACAATGGGCGTATTAGACAAAATTATTTGTATATAACAACGAGACTATAGACTTTTAGTATGTATCCAAATGAAGCAGAAGTGCGTCAAATGCAGACCCAAGATGAATTCGGAAAGGTCTCAGTATCAAACACTTCTAACGTTAAGTAAAGGAAAATTGTTAAATCACTTTCAACGTAAGAAGATCATTTTAATAATTTTAAGTAAATCTACCAGACTGTAAAAATAAACATGAAATGCTCATATTAAACATTGTACACATGTATTCAGCTGGGTTGGTGCTTATGCTGATGCGTTTCCCAATTTACCCACTTTGGGTAGGAATATTTCGCGTTTATAATGTTATCCTTGCTATAAGAAACGTTTGTGTATTAACTTTCGCGTTTAAATGATCTATATATCATGTGCAAAATATTTAAATCGGCAGTAACATGCCCACTTTGTCCGTAAAAAAAAAATCAATCTAGCTATAAATCTCAATAATACAAAAAAAAAAAATACTTTTCTGAAGTGAACGCAATGGTTGGATGCTTTGGATAAGGTTCGGTTCTGTTTACTTACTTCTCGTAAAATTTTTCGGTGCTTTCCGTATTTAAAGAAAAACAACTAACTCAATTTTAGTGAAAATTTGGAAAAAATTTCAAAAGCCCTCTAACTCACCTTGTTGACGCAAGAAGCTCCATTTTGGCATGGCCTGCTGAGGCACTCGTCTACATCTGAATCGCAACGCAATCCCGTAAAGCCGGGCTCACAATAACATTTAAATGAGCCCGGTCGATTTACACAAATACCATGGCCACATGCCGATAGCTGAGCGCATTCATCGATATCCATATCACAATTTGTACCATTCCATCCTTCAGCACAAACGCATTCATAACCAGATCCCTTATTCATGCATAAGGCCCCATTATGACAAGGATTTGAGCTGCACGCAGCACAGTTCATATTTTCTGGGCATATGCACTTATTATTGGAACACATCATCGGTTCTTCGCAAGTCGTTGGATTACAAGGTTCAAATTTCTCACATCGATCACCATCAAAACCGGATGGACAATAGCAATGGGTGCCGTTTAAAGAGCAAGTTCCGCCATTTAAGCACTTACATCCGTCCGTGGACGTTGGGAACTCACAATTGAAACCTAAATGTTTACAAACAAAATTGTATTAATAAAAAATTTTAAATAATTTATTTTAAGGTGCATTTTCAAATAAAATTTTCCAAACTATTAGGTGTTAGTTTCAATTACGTTACAATGTTACACAATCTATTAGGATGTTAATTTTTTTCTTTTATCTAATTTTGAATTTTTTTTTTGGTCCAAACCTGAGAATCCACTAGCACAAATACAAGTGTAATTTGAAGCGTTTCCGGTACAAGTACCACCATTTAAGCATACAGAATAGGAGCATGCATTCAACTGGGCGGATCGTGACTGGGGGGTTGGGGTTGATATTGGGACACAATGGCCTATTGGGCCTGGATTAATCATTAAATTAAAGAAATATTTAATATTATTCACATTATTTACAATCTAAGATTAGATTAATTCTTAATTTAATTGTAATACTAATATCTAAGCCTAAACAGAATATATGTAGGAGTATTTTAAGAGTGTTGTACAAGGTGTCCCTTAAATGAATTTTACTTTTCTTTCAGTTATAGTGTGGATCCGTGTTATTGAAATTTTAGTACAAGCGGAACTCTTCAGGGAAACGAAGCGTGAATCTTGTGTGTTCTGTTTAGTGAAACATTAAATCTACAATTTTACAATTTACATAACACGCTGGAAAATGTCGGTCCAATAAAATTATCATCGTCACTATAGCTCGGGGTGACCTTCTACCAAGGTTAGTGGGCAGCGCTTTCCAGTTTTGTACACCCAGATTCCCGGTTGCCCCGATATCTTCCTTATAACTTTAGGGTATTGTCTAGCTTAAGCGCTTTGATCTGCTTACAAAAATCCTCTCCGTTACATAGATCTACCAGCTGCTTATTGTTTCCTAGACATTTCTAGAGTTTCCAACTGTTTTGTGATATCCATTCCGGGATAATATCATTGGTTTAATTTTTGTTCATTGTTAATCCATCTAAATTTGCCGGTTGCACCATAATACGAATAGCGGTTTCTAACGGCGATTTCTATTTAAACGGTTTACACAATAGTCAGATAATCTTACTGTTATAAATCCATGACTATTCATGATTTCATAGATCTATTAATGTCTTAAGAGAACAGTGAAATATCAGGTTGAATGCCACCCTGTTTTAATCCGCTTAATGTGTTGAGGAGTTCTTTTATTTTTGACTTCACTAGTATTTTCCTTTTAGTATTTCCAATACCATGATGCTTGATATTGATAAAATTATTTAACTAACTAAAGGCAAATGTTTAAGGTCAATGGTATTACATCTCCCATTATAAAATATACTTCATGCATCTTATATGCATCGCCTGAGCAAGTTGCTATTTATTTTATTTGTGAATGTCATCCATTTTAATTTTGCAACCTTTTAACATTCACTGATGATTTGAATTTATTTTCTTGGTGTAACTCCGATGTGGCAAATGTGGCTTGTTTTTAATGCATCTGAGTTTTGTTTCGTTAAAAATTTGATCTTTCGTAGATAAATACCTTGTTTGACATATTTTTAAGGTCTTCTTCTGTCCTTTCAATAATTCTATGTTGTTGTAGCGAGCCTCATAAGCCAAGTTGATTTATAAACCAGCGACTTTTTTTTGTTAATCTACTTTTCTCTTTGTACGATTTCTGATCTTTGCTCTTCGTATTGCTTTGCTAATTTTAGTAAGTTACTAGTATTTTATTATTTTTCAGTTCTTCTTGAACACCTTTGCTTCCATACAACTTTCTCTTTGCAACGCAATAAATAAAATCCCAAAACATGTTAATTTTTTAACTTTTTTTTATAAGTTTTCTTTATGAGACACCCTGTTTTTTATTTTTACATTTCAACTTATTTTAAGTTTTACCAAAAGTTTAGTTCTCAAATTTAAAACAAAATATATAAATTGAATGACTTATGTATATTTATTCATAAATGTTTAAACTCTGAATCTAGCCATGACTTTATAAAACTGTAGGGTCCTATTGCAAGGGATAATAAACATACACTACGAGTACTTTGGAGACCGGAATGGTTTTTTACACGCACATCTTTTATTTTTCAGCCAACTTGACGGAATCGCCCTTTTCCTTCGTAGATCCACTTCTTTTGGTGAGATAACCTCATCAGGAATACTGTTTGCTTTGTATTTAAAACATAAAAAGTTGTATTAACCCTTCTTAGCTAAACCCATTCAATATTTCCACAAAGTAAAATAAATAAATTTTACATAAAATTATAATTTTACATAAAGTCAACAACAAAACATAAATGGCATCTACATATGTACTACCACATCAATCTACCTCTATAACACGTACATATGTACGAGTGTTTCATCATTTGAAAGCGAAAAGACGAAAAGACCTCATGTTAGTCATGGCATGAAAGAAAAACAATTAGATAATCCGCTTAGGCTCAAATGGATTACTTTTTAAGTATAAGCTTTTTTTTCCTTGTTCTGCTTTTGATTTCTAGTCTCATTTGTGTCAATATCACTTCAATGCATTGTAGAAGGAATGAAATTAGCAAATATGAGGAATATGGGCTTGCATAATAGACGTAAACCCCCCCAAGCTATTTCAGCATTGACACTCGGAAGTTGATATATTCATAAAAAAAAAATTCTTTGAATTCGTGGGGTAATTACTAGCGGTACTTATTAATATTTTATATTTTCTCCATTATTGTTACTTCGACTAAGTAAAAAATGTACAACAGTTGAACAACAGTCAATCGATAGAAAAATGCATAATGTTAGTTCAAACCATACGACAAGACTTCAATTCAGCTGTAATGACTGGTGTAATACCCTATCGTTTAAATTAAGTAAACGAGTAATTATAAAAATTAAACATCGGATTCACTTTATCAAAGTTATTTTCTCACTTCTTTGGGAATTAAATTCAAAAATGATTTTGAAGATTATCTTTGATAACTGTTTAGCAACAGAAATATTTAAATTTGAATGAAAATAAATTCTATTACGCAAGGTTACCTTTTACCACTACTGCTTGTAGCAAACATAGAGAATAGTTGCTACTCCTCCCACCAATCGGCATAGTACTATCTGTTTTCCCGTTTAGCGTTTGGAATATGACATTATTGTAATAATCATGTAAATCAAAGTGTTGTTGATGCGTAATTCTTTTTTTATTCAATTTTGCACGGAATGTGTGCATACTATATTTTCTAACGTACCTCGACGCATGTATGAATGTTCTTAGCCTCTCATTTTGAAAAGTTTTTTGATTATTTCTATTGCTGGTTTTGTTTCACTCACAAATTTGGGTGCCATATATCCACACAAAATTTAGCACTAATAAATAAATGTATTTGCAAGATCGATCCAAGCACGATTCATTGCTGAACTCTTTTATCGATTTTCTTGAATTCGGATTATTCGTTTCCGGTTTTGACATGGAAGAGAGTGTCCGCTGGTAATTGTTCAGGGTGTAATTGTTTTATTGAAGATAGACGAGTTTAATTAAAACTGTATCAGGCAATTTTTTAAAATTTCTTCTAAGTATGCGACAAATATGTACATAGATCCAACTTTCCTTAGCCCATTCGCCATTGTTTCTCATTGGTGGCACTTGTATTTCTGGTTTCTTTCTACAGCGCTAAACCCCACTTAAGCATTCAATATATGAAGAGATCTCACGATTTCCTAAATCTTGAACCGCTTTTTAAATTTTGCTGCATATGTTGTTGCTCTTTAGAGAGTTTTAGTCCTCCTCTTCGTATTTATAAACTTTTTAATTACCGCTACTGTGGGCGCCAGAAAACACCAAAAAGTTTTTTCACGGTCACACCTCTCGCTAATGCCTTTCGGATACGGCTCTAAACTGTAGGTCCCTCCCATTTGTGTGAAAAAATATAACACTTACAACACGAATCGTCGCGAGAAGCTAGGCCCTCCACCACATACGGTCCGTTGCGCCAAGAATTTGTATTTTGTAAATTTCGTTATTTGCGGTGTTTTTCTAAGCTGTAAAAGATTTCAAATTTCGTTTTGAAACCGAAGCAGCTGTGAAACCTATCAAAGTGGACGTATCTCTATTATTTATGTAATCGATCGACGTACAGGAAGATGAATAAGACGAGTTGATTATACATACCTTTGGTATGCTATTGCAATAAGGTTAATTTATTTTAAAGAAAAGAATCTACCATTAAATGTAAACACGATATCTGATAAATGTCCACCTCAGCTTCTCTTGCAAATGAAGATCCTTTTGAAGATATTTTGCACGCATTTTCGAACAATTGCGGCTCAAAACTACACCAAACTGTCACTCGTTATGTGTAACTTTGAAATTTATCGGTATACCAAATTTTATTCTTCTATAATACCTAAAGCTATTGTAAAAACAGACGAACCAATCACACACAGATAGCCTCACCACTTTTCTTTGTTACAGACTACAAACTCAAAATAATATACCCTAGTCAGATAGGGTATAGACTATAGAAATGCAAAAATCCCAAGTGTCAAGTATGTTTCTGCTCACGAAATAGCGAATAAGTGGCAGACGAAATGAAAGTAAAACTATTTTAAGTGATGAAATATGCCAACAAATTTGTTTTCATTTAATTTCTGCTTTATTTCTTCGCTTTGAGCAACTGCCTTAAGTAAAAAAAAAAATTTTTAGAGACGAGCACAAAAAATCTCAAGTGGTCGTCAAAATAGTTCCACCAGAACACTTTCTTTCAAAATATAGCTTTCAAAATAATTGTGCACTTTTGCATAAAGTTATGATCATCAGCTACTGACCCAACAAGACTTACACCTCCAAAATATAAATAAAATAAGAAACAACATTAAGAGTAAGTACAAACTAGAATCTAAATATACTACTAGTCACTTAATAGCTGTTAGGCTGTAAAAATCAGCAATCTTTCCTTATGCATACCTACAAAATTAATTTGTTTTTAGTAAAACCATGTAATATAATATTTTGATTACTACATCAATCTGTTTATTTAAAATTTAAGCCCGCTACGTCTAAAATACTTCCCATTAAAATCAAATCATTACAAGAACTTAAAAAAATATGTACACAACACTAAAAAAGAACTAAACTTACCGGTTGTTCCAGGTTTGCATATACACTTTCCACCAATACAATCCGAGTCAATAGGACACTGTGGACATGGTGGACCTTGTTCACAAAAGATTCCTGAAAATCCTTGTGCACAAATGCACTGGAAATTACTTTTCTTATCCAGACAAGTTCCCCCATGCTGACAAGGCTGGAATTGGCATTGATTTATCGACAGCTCGCAGTTATTACCACTCCAGCCGGCTAAACACTCACATGTGTAAGAGCCATAATTGTCATAGCATTTTCCACCGTTCTGACAAGGGCCGAGCTCGCACTCGTCAATATTGTTTTGGCACACTGTGCCAGTGTATCCTGTTGCAGCGCAGTCGCATGAAAATCCGTTAACCATATCCATACACCGCCCATTATTCATACATGGCTGCGAGGCACAATCATCGCTGTTTATTTCGCAAAACTGTCCCATGAATCCTTTCACGCAATCGCATTCTGTAGTCTTGCCATTTGCTGGTACCCAACATGTTCCATTGTTGAGGCAGGGATTTTTCTCACACAGCGGATGAATATTTACTTCGTTCTCACAGAATTGACCCGTATAATTGGGTGGGCAAAAGCACTGGTAGTCGCCACGTTCGTCCTCCTGACAGCTGCCGCCATTCGTACAAGGATGTGATAAACACGGAGGGCCGGTGTCGACTTCGCAGTTTTTACCAGTATATCTTGTTGTACAATGGCATTCGTAACTATCTACTCGCGATATACATGCGCCATGTTGCATACATGGATCATGCAAGCAGTAGTCAATTTTTGCGCGTACAAGGGTATCATGGTCTCCACAAGGACCAGATGCCAGCGGACAAGCACCAAATGCAACACCTTGAGCATGCATAGAACTAGAATTGAATATCAGTCCCGGTCCGTGAAGTAGACAGCCGGAGTAGTTGTTCCCGAGAATTAAAATAGCTGCTTCGTTTTTAACATCCTGATTCGTCAGGAACTGTGAATTGTATGTTGAATTTGCTATAAAAAATAAAAATAGTTTTAATGTTTACTTAAGAATTAAATATGCGTTCAAGTCGAGATACTTTGGCAGACCTAGAGTTCTAACATGACACGAATGACTTGCGATCATTTTAACTCCTTCTTTTAGAGTGCTCCTTCTATGAATCTAAGAGCTGCTACAACAATGCCAGTTTCCTCTAAATTGAATATGACTAAAGTGAAGAGATCAAGAGAGTTATTAGGCGAAAGAAGGCGGTTTTGCCTTCGAATCCACCACAGTACAGAAGGACCCTGACTCAGGTGGCGCACTCAAGTGGAAGGCGACTTCAACCAACTTGGCGTGCTAAACTGGAGATATCTAGCTAAAATAGAGCTGGCTGGAGACTTTGTTGGTTAAGACTCAGGTTCATCTTCATCTCCTTCATTTAAGAGCCTCAAATCTTTGGAATAGTTTAGCGTACTAATACTCAACCAACTTCACGTGCTAAACTGGAGATAGTTAGCTAAAGGCAGAGCTGGCTGGAGACTTTGTTGTTTGAGACTCAGGTTCAATTTGTAGTTTGCTAACATCTTCTCCATTCAAAAGCCTCAAATCTTTGAAATAGTTTAGTATACTGATAGCCAGCCTTATCCCACCTATTCTGCCATGGATCAAAAGACGGGCAATATGGAGAGTTTGACAATTAAACAGTTCCTGTCGAAACATGGATGTGCATTAATAGCCAACGATGTTGGAATGACACAGCCATTTCTTATTTTTATTCATAACTAATCGCTGAGCTCGAAAGACCCATTAATCTTTACTCAGACCTCAGAATGCCTAACTCATTCCACAGCTACTAAAGGTAAATTCATCAGACAGACAGGGCACAAATATTCTAAGAAATTCAGTTTTTAAAGAAATATTTCAAACAGAAGCTCTGCAACATCTTACCAATAATCATTGTAGAACGATCAACAATTAAATTCAAGTTTCCATATTCATATTTGAATTGTATCGTGTGCCACTTATTGTCTAATAGCTTAAACGGTAAACGTGCATCCACACGCGCATTTGGTCCCATAAGAGATACTTGCACAAAATCACTTAACACTGAGAGCCATAGTGTATGACGATTGTACTGCTGTGAGAGGATTTCGCCACCTAAAAAAAACACACAAAAGAAATAAAAAAAATAAACTTAAGTAATTCTTAAAATTTTCAAAATAATCAGTATTCTGTTACTTGCCTCTACATGTCCTAAAACTAATTGCCGAATGACCCCATATGGGCATTGGCGTTAACAGTCTCAGATACGCAGATCCATTGAAATATGCCTCTTTGGAGTCTCCGGTAGCTTCTGTCTTATGTATTAAATCTAACGCTGAAAATAGAAAGATGAAGAAGAAAGATTTGTATTAAAAGAAAATAATTTTCATATCTTTTTTTTTTTCTATTTTTTACATAAACAATCGGTGAACGTTTGGTAGTAGCTGGTAGATAATTTTACCTCAGTGTTCAATAAATGATGAAGTAAATCGGAGATCTCACTCAAACTTTCTTTCTGCTTATGGACAAATGAAAGTTGGTACATGTTAGTTGCATATTTATGTATCACGGCATTTTATAGAAAAAACCAAACATGAATTTAAGGAGCCATAGATAGTATGAATTCGATTGAACTAAAATGTAGAACAGATCTCTCCGTTAAATCTTTTTCTTAAAGAAGACAATTTGTTGTTCTAGTTTGTCATGCGTATTCAAATGAGAAGAATTTGGACTGTTTATAGCTTTTTGTTGTATTGTTTTGCGAATAACAGTGAAGTACTTATGTGTAAATGTTGTTGGAGACCGCTTTGTGCAATAAGTTTGGCTCAACACTCCCCGCAAGCCAACGATGGGCTTATTCCTAAGTAATTATCCAAATTTTAAACTGTTGATGGTACCTTATGTACCTTATGTACATACAAGTCCATTGGGCCCTTTTTTACTCCCGAAAACCTGTTAAGAGAATCGCTGATTTAGAACCATCACTGTTGGTTATTATAGGAGATTTCTGACCGTTTATAGCAAAATTACGAGAGATTCTATTTGACAGATGAGCCCGTGCGGCAAAAAGTCATGATGACACTTCGTGGTATGAAATGTTCTGCTAGGCAAAGTAGTCTCCCATTAGGATGTCTGCTTATTGCTGGAGGGGCGTACAATACGCAATAGCCCAGGAGTATCACAGAGATATCTACTTAAGAGACAAATAATAAAAAAGTTTGTAATGGATTGACAGTATGTAAGAATGTAAAAATTAGCAGCGTTTATCAGAATCTACAAGTAAAGAGGTAGCATTTGCTAGTTTTGACCCCGACTCAACTAAAATCAACACCTGACTCCACATGTCTTTGTTGCTCCGGGTACAAACTGCATATACGTTGTCGATTTGAAAGTTATCTCTGCTTATTTGATAGGTCAGACGTAACTTGGCAGATAATAGGAAGGAATATGTACATATGTCACGCCGCGACGTTGAGCGACTAAAATTTGTCATAAATGGTTCTAAATTTGTGTGTTTGCTCAATAGCTGAAGAGATTTTATATCAGCAAAATAATAAGAGCCATTATCGGGCACTGCACTGCTTCAATAATTTTAGTAGGAGCTGGAAAAAAAAAGAGAAGGACAACTCTTCATCTCCTATGCATTTATGTAGTTCTCATCATTAGTAAATGATTTTTTTCCTCTTGTAGATTTCTTGCCCGCATGGCATCGACACTGCGACCTGAAAGATCTATTGTACTGAGGGGTTGGAGTTAATCCAAAAGACGTAATACCATCCTTGGTAGTGGATCTTTTCAGTTCCACTGATGTAAGTATCTCGTTGTGGAAAGCCAATGTAGTGCCGGGCACTCGCAAAGAATGTGCTTGGATGTTTCATCTTTCTCAAGGAAGAATTGACCATCCTTAACCTGGCACAGACTCATCTAGTTAAGGTGGTATATCAGAACGCAGTGGTCAGTTAGGAAGCTTGCTAACTGCTTTCCTTATCTAAGTTAAGGATTTCCTTATAGGAGTAAGGCTTAATTAGTCGCTTGGACTGTCTTAGACCAGGGATATTTTCCCAGTGGTCAAGAAGAAGTTGGTGTTCCCAGTCGTTAATTAGCCCAATTGACTTTGCAATACGGTTCTGTACTAGGAACACGGATTCTGATCCAGACCGATTCGTTGCCTTCAATACCTTGGTGACCGGGTACCCATCCAAGTTTAAGCTTATTGTGTCTGGCCAGGCTCTGTAAGGCAGCGTAGCAGCATTTAACTGTCATAGAGTCCATCGTATTAGAAGACAGTGCTAGCTTCGTAAACGATAAAATACTCCTGAAAAAGAAAGGAGTAAAACCCGGCTTATACTATGAATGCAAAGCGGGCCGAATACATACAGGCGACGAATTGGTTTTACAGCCCCTGTTGAAAACATAGATCTTTCTGGTATCGCAATGGACCTAACTCTGGTTTATGTGTGATGCGCTTCGAGCATGCCTAACCTAAGGCTGTAAACTCTAAAAACGACACAAACGCAAAGATCTCCCCGGAATAATCAAGCACACTTTGTATAAGCGTCTGTTCAGACAAAATGCACCTGCACTCGGTACAGATATAAAATGCAAAAGAGTTGGTTGTCGTAAGTAAGCGCGAAACAGAAGGTTAAAAGAGAAATTAAGACCATTGGGAACCCAAATACCATTTATTTTCTGTTGACGTTCAAAGCCCTTCGTTTAAAAGAAAATGCATTACTCATCCAGGTGGGAACTGGAACCCCCAACAATGTAGTGACTGCCCGACTTGCAACGTTTCATTAAATGGAGACATTGAGTCATATTTAGTACAGAAAGCATTTTTAAATGTTTTCTATTACAATTTATACTGATATTATGCAAATAAGCAAAGAAATTGATTTTATTTCGTAAGCTCACGTTATACAACCAATTAATTGTTTATTTAAAGAGCTCACGCAATAATTGGACTTCTTCGCCAAGGAGTGTGTTCAAGCATTGTTAAAGCAGAATATAATTCCCAGAGCACGTATCTCAAGCTGGAATACCGTTCTTCCGAAAAAAAAAAAAAAAAATTATCCCACACTTTTTGCTTTCATAAAAGTGTAACAATGAGAAATGCATCTACAAGTCAGCGTGAAAAATGAGAATTCTAAATAAATGATGGAGGATTCTTTCTCTGGGTTAGATTTATTAAGCATTATTCTTATAATTTATTCAGTTATTCAGTGTTGATCTTATATATCGCTGGCTAGAAGGGTTGAATTAGTTGATAATTAATAGGATGAGATACTTCTGCGATCACTGAATCATTGGATTATGTAGAATAAAGTGAGATTTATGGAATTAAAGTCAGGATTAAACTTCTAACATGTTGGCCGGGTTCCTTACGGGCTATGTAATGTGGTTTGGCTATATTCAAGTGGCCCTCGTTGAGGTAAACTTAGATCAACATATATTTAGTGTCGCTTATATCGTCCCGATCATCAAAAAAGGATTAGTGATAGTTGACCCTTAAACCGGAAAGTTTCAGGATTGGCCTGTTTGGCGTTTGAGGCTTCGTTTGCAGATCCTGTAAGATCCAATTTTGGATGAGTTTTCCAGATACTATATCGAGCTGGATTTTAGCAATGGCATGAATGAATTTTTCATTAAAATTGGGATCCGCTTCTAAACACATGATATGGTTTGGGGCTTGAATTCTCGAGTTATTTAACTCTTATGGGAGATACTTAAAAGACCCAAGTATTTCTGCATTATTCGCCAAATTGAGTTCATGGAAAGACCGACTTGTTGTGAAGTACAAAAAACTGGGAGGGTTTGGTTCTCCGTACAATATTAACAACAGTTCGACTGTGGGTTATACAGCTCTCGCCAGGATGGTCCAAATACCTATAAAGCATGTATTTTTCTGGGTGTTCAACGTGTTGTTGAAGCATGATCAAACCGTAGCTATGATAGAACCCAATAAATTGCCACAGAATGACAGTGCTGTCATTTCAAACATAACCACAATCGGCTGTCACTGTTTAAGAGTAGCTTCTTCAAATAAAAGTTTTTAATTGGCAGAAGCCTGAGCAGTAGTAAAGAAAAAAAGAATGAATGTACTATTATCCTTATATACCTCGTTGTGGATGTAGTTTAAGCACGCGATTGCTTAGAAAGGTCGCGCTGGTGACAGTGGCACTCACAGTAATCCCATTTCTCTTGGCAAAAATAAACTGTTCCTGGTTTTCTGCACTTTGATATTAAACAGGTGCAAATTCGTGACCCTAGGAGTGGAACACTTAGTTTTAAATGAGGCCATCGGCACTCGTCCGATTTCGTTTGCTAGGGACCCAGCAGAGTTTTACTGCAATGGTGGTTCTAAAGCATCGCATTGACAAAACTATACGGAATAGGTATAAGAAAAGTATAAGACTCCATTGGATATTTGCAATTGCTTCTTGGTCAGTCATACCTGTGTGTGATTTGCTAGTTTTATTACCCAGTCTTTTTTTCATTCATACGTACACCCCCAATGACGAAGTATTTCCATGTGTTAGAATGTAAACAAATAACATACGTACATATGTACATATGTTCGTACGAACATAGTTGCATTGGGCAACACCATGCCAGAATTTTTCCTATTTGTTTCCACGAAGTAGTTTTTAATACATAAATACATCATTCATCGGCGTTGAATGCGGCTCAAAAAGTGTGAGAAATACTCGTAAGTAACTTTATGAGTTGGCAACGTGTTTGGGCGACTATCGATCTATTATACATATGTACATATATGGAAATCCATTAATTACTGACTTAACTGTACAGCTAATCATCTAGGGGACTAGGGGAAATGAAGACATTTAAATGAAATGCCTTGTTTACGACTACAGTCTTTAACAAAACTAATCATTTCTGTCAGGTCCACTGGACTTAATTATGTACTGCCGTCATTCATGCTCCGAATGAATAAAATTATTCATATCTTGCTGAACAATTGCCTTCTTTGTGAAAAGTTTCTGGAGGTAGTACCTTTTAACACTCATTTTTTGACAGCGAACATGCCATTGGGGTCTTTGAATACCGCGATACTGCGCCGAATAAGCTATCGAAGTATTAAACCTATTCTTGATGTATGATTTTAAGGAATATCGCAAGGGTCAGGGATACATCGATAATGACAAAATTAGTGCGAGCCTCCGATCAAGAAATTGCGTTCATCAGTACAATTCACCGACGATTTGTGAAATAACTAGAGCTAACCGGCGACGCTGGCAACACTAACGCATTTGAAATGTTGACAGTTGTGTAGTGTCAAGACTGTCAAGCCACCGCGCTAAGAAATGGATCGTCTTATACTTGAACTTAAGGCTTAAGACTCCGGCTATTCATGAAAAAAACTCGTGAAACTCCATAAATATGGACTACAAAAGATATACACGTGCTCGTCCGGTGCGTACAGAAAGAAAGAATGGCTGCTGTTGCCCAAATTGTGCGTAAAAGGCCAAGATGCTCGAAAAACTTAAGAACGAAACATCAGTCACCTCAGAGGAAGAATTTTTATATCAAAAAGCAAAACTATAGGACTCAGAGTTCGGAAAATCCACATGTAGTCTTGAAAAATCCAATTTATCACAAAGAGTGACTTTTTGGTGTAGGTTTTGGAGCGAGTGCCTGATTAGTGCCAAATTCTTTAAAAACGAACTGATAGCTGTCTGCATTTGGGCGGTTTGAACTTGGACGGACTTTGGAAACGTGCCACAAAAGTCGTCAAAAAATCGGATTTTTGCACTCGTAAGTTCGGTTACAGTATTAGCAGCCGTTTTTGTTGACATGCTTTGGTCACCGAGCGTCTGCGATTTCGCGTCGTTGGACTTTTTTTTCATGAAGAAACATTGTTACTCCAACGATGCACAAATAGTTGAATCATTTAAGGAAAAAATGCACCGGGCTCTTCGCGAAATGAAGCCAATTCACTGTAAAATTAAGTTTGAATACAATTAGAATCGGAGGGTGTATTCTCTTCGATAAAGCAGCAATCATTAAAAAACATTGAAATGTTTATTTTTAATATCAATTCAAAAAAGAAAGCAACAGATGGCCCACTCTATAGTAGTGGTGAATAAATGGATTGTTTTAAACAATTTTCGCTCTCGGTAGTGTAGGAAATTTAGAAATTAACTTATGAAATAATATATCATACATTTGCGAAGCAGTTCACATAGGTCACTTGTCAGAGACCTCTTTGGAATTACAAACAGTTGCAATTCGGTTAATGTATTTCTCAAAAAAAAGTCGTCAGTTAAGTGTGTGTTTTTCTTTGTACTTAGTTTTTCTTTTTCATAAATCTGAGCAGTCTAAAAAAGCTCCGAGTGATCGTTTTTGGAAGTGCGAAGTCACAGCAATCTATTTTTTTTAGGCATTTTGATAAAATTTGGTTTGCTCTTGACCTTATGTGGGTCTAGCTTTGTCTTAAAACTATTAAAATATGATGAAGTAAAGTTAAGATGTGATGTACATATGTATGTATGTACTTTGTAGGAGATGGTGTAATTTTCAATCATCTCTCTCGAACATCTGTGAAGGGATTTTAATAAAATCTAGATGGATATGTTAGTAGCCCTGTTTGAAAATGATCCAAATCGGATAAAGTAATGCCAATGGGGCTCAGCCATACTCGTATCATGCGGTAATCTTGAATAGCGAAAAACCACTGGCTACGCCGACGATGTGGCGATAGTTAGTGGCAAGTTCGAAGCTCAGTATCAGCATTGCTACAATAAGTTCAAATATTTCAAGTACAAAGATTGTATGCTAGGACAAGCCTTTCTTGTAAATGTCTCAAGTACAAACATAGTATGCTAAGACCGACTTCTCTTGTAAGCCCCAAAAAGATCCCTTAATATTTAGCGAAATAATCCAATTCTCACAAGAAGCCCAATACCTTGAGGTAATCCTGGACAGCATATTGTCCCGAAATCCCTAACTTAACCACACCTTCAATAGAGCATATGGGTCTCTTTTTTTTAGACAACTGGACGTGTGAATCGGTCTCTAAGATCGTGTAAATTAATGATTAGATTAGCTCGTGTAATCCCCCGTGGGACATGGGGCTGCGCGCCATTGTGTGCGGGTTGCTGCAACGTGATTAAGCACTCTCCAACGCATTCTCAGAGTCCTTGCTATCTCCTCACTTGTCCTGCGCTAAGTTTGTTTAGATCGTCTCACTCGTCTTCCAGCTTGTGTTATAAGCTGATAAACCAATGCTCTTTTAAAAAAGCTAGTTGTTCAATAAATAGTTTGCATTTCATTTTAATTTAAAATGATGAGACCCTTAGAAAAACACCCTTTAACTATCTGAAATCTGTTTTTGAAAAAAAAAAAAAAATAATAATAATAAATAACTAAATGACTTGCAGTTTCTCTGGGGTATATCCCCTTTCCCGTCCGACCGGGCCGGACTGGATGTGTTTCTTATTCAGTGAGTTAGATCTAATTTATGCGAGTGCAGTAAAATTGGAAGTTGCATCACGAGAATCGTTCCGCTTTGTTTTAAACTGATAAATGTCTAGACATCATTTTCAAATAAAATAAGCAAGCATGCAAATGATACATTTATCTCCTCTTGACTATAAAATTTCAAAACACTAACGAACTTACGTCAGAAAGAAAGTGAAGTCCAAAAGAAAATAGTTAAGTGAGTTTGAGTTGTGTGCTCATCTTCCGAAAATGAAAACATTATGATAAAGAGCAAAATATTGCTATAAACAAATTTATTATAGCTTTATGGCCCAATTTATACATATTTAATTTGTGCTCTCGATGTATCGTCATGCGCTTAAATTATTGCAACAATATATGACTAAATCAAAGCTAATTAAGCGGGTTTTCTCCTCTCTCTCCTTTCAACCCTTTCTCTGACCTCAAAAGAAAAGTCCATAAACTATTTGCTAGTGTACAGTAAGTGAAGTGCATTCTAATCGACAGTAAAATGCACATTATCGCATTATTCGACAGCAACAGGGTTTACAGAACTCAAAACAAGCTAAATAAATGACAACTTTGCTCCAGAAATGTGCAATTAGCCAACCGCCTTAGGGTAAACGACATGGAAAAAGCAACCCCTTTTAAATGCTGCATAAAAAAAAAAAAAAACGTTTCCCCTTCATTACACCTTTCATTGCATGCTATAATGGTACATAGTAGTGGTAGTTGTGGTGGTGGTAAAATGACTGCGATTTCTTCTTCAGACAAATTGCATTGGAAAGTGCCTTCATAGCACTGTTTTCAAGTCCTCCAGAGCATGGAAGATATTGAGAGGCAGTGGCTGGGTAATTTCTAGGGCTGTGTTCAATGTAGAATACAAATGCTAGTATACCCTCCAAAACAACTATCGATTTCGTTTATATCCATACATGTAAAGAAAGAAAGAAAGAAGAAAAACAACCCTGCCATGAGGTTACTCTTGGGTTAATAGGCTTTTTTAATAAAGAACCAACTAACGTGCACTGGGGCTGCAGTGTTTTGTTTATGCCAGTGAAGAAAATCATTCGACTAAGTAAAAGGGAAAGAAGAGGAAGTTAGTAAGGTTGCGGAGGACTGAACATACATACGACTAATATGGCCTTGTAGTCTCATGAGTTCATTAGGCCATGTGAAGGGATTGACTTTATTTTTTTTTTTTTTCTTTTATTCCACTTTTTCCCGACATGATGTTTTGTAAAATGATAGCACTACAGCATGTTAGTGCTTTCAATAGTATTTTCATAGAAAAAGATAATAAAAAATATTTAAAAAGAGCACAGACGTGACTTTACACCAAAGCAACACGAACGTTTTGAGTACGTATGTTACATGCCAAGCTGAGAATTGTACTTTTCTCGGATTATTCAACGGTTTTCGTACCAAGAGCCGAGTGCACCGATTTCGAAAATAGCTCAAAAGTGAGCATTCTTTGCAACGCCAATATACGAGTCGGTATCTACCAGCTGGTAATTTCAAAAATTTGAATCGATTAGTACGTAAGCTGAGTCCTAAGTCGACTTAGGTAAGAATTAATTTAAGGCTGCCGGAATGCTGGAATCAACCATAAGATATTCACAGCACAATCGATTATTTTACAAGTGCTGAAGATAATAAGTTGTAAAATTTTGTAATTCTTGACCGAATGAAAACAGAGAACTGCAATGAGACATCAGTATGCACACGAATAGCCCCATCGAAATCCATAGTTGGCAAACAAATAGCTCTCAGCTCAGCATTGCTATCACTGTCATCTTCCAGCCGCCACTGACTATCAGCTTTCTGGCGCTGCAAACACTCAATACCGGACAGCATGAAGTAAATGTTCCTTTATAACAAGGCGGCGTCAATATTCACGAAAGGATCCTAAGCCGAGCATGGTCTCGGTGCTGGGGTCTTCTTTAAAGATCTAAACATTCACCTCTCTTTAATCTTTCTTCGTTATTAAAGCGATTTTCAAAACCAAGTAGACGCCTTTTTTCATACCGTTTCATAGGTTGGTTGATACTGTATCGCGGACCGATATTGCTCCATCAAATCAGTCACATCCAGCACCATTAGATCTTAGAGAGTTAAGGACATTTGCTGAGTAGTACAACCTCATCCTTTACTGGGTACCAGTATATTTCCACGAATTGTGTAGCTGACTAACTGCAACAAGAAGCCTGTTCTTTAGCATAAGTTTAATTGACATCATGTAGCTTGTTTGCAAGGTATCCTACCTACGCCGAAGCAGTAGGTCAAGAAAGAATATATGACATAAATATCTTATACAGGGCCTAGCTTTTCGCAGCCAATCGTGTTGTGCGTTTTAGGCATAATTAAGAACTTCTAACCGCTTTCTCTTGGACGTTTATCACAGAACACATAGTGTCAGCCGACAAACAAACCTTAGAAAGTTTCACTATCCGTTTGGATATGGCTTAGTAGGAAATGAAAGAGTCTCAACAGCAAAATATCTAAGTATACTTGCACAATGTACATACATAAACCTTGTGACTTGGCTTAGTCAGCAGGAAGTAAAAAGTTCAACTCGACACATTGCTTACTTTATTCAATTTGTGGCACTCGTCCAATTAAAGACAAAGCAAAATAGACCTCCTTAAAAAAATTAATTGTTGTAAAAAGACCAAGACCAACAGCGGAGTTGAAGGTTTAGATTAAGATTCACAAATAAAAGCCGTAATTTAAAAAAAAAATAATTTACGTATAAAAAAAAGGTTTCTTTCTCATCCATACATAGCTGCATGTAGCACAAATGTCACTACTAATGGTAGATACATCTCATTTCAAATGCCAAACATAATATCACTCGCCTGCCTTGAATGGTTGACAAAAATACTTCCTTATCATGTGAACAATAGAATAATAATATACGAGTACTTCTTTAATTTCGCGGTCAATTTCTTGCAACAAATTTCCTACACGCTGTTACATCGCTCACATTTGCTTGGAAAAAAATAAGTTAATACGATAAACAGTCCCCCGCATTGTGATATCTATCGAGAGGAAAATAACAACAAAAATCAACTTCAGATAGTTTTAAGTGAATAAACAATCAATTTTTTGTTCGCTGTATCAGATGGCAATTAAAATTGCTTCTGGTAGATATATTTCAATAGAAAAGCTTCTTGCCTTAGACTTAACTTTAAAGGGGTATCTACTTTTGTTTAAGCATTTCAGACAAATCAATTTATAAGTGTTGGGAATCACAAATAGTTTTTGCTACAAGTATTCAAGTTTCATAAAAAATCTCAATCTCAAGGTTTCGTCGACTTGGTATTGGCAGTAAAGAAATCACTCGCCAAGGGATCTGGCCGAACTGAAACTAATTTGTTATGGACGTCTGTAACGAAACATCGAAATCCATCCGTAAATTTAAGATGTAATGGTTTTAGGCGAAAAATATTTCCTTGAAAACCGGTTTAACTGTCTTTAAGTTGTTTTACTGAATTCTATACACAATTCTCCGACTAAATGGAAAAATCAGTTCGAACCACGCTTCGTCGCTTCTTGTTTACAACTTGCAGCCAGCTCCACGGACCACACTTTTCATTTAAATGAAAGCTACCCTTCAGATGAATTGTTCTTTAGTTCTTCATTTTATTTCAAGTTCTAGTTCTAATCCTAAAAATCCTAATCCTACAATCCAAGCAAGCCTAACGTAGGGATAAACATATGAATCCATCCTTAAAAGATACCTCCTTCATCCGTAATATCATAGTGCCAAAGAGTTATTGCCTTGCCTTGATAGCTTAGCCACCACTCAACGCATTATAAGTTGTTACACATTACTACAAAATATAATGTTGTGTTTGGCTGAGGTGAGAGATATACTACACCCATCCTGTCAAGTTCAGGTAGAGGATGAGGGCTCCAATCCTTCTGTCAGATATCTCTCCCAGGTCGTCGAAGAGGGGTTTACCCAGCGAGCCGCTAAGGGCTCATAATCGTCCAACTGAGCAAACAATTCGAAACACAAAATTCAATGAAATCGGTGGAGCTTGTAATGTTGTTAGGCATGTACATCATTATAATGCTCGATCAACTTAAAACATTGCTGCTGTGAATGTCTCAGTGGCCAAAGACCCGGAATATTCAATTCTACGCCAAGCTTAGCAATCGGACATTTCCCACAGCTCCACTCTGCGCTTAGATTTGCGTCTTCATCCCTATAAGTGGAGAACATACTCTGATTGGGTGCTGGAAAATCAACAAGTTGACGATAATTTTTCCAACAAACTCTTCAGCGATGCATTTCCCGGTTGGCAGTTACGTAAACAAAAAAAAATTGCAGAGTTTGGGGTTCTGAGCACTCCAATGTTATTGCCATTGTTATGGTAAATTTTCTGCGCATTGGTCAAATGATAACCGGCTTCCAGTTCAGTACAAAAACTAAGCTGCAGACTGTCAGCAGATTTTTCTATTTCCAGCTGACTTTTCCATCCGACACAGAATCATCTAGGAGGAATCCAGATTTCTGGACTGAGTTGGAGAAAATTGAGACGAGCTGCAGAAGGCCAGACGCTATGGGGTGTGAGCGAATCAAAGTCTGTCATTAATCTCTTCGTAAAATGTTTGCATTCCTTTTAACGAATTTTGCATAACGATGGTCTATAATCAACAGTAGACGAATGTGAATGAGTCCAGAATCCGATATATGTATGTACATAACTTGTCACCGGGAATTGTGAAGGCCCATTTCCTCTTGATCTACAGAATTGATCTGTACCATACCTGATAAAAGGGGTAATTAACCCTAAGTCAGTCACTAATTTCTTTGTGGAACCCGTGATTTGCGAAGGCTCTTTACTCCCGATCTAGAGAAAAGATCTATGCTTTACACCTGACAGTAGCTGAGATGAATGCAGATTTTATTATCTTCACTCTAAGCATCAGCTTTCATCAAATTTTTACCTACATACATATTAATGTATGTACGAGTATGCGCTCTAAAGCTGCATATGTCAAAGCAATTGTATGGAAATGTTACGAGTATCTAAATGGAACACTCCCAACAAAACAAGATGAAAGACGCGCGTGTAGATTACTTTCGCAAGACCTTTGCTCTGAAGAATTTCGGTAGATAGAGAAGAAAAAAATGTGTTGGATTCAAAGAAAAAAAACACTTCATTGCTGTAAAGAAAGTGCGCCAAATTCACAATAGATACCAAGTTATGCCACTCTGTTTATATTATACCGAATGGACACATATCTTTAATCACATTAGCATATGCACCATTCAACTAAACTGCCGCGCTATTATTTTTTCCACCTGATTTACCTCAATAATCCACATTACGGAAGAACGACGAGACTTTTTGTGAATCTCATGCAGACCACGTTAAAAAAAAAAGAAGATACATACACAAAAAAAACCTTGTTTTTCTGCGGTTTTTCTTTATGCTTCTCATTTGTCGGGGGGGAAAAATTGTTGGAACCAGACCAGCTTTCCACAACTATTATCTGCATTTCTCATTATTTTTTTTTTTTTCATGTTTTGGAACTAGGCTTAGATCGGGCGGCCATAAATAAACCGGACCAGAAGTACCATAGTACGTGTTTTGTCTTCTATGACACATCAGGCATGAATTTGACTATGACGCCCACTAAACAGTGTTACAGTTCACAGAACACTGGAGAGGTCTCTGGGGATTATTCATGAGAATTTGTGATGTCTGTTCAGTTTGGTGCATAACGATTGAAATTGTCAGGTTTTATATTCATTATTATCATACTATCTTAAGTACAACAAACGAACTTGGAGATACAATTATATATGTATTCAACGAACGATGTATAATTACGCGATGATTAAGTGTGAAAATATTTACTACAATAAATGTTTATAGACCGCCAATAATACACAAGTTGCATAAGGCTTCAAATTAAACTGCGAGGAAGCTATTTTCACACTCCAGCCATAAAATGTAAACAAAATATAAAACCTGCCACTTTTATCATCAAATAATAGCTTTTGTTTGCACTTTGTTGACCTCCACACGGAAATTCGGTCGTATAAACGAATCGATAAGTTGGTGGATTCGTGTTTTAGGCTTCGTTCTCTCTGTTTATGTGCAGATACTTATTTAAATTGATCACGTGAAACGTGTAACCCTTGATTTTTATTTTTTTTTAACCTATTTCAGTTGGACATTTCAGAGGATCTTTGGTAGTGTGCAACCCTTAAAGTTTAGGTTGGCGCACGTAATTCTTTTTTTTTTTCTAGTTCCTTGATATCTCGTGATTTTTAAATAAATGACAGAAAAGAAATAACATACTGCTATTTCGTGAGTTTTTCTAAAGCCATTACACCAATTTAAAAAAAAAAAATGTTTTGCCAATGCCTTCAACGAATTGCTTTACTTCAGCTCGATCTCTTCATTTGTTGAAAATCTCTGCCATAACAAATATTCACAATTATGGATTTTAGGATGTTTTGACGCGACTTGTCTGGTGAAACAAAATGTTTTTCTTCAACATTCCTGGACGTTTTTCAGGGTTCCGGTTATGGATTGCTTCCGCTCGTGAGTTCGTCCGTCTGTGAGTGCGTCTGTTACTTTCGTTTGGATCCTTAACAATAAAAGCTGCATACATGCCTGATTTTTGAATACTTTATGTAAAGTCTTGACCCAAATATAACGCAGGTCTCTTTTGCCAAAAAACCGTGGCCCCAGTGCAAGCAAAGGGGGCGGTGATTTTTTTTTATTTTCTCTCGCATCCGATGCAAAAGAACACAGTGGTAATCCGAGTTAATTGTTCGGCCCTTGACATAATGATTCAGTTTGAGTCCACAAAAACTTTAGCTTTCTTCGGGGCTGGTCATCCAGATCCTCTATATTCTTTTGACTGCTTTTTGATCTCAGGGATATAGTGGTAAAGCTAGGTCTCACCTGTCGTCAGTTTTCGCTGTCGGTCAGTAATTGAAAACAGTTTCCAAAACCCATCAGGCAGAAACCTTTGAAAACCGAGATTTGTTTTGAATGTTTTCTGGGATACAAAAGAGATTCTTTTTACTTTTAAAAGAATGAAACAATGACTGGAGAATACAACGCAAGTCTTTTCGCCTTGGATGAGTAAAGTCGTGAGAAGAGGCCTGGACTGCAAAAACAAAAAACATCTTCCATCAGGGCAATACACATACCCACACAGATGTTTTGGCAATGGGAGAACTAATTGCTTTGAAGTAAGGATCAGCAGATTTGATTCCCTCTGATTTCCAACAATCCCAAATCTAAATAAATTCGTAACTCGAAAACGTTTTAAGTCAAGTGATATCAGCCGTAGAAGAAGACTACGTAGAAAATGCCTTTATGACCTAAAAACAGTCTTTTTACCGCCAGGCCGACAATATTTTAACTTGCCGTTTCGAGGGATCTCATATGGTCGGTGCTGAGTTTCCAAAAGACGTTAGGACATAAAAATAAAAGTAAAGTTCAAATGGAAATAACCGTCGAATTTTCCAAAGCCGGACAGGGTAATCGTTCTGAAATGTGATAAATTTAAATTGCTGGGCTCAATCGCTAATGAGCAGTGAAGTTGTAATGAGGATACTCAACATCGAGTGAGTCGATTAAAAGGTTTGCTTTATACGACACTAGTTAACATACTTCAACATACACATCGCAATGTTGGACCATATATGAAAAATATAAAGGAAAACTGACAACGACGGAGATGAAAATGTAATGGATTTCGGCGACCGAATTAAAAGTATGCGCGCAGCAGCACAGCGGACACGTGGGGAAAGCATTTAACACAAGATGTGTAGAATGTTTGCATCATATGTACATATGTATGTATGCATGATTACTTTAACAGTACATAAAAACTGTACCGAAGAGAATATTGTTGCTGTTAAGGGAAAAGATCTTGGGACCTCGTTACAAGATTCATCGGGTTCAAAAACTCAAGCAGATGACCATAGTGTCAAGAGCTTTGCAAAACGAATCTCTAGTTAACCGTTCCTTTTTTTGGTAATGAGGACACATTTTTTGGCGTAATGGGTACGTTCCGCAGAGTTTCGACATATGAAGTAAAACCAATCCTGAGGCGAAGTAGAAGAGTCCATTGTATCCACTAATTTCTTGATTTTACACTTTATTTCCTTCGAAATGAAGCTGGACAAGGTGTTGCAGTCAATCGCCTATGTTACAGAACGATGATCACCTATTATTTTTCCAAATTTGAATAAGTTGGATCTCGAAAACATGTGATTCCAAGATGATGGCGCTACTCTCGGGTTATTAAAACAAAAGTTCGCCCATAAAATTATTTCGGGAGATTCACTCTTCCATTAACGCCTTTGGATAATTTTCTTGAGTCGTACGAGTAGTCACTTTTCAGTTCAATTCTTAGTTTAACGCGGTATCCGTGATCTGAATTAAGATAATTATTATTTTCAGACGTTTGTGGATCTCTATTTTTGGTGCTTTCCAAAATTTGACTATGATCTTCCTTCGCAAGGTAGTCCGACGCAATAACACTTAAGCTATGAAATCAAGATTTCAGTCCGATTCTTGCTTTGTGGAGACTTTCGCGGAAAGTAAAATGTTTACTTTGGAGAAATCTCGTTATCTATTTAACAAATGCATTTCCTCCCATAAACACCAGCTGGCAATACCATCTCAGCCTCCAAAATTTCTATCTCAGATGCTGAGCTTTTCTTTCATTAACGAGAAATCGTAAACACAGACTACAAAGAAATAAATAAAAAATAAAACAATTGAACTCTTCGTTAACCGCTTCACGCAAGTCTACCTGTCGCATTTTTTCGTCTGCATGCCATGGTTTGGAATACCAGGCAGTGTTTTCCGACTTTATTGGTAGAAAGGTACGTATACTACCAACTACAAAACAAACAAATGAAAGAACGAGCGAGACACATCGATATTTATTCAAATTTCTTTGTACTACATGCACGGGTTTCTTCTTCCCAGTAATTTACACAGGTAAACACACCCATACCCAATTTCTCCATTCCAAATGTCCACCGTTAGACTAAAAGAAAGTGCAACCAATATTATCATGTACATCTTACCAATGACTACATAAATTAATAAGAATACGACCAGCCATCGGGAGTCTCGAACAGGATATGGTGATGAGTAAAATCCTAGTTTCATTTTGTGGTTTTGTTGTACCCCGCTCGCTTTATAATCCAATGATCTCACTCACTCACTCACCAACTTAATACCTAAGCACTTGATTCTCTCTCACTCACTCGCCTTCGCACAGAAACATTTATGTGGACATTTTTTTTACGATATTTTTTTTTATACAATAATTTACGTTATAATAATAAGCTTTTCACTTTGATTAGTGGAAATATTTTTTCACTTCGATGTAATCACAATCTTTAGCGGAACACTGTGCAAAAAGAAAAAAATAACACTAAGGGGAAAAAAAGAAGACTAATCAGCTTTTATTCTCTTCTTTGCATTCGTCATCCGCCAAATTTCACTATCACTGCTGCTGTGCTACCACTTTAGTCACGACGGAAATAAACGACACACATTGCCCACGAGAACCGAATTCAAACTGAAATTGCTTTTGAAACGAAGTGAAACTCTCCACAACCACAATAATTATGTGTTGTCCAGCTGAAATAGAATACCGATACTCTTCATACTAGAGTGGTTAGTAAGTAGAGTGTGGGTGAGAGATCAATAGTTTGATGGCATCGGCTTTGCTATAACTGTAGTTAGTGAGAACAGGTAAGATTGATTGCAGGTGCGACAGGTACTCATGTGGGATAGCACGACACACAAATGCAATTAAGGTTGTGGTCTCGGATGAGAGGATTGTGCAGTAAATTGTGGATTCTGTGGATGTTATGATCGGGTTGTTGTTGACTTTAATGCGTTTTTATTTGAAGACGCTTAGGATGGAGAATGAGAAAATAGATTAATCTAAGGAAAATTAATCAGAAAGATAATATATCGGTCTGAAGGGAACGTTTTTTTTTACCAATTTTGGACGCAGATAGATCTTCCGTATGTGAACGGTGCTTTTTAAAAGAGTCATACATAACTTGAAATTGGAATAAAACGCAAACAATTCATCTGCAATCAATTTGTTTTTTTAATTTCTAAGGCATTTTATGACATACATATTTAAAAACAACTTCGGACTTGTGGATACCGTAGCTGGTCAGAGATTAAGTGAAAAATAGGTTTAGCTCGCGAACATTTTAGGGCCAAGGATATCCGTTATTAATGGGAATATTCTCTAGAATCATAATGCAATAAGGTCGAGCATTGTGCCAGTATTGAATTTGAATGACCAGTGGAGCTTTTTCAAAACACCTCAGACTCCTCTTGATACATATTGGCTTGAAAATAGATTTTCCCGAGATTTCGAAGATTATGCCACGCAAATCTCAGAGAATTATGGCCTTGACATGCTTCGTGGTAACCCGATTTCGTTTGTGACCAGCTCTGGACACACCATCTTCCTTGAAGCTTTCTTTTTTCAAATGTTCCTGCAACATATTATATTTATCATCTTGGCCTTCTCGATATCGTTCAACACAACATCATGGATTTTATTATGTCTCGTACTTAAACAGAAACTCATCTTTTCCAATTTTAGCAATTAAAATTTTCCCATTTGTTCATTTAGAATTTAATCGATTTAGAATTTTATTTGTTCATAAAAAAACAAAATCACTCTTATGATTTGAGTGTTATCTCTTGCCAAAGTCGCTGGTTTATCAAAAATAACTCGTATCAATAAGCGAATTTGTTTAATAATGTGATTTGGGTTAGCAGTTAGGAACAAAATATGCTTTTGACATCTAAATATACCTACAGTTTTTGACTCAAGAAAAATATTGTAGACTGCAATTTCGATCGGTTGAAAAGAACTTTTTAGGAAGTGCATTCTTCACTCTGATCGATGAACTTGTGAATTTTATTTAAGACAAATTTTAATGCTGTGTTGTCTTTGTGTTCCAGTTTTATCCCAATAAATATATAAAATGTTAATCACCAATTGTAGACTCTTTGCTTTTGAAGGAAAACTAAACGATCTTCTTTTAGTTTTCAAAGAGTGAACTAACTAAAGTTTTGTCGTCTAAGTTTTATATTGGTACCCATAATACACGTATGCCTGCAACGTATTTTATTCCGATCCTGCAAAAACAAAGTAATTTTCAATGTAAGAATAAAATGAAATCATAGTTACCAAAATCCTCTCCTTTGAAATGGCTGCAAAAATTAGGCCAAACAGTTCTTTCCTGTGACTGTGACATTTTGAAAATGTATTATTTAACGATAGATGGTGTAGGTGTACCATCTATGTATGTTGGTAGTTAGAAATGTATTTACCGTTCCAATAAAATTAAAAAAAAAACTTTATTTTGGTTCACAGTATACATGTTTTTTTATTTGTAATATATTCATACAAGACATGCCTGTTAGCATTCAAAAATAAATAATTTTTTTATTCAACATCTTGATAGTTTTTACATTTTGTTTGTGCAATTAACTAACTTACATAATTATTAACTTTGTTAAATAAAATGCACTAAATAAAAACAATAAAAATTGCATTTAATGTGTTGTGTTGTTCCTTAGATATTGATTTTGTTCGAAAAACACATTACCGTGCATACTTAACTGATTGCAGAGTGTTGAAAAACGCCGGATTGCCATGTATGCATCTCCGTCTTTAGAGAAATTATATGATATAAATATTGTAGGTAAGATTATAAAGTATTGTAAATATTTCTTTGTTATTAATTGAAAAAGGCGCTTTAATTTTAAATTATTCTAAAATTTAAGTATGCATGCTAGGATATATTCGGTCAAAACCATGTAGATAGTCATCAATATTAGATTTCTAAGTCTTTAAATAGATGACTAGCTTAAGCTTTAGTTTCTTACTCATTCTTGGGCATCACTCAAAGTTGGCAGAATGTATCACAATGAAGGCTGTATTTATTTAAAAATTCAAAATCAGGAACACACTTTTTATCAAACAAAAAATTTAGTAAAACAAAAACAATAGATATCTAATAGATTTTATAAAAGTTTTGAATTTAATTGTTAGCTTCAAAAACACAATTGCGATAAAAATGAATTCTTAAAGTAAATCTAGCAAATGAATCGGTAAAGATTGGAATCTTAGAAAGAAAGAAAGGTCGCTGCTCAAATTTATTGCGGTTACATGAGGTTTTTTAACCGATTTGGATTCTCTAAGTTGACACTTAAGTTTGATTTTTAAAGGTTTGCCTCGAATTCCCATACTTTATTTTGAAGGATAAGCTTAACATCTACTCCAAAATTTAAATCAGCTTTTCAGCTGTAGATAAGCCGTCGGAGTTTAGGTTCATATCGCTCATCTGCAGAGACAAAAATTACCGATATTTGAAGAAAGCTTTATAATTGTGAATCGATGACACTGCATGGAAATAATTTACTACGCTTGTCTCACAAAGATTTATTGGCGTGGCGAGATATCTTCACAGAACATTAGGAATTCTTGAAATAGGCTTGTTTAAAAAATTTGATTTTCAGTTATTAAGTTATTTAAACAACATATCAACTATTTAATTGAATTAAACTAATAAATGACTGAATTTAAGTAGAATCTGAAAGCAATGCTTACATAACTTTAAGGGGAAATAACCTTAGCGATTTGCATTTTTTGTAAGCATGTATGTGTTGACTATTTCATAAAATCTTGCACACATAAGGCCCTTAGCTCCTATTTTCGTTGACGAAACCCCTTGTCATAAGGATTTCTTAACATTATCACAGAAAAATAACAGTGTCATTCAGCTGATTCATTCTGAAATCTTAATTTTTTTTATAAATTAGTAGTTGTATTGGTGATTATCTGAGTCAAAAAAAAATTGTGTATAGGCTAAAACCCGCAGTGTAGCTTGCAAAAATGCAAACTTTCCGCGAATAGGCCCATTCCAGCCTTTGTATTACTACAAAAAAGTTGGAAGAGGTTGCGAAAAACTATCTCAGGAATCCGGAGAGTTAGGGGAAATATATGCAAGGATGCGGAAAAATACAACTTATAAAAGAGGCTGGAATAAACACAAGCATCGCAACAGTTTGAAGAGTGCTCATTATCTGAAACAAAAAAACAACAGAAAGTCACTACTAGACTTTTTTATAGTAAAATTATCTCATGGACACGTGCGACGATTGGTTCTTTTTCAGACAAAAACCTTGATGGACCTGATTGCATGAAGTATTATTTTCATAGCTCAAGAAACGAGAAAAAGTTTTTGGATTACCATAATTGCGAGTGGACAGAGCTTTTCAACAATTCGTATGGATTGTCAATAAATTATATAAATTATATTACACACGGAGGGGGAAATTTCACAAATGTGAAATCATAAAGGAACGTTTGTTTAAAGAGTCACAGGTCAAACATGTCTAAGAGTGCTCTTATCTAAATTTTTGCTTAAAATTATGTTACAAAATTAATTTCCAAACGAGTTACATATGTCATATTGAGATCATTTGAAATTATCATTTTTAAATGTACATATATATTGCTAAAAAACTCTGTAAAAAGCTGTCAACATCATCTCAAGAATGACATTTTCTTTCCATTGTTTTAATTGCACACCCTTCTCATACTTTTTCATTTTACAATTTAAACAGCTATTTTAGAAGTTTGTTCGTGGATTATATGTGATTATAAAAAACAAGTCTTCCGATGGTATAAAAAAAAGAAAAAAAACTTTTTGTCTTAAATTCCAAAATTATTTTTTTTACAATTAGTAAGAACTTATATAATAATATTTTCGCATCTCTTTTAAGCTTTTGATTTACATGTTTTTCTCGATTTTTTCTTTATATAAATTTTATAGCAAAATCAAAAAAAAAAAAACGTATTAACATATGTACTTTTTAATTTTTGGTGGGTGTTAATCTTTTTAACACAATAAAAACAAAACAATTAGTGTGGGCGTAGAATGTTTGAAGCATTCGACGACCAATTCTTACCTCCTCCCGCGGAAGCCCCCGACAAATAGGAACTATTCATATTTATTGCAAGATTTGTAGCTGAGTCGTGTCTTGAGCGATTATTCAAGAAGTCTCGGATATGCTGAACGATCAGATCAATGGCAACTAGAAATAAACAAAAACAAATAAATTAAAATTGAAATGAAAAGACCTAACCAAACAAAAAATTTTAAAAATTTTTCAAATTCTAAAAACTTAGCTGAATAAAGTAAACATTTTTTTTTATATAAAATCACACTACAGCTATGTTAAAGAAATAAAAACACGTTAAAGTTGATGAGTCGTTTGTTTACCTGTAATATTGGTAGTGATCCCTTATTCGTCAGAAAGGTTATGTTAAAAGTCTAAAATATTAAAAAAAAGGCAGAATGCCCTGCATCTAGCTCGATAACAGGCAATAATTTGGACAATGTCGCGTATTTGTATTGTGTTTAAGACATTTTTTTTGTTGATTAATCCTTTTAGCCAATATATAATTAGTTTGTTATGTGTATTGCCACAAGGTTATGGTTCCCGGTTCGTGTATAATTTAGAAAAAAAAAAAATGCATGCAGGCTTGGAAAGGATTCAGTTTTCTTCGAGACTGTGTACTAAAACAAAAACAAGGCTTTTTAAAATTGTAAAAAAATGTAATGTTCCGATAAAAAGTTACAAAGTAAATGTTTATCTGTTTGTTGGTGTAATATATGTTTATTTGTGCTTAATCGATAATATTTCTCTATAAAAATATGTATTGAGAAAATATTTAAAGAACAATTTGTGTGTTTTCTAAAAGTTGGATAAAAGCATCTAAGGTACATTTATTACATTTCTCTGATTCTTAAGTTAAGAGCAACAATAGTTTACCAATGGTTAGACGTATTAATAATTATAATCTATAGTAATATGCATAATTAAGGAAAAGCAAATAATTAGTGCGCATTTTCCAGGAGTTCTGAAATTGTTAGTTTAACCCTTAATGTCCTCAGTATTTTTAAGACACAACCATTCATGAAGGGATTTCTGTTATTGAAGAGTCGTGAAAATAGCCAGTTAGTGGAAACCAAATACCTTCGTTGTGGCCGATATCCCTGTTTTCTTATCAAAGGTTTTCAACCAATGTTTAAGGCACAAGACATGATTGTGTCTTTAAATATAATGTGGGCAGTTAAGGGTTAGATAAAATAAAAATAAGCATTAAGAGATGTATGAATGATGTAAGAAGTATTTAAACAAAATCCAACAAGAATGGATACTTTAGCTGGAAACGAAATGAATAATCCTTACACACACATGACACAAAGAGATATATAGGTCAACAGCTCTATGTGAGATCCCAAAATACCTCTCTGGTTTTGTCACATGGGTACCTTACTAGTAAACACAATAATACCTTTTTGTTAACAATAACAAGCCTATAATATATGGGTACTTTAAGGATTTATAACCTCTTTTTTTTTAAATGATTTTCTCTTTCTACTTATTTGTTTATTTCTTGTTTTATTTATTTATTTATTGACTTTGTTTGCGTTGCGCTTCGAATGTGAATTTAAATACTCTTAATGTTCACTTTTCATGACGAAATGCGTTGTTGATGTTGAGTTATTTGGTGTTCCGCCAGGTCTAAGTATTTCTCCAATATGATGGACAATGAGATCAATAGCAACTGTAAAGAATAATAAACAAGCAAAGAAAACTGCTGGAGCTTTGGTTTTTTCTTTCTTCTCGGCTTTTATTTCATATATTAAAATTTAGCTCTTCTCCATTCTTCTTCATCTTTTATCTTTTTTTTTTGTTTTAATTTAAAATTTTAAATAAACGATAATTAGTCAAGGATGAAAAAAATGAAATAGAAACAACTCTAGAACTTTAAGAAGCTGTTAATTTAAAAAATAATACTTGAAGTTAAATTATTAAACAATTTCATTACGTTAAGAAACAAAATTTAAAAAAATAAACAATCAAACTACTTGCATAATACAGGTGGTATCAAAGAGGTTTTATACTTACCAGTATTGTCGGCTCCTCTCGGAATTATAACATCAGCGAACTTTTTGGTCTAAAAGTATGAGATAAAAGAAAACATTAAGTGTTATAGAATCTACATTTTTGAATCCATTGCAACGCACTGCGGTTAAGATTGTATGTACAAATACAAAACCTTGTCGCAACAGACCATATGTGGTCCAGCACCTAGCCTTAACGAAAGCCATAAGACCATAAGACAATCGTTAAACTCGGAACTTTTATCGAACTAAGAGACTAAAAGCATTATCTTTGGTCGCGGAGCTGTAAAACTAAGGAAGGAAATATTATCGAACTATGTATTATGGAAATAAATGTTGATTTCAAATGTCTAACTTCAAAGCTTGAGCTTGACCCTCATTAGACGTCTTGAACTGACATGCCCAGATAAAAAAACCCCGTAAATTTTGAGTTAAAAAGAAACCAGAAAACTGCTAAATCGGGCACTAAAAATTAATTTGGAGAATTTTTCTCCACTTCTATGGTGCAAGGGTTCTTATGTCTACGCTCAGGCATATGTGGATGACAACGCAGGAGGACCATGTTTAGAGACTGTCTGTGCTAACACACAGATGGCCCTTGATATGATCGATAAATATTGCACTGGGAATGGGTTTTCAGTTAACCCTATCAAAGGGTGTTCTTTTTGCAGAGAAGGGAGATCTTGGCTGGTTTAACAGCCAGTGGTAAAGGGCGTCCCTATTTCTAATCAGACGAAATATTCTGGAGTGACCATTGAAACGAAACTTCTTTGGTTAAAACGCGTTGAGTCCAAACTGCAGTTACTTTATTAGCGTCATAACTAGTGCTAGGCTTAAGTGATACGTAAATATTTTTTCATTCAGTTTAAATATTTCATTTCGTTTAGCCACTACTGATTACTTTTCGAGTTGTTGACTTTTCATTCAATCAAAAATAGACAGCCGTCGCAATGTATTTCCCAATTGGAATTTGTGAATAAACTAAATGCTCCAACATTTTTAAAATTCTTCAATTGTTTTATTTATTCCCTTTTTTTTTTGAATAACACCGCTGTAGGTTATGTAATTTCAAACCAATTTTTTAGTACAAATATGTTCTCAACTTACCGGTGAACAAAATTCCTCGAATGCTGGCTTCACAAAGGTCATGTACTGAGTAAGTACCTGGTCTAAGTCGCGACCGCGTTCATTTATATCTCTCGGAACTAGAAATAGTGTGTATAACCTCAGTATTGATTATAAACAGTAGAATGTGAATACGTTACCTCTTCTAGCCAAACGCGTATCAGAGTCAGTGTCGACAAAGAGCTTCATATGAAACAAATCTCTTATCTTGGGGAAATAAAACACAAGTATTCCCTCAAAGAGAACCACATCAGCTGGATAAATCGTTAGTGTGTTCTCAAAGTCCCTACAATTGGAAGACATTCAAACTGTGTCTTCCGCTAGCAACCACAATTCACTTACAAAGAATTTGATTTGTAGTCATAGGTCGGTATATCCACCTTGAGTCCTTTCAAAATCGACTGAAGTGTCTCAAACATTAGTTTTTCGTTGAATGCGTCCGGATGGTCAAAATTGAAAAACCCTTTGTGTGCTTTTAGCTTTTCAGCTGGCGTCAGTTCACGATAGAAGCAATCTTGACTGATTGTGACAACCTAGAGTGTGGGGGGTGTCAAGAAAATTTCGAATAGCATATTCCAAAAAGTGAGGTTCCTACCTGACGCTGAGTATGATCCATGTCAGCCTGGCCAAGTTGCTCCATGATTTTTTTGCATACAGTGGACTGAAATTTGCATTTTAAAGCTAAATTGCATACAAATCGCACGACGGCTTCTTTGGTTTATATTTACCTTTCCACTTGCTGTCCCACCGGCAACCCCGATTAGAAATGGGGTCTTTACTTCTTCTCCATTGCATTCACCATTGTGGACACGTAGAGTGTTTTTGTGATCCATTATTTGGAAATAGAGATCTCAATTTAAGCAGAAAAGTTAAAAACCAACCGCGCAATAATGCTATTTTCTGCGAATAGTCCGGGGTAAATTTGACAGATGGTAATGTGACATTGGGCGATCATCTGTTTAACAACTGTTATACAAAATGGAAGGAAGTTATACAGAAATGTTAGCGGGAATTTTGAATCGTTGAGCGGTGCGACTATGTCCATTTAGGAAATATCAGGGATTTTGTTTTTTAATTCAATGTTTTTATTTAACGTTGTTTGATTAGATATATTGTTCCAAATATGAAATTTAAATGCAATAACACAGCTGACGGCTAACAAATTTCGCGCATGTATAATTTCAACAGTTGGAAGATGTAGGGATTTCTTTAGGGTGTATTCACATTAGCAAAATATTGAGATTTTTTTTATTGGCAAGCACTTAAATTGTATATATTTATATGTATGTACATAATGCACGTAGATAAATGCAAAAGGGTCAAAGTCAAGTACTACTATAATTTAAACCCATATTTACAATAAACTAACAATTAAAAGGTTTGCAGTCTTAAAGTACGACATATTTCAAGAAAGCTACAAAGTCACTGTTAAGAAATTGGAGACGTTCTGAGAAATCATGATCGTAGCTACGAAGATTGGAGGTACATGAGTTTCCCGCTTAAAGATTGGGATTTATTTAGTTTTGTCTGGATTAATCAAGGGGGAATCCTTATTAAAGAGTGTAAACCCGCTATAATTTTAGCTACAGAGTGTCTTAAAATCCAATTTGGAAGCAAATGTACAACTGAAGATCATTTGCGTATATAAGAAAGCTGCAGTGGGACAAAAAGTAGGCAAGACATTAATAAAACGTAAGAAAAAAGGGACACCATTGTTAAAATGCGACAGTTTGAAATTGTTAGAAACAGGTTGGATACAATTAGAAAGGTTCGAGTTACGCCGTTTATATTAGTGCTGTAGAGTTGCAACAAACCTCTGCAGATGCCTAGAAACGAATTGTAAATTTTCGAGTATTTTACTCATATTGTATCTACTTCATTTGTGGAAAGAGTCGTGTTACGATCCACCGTCTAGGTAAATACCTATATTTATTCTTCGCTATGATTTGGGCTTCAATACGCTCTTCGATTTATTTACAAAGAAAATCGATAAGTACATCTAACCTTGGAAAGGTCTTCAACAGCTGTGAACCATTATTTAGTAAGCCTTAAGCAGGACAAATATCCTCGACAAGGTTAAGAGTATAAAACATTGGAATTCATAATGGGATCACCAATTTAGTTTCAAATTGTTATAAAGAACAGTGTGTGGAAAATATTTTTTCGATGCAAAGTGCCTTCAATGAAAAGCTTTATATGAGGTCAGGACTATAAGAAAACCATAGAATGCCAAAATAAGATGCTGCAGAAGGATGACAAAAAAGACACAATTCAGACATTTGTATGATTATCCTCGTGTTATGTGAATAATTCGAATTATTATGACAGAGGCCACAAGCCCTCCAGCAAACGTTTCCTTACCGATTAGAGATGGGGAAGGCTAAATAACATTACCACGGTCGAAAATTAAGTTCCTCAGGGGTATTGATACCTTATTACCGACAAGAGGTGACATAATATTTGCATAAGTAAGCAACTCAAGACACAGGTACATATATAATATTATTAATGTTGTGTTTTGATATAGAGTATCGCTTAAGGAGTTCATTATTAATAGTCAAGAAATAATAAGCAAGGTCTTTTGATAGCCTTCGGAAAATCACAAGCAGTAATGACTAGTTCCGAGATGTAGAAATTCCCTATAGGCTTGATATTCAGCTTACGACCGATATATTCCTTACCTTATACCCGTTGAATCCTCTAATTGCTGTAATTGCAAATAATGACGCCCCCATATTTGTCCTGCTGCCACAATAAATGTTTCTCTATAACAATATTAGCCACAAACGTTGGCACATATTTGTAAGCCTTTGTCGTATAGCATCAACCGTACACTGGTAAGTTGTCGTAAATCACTTTCTGTTAATCTGAATGCATTTCAAGCATTTATAAACTGAGGCGATTGACAATCTACATTCAAGTTGAATTGGTTTATATTGAATTTCTGGTATCTCCCTCAAAAGGCATCTAATGGCATAGTTGTGCATATAATTTGCTTCTAATTTGGAGAGATGAATGAAGTTAATCATCTTAAACATGCCTGTAGTCGGAGACTACAATTTGCGTAAATAATAAATAAACCAATGTAACTAGTCATAAAATGGGAATCACTAACAGGCACACGAGATTCTGCAAATACTTACATATGTATGTATGTACATTGCAATTGAATTTAATTATGAATGATTTGTTACACTTCCTGGAATAAGAGCAATGGGTCAAAGGAGTGGTTCCTTAGATGAAAATGCTATAATCTATAGTATTAAATGTGATATTGATAGTGAGCAACGAAATTATAGGTTAATGTCTGATGTTAGCCCTGAAATGGCATTGAATGCTTCAGTTTTTTTTAAATAAGAGGTCGTTCCAAGGAGGAGACGTTGGTTGACGACAGAGTTTTAAAAAGGTGATGTGGTTCGGCTGGATCAGATCAACGTTTGTAAAGTTCTATTTCCTTTTTCTGCAAATGCTTTATTCTAATTCTTTAAGTTGTTATTTGTTATGAATTGATTACATAAATGAAATTAGAAATTCATCTGCTCTTTTCGAGGGCCAGGCCGTTGAAGAAATTGACCTTTGTCAATTCATTTGTCAATGGATCTTCATATTCATTATTCCCCTAATCTTTACAAGCGTTTTGAATTTAATATCCAAAGTTTATTAATACTTACATCAAATTTCCATCTCAAACTAAGCTTTTGCAATGAAGACGTCTTTAATAAGTGGCTTATCAACGGGTAATCAAGATACGCCACCTGTTGTACAAATTACTTTCAACCATCTGTCAGCTTATGTCATATTATCCTAACTCACTAGCATTTGACTGCTAGCGAGTTTTCCAAGTATTTACAAGGCGATGCAGTGAGAGTGCTTATCACCAATCTGAAACGTGCGAAAACTTCGTGAGATTTTTTTTTATTTTTTTTTTTCAAGTCATACCAAAGTATGTCATTCCATGATGCGCCAATGGAGTGCCATGGTAAATTTGACTTTAAGCCAGTGGTACTGTTCAATACTTACCGATCATCAATATGAAACTAATGCAATGCGAAAGCCGTTGAAGTATTTTTATAAATATTTAATGAATGAATGAATGACTTGGACAGAAGACGAGAGGTGTTCTCTCACCGATCAGAGAAGCTAAAAAGGCGTGTGCTATAAATGGAGATCATTAATCATTTCCAAACATGGGGCTACCAAACGATATGATAGGAAGTTGGCTGATTAATTCTGACAGAAAAGTTTGTCGTTGTTATTATTAAGGTCTTTTATTCACCTTTTTTTAAAAAAAGGAAAAAAAAAAATTGGTTTAATACTTCATAGTTTGTTATTGGTTGCTGATATCTGGGTTAACAAGTAACACGTTTTCAGTTAGCACAAAGAATAACTGTGTGCCAATTTTATTTAAAAATTTCATATGTACTAGCGTTGCTGAAGGTATAGACGGCTTTCCCTCAATAGCTCAAAATTCAACCCATTTCTCTAGAGGAATGGGTTCGGTAGATTCTGAATTTCTTGGGCTCACATGTAAATATTGTCAATTCGGTACCTACATACCTTGTCTAGTTTTTCTTGGGATCCTAGTATCTGTTTAGCGAGTAAAGGGTGGAAATGTCTTTGGAATGCCTCCAGAAAGCTTTATTATTTTGCGAGTCAGTTTCCAAGAAAATGATCGAGGGTTTTCTCCAGTTTCCTCAGATGTTTTACTATAAAAAGTGTTGCCGATGTGCGACTGCGACAGCGACTTATATGTAGGACCTGACCTTTTTCGAAACCTATGTTGGTATCTCGTTGGTTGGAACACTACTAACACCTAGAAGTGCATATTTAGGTAGAAGTGCAACAACCAGGAATCAATTGTTTGCTTTGCCTTCTCATGGTGGTCCCTAGACCAATAAAATTGAGAAAAGGTCCTCTAAGTGCTAAAATTCTGTAACTTGAATGGAAGTTATCTGATTACCCATCAGTTCTCATTGCGAAACATAGTACTCGTCTCTATGCGAGCAAGTTATGGAAAACCCAATGCGACATTGAGCCTAGGTTCCGAGGTACAGTATGGAAAGTAATTATTATCCAGTGTTTCCATCCCATAGATTACAAAGACAGTTTCTATAATCGACTACGTTCTGCATACAATTCAAGCCAAAACGAGGACATCTCCATTTTGATGGAAAATTTAATTTCGAATTGTATTGGTCGCCATCTTACAATCATTCGAAAACGAGGCAATCACACCACTGAACGTCAGTGCTTCAACATTTAGAAGACTATCTTTTATAAGAATGCAGAGGAACTTATAGATTTCAGTTGATCAACAAATAAATAACTTAGATGCTTAGAATGTCTTCTCGTTAAAAGTGTTGATGTTGCCAACTAAAGGAGACACGACTTTTGCAACTCCAGCCAGATGCTGAGAAAAATGGGAATAATGCTGTCTCAAGCAAAGGCTGCTCTTTAGTCGGAAACCTTTTAAAAGGTTGTATATGCACATATGTAAGTAATAAAGGAACATATATATACATATTCTACAAATCAATTGTTCTGATCTTCTTTCTGGTTAACTTCCACCTGCCAACCTCATTGGTCGTAAGTGGTAAAAGGCGCCCAGTTGGCTTGAGCTTGATATTAATTTACGTCTCCTCGAATTTACCTCCTACTTCACAGCATTAGTAATAGCTGAACATATGAGTAAATACTATCAAGTCCAAAATTTTCAATCTCACAATTAAAGCTGACCGATTTTAGAAATCATTAGCCTGCCAGTAATGTCTAGATGGCAGATAAAACATCGTTTTTATTACAACAGTCATTTGTATATTTTTCTTAACCCATTATACATCAATCAAAGCCTATTATAGCATTCTTGTCATAACTAAAAAAAGATATAAAATCGAATTAAACATGACATAATTTTTTTAAATTTAAAATGCCTGTCATAGCTACAGTGTAAAAATTACAAAGTGGAAGCTGTGGATTGCGTTTCTAATATCGAAGCAACTTGCTATTTTGGGTCATAAAACGTTTCACCATTTAATAACCGCTAATGACGAAATGGAAATGAATTTGCAACTGCAAAAACAAGATACACGACAATAAAAACAACAACAAATATATGTGCATAAACAAGCCGCTCATAAAATAACGAATGTGATATGTTATTGTTTTTAGTGTGGGTCAAGCTATTAACACCATCCTCACCTGTTGAAGGAGCTTCTGCCCGATTCTATGGAGTTTCACAGACAAAATCTCCCCAATCACAACGAATGAGGATGGATAGCTCAATGTTTACAAAGATTTTTGGGTGTAAATCGGTTGGCAGTTTTTGGCCGAGGTCAACGGTGGGGTCAGTGGATGGTTGCACGCTGCAATATTATTTCTGTAAATGACCCTGCGGCTGTGGTATTGAATGTAATTGGTTTGTTATTTGTTAGGTCTACGGTTAAATCAATGACATGATGACTGATCGAATAAATTGTCAGGTATGGGCAGTGATGCAGCGTATGTATGTATTGAGTTACAAATAATTATTTTATTGCCTTGGTAACATTGTGGGCCGTGTTCCTGTCAATTTTGCTTTCGGTTCACTGGTGTTCTGTTGCAAAAATAATTATTTTAAAAGTTTTTACAACGAGTTGCTTCGTTCAAGCTCTCTCACCCCTTCTGTGCCATATGGAATCAATGACGTCTGTGCCCTATGCAGTACGGAGTTCTATAACGCCAACTTAACGAATTAACTAGCTACATATGTATCGAATCACCTAAGCGGAGAACAGGTCTTTTTGCAAGAGTATTTTTAGGTAATTTGACACCAGATTCGAAGTAAGTGAAGCCACCAATTTAGCCGGAAGTGCAGACTACGATATCTGAGGGGAAATTTCGACCTCGTGTGATTTAGTGGTTGCATATCTGGACTGCAAAGGGGCCAAATGGAATTCTGGCCATAGTTCTAAAGAATCAGGCACCGTAATTAACTTATTAATTAATCTCTTGTTGATGTCCAAGGAATGGAAGGAATGGGTGCGGGAAATAGCCCATACAGGAACTGGGTTCTTGTTCTTATTCGTATTCTTTCAGCTATGCACGTCACCCAATTCTGGCCTTGTCATCTTTTCGTCGTTGACAATTACAACCTTACTTCTCGTACAACCCAGTTGCATATATCGTTTGACCAGGCATTTTTCCATGCGATGGAATCTCCTGCAACTGTTGTGGATTGACATCGTCCCAGATCAGAAAATTTAGTTTATTTGCAAAGTCATTTAGCCAATAATACGGTACGTTTCTGAAAGAGGGATTTTGACCAAAATTGGGACTCGTTTCTGAGCATTTGAATGGTCAGGTCTGCGAACGTCTGAAGCATGCTGTAATGAATCTTGAATAGATAAAGACCCCGGACTTTCCAATAAATTCGACAAATGTTGCGGAAAGGCCCACTTCTTACGAATGTCGAAAAACTGAGAGCGGCTTTTCAACGGCTTGAATGCAAGAGAAAACTTTGACAAAATGAACATTTTCAATCCAACTCCAATCTTTCCAATTCACAAGAAAGAATTGAAGGAAAATTGATCAAGAAAATATAAAATTCTAGATATTTTGGCAACATTGTCTCCCACTTTCGATGAAGGTATTGAATTGAAAATTGCGAAAGATGATATCATAAAACGACAGGCCACGTTATGAAGACCGAAGATAATTGGCAAAAGCTTTATAAAAATGGTGATGTGTCGTCAAAAGGAATTTGGGAAGATCTAAATAAAATTAAGACACATCGGCTAGATGCACATGGATCCACCTGAAGCCTTAAAGTCTATAAATGCGTTAAAGATTAACTAGCTACTTGGTCCATGTTCTGTGTACTAAAATGGACAATTTTATATATTTTTTTCCAAAATAAAATGCACTATAAATTTTGTTGATTGCTTGTGTGCAGAATATCAGAAAAAGATGACATTTGGCTTAAAACTTTTGTCGATGTAGTGTATCCAAAACGACAAAACAAATTTCAATCAAATCACTTACGCCAATCTGAAGTTTGAAACGCGGAAGCTTCGCCATTTTTCAAAGCCAAATTTCTACAATCCTTGTACATATAAATTCTCTGCCCAGGAGTTTCCTTAATTTGCAGAATAATTCATTAGTAAGGAAGTACACAAATCCAGTTTTAAATTATGTGAGTCCTTTTTTTATTTTCATAAAATTCATACGAAAATGTCCTTAAAGTTATGTACAAAAAAGAAAAAAAAATTAAATAGTCTTATACTAAAATCAATATGACACAATAAGAATTTATGGGACCGTTCCTTTCAGATTTCTTACAAGAAACACGAAAATGCTCGTAAAAATAATGTCTTTATGTCTTTATTAAGAAAACCGTGAAGAGAAAGGTGAAATGAGGTTAGAATTTAGGTTTTTAAAAAAAACTTCTTAAAGTAAAACAAAATAATGAGAAAAACAAATAAACGTAGAATGGAACTAAGGCTCTATGGTTAATAAATCATGATGTCGTGGAAAATGCTAAATTTAGGCAAACAAGTGCGTCATGTTAAAAATAAATCTAACGATGAATGTTCCGGAAATTCGGTATGCAGTAGGTCACCAAAAGGATTAAATGATTCCAGTGTAGCCAAAGGACTTATACAAGACGAAGGTTGTTGATCCGTTGAAAATTCCAAAGAATCACCATCTGGTTCCAGTAGTCTTAAACTCAGCTCAAGCGGGTTCTCGATTGTTATTGCCATGGGAGTGTTTTTTATTAGACCTCCCGGTCTGTCTAGTGATTGCATTCCTAGGTGGTAGTTCCTATTCAAGGGGCTGAGGCAGGGTTCGGATAAATGCAACGATTCTCCATCGGACTCCAAAATCATATTACTCAAGTCAGTCATCGAATGACAGTCGTCGAGGAGTGGTGATGCCGACATGGAAGCGTAGGCAGAGGAGGAACTCGAAGATAAAGATGACGAGAATGCGGAAGAAGACGTCAAGTATGGCGAGAGAGTGTCCTGAATTTTCGTCTTCGTTCGCTGGCGCTTGGCGGAAGCTTTGGTCGCCTGCAATTTTGTTTTTCGTGCTTTCGGTCTTGATTGAACCGGGGTAGTCGCTACTGAAAGTACTTCCTCTTCGCTGGGAACAGCGACTTCGAAGGGTTGAACCCAATCTGGGGTACTGAATCTGTGATCACCATCGTTTTGACATTCGAGCAGAAAGTCTTCTTGGAATGAAGGGTTATCCAAGGCCTCAGATAGAATGCGGATGTACTTCATTGCTAAGCGCAGAGTCGTTATCTTTGTCAGTTTTTCATTGGATGAGGTCGATTCATCGCCTGTTATAGTGTGGGGCACACATCGTCGCAGGTTTTCGAAGGCTGAATTGATCTCACGCATGCGGGTCCGTTCCCGAGCGTTGGCGGTTTTTCGACGATATTTGCTGAGCGGCGCTGCTTTGCTTTTCGCCTTCTCTTTAGAAGCAGATGTGGAGGTGCTTGAGCGTTTGATGGTACTACTAAAGCTGCTACGGCCCCCACTGGAAGCCACCGGTGATTCATCTAAGGCCACGGCAGGCTTTAATGATGCCGACATGACCGCCACCGCCGCAGCAGAGGACGGCACAGCGAAGGATCTCTTTTGCCGCTGCCGTAGAGAGTATTTTTCACCGTTTTTGCTCCTAGTAGGAGCCGTCATGATTGGTATCTTTGCTGTCGTTGTAGCCGATGTCGTTGACATCGTCATCATGGAACTATTGTCATTATTATTCGCATCACTGGGCTTGAGTTTTATGTTGCTGCCCCTACTGCTTATACTGTTGTTCCGGTATTGGCTATGGTGGTGGCGATGATGGCTTGCGGCATCAGACGGTATCAACGCCGCCGACGTCAATGATGTCGTCGTCTGCTTATGACATGTCGTTGACTTCATTGCTGCAACTGTCGTCTATCTCTTTCGATTTCTGAAAATTGTCAGAGAAAAAGAAACATGGAATTTATTAGCGACATCGTCATAAATGTGATCATGGATTAACAATATCGTTTTGCTTTTAATAAATGCAAGTGTATGTGCATAGAGTAGTGTCATGGGTGTCATTAAGGCGCACGTTGCAGCCAGTTGGATGTCGATAAGTTGAAATTTTATGTTTTGTACGCAGTTATGCGTACATAGGTATACGTATGTTTGTGGATTATTTACTAACAAAAAATTACGCACATTGTTAGGTGTCCGCAAGCGAAAGATTGATGGATAATTAGGAATTACAGATTGTGATTCGCTGTAAGGATGTCCCTGTATTTATTGACTTGATGGAGAGAAGTAACCAATTGTATAAATCAGTTGCTCGCTGAGCGTGGAGTTGAGTAAGGTTGTTAGTAAGTAGGGGGATGAATTTTAATAATTTTGCAATGGAATTCTTACGGAAAGTGTGCCAAGTTATTGCAGATACATTTCTTAGGACGTGGTTATAAAATTGTTAAGATAATTTGAAAATATTTCTTTTGACAATTGAAATATTATTGTCCTTAGACCACTATTGCCTCACTTTGTCGGTACTCTGCATTCAATCAGGAGACTTTTTTGAAGCTGATGTGGTCTACATCTGCCTTCTCTGACATTCATGTTCAGGCAGAGTTATTAGTGCGCAAGTATCAGCCACACCGTATCTCAATGCATCTGGACAGATCGTCCGTACTCATATATTCGTAGTAAATGGGGTAAATACCGGACACAGTAAAAGTGGTTGCCACAGTAAAAGTGGTTCCAATCAGACATGGACGAGAAAGATATGGAACCGATCCAGCATCTACGAGTATTATACTTCAACCCCGGTTTACAAGAATTACTACCTTGTGGTAGTGCTTTGAAGCCGTAGCAAGTTCAAAGAAATAGGATTTCGTAAGAAATGTGGAAAGGTTTTTCATAACCAAGTAAAGGAATTCACAGAGAATTTTACTGTCTCTGTAGCATACCCATACTTAGGGTACACGACTAAACGCATTCACTGCAGCTAAAGTATTGAACGCATCCATTTTATGTTGACTGCTATTAGCAACATGGAAAAAAACGAAACCTTTGGATCTTTTGGCTGCTTAGAAGCACTCATAATTTAGTGAATCGTACTGTGAAGTTATTCGAGGTTACAGGAGGAGTTCCGCTGACCGTCCGCGCCCTGTAAGAACTCCGAGTGCCATCAAAGCTGTGCAATCTCGAATCAAAGGAAAACCCACTGCGAAAATAGGAAATCTTCATCTCGCGGAAGATGAAAATTTCGCAAAAATCCACTTCTCGCATCGGCAAAAAAGATTTGGCACTCGGTGGATACAAAACATGCACTGGACACTTACTCACAGTAGTATCAAAGTAAAAAGCGTAAGCAAACGTATTCAATAAACAGAATGAATTCCGTCATCAAGAGAGCCATCTGAACTCATTTCGAATGTCGAACGTTGGGATCATCCAGCATCAGTAATTGTATGGTTGGGAGTGAGCTGTGTTGATGGTAAATCAAATTTTTCGAGAAAGGAGTGAAAACTTTGGTGAAAGTTTATCAACAAATTGTTTTGCGCCTAGGTTACTGGATAACGATTACTGTAGTAGCTGCAGAGACGAAGAGGAAATAGAATCTCTTTGTCACCTCCTTTGTGACTGTCCAGCGCTGGCCACTAAAAGATGACGTGCTCTTGGCAGTTACTTCTTTTCAGAACTGGACGAGTTAGGTAAAATTGAGCTAAGCAAACTCCTGAGATTCATACATTTATCTGGGTGGTTAAACTTAGAGGTCGAAGATTGATATTTAGGTTCGCAGGGTTTTTAAATATTGGGCATAATAGACTCTAAATAGTCTAAGTGAGCCATTGACAATTCTGTTAACAAGGGGACCCATTTACCTAACCTAACATTGGCAGTCCATTAAATACCTCAATCTCAACTCGAATAATTTTTAGCTTGTCCATGTGAGTTTCCTTCTTTCGGGGCAAGGGTTTCGACTCAACTTGGTTTTTTACACAACAAATCAGTGTCAGACTTAAGTTCTACTTAAATTCGTGGAGTTTTTAAAGAATAAGTTAAGCGCTACTGTCGTCGACAGCGTACCGGAAAAGGATCCTCAGGATCTATTGACCTTTTTGAGAAACCCTTGACTTTTGAGGCGTCTATCTTCATTATAAACAAACGAACTGCATATCGTCTATCATTATGGTATTCAAGCTTAAAATTCATTATTTTTTCTTAAACGCTTTTTATACGGGTAGTGACAAAGGTAGTGACATACTGCGAATGAAAAATAAATCATAAGATACGACCACGAGAACGATCAAACAAGATCACCAACATCAGCTTCGTGATTATCTTTAGAAGCCTATTTATGAAAATATACCATAAAAGGGAGAAAGAATTATGACGCTGTTATCTCACTACCTGAGCTTGAAACTGGGCTGGTTACCTAGCTAAACTATGTACGTACGACCACAGCAACTGCGGGTGGTGTACCGTCCTTTCACATTGGTTGTCGTTCTTACAACAGTTTATGTCATTTTGCATCCAGTTGTGGTCTTGCTATACTAAGCTGCACCATATTCAACGATCGATCTCGCATTTATCGTAGTTGAGTTAAGAATCCAAGTCCATGGGATGCAATCGCATGAAAAATAACACACCAAACAGTTGTGTAACTGCAAAAAAAAGTAGTAGTGTGTTGCCATTTTAAGAGGGCTGCCTATTACGATAGCGTACTAGCATGAATATCTTTACGGTAACTTATCCTATAGTTGCATCACAAAGACAAGTAAATCGGATAAAAAAAAAACACTTTACTTAATTGGTAAACCTGTCTCAGCGTTTGTGGGTTAAAAAGTTCTCTGCAACTGGATTTTTATGTAATGTCCTTATAGAGTGCTTTGAAGGTGCAATATTGCACTGCTCGTTGAATTGAGTTTACAAGAAATTCTTATAGAACTCTACGAGCATGATGAGATTGATAAAAATCCGTAGATATTGACGTTGAAAAAGAATTTTTATTTCATACTTAGTTCTCATATAGATTCATAAGATACTTCATCGTTCCATTCCTACTCGTATATGTATCCGCACCGTGTGGCTCTGTCGGAATTATATTTTGCTTTATTGGTCTTCAAGAAAAATGTCGTGACTGAGTGTTCATAGCTTTGTAGTTTGAGCGTCGTCCTTGAGTTGTTTTAAATACAAACAGAGTCACATTACACTACGATATTGTAGTTTAGTTTCTGCATTTATCGAGACCATTAAAATGTGTCCAATTATGGAGAAATATCATTTTTCTTTCAGAGACCTTCAACCAGGGGCTGACTAAGAAGTTCTGGTATGAATATGACTGCAAGAATTATCTCATTCTGGTGATGTACTTGGATTATACTTTGGACAGTCTTCTAAGTAAGCCGCTAGGGTTCAAAGCTCGTATGTCCACCTAGTAACAACTCTGTACACCTTGGATTGTATTTCAGGGAGCAATCCATTACAATGTTCTAGAAAATCAACAAGTCAAAATTTAAATTGAATTTGAGGTATTTTTCCCATCCAGCATGGATTAGAAAAGAGATGCCCTCAGCGACACTGAACATTTTGTTCAACCTGCTACCCTTATATATTTTCGCAAACTGATTACTGCCTGTGCGGCCAGCCATCTGAAAGCCTCGTCTCAGTGGTCTAGCTATCACACTGGCCACTCCACGATCCTTGATCTCCTTAACTACGGACTACAGCCCGCCGTAAAGAGATTTGACCGAAACTTCCGTACGATCATCCCTGAACGGGATGAATGGGACTGTTCTCGCTCTATCGATGGCAGCTCAGTTCACATATTTACAGCTGGCTCTAAAACCGAAAGTGGGGTGGGATATGGTGTTTTCTCCGAAAAACTTAACCTGCGAATATCGTTCTGCCTCCCTGATCATTGTAGCGTTTTTCAGGCGAAAATCATGGCGATTACGGAAGCCCTGTCCTGGCTGAAGTGTAGTGTACTATCTGTCAGGGATATTACCATTTTCACTGACAGCCAAGCGGCAGTCGAGTTCCTAGAATCATGCTCCTTTACCTCAAAGGCCGCTTTCAACTGCCAGCCCAGACGAGCTCGCCAGACAGGGTACAACTTTATGGATTCTGCCTGATAGGCAATCCCTAGATATGCCCCTAGCTACATGCAAGCATCTACTAAAGCTGAACGCTATTAGCAAGACCAACCTCAGGTAGGAAAATAGCTCAACGTGTCACATTTTAAGACAAATCTGGCCTAGGGTAGATCATAAACGTAATGCCGAGTTGGTCAAACTAAAGCGATCACAGATCAGCTGCATTGTCGGTGTTCCCACTGGACGCTGTCTTATAGGCCAACACTCCACAAGACTTGGCCACTTCTCTAACGACTTCTGCAGGAGCTGTAGGGACGAGGAGGAGGAGGAAGCCATCCTTCACCTCCTATGTAATTTTCCAGCCTTTCGCATAAAAGAATGCTCCATTTAGGGTACCCCTTCCTTGAAGACCTTGGAGATCTGGCATTCTTAGGCGTCATGTGCATCCATCGTTTTGTCAAAAGCTTCGGTTGGTGTTGTTAGACCCTGGGTGGCCAAATGGTTCGATCTATGATATCACAAAGAACCTTTACTGGTTTAAGTGTCTCTGCACTCTCGTGCGGACAGCCTAACCTAACCTAATCTAACTTATGTATGTATGTCCTCAGAAGAAAAGATGAGTGCAAGTATTAAAAAAAGGTACACATCTCGAGGCGCCTTGATATAACATATACAACACGAATGGTCCCAAGAAGCTAGGCTTAAGAGCATATACGATCTGTTGCGATTAGATATTAGTTGTCTTAAAATGGAACGGGTCCAGCTTGTTTTAAGGTGAAGAAGATTAAAATTCTTTTTCTTTCTTTCTTTTCTTCTTCGTCCAAAATTAAGAGAGAAGTGACGGACGAAGCTAAGTTTTCTAGCCAGCAGACATTATTTTTGTCAGATATAAAACATATTAGAGTACAGTAAGAATAAATTTTCTTTAGTTCTGTTTCCCTCATAATTTTTTAATTCAAAACTAACTTCTGCTACACATGACTGCCTTCCTTTTATTATGTGCGAGTGTTTTCTTAAATAGAACTGTATTTACGTATTCAACACACACTTGCCTTTAAATCAAATTACTAAATTAAAGGTGTGTGCATTTTGTCATGCACATTACTCAATTATCTCCAACTATTACACAACCATTTGACGTACGCCAATTAAACCTAAAACCTCGAAACAAATAAGCCGCAATGGTAACTAACATCTATTTTCTAGCTAACCAATTCAAAAGATATTAAATTTCACACATCCATCAAGACCGTATCTTACCACCAGTAATACTAGAATGAGACATCCTTCGCTGATTCCATAGTTTGAGTGAAGCGACACTGTCGTACTACTAGTATGTATTATTGCGTCATTTTGAACATGCATTAAAGAAGGAGAATAGAGTGCAACAAGAATACGATTTTTTTTTTGTTTCTAAATATAATTGCTATTGCGTTGCACGTTACTCCCCTTTTGTTAGACTACACAGAATAATCAATATGTATCTCCACCCTCTTTCCAGTGAAAATTTCCATTCAACACGTAGGAAACTGTGGCTTGTACCTTCGTATGTTTGTACACATTATGAATTGAAATGAAATTGGTTCGAGTGTTTTTTATTTTCTCTTTTAATTGATAAAAACAATGAAAAGTCGCTCAATCTAAATGGACCGGGATACCTTGCCTTGCCATGCTCAATCGAGGGGAAAAAGAGGCTTGTGCGGCACCCAAATGTCCGGAAAATTGTCTAAATTTTCTTAAAGCACCATTGGTTTTGGAGGATTGCCTAGTAGGTAATCTTTGGTTTTTTTCTTTTAACTTATGGCCTCTTCCGCCCTAAAAATGAGAAACTTGAAATAACACAGCTAATAAATTAAATAATTAAAAAAATTCGGAGAAAAAATAACCGAAATCGGGTGTGGGCTGCGCTTTATACTCGTACTTGGCAGACTTTGTTTTGTTTCTTCTCAGCTTTTGTGTGTACATATAGTGGGGGTTTGTCGTAAGTAAATATGTAGTTTGAAGTGGGAGGAACTAATTATTTATATATGGCCACGATTACGTAGGACGGTTGAATGATATACGGGCTATCCGTTCTTTTTTTTTTTGTTCAGTTTGGACATGATCACGATGTCTAGTGTTTATGTTGAGGCTAATCCAAAGGGCACACTCAACTATTTGCCTTAAGAACGAATATGATTCCGCCATCCTGTCATGCAATATTTACGTTGTTTTTGTGGTAAACTTGTTAAGTATCAGTGGTAGCGGGCTGCTGCCTTTGTATCCGGTTGCCGGTAAGTGCACGCTCAAGTTCGAAGCTGCACAGAAGCTAATAACATGCATTTGCTACAAGGAATGCTTTGCATGTGCCTTTGGAGTAAAGTGTTAAGTAATTGTTTGTTTAACACCGCTGCTGGATTAATTGGGTGGAAGTACTTGCATTGCCGCACTCTGTAATTCATTTTTTTTAATTTAATAAAATATTATTGGTTTAATAATTTAATTGGTGGTGCGGTGTAACTGCTAATTGGTAACTGATGGTATTATCTGTTTAAATAGCTGTTACTGATAGGCTCTTAATCGGTGGAGTATTGTTACATGCCAAGCGAATAATATGAGTCGTGCTGTGATGTAATGTTGAGCTATTGGTGGTTGATTTTACCAATAGATGAAGGGTGGTAATGGAAGTTCAAAATACGGCGGAGTGGTTTCAGGGGGCTGACGGTTGATGGTAATTGGGTGCGTACCTGAGGTTAACGGGCCCAACGCTTTAACTTAGGTAAAGTTCTGTTGTAATTGGATTTATTGTTAGTTCTAAAAAAGGTTTACAATGATTTAGTTGCTGCAAAGCCTTAAGAGCTTGTCTACAGAAGATTAGGTTAAGTTAGGTTAGGTGTTACTTAGACCAACTGAGGTCCATTGTGTTACCACGTGAGTCGGTTACTTCCGTTACACTTGGAACTATTTTGATTTTTGGACTCATTTCCAGATGTTGTTGACATCCTAGTCGGCGATATTTGTGAGTTCCTCAAGGAAATGTTTCCCGAGGGTTTCCTTTCTAGCTGAGGATAGTGCTGGGCAGCCGCAGAGAAAATGAAAGGGAGATTCCTTCTTCTTCGCTCATATAGTTGCAATTGGCCGCAATTTCAAGCCTCATGGCGTGCCTGCATAGGATACTAATGCGTGGTCTGCTGATCTGTAGCAGGCGTGTTGTTTTCCTTTTTTTTAATTGTGGCCATGTTTGTCTCGGATGGTTAAATGTATCAAGATTGCGCCATCTCTCATTGGCCTGATTCAGTGTCGCTATAGAGATTTTGTATCTTGCCGTTTCTATGGGTAGATGCAGCCCCCTTTCTGCAGTAGAGAGATCCTTTTTTGTACCTGCAGTTACCTAAAATGTCCGAATGACCAGGAACCCAGCACAGAGTGAGATTGCAATAATTCGATATCCTATTTAAGGATGCGCGACATTGCTTTACCAATATGGATCTCATTATTGGTGATTCGAGGGCTGGCTGGCTGTCGGTGTAGATGACGATGTCCGTGTTCGATACCTCCGCTTGGAATACACTGCAGTGACCTGGTAGTCTAAAAGACTTTTGCATATCTAGGGTGCTAAAACATGCCTGCCCCAACGCCATCCTCTGTCTTAGACCCATCGGTGTATATCTCCACACCGGAATTATTTAAGATGTCATTCTCCGTCCAATTCTGTCGACTGGGAATGTTTGTATTGTATATAGTATTGAAGTCTAGGGTCAGTGTTAATCTGTGACTTCTACTACGTTGATGGATAAGCTTAGGATTTTGGTTTGCCCTGTATCATTACTGGTCCACTGTGATGATTCTCCCAGTCGCAAAGCCGATTTTATTGCTACGTCCCTTCCATAAATATCTACAGAAGCTTAGTTGCAAAAATTTGTTTGTATGCGTGTTCAACAATTCTTTATAAAGAATTCGTTTGAAATTACTACTACACTGCTCAATATTTTTCAATGATTGTTGCTTTTCAGAAGTGAGTGCACCTTCCGATTTTTTATGGAAAATAATTTTATTCAAATGACTGCCACCGTTGGCTTTACAGTGGCCCATCCTGTCAACCCAATTTTCCAGTACTTTCTCGATTGTTAATGGTTTGTGTTTGTGGTTTGCTTGTGTACTGTTGGAGTAACAACAGTCATTAACAGTTCCCATACACCATGCATTCACATCAAATAGTAACTTGGGGTTTTTTGGAACCTCAAATCATACAGTTGACAAAGCCTCAGAGATGAAAATGTTCTTCGTTCGAGAATATAATTTTGTGTGCAAAATTCACATTATTTTCCAACTCGTTTAAAGCCCACACAGATAATTGATAACGTTTTGATGTTGGCAACAGAAGCAATTCTTTCGAATGTACGCACAAGACGAGCTCGTCAATAGGTTTGGTTGTCCACGTTATCCACAAACATTTCGGTTTACGAATATTCTTAATAAATTTCGCTACACCAGTCCGCAAAGGGGCTTCATTTCTACTACAAATTAGTTTCAAATTTCGCATGGTTTTTGCAACACCAAAAAGGGAGTCATAGAGAAACTTCTGCTTGGGCGTGGGAAATGTCTCTGACGTCAGTGGAGTTTAGACGATTGTTTCGAGGGATCCAATTTCCAAAACCGGACTTATCCATGACCTAACAGGTGAAAATAAATGGATTCAGAAGCAGGCACTATTTGCGGAAAGCTACGAGTCAGATCAGTTTTGGGTTTCACGGAAACAAGGAACAAAAAGGATGTATAGAGGAGAGGCTGAAATGAAAGTGATGCTGGAAATGAAAAGCGCCTTTACCAGTTCTACTTTTTCCAACCCACGTAATCGAATAGTATATTTCCATCACCGGTTCACTAGATATATGGAGGGAAACAAATTATTGATTATTACTTCCGGACGTTTGTCAGACATTCGCGAGAGGTGGGACTGTGGAAAAACTTTTTTTTTTTGTTGTTTCTTGGATTCGAACGTCGAACCTCCCGCTCAGCGATCCAACGCACTAACTACTTGAGCCATGGCGCCCACCCGTCAGATTGATATCATTTTTATTAATAGTAATTTGAAGGGTCATGTTTGGCCATTTGGAGAGTAAATCACTGAAAACGCATCTTCTAAATAGCAGACCCAATTCTTACAGAGCGACTATGCCTACGAATGTGGCGGTACATCAAGTTGTACGCTTTGTGAAAGAGAAGCTTAGCACAGGAGGCATAGCAAGGGATAGTTAAGTGCCTTCGCCAGAATTTGCTTCAAGAATCTGCAACTAACTTTGATTAGTTATGCTTTGAAATAGGCCGATAAATATTCACACGGCAATCGTATGACTTAGGGGTAGAGACATCCAGCGATGTCAACAGGGTGGTGTGTTATCACTCACTCTGTAGCCCATATGCCTCGGTTATAAGGAGGCAAAAATCGTCGCAAAACCTGTAATGAAGTATTTGGATAGGGTGCAATGCTCAGCATATTTTGGCATCCTAGGTGCGAAGAGAACTATGTAAGTTCTCCTATTGGAGAACAGCGGTCTTAATGACAGTTCGGCTGCACTTTCAAGGTTTTATGGGAATCGTACTTGTTACCATGTACGGAAATAGATAGATTCTGTAATTTATCAAGAGTGGAATTAAGAAACTGAATATGCCTTTGAATGGGATGAAATTAGTTCTTGTTACTCAAAGGTGTCATAGAACTGGAGAAAATACACATCTTCTCAGATGAGCCGAATCTGGGCTGCTACTAATAGCATTACCTAGCAGATGAAGAGTGATTTTGGGGTATTAGTGAGTGGAAATTTAGACGACAAACTAGATGAACTGTGGAAGAATCTGGAAGGCATCCCTAGTTGACCCACAAAATTCATATTTTATATCGGATGATAGTGTTACGGTTAGAATTAATGGAAGCTGTCCTGAAGGAGGAGTTTGTCTTACTTACTGTAGTGATTTGTCGCTGTTCGCTAGGTGTAAAGCTTCTGACTACACACCCAAGTACTCGTATATGTAGCTTTATATCGGGTAAATCATTGAGAGTAGTGTGGAATTAAACGCACACAGCCAATCCGAATGAATCAAGATTTATTTACTTCTAAGTGAAAATGCGATGGCCTGATATTTCCATTCCTGGTAATACTATAGCATCTTTCAATAGTCACGTCTGAACATTGACAGCCAATCGAAGTGACAGAGCTGTCAATCTGCGACGTTTGTGTTTTGTGATAGTTGATATTTAATCATGGAAAATGGCAGCTCCTCAATAAGGTATGGAAATTGTGAATCCATTGACCAGTTGGAAACTCATCCCAATTTTGATAAAAAAATAATCTTCGAAGCGTACTTTGGGTTGAATGGCATCGGCAATAATTATAGAAGAGCTTCCCTTGCATCCAGGAAAAATCACTGATTGGTAGCATTTTGGTCAGGTTGTGTTATTGAGCCATACGTGTTCTCAAGTGAGAGTCCAGGCGGTAACGGTCAACGTCGAAGGGTATCTGGACCAAGGCAGCATGTGGTTTCAGCATTATTGAGGAACAAGTTTCCGTATCGTGCGATTTATGGCAAATAGCTTGTTTTTTTTAGTGCAGTAATAACTTTACGGCCTGAATGACAATTCTATTCAAGCCTTTACTGAAATTTATTCCGATTTATATGGAAGGAACATCAAAAATTGAAGTCAGATAGAGCAAGTCTAGGTATCTGTTCGGTCTAAGTAGGTGTGGCTTGAGAATCTAGTAGGTCTCGTCATTGATTTGATTTTCTTGATCGTGTTGTGCGAGCTATATTTTTCGCACAACTAGACATGACTCACAGTTTAAAGCCACATCCGAACGGTTTTTTTTTGCTTTGCTTTCTCATTCGCTAGAGGTGGAATCTTGGTCAATAGTCCAACAAACTAACCACTGAGCTACGGCGCACCGATGAGCATCTAAAAGCCCTTAAAAGAAGAGGCTCGGGCCACGAATGAGGCATTGCGGCGGATACAAAGTTTTTACACTTTATGCATATGTGAGTGCCTAGTCTTGGCCCGAATCCGAATGGCAATCTAACGCACCACATCTTTTGAGGATGAACTGATTAAACATTTCTAGTTTTCCTTGCTTTGCGAAACCTACGGAAAGGTGTCAAAGTGCAAGTCGCCCTTTGCCAAGGTCTATATCGACAACAATGTAGGGAAGTTCTAAGCCATTTGGTGGAAGCTTATTTTTTCCATTAAGAACGATTGGAAATTTACTGGCATTTATTTTGTCCTTAAACTTGATCAAATTCACCGACTTATGTGCCACAACAACCAGATCACATACAAAAGTGGCAACAGCGGGGTCATCGATTTCAACGTTCTTAAGCACTTATTATTATTAAAAGCTACACAAATTCCAGCTACAAAATAAAAACAAAATTCTCAGTCGTCTGAGGTTCTTTTTGTTAGACATCTCCTCTGAAAAACACCCAACCATTCGCTAAGATCCTAATGAAACGCTACAAACCAAAGCTAAAAATAGCAAAGCGCATTTACACTTCTTTGATATTTCTTCTTCCTTTTGATTCTAATTTGTCTGATACAAAAAAAAAAAAAAAAATAAAACAAGAACGTATTTTTAAGATTTTGTATAACATTCAGTTTCTTATATGCGTTAACCTAGCAACACATGTTTTTTTTTAGATCGCTTGCCATGGTGCCTACTATAATATTAAACATGTGCTGTAAACTTCAAAAAGAATGAATTGTAATAAAATTAAAAAAAAGCTTGTCGAAGGGATATAAATCTCCAGGAAATGTGTTGATATTTTCATTCAATTTTTATAGTCCTATCAAAATCTAACGATGATAGTGCATACCTTTGGGTAAATCCAATAAGTTGCTAGTCCTCGTTAACCGTAATCCAATGCTTTTTATTTTGTCAGCTTGTACAGAAATACAATGTCTTTCTAGCGATCCTCTCAAATAACACTTTTTTTTTTTATTGTTGTTCTACGACACCCCACCCACTGAGCGCCAAAAACATTAATACACTTTCATGTCACTATAAATATTTCCGGAAATTAATATTTTCGTACGATGCAAAAGATACAGAATCATCATACAAACAATCATTAACACATCATCGTCAGAGTAGAGACTATCGGCACGATCGCTAAAGAAAATTTCGAAATTCCGAAATACAAATTAGATGCGTGAAACAAACTAACATCACAGTCTATAAATAAATGTTCGCGTCACACGTTGTTATTACTCAGAAATCAATGATCCTGCTAAAGGAGTCTGTCTATCATACAAAAAAAAAACAAAAAAACGTCTAAGATCAACACGATCGATAGAAAGCCGTCTTTACGCGACAATTGTCCAATCTACACTGAAATCTCGATCAAAACACCTCGGAAAAATCATTCTGACGTGTTGCACGGAGACGCGAACGCGAACGTGAACGCGAAAGCGATATTTATTAAACCATTGCACACAGATACTCGTAGATGGATAGATGTACGTCTTACACGGTAAGATGGGGAAACCATCATACTCCTCACCAGAGCGAATGTTCAGACGCACGCTGGCGTTGCAAATGATATACCCACACCGACCAACAGAAAAACCTTTAATTTATGTTATGTGGGTGTCGATTCTTTTTTATATGGGCAGCTAAACTAAAGCGAAATGAAAATGAGTGAATGAGTGGGGCTGCGCGTCTGGGGCTGGGGCACCACGATGATGTTTCTCTTTGAGTTGATTTTTAATTTTTTTTTTTTTTTTTACCAACAACTCTTGATCAATAACAGAGAGAGAGGCATCTAGAAAAACCACTCAGAAAAGTCGAAAATGTAAAATTTCATTCGTTGAAGCGAATAAAATGAAACGAAAAAGTATCGATGAACACGGTTTGGTTGAGGTAACCGTGCTATTCCCACACGATAACATTTTGCCAGATTAGGTAGGTTGAATGATTAAATGTACATAGTGAGTGCCCACTATAGGTTCTCGCATCACCTTCTTTGACGAATATGGTAAGACCACTATTTGGCAGTGGAGTAGGTTAATCACTGCGTCGAAATGAGTAAGTCAGTTATATATTCATCAAGATCGGTTGAGTTTCTTGTTTTTAACAATCCCCATATTTGTTTATACATATGTGTATAGATACTCGAACTCTGTACGGATATCTAGTAGTCATTTTCTCGGTTGAGTGAGTTTCCGAAAAGCTGAAGATTTCCATACCATAATGCTGTGGAGTTGTTCCGCTCCATTAGTTTGATGTTAGATACAATTATCCAAGACCCGAGAGAGAACAGACAAAGTTGAAGCGGATAAATCTGTCGCCGAGTTGTGACAACCATGATGATAGATTGCCTTTCAGTGTGGGTATAGATGATAAGTTTATATTACTGAATTTATATATAATTTTGCGGAGAAATTATTGTATTTGTATCTGGAATTGCATGAACACTAAAGAAGACTTACTCTTGACATCTGTGTTTTGTTGAAATTTTTTCGACAATATTTGGAAGAACTATTTGCTGGACACAATATCTACTGTAAAGGGTTCCTTCAACAAGGGCTCTCGATTTTTAAAATTGAAAACGTTAACTGACACAATTTTTTGGAATAATTTCATCACGGAGGTCATTTCTCCGTGGCTTCGTTTGCAGGAGGCAATCTGACAGACCCAATTGTGGACAACTCTTCTACACAAATCGGAACAGATTTCAGCAGTTGCTTCAATAATATCGTTCTCCAGGTCGTGAATTGCTGCTAGTTAATTGACAAATGCTGGAGACTAAAATATAAGAGTCTGGAGGTGTTAAATTGCACGATCGTGGCGGTTAGTTGACATCACCTCTTCTGGAAATAAAACGATCTGGAAACATTTTCCTCAATAATGGCACTAATTCGCTTGGTGGCAAGTAGCACCATTTTGCTGGAAAAAAGTCTGTTATCAGCTGCAAGGAAGCTGCTAGAGCTGTTGTGGACTTACACCGTCCTAAATCTGATAAATTTGATTATTTTGAAGATGTTCAGACAAAAATGCGCTCTGATGCTGTAGCTAATTTTCTTGCCAAAATCGGAATACGTTTCTAACTACGCAGGGCCCCAGTCCACGAACGTCCAACGCATGTTGTGTTCTTATGACTTTATTTCTTAAGTCAATTGAATATTGTATTAATAAAGATCGAAGTGTTTTCTCAAAACTCAAAAATTTTGTGCAGTGAAATGGTAGAGTTCTTATAAATGACGACAAACTTCCTTCAGAGGCACCAAGGTCTGCGGCTTAGTCGTATGGACTTATGAGCCCAAAAACATCATTCTGGAACGATCAAATCTGGTAACAATGCTGATGACCAGCGTCGTGAGCAAAATTTTCAAATATATTTCCGCACTAACGCACGCTTTATGTACTCTCCACTATTGAAACTTTGTAGAGTTTATCTTCAATCACACACTTTTGAGATTTTCTTGATTAACGTTCATGTCTCAATTTGCGAAAAATATTTTAGTCCTTTTCGATGATAGTAAAGCCTATTATCCTGGTTATAAGCCTGGTTATCCAATCGCAAACCGTTTTGTAAAATATAAGGCATGGAAGTGAAGGAAGATATGCAGCAGGCCATCGAGTTGGTTGGTTGGTTTTAAGTGGCTCACGAAACCGAAAGCGGGTTTAATTTTCTGTCACTAAAGAAGGTACGGATGAGTCACACAACTAATATTGGATTCATCTGCTTTTCAGTATAAATTTTGCAACGTGAAGGCGTTGTTTAGACCATTTAGATCATTGAACGGATATTGAACCAAAATAGTCTTCATCATATTAATGAAAGGCGGAAACTTCGGCCTGAGAAACCCTGTGACAGCTCAGGGGGTAAAAGGTGACGTGAATATTCAACACTGCAGAGAAGACACCGACTCCATCTTTGATTTTGGATTCATTCGTTAATATTGACAGCATTTCGTTGTAAATGACAGCACGATGCATCCACTCCTCTCTGTTCGGTATTTACTGTTTGTAGCCTAAATTAAAGTCTTGTTAAGACCACAAATAGTGAGTGATGGTTAGAAGATGACAGTGCCCCGTTCAGATGTTTCCATGTTTAGTACGCAGTGGCAGAATCTTAGCCTTATTACTGAGCTGACTATTGAAAGGAGTTGCAGAATACTTTGGAACACTGTTGTTGGAAATGTTCTCAGTACACCGGTAATGATGGGTCTTTTCCAGTCATTTTAGTTTATACACGTATTGTCATTCTAGAGAGGTTTACTACAGTAGTATAATATATGTGAGGGTCACCCTAGCTGCTGAAATGTTCATGCAGTGCAAGGAGTTTGGCTGTAGACCCCATGTGGAACCTGCCGCTTTTTGGCATGAGTCAAGCGCGGGTCTTTACCATGTCTTTTCTGACATGTTGAGTAGCATCTTCCTTCCCTTCCGGCTAAACTTTAGTTCGAAATAGTTAGCGTTATTCAAGAGGCTTAGAGTGGTTCCTTTAAGATTTACAAAATTGATGAAGGAGATTCTTTTCAAATCAAAAGGATCATTTGAGTTTTGGCCGGATTAAAGCTAAATTAACAGCTATTTTGTCGCCTTGACATCGGCAAGCGTCTGCGTGTCCGGTACCGAAAAGGCGACATAATTTGCGTAGTTGGTCAAGTCTATTTTACATAAACGGGCCAAACCCTAACAATAACACCTATGCTATTATTTTTGAATAGTTTTCCTTATCAATGCTAGTCGCTGCTTCTGTGCTTCATTCACAGAAGCTCTCTTGTAAGGCCTAAGTTCGATTTGCGTAGTTTAAAACCCAACATCTTCTGTTTTAAGAGGAAAGCAGTGGTCCATCGATGTGGCGATTTCTATTTTCCTGAATAAAGTAAAACAGGGATCAGTGTTGGAGGTAGAAACCAATATCTAATCACCATGAACCTATTTTATAGGTAAAGATATATGAAATCTTGCAGACCTTCTTTTCCAGAGTCAAAGATTCCTAACATTTCCGAAACTGAGTGGAATGGTGTAGTGTTAGCCTTTTGTGCTACAAGTTGTAGGTGCAAGTGGTGGATGAAAATATTCACATAAATGCATTTCGCTGCACATTTCTTTAAACTCGATAAATTTTCGTTCAAATCTCTGGGCTATCTTTGGGCTAAGTGGATTGCCACTGTCAATAGCTCGTAGGTGGCCCTCAATATACCAATTTTATGTAAATAGAGTCATATACATAAATGTCATAACACTACCTTTTGCCTTGAATAGTCTGAAATATGAACCTACCAAGGCTGTATGCTTTTTGTCTAAATAAATCATTTTCTGTGTAAAAATCAATTCACATCCGATGCTGCAACGTCCACTTATAACTTCAAAATCTTTTTTCTTTTTTTTTTCAATAAATCCAACCAGGTAAAACGTAGGTGTATAGTGGATTACTTCTCCACCTACTGTATCTTTCTAAAGAATTTCCGTTTTCCACCCACCTACACCTCGACCTGCTGTATAGTAAATCCATTTCCGTGACTGAAATAATAAAAAAAGAGAGGAAAATAAACTAAACAAGAACTCGGATACCTTCCGGAGGTTATTCTTTTCAATTAAGATGAATATTTATAAAATTTTAGATGGCATAGTTGCCGTGCAAGGCAATAATCAAAGATACACACGCTTGTCTGTGCTTTGAGTTAAATTAATTTCGATATGATTTCATTGAGGGACTTTTTTTATTTCCTTAATTATTGCACGCTATACTGTTAATTGGACTCGATTTTTTATTTTTTTTTAGTTTTATAAAAGATGAAACAAGTCATACTCGTGTTTAGAGTGTGCCTGTATCATGTTGCTTGTTAATGTGCAGAACAGAGCAACTATTAAATTGTTTCAATTTTGCTCTCTTAAGCTTGATGGAGTGAGAGTCTGAGTCTTTTTTGTCTGGCTGCTGGCAGAGACATTCTTTTAAGTGTTCAGGTTTACTTATCTTACATTAGTTGAGTGACATATTGCTAAACCTTTTTCTATGTGCACACAGGGTTGTATCTAATGCTCATAAGTAAAAAATTAAAAAGAAAATATCTTATAATTCCAGACGTGGGCGGAACCGCCGACGGAATAATTACATTTTGAGTGGGGTTTCCGGGGGCACAATAGACTATAGTGTGCGATACGTTGTGCATTATTGCAGTGCTGACCGTAAGCAACCATAACAACGTTAATTAAAAATCGATCGCTTTTGTATTAATTAATTGAAAGGCAATTTTCATTTCTCAGTCTGTAAGTGATGTGAGGAATTTTAAGTGCTAATGTGTGTGCGTGTATAGGGATGATGTTCAGAGTTCACAACACCAGTTGATTGGCCAAATGATTAACTTACTGCCACTGCGATAGAAGGCTGTTTTGAACGTGATGCCAATAAAAAATAACAATTTTCAGTTTTTTTAGTATCTGTATATTACTCTGTGAAAAAGAATGTGAGCTTAAGTCATAAGCTTTTTTGAAAACGAAATTCATAATCCATTCGGGCAACAAGCCCCTCTCTTTGAATATTTGATCAAGTCTCTCTGTAGTAAACAATCTTTGGTTACGGCAAAAACTTAAGTGAAGAAGAACCGAAATTAAGAAATTCCGGAACAATTTTAACAGAGAAGTATCCAAAGCTCCAATTTGCATTGAATACTGCAAATTTGGGTATATCCACAATCAGGGAAGCTCTAAAGTTGCACAGGGTGTCCCGATGAGGACGTCGGATTAAATTTTTGAATAAAATACATTGTTTATGAATAAGAGTGGTTCTATTTCTATTTCATTGTAAAGTAGAAATGTTGCTATTAAGGATACTCCTGCTCTTTTGATGAAATCGTTATAATCGATTGTGACAATAACACATTGGATCCTCCTCTTGAGCTCAGGAAATATTTATGATTTATTGGCATAGAGGTACATTCAACTTAAAAAAAGTAACATGGTGTCAAATTACACGAACTTATCTGGCCAATTCTTATCCGCTTTTCTTGATACTAGACGACCTATAAATTTTTGTGTCAGCAACTTATTTGCTGGTACATAGTGTGACCGCCCTGCTGGAACCCCGTGTATTCAAGATCAAACTAAACTAATTCTGGGCAAATGAAATCAGTTAATATTGTGCGGTATCCCAAACCATTCGCTGTAACCGATTTATGGGACGAATTTTCAAAGAAGTGTAGCTCAATCACTCCGCTACCTACCTAAACACTTAAGCATGGTGGATGCATTGGCGTCTCATGTATTCTTTCCCGATCTCCAAATTTCACAATTTTGCATATTTACCTACTCATTGACTTGGAAGTGTGCCGTATCAGTAAAGATTACTTTTTTAGCGAAATTAACAGTCACTAGCTGATGTTCCTTCAAATAATGACACTTCGCTGTTAAATGTTTCTTGAAACGTCTAATTCTTTTGAACGATGACGAATTGACGTTTCAATAACACTGCGGATATGGTTTCGAGTGAAGTTAGTTACGAGGACTTATTGTTTTCAATTGAATCAGCGCAGTTAATTTTTTTAATTAAATTTCGAATTGATGACTTATTTGGACCATCAACTTTCCCATATTTATTATACGTATTCCACAATTCACTAATTGTAGCATTGACAGATGTCGTACATGGCATTCTTAGGATTGTCAATTTTGTGTACAAAAATTGGACAAACTTTGAATCCGACTCTCTTGATGGGACAGCATTCGTTCGATGTGGAAGTAATACGGAAATCGGTTGTGTATCTTAAGCCAGTAAGAAGATTAAATGCTGGGTTTATGAAAATGCCATTCCAAATTAGCAATAAAACGTTCAAAAGCTATGAAACCGTGTACGCTACATTCACTGGAAATAAAAAACAAACACCAAACGGTGCTGAACTAAATGGTATTAGCTGCATCAGTGGAAGTCATCTACAAAGATGCTAGTGCTTTGGTTGCCCATTTATAAAGTCATCAGGCTGATGCACTTATTCGCACTACCATGGGTATCTAAAGAGTTACGGAATAATCCAATTTCACTTGATGAAGTGCAAAGGCAAAATGTTCTTCTAAGTGCTCGGTAAATACTTTCGCTTTTTCTTTGCCTTCTTTTGCTTCAATCGTCATTATTGTTCCAGATTAGTGGAGTTTCCATTTGCCTTTTATAGCTTTTAAATGCAAGTAGTTTGACATTTTATCTGCAGTTAGACCTTTTTTTGGGTTTGCTACTTAAGTGCTTTCAGACACTTTGTACTGCAGAACGCGAAATCGTATTCATCATTTCTGTGCTCTTCTCATTTACTTTTGGTCTACTCATTTAAGTTCGCTATATGCGACTTTGGAAGCGTGAGTCGGTGAGGCGATCGATTTCGTCTTCAAGCTCGAAGGAAGGAGTAGGTTTTGAGGAACACTCTTATAGCACTCATAGGTTATTCAACTATTTTACTTAAAAAATCTCAGGAAATTTTTTATAGCTGTCATCTAAGCTGTCACTGACGAGAATATTGAAGCCCAGTCAAACTTAGAAAACACACCCTAAATACTTCTCCTGTCGTTAAGCATTTCAACGGAAAGGTGGCGCTGTTAAAACGACAATTTCAAAATGAACGACATTATCCGCCTTGGACCGAACAAAAGCAAGAATTTAGACGACGCCAGCGTCCAGCGTCCACAACAGCCTGAAGGGTAAGGAGAGAAGGAAGAAGATATGATATCTTCAATGTTCTTTTCCTTAAAACAGTTCGCATCCGTTGGGTGGAACTTCGATAAATTGTGACATTTCCGTTGCTGTGAGGCCTCAGTGTTTTCGATTTAGACTTCCCGGGCTATAATACACTTAACTCGTGTAAGGTCATTAAACTTCAGCTTTCAGGTTTGAAGATTACTAGTGTCTAATTTGAAGTTTAAACCTTAATTCATCCAAAATGAAACATACATACGTATGAAACTCTTCTACAATCGTTGGCGGTCCATTTTTAGGGCTCTTTAGCCGATCAAAAGTGTCCTTTGGGTACTGGAAAATCCGCATTCGTATTGCTCATTTCCTATTTTCTTTGTTTTGTTAGGACGATTTCCTCAAGAAGGTGATATTACGTGCTGTCTTTTATTTTCTTAGTTTTTTGCCCCTACTTACGCATGCATGTTGCCTTCCGTACTTCTTGTTAAGCCAATTTTTCAAAAACGTCTTAGTACTTTCGTGTATTTCCCTATGTAACTTTCATGGACGTTAATAGAGTGTTCAGGCATTCTATTTAATAGAAATTACAAATTTCTTGGAAAGCCATTGAAATGCCCTTATTCGTTCGACAATTCACTTTTTGTGAAGGAGAAACTGACATTTCTCTTAAATCAACGTCTTTATTGGCATTTGAATATCAAGTCCTCCTGTGTCATGTGAAAGACTTAAAGACAATGACAACTGAAGAAGCGCGTGAAAAACCTTCATAAAAGCCTTTTAAGAATGGTCGGCCTAGATAGAAAACAACGTTCCAAATTTGTTGTTCACCCCCATGTTTACACAATTTACTGACACAAACAAGTAGGACAACAAAATAGAAGGCTCCATAGTCGAAGCCACAGCGTTGACCCGGTAATGCATTGCCTTTTTCAGAGCTGCGTGAGCATGTTTTTTTTTTTCTTCTTGATTTATCTTAATTCTGATGTATTGAAGAAATGATAAGTTCAATTCGCAGCTCAATGGCCGATTGAATAAATGATTTCGTTATGGCATCTCAACGAAAAACGCTTGTCCAATTGTCCATATTAAGTCGCCGTCAGAGAATTGCACCACGACACGATTAGAAAATCCTCCACAATTGGAGTGGAGTTTTGACGGTACAAGGACGCAGTGGCGCCGCCGCCATCATTCAGCAAGCTTCGACTAACTTTGTACGCACAAGTCTTTTTTTTTTTTTTTGGCCGCTGCCGCCGCCGTGACGATGTAAATCTGACGTAATTCTCCAAAGCACTCGTTTGATTTGAGCAGAAACACATTTTCTTTTTTGATTTTTTTTTTGAAATGTTCCTCCAAAGAAAGGCTACATTCAGGTATACAGTGTGGCAAGTGAATGCATACAGCACTGCACAACAAGTGATCGAGCATAGGTTTCTGTTCACTGAGGGAAATAACGTGGCTTGAAGGCTGTTAAGAGATGCGTAGGAGATCTGGAATTATTGATCGCCTCGTGCAAAAATATTTATGCAGAATTTTGCAACCAGTCATTCGTTGGTGTCTATCATAATAGGCATCTGGTTGGGCGAAATGATTGTCATTAATGGAAATGGACAAAGTGCAATCAGGAAGCACGATGAATAGAAATTGTAGCTTCAGGTGATTTGCAAAATGATTGATGTGATTTCAATTGGAAAGTTGGTTGCCAGTAATTACAATTTTCTGACTAGTCAAGGTCTTTGGCAAAAAAAATCCAGGCAATTGTTGATTTTACTAATTGTGCTGAAATACAGCACACAGGAGATGCTCTGTATATAGTTGGCTTAAACACTAATAAATACATGTAAAATGTATATTTCAATACAAAAATGTCCAAAGGGATTGTTGACATTATGGAAAAAACATGAGAGAGGTTGTGATTGCAAATGAAAGGCGGGTCTTTTGCTCGCTTTAAAAACTGTCATGGTCGCCGTATTGCGGAATAGTGGACAATTTAGAATTGCTTTCTTCGCGGCAAAAGCCGAGAGGCACCTATTCTGGATAACCAGAATTATGCTCTGAGGGGACTTCTGTCTATCCCAAGGAAGGCCAAACAAGCAAAGACGAGCAAAGATCAAGGTCGTGAAGGAACCTTTGGATTGTTTTTGCGGGTGACTGGTTGACTGATGTTTCGGGACCTGAACTCCCTTCCAAAGTGTATTTGCCTGCTTCGAGCCATAGCGAGACTATCGCACAGGATATGCTCGACAGTCTCTTGATTTCCAGACAAAATCGTCTCTTGAAGAGATTCTCTCTTGATGATTCCATGAGTTAAGCTCCATTTTTATGTGGCTGGTGGATAAGCCGCAAAAGGGAGGCAGGCGAATGAATGATGATTGCGATCCTAGTCTGGCTAGCTCCTCAGCAATTTCATTGCCCTCTACTCCCTCATGTCCTGGAACCCAATGAATGGATAATTTGCTATTTGGCGTGGGACACAATGCTATCGTGGTCGGAGACACCAGTTATTTATACGGCTTTGCTCTTAAAGGCAGCTTTCGGCACGTTAACGAATGATTGACGACCATCCAATTTCACCGCATAATTTGATTTCATTTGCACCCACTCTTCCACGGCGGAGAAATGACGTCAAATCGAACACAAGGTCCATAGAAGAGACATCTTTGGTTGGTCATCGGAATAAATAGCCATACCACCTTAGAAGACGAATTTGTGGTGGGGTAACTTATGGCACGAAGTGCAAAGTAGATTGATCATACTATCGGCGGCAGATACTCTTACGTGTATTGGAAGTTCGTTCATTCCATGGTGCAAACATTGACTCGGACCACAAGGATGCGAATATGCAATGATCATATGTCCAGAAGAAAGACCGCAAGGAGCGCAAACCAGCCAAGTAATACAGACAGATAGATCGAAAGTGGAACCTCGCGAAAAATGCTGATTCAACTTCCCTCGATTGATCACAAAACGTGTAAGTGGGATCTACTGAAGCAACCCAGCACAGCATGTGTCATTTCAGCAAGGAGCGTATAAAACTTCCAAAGCTTATAACTACCTAAGTTCCTTAATCAGCATTTCAAACATGCACACAGGCAATGCATATGGCAATGCAAATAAAAGCAGACATATCCGGCAATGGACATCTACGTGGACTCTAACATCGGTTGGTAAACTTTCTATGAAACAAAAGCAATAAAACGAAAGCCACCTCCCTGAAATGTAGGTCAATTTAATGCTGTTTGCAGAGCATTCTTCCTTTTCTGAACATACCAAGTACTCGTACCTCATTTATTGCCTCCAAAAATAAGCTATGCATACTCGTACCTACAACACTCCACTCTCTGATGATGACACCACAAAACTTTCAAAAACTCAGGTAAAAGAAACAAACACCGCATTTGCACATGAACTGTTCTTTTATAATTTTTTCGAATAAAACAATTTCCCTCACATAACTACCAATCAAGCAAGTGCCCCATAAAAGGTCATCTTCAAGACAAAAAACCGAATAAAGTTTTGGCCAAAACGACAAGTGCGATACGATTTTTCCTCCTCAAAACCAAAAAAAAAGTCAGGCAACCTGGGCACCGAAATTTATTTTCATTGCACAATGCACCAATTTAACAAGTTGACGTGTACGGTGTAACCAACATCAGGGGCATGCCATTATTTATAACAATCGAGATTTAAAATTATACTGACAAGTGAAGTGCTGCTGGTGCTGGTGCTGGTGCTTCTGCTTCTGTGCTGCCTAGTGCCTTCTGGAAAGGAACAATCGCCCGATATTGATCCGGAGAAAAGTCAAAATTTAAATTGATAATTCGCCCCCTGTCAGTGGAGAGCAGCGGTGGTAACAAAAGGTATTATACCCGCCACTCTTGGCAATTTGTTGTCTTTTCACCGTTGTCGGGCCCGTCCTCACTGCGCACACACCCGCATAAATCAAAAGTAGGCCCGCGTGCAATAACAATAACCATATAAACGCAAAGTGCACACTGGTCGACCCACAGACCACCACTACGACGAACAGCGTTTTGAGGTTCGTCCGTCTGTCGTCGGTGTCGTGAGGAAATGTATCTGAAGACCTGCACACACACACACACACGCCCTTCGATTGTCCAGTAGATTTATTGCACGAAGAGGCTCCCTCGGGCCTTATATGCCGCGTACGCATTATCAATTAATTTGAATGGGCGGACGGGGGGATCTTAAAGGTTGGTGGGTATTTTTTTGTTTTCCAAAATTTTTTGTTTGACAATGGCCAATATTGAAATTGGCAATTTGGCTGGTACACACGCACTGGTGATCGAACTTCAAGTAGCAGAATGGGATTTAATTTCCTTTTAAAGGTTGAGATACAGACGTGTGTTTGGTTAGACAGACTGACGTTTTTGTTAAGTGGAGCGGCAGGGTGCGATTTGATGTCTCGGGCAAACAAAAATATTTATTTAGGTTGTCGAGTGGTGGTTTTTATGGGATTTTTGTTTTCCATTCGATGGGCAAAGTGTTGTTTAGGTAACACCTTGGGAAAGTGAATGTTGAAAGTATAAAATTTTATTTGCTTTATAGTGGGTTAGAAGTGTGCACTTTATCTGCTGGTTGGTGCGGACATGCAACGTTATGGCAAAAAAATCGTAGGTACTTGGAGGCAGTAAAAGGATTTCTATTTGCTTATTCAGTATCAGATTCCTCAGATCATAGGTTTAAAGGTTGGTACTAGTTTAAGGAAATATGTGTCTCATTGCATTGTGCGTTGGATTATTGCGGTAGAAACTTGGATTTGAATTCCAGAGAACACGAGCAATACTAACTAAAGAATCCGACAGACTAAGATATTGTTTAACTTGAAAGGAAAACCCAAGACATGAAGAATATTTTGGTATCCCAATATTTTTTAGCCTCCAGGACGACGGAAAATTATTTACCAATATTTTGCAGGAATTTCCTCGTCTTTCGTAGCGAAGTGAAACGAGGTTCAGCCGCCCGATACAAGTCAAGCCAGGACAGTCGCAGAGATAGTGTTCCGCAACATCTTTACTCTTTTCGCAACTGCCGCTGATTCTAGGGTAACTTAGGCCCACCATATTGATGTGCTTAGCAAGAGTAGAGTTTCCCATTACGACACCAATAAGTAGCCTGCAGTCGCTTTTTATAGAGAGAAATTCTTACAGACGTCTGGCAGATATTCTTTTGGTTCGCCTCTGTTCTGAAGAGTCATGTCACACACTTGTGTTTGAAAGGAACCTAATCGTTGTCTATGGAGGTTCTTTTCGAAGACAAAGAAAGTCCCAACGCTGTAGAAAGTCTCCCCTGACCCTTACTTACTTACTTAGGTGGCGCTACAGTTCGGAGTGAACCCGGGCCAAGCCTCTCCAGTTAGCCCGGTCTTAAGCTAACTGCCTCCAGTTGCACACTCCAAGTTGGTTGAGGTCTTCTTCTACTTGTGCGCGACACCTTAGGCGAGGTCGTTCTCTACTGCGTTGTCCCTCCGGGTTAGGTTCGAAGACTCTGCGGGCCGGAGCAATGGTGTCCATTCGCTCTACATGTCCTAGCCATCTTAGGCAACTGATGCGCAGTTTTTTGACTAGATCGATGTCGCTGTACAGCTAGTAAATTTCGTCGTTGAATCTTCTCCTCCAAAGCCCGTCAACGCCAACGGGACCGTATATCTTACGAAGAATTTTTCTCTCGAAGTGACCAAGGATATCTTCAACCGCTTTCGAAAGAGTCCATACTTCAGCGCCATAAAGCAGGACTGGGATAATTAGGGTCTTATAAAGAGTCGCCTTACCACTCAATTGCCTTCTCAGCCCAAAGAAACAGCGATTGGCAAGAGTTATTCTTCGGTTAACTTCCGCCGAGATGTTGTCGTCAGAATTTATAGCAGAGTCAAGGTAGACAAAGTCCCTTACTGCCTTCTGACCTTTGCTTAGCAATTTTATCGAAGATTTAATTCCCCATGATTCCAGGACCAGCGACTTAGCCAAGAGCCTAAAACCGAGTTCAGAGAGTTCTAGCAATTTTGAACTATTCGAAAGTGGTCGGAAGCCTGACTAGCATTCCTAGGGAGATACTTCGATTCTTTCACCTATTCCTTACAATATTTGTAGTTCATGGTTGTTAGGATTACAGAAGTCCTTGCTTTGAAGAAACGCCGTCTAATATTGTGGTCTTCCACGAAGTCACCAGCGTCATTCCTGGCTTAAATTCCTGGCGGAGTTCTGAGCAAAAGAAAAGTCGACCTTACATTTGCGCAACAGTCGATGTTCGGGTGTATTTCGTCAGACGGCATAACCATGGGGTGGAGTTCATAGGCTAAGTTTCACACAAGAGTTTCGTTTAAGGACTTACGTTATATTGAGCTGAAAGACCTCCTGAGATTGGTATTTTTATCACATAGAGAAATAAGAGGGTCTCAAGGGCAATCAAAAATTAAGCAAAAAGTAATTAACTTTACAACTACAAACACATAGTCGTAGTTGAGCTTTTCGAGAGCTCTAGAGACGTGAAATTATCCACACGGCAAATGTTTTGGCTCTAAGATTTTAACAATTAATTTCACATCTAATACCCAGCTTGTGTACAAATAAGCAGATGCCATAGTAGATGTTTTATCGGAGGGTATTCCCCAATCTGCAGTCAAAGTATTTCATGTATTTTTAAACAGACGCGTGTTTTTAGCATGTCGCTACCAGTGCCACATCATCGTCCTTTGCCGCTTTAACTCCTCTTTGATTAAATTTTATTGGCACACTTTGAAGAACCTAAAGCACAGGGGAAATAACATCGCCTCTAGAGACATTTATCTTTAATTGAATTCCCCCTTACACTTGGCTCATGTTTTTATTTCAGCAATTGGTGACAATGTGATTGACACTAAGGCTCATTGGCATGAAATCTGTTACAATCCGTTGGGTGCTTCATCGCTAGGATACACTCAATATTTTACTATTTTTCCACCCTACTCGTACACCGCTGCTGAATATTTTATAATTTTTCGGTGATATATGCTTGTATAGTACACCAACGCATGCGGCTGCTCTGACGATGGATGTATGTATCTCAACGAAATTCCTTATTTCATGTAAAATATGTATGGCACTCAACTTCCTGTCTTGCATTGATTTTTCTAACGAATATACCGAGCACACTTAATATCTATGCTAAATTTCCAATTAGCCATGTGTCACACTGTAGGCATTCCACCCGACCCCATAGGCTTTCCATTCACTTAAAATCAACAGGAAATCCACAGAATGTGTCTCAACATTACCTCAAATCGCTTCTATAAAAACCGCACGGCGTGCGTTACAAAAACAAATCGTTAATCACCATTTGGCCGTGACAGGTCGCGTGTGGGTGACACCCACACTCACCTGCCGTCAAGGAGCTGTATTACACCGACACTTTTGCGCCAACAGAAAAGCGCGACTTTTGAAAGTCCTCTTCGTTACACCAACCTCTGAGTCAGACGGTTATGACTGTGTGCCTACGACATCAAAGAATGATGAATATGGTAAATTAACTGCAACAAACTCCTCTTCGATTTCGTGATAAAACATTCGCGGTTTATAAAATATTGCAGCACTTTGGCTAAGGGAGACCGAGACGTGTCATAAAATGAGGGAAAGCTCAGGTAATTGGGCGAATCTTTTGTTTTTAGCGTGTTTACACGTAGGTTTGCATGCACACAACGCTTTGCAGTCGTTATCCTTTGTAAACAAAAGGCAATGGTGACTCTATGAAGTTTGGTAGCTAATTGCTGTGAAGTTGAGGTTGGAGTGATTGTTGTTTTTCGGCCCTGAAAGGGGACATCTTCTACTATCTATCCTCAAAGAGTGGAATTACAAAGGACCCCCAAGACGATAAGGGTATTCTTATTCGCACATCAATTATCGTATTTTTTTTATTTCCTTTTAAATTTACGTACGCTTACGTACGTGCTGATACGAGTGCTGCTTACGATTGATCATCAGAGACCACCACCGCGCTTGATTTGCGTACAAACTCAAAGGATAGTCATCTGCGATTTGCATTTCAGTGATCGCAGGACAGACGTTGCAAAGCTAGTCTCTTGTCTGTTTGATGTCGTTCCGCTACCAAGCAACATGATAATGACAGACAAAAACAACCAATATCTTGTCCATCATGCAAACATTATTGCACGTCACTGCCTTATGAGGAAATCAACGTGCTTTTATTAATAGCATCAATAAGTTGACTCCAAGTCAAGACGCAGGAGTAAAGTGTTGGCGGTAATTTGCAATACACTTTATGAGATTGGTAGACGTTTCTTAGTAAACCGATTTTAATGATTGACTGCTCATTTTCAAGCCGAGGATCACATGCTCCTTAACGAGCTCCTAATGCAGAAATAAATGGAATACACTACCATCCTTATTGATCCTGAGCGTGCTGCTTCTAATTGTCATAACCCAGCGCACTGGCATCCGCGATTACTTGGTGTTCAAAATCGAGGTTCGGTATTCCTTGTTTTTTCGAATTAGGGGTTGGGATTCCAAAATTCTCTTGGTTGGAGCATTGCTGCCGATGTGACTAAGTCAAGCGAGAGAGTTCTTCTACTACATTCGCCCTCCTCGTACACATGACCAATATTTGCTATTCTAACCTGCTTATCTGCTTTCCTTGGATCGTCAGCGGTTAGAATATTCAACTACTTAGCGGAACGTTTGAAGTTCGAGTACCACGGTCCCAACTCTCTCGAATGTCTGACAAACATCCGTGATTATCAGGAAAAAGCTTCTTGACACACAACACGATTGGTCGCAAGAAGCTAGGCTCTGGATCCTCTATGGGCTGTTGCGCCAAATTTCAATTCATGTAACCTGCTTGTCGTGTAGTATTAGGCTGCGAATAGGCTTGGTCGGGTTCGTAATGAGTGAGAGGTAAATTAAGTCCTTGATTACCTTGAACTTAAAGCTATCGATAGTGACGTTTGGTCCTAGGTGGTGGACAGATATCTTCTTTTATTTAAAGACCAACTCGCCTCGCCTGTTCATTAGTTGACCTGATGGCATCAGTCGGTCGGATTTGTTAACAACAATCATTTTGTCTTAGTACCTGTCCCATGCATTACCTGCTCCACCACGAGATTGAATAAGTGACATGATAGCGTATCATACCGAGATCTGATGCATGTTTGAAATAATTCAGAGGAACTACGAGTATGTCTAAGCTGCACACGCATCCGATCAGTTTTGCCAATATCCTGGAGTCAGCTATTGCCTTGCTGAGCTACATATGATGAATGCATGATATACAGCTTTGAAATCGATAAGCAAGTAGTGACTCTTGACATATGCGGCATATGGAGCTGATATTCCTGTCACCGACTTTTGTTCACCCAAACTTGATTGATGATTTGATGCATGCACCCTTCGAAAACATCACCTACTGGTAACCCATCAGAGCCGGCAGCCTTGTTAACCTTCAGCTTATGAGTAGCTGCGCCAACCTCCATTTCTTTTTTGACTAGAAGTCGGTTCTCCTGTCTAATTTTCCTGCACAAGACTTTCTTCTCCTCTATTCTTTTGGAGCGATGCTCTTCGCTCGCTGCTTTTACACATGCATCTTCTGTCATTTTTTTCGCTGTTCGCACATGTACACATGTATGTATATATCATAGCACGGAGTTCTTTTAGGGGTGGTTCCGACGGTTTTGGGAAATGTTGTTTCTGTTGCCAGACTCTTTGATTTCCTTGAGCTGAGACTTTGCGTATATCTTGATTTTTCTACGCAAGGACAAGGCTTCCATAATCGCTATTACCTCCACCTGGAATACACTGCAATGGTTAGGTAGGAGGAGGATAGACTAATTTAAGACCATATGTATAAGAAAACCATTCATCCCACACCTTCATTTGTTTTAGAACCCTGACTTTGCATCTATCGAATATCGCATGTATGTCCTGGTATCGATGCTCCTTATAAAGTTTCTTCCGAAATCGATGTGTTTTGGAATTTTAGAATGGAGGAGGGGCATGTTCGAGTTCTTGTCCACTACCAGGTGGCTCTTAATCTTATGGTAGCAATAGCTGCTATCTGGGTGCCAAAAATATCAAAGGCAAACACCCTGAAAGTGTTATAAAATGTGGTGCATAAATAAATCTTAGTTCCACACAATATTATGGATTCCTGTTTTTGTGACTTAATTGAACGCCAACAAGTACATCTAGACATGAACATGTGCCCCATTTATACAACAAAAAACCCTCAACTCCACAGTTCATAAACAAAAAAGTATTTCCTTCACTTGCCACAAATAAAAAGGCTATATGACCGAATTTGATAGCATCATGAATGCGAGTATGACCTACGTACGTGCTTAAAAAGAATCTCGGGTCAATTCTTAGCCTGTTAAACACTTTTCCATGTCCCATGCACGCTCGGCTGGGTGTGTCATAAATATTTCATGTCTTCATAAGGCACAGAGTTTTGATCTTCAATAATTTTTCCTTTGACAAGCCAGGAATAAATGTCTGTTGGTCGAATGAGTTATCACAAAGTTACCCAGGTAAGCGCGGCTATTTCAGATGTGGATTTTCATACATATGTACATATATGTGACACACAACAATGGACATTTTCTTTGGTTGTTTAGTAAATTTTAAAAGTCTGTAACAAATAACCGAAAATTTATTTAAGTTCTCAAACGTGAGGGTATAGTGGATAAAAGCAATCAAGTCGTCTTTAATAGGCATTCTGACTCAAAGAGCTTCGACTGTTTTCTACAGAATGAATGTAGAACTATAAAATTTGCAATCAGGATACTCAAACAATAATCATCGCAATTTCATTAAACCCATTCGATGTCATTGCTACATTGTTTCATGTGTTTTGGCACAGCTATCCATACTTTCCCCGAACTTGTATTCTGTTTCCGTTGAAACAGAATAACGAATGCTGTGCACTGAAATCACATCAAATGCAATGAGTGTATGTATTTAGGCGTATAGTGCAAGTATCTGACAACCCATGATGCGCCCACTCCATTTAATCGTTGCGCTTTCTTTGACAGATAGGGAGGGAGAGATAGAGAATTTTATTGTAATTATCTTTGTGGTGTTTCCGCCGAAAAAATGTGGGACGTTAAACTAGTTTCGACTCATATTCTTGGTTCTGTCAGTTGGAAGTCAGACAACCCAATTCCACGAAGATATCGCCTTTTACTTTTGAGAAATAAAGAACATGGCATTGCACCTACGACATTGCTGAAGTAGTTGAAGCGATTGACATAAGTTCTGAATAATATTCCAGGAGTGGAAGTCAGACGCAATTCATATAAAAGTCGTGAAATTTGGATTAAATAAAGCATTCGAATGGGTCGCACATACTCGTAGTTGCTGTTTACTTGTAAATAAAATAAATTCATCGGGAAGGACTTTCAGTGATGGGTTATGGATTTTTGTAAAATATCGCTTGTCAAGGTATGGACAGAGGAAGATAAGAGCTGCATTGTAAATGGTTTTTCAATATCCACGCCTGAACTTTGACAGCGGGTGGGTCTTACAGCAGAAATGACAGTGCTGTCATTCTGTGACTGTTGTGCTCTGCCAAAGCACATTTCACATTCTGTCATGGAAAGCCACATGTGTCACAAATAGTAAAAATTGTATTATAAACTACAATCGGTTGTGTTAGGTACACTCAGACATTGGGATTGACAGAGAGATCAGTTCCTTTCAGTTAAGAAATAGATCAACTTCATCGAGATCGCTAATTTTCACGTAACCAATATATACCCCTTACAGTAGCATGTAAAAATCACGTTAAGTAGCCCACGACACGACGTCACGGGACTGCGAACCATGATGCTATGACGGGTAATTGATAAATTGTCATTTAGTTGGAGAAACGAGTTGGTCTTCATGGTATTGAGTGTCGTTGTCTAGGAATAAGACGTTTTTCTGTTCCTACATGAAGCTGCATAAATAGATTTTATTTGTGTATTCAAGTAATGATTTGGACTTAAGTTTAAGTCAAGGCCAATTGGTTGGGATTTTTCACACAGTCAACTTGTCAGAGACGTAGGTTAAAACTAAGAGCCATGCTAATGCAAACCTTGGTTTGTAAGCCAAGCTCAAGAGAGCTGAATTGACATACAGTGAAGGATTAAGTGAGGAGTAGGTGTTAATATGTGCACCGTACATATGTACATATATTCCGTATGAAAATGAAAGTCAAGAGAGATCAAATAAATCCATTGCCTGAAGAAGAAACTGTGTTAAGAGCTGAGAAGTGCTAGTACCTTGCGTCAGATGAATTGAGGAAGCAAGCATGCATTTTGCGATGCCTAAAGATTTATGATTTGCATCCCAATCTCAATATGGGGCTTGACACCATTCCTGGAGACTCTTGCTAAGCTACATCAACTATTGCAACTGAATATCTGCTTATAGAAAGACCTGGGAAACTAGAATCTTCACTGAATAAGGCGACCTAACAGGAGACTAGGGAGGCATCTATTTCAACGAACATTTGGAGAGCAATATCTGCAACAGCAAGCAGGTGCCGATCCTACAAAAAAACCTTATTATCATCAAATAATTCGTCGGGTATAGATAGCACACACGGTGTCTTGGTTTTAATTGACTTCAAGAAGCCCAAATGCCTTAGCATTCCGACGCTCGCTGCTTTCGTCGTCAAGGCTGATCACCTTTAACTATCTTTTCGAAAGCAATGCAGAGAATTTTCCTTGAGATCGTCTTCACAACGACAGTCTTTTGTGAGACCTGGTGCGTTATAGAACTTTACTCCTTTGAGCCCGGCTGAGATGTGCCTCCTCGGCGTAGATTCCAAGTGATCTACCGCGATCTGTTTTATACCTGACAATTAAGTTCGTGTAAATTCTCCTCATTAGTGACATCCTTGTTTAAAGTTGCGTCTTATTAAAACGTCATTTCTTATTGCTTCTCTAGCCCGCACGAGTTTCTCTATCGTGGAGAGCAGGATAGGGTATTTGAGTTGCACCGCTACAAAGGCTCATCACAGCTTTGGAGATTATTTTCTTTTTAATTATTCTGGCGTGTTTGAATTGGTCTATCTCCCCGGGTTCGATGGACAAACGTTCCCCCAACTCCTCTGAGATTTAGTCCGATGCCTTCTGCATCTTTGCTTGTTGTTTGCTACTGTTTCAAGCGAAAGTTCAGCAATAGGGGAACAGATGTATCGAGCTCTCAATTCATGTAAAGGCTCTCAGGTCCTCGGTAAAATGAATTGTCTAAATACCCTAAAATATTGTTCAACCCTGAGGACGTGCTATTCATCAATAATACTGACAATATACGTTTAAAGATTTGAAGATAAACTTGGACTTGATAATTTGCCATAAATCTACATAATTTAAAGACGGTTTATACCCGAAGCAGAAATAAACGAGAGCAGGGCACCCTAAATACAACTCGTAAACTAGTTGACAATTAGGCTATGTAATATCATAAGCCTTGAAGAACTCCCTATAAAGCGCCACCCTCCAAGGGTTTCAGCAGATAAAACCCCTACAAAAGTAACCATTACTCTAAGCAGCCCCTTTTTACGACGGTTCTACCTTTTTAACACCTCCAACGTTCTAATTGGTTTCACCAGCGTGTTATTGCTCATTTTCACACATGGCTTCCCAAGAAAATACACTTTTATGAAATGTCCTTGCAACCGTCAGCGTCAGCGTCAGCGTGAACGTAAATCCATCCTCAGATTGTTCAAACAACCGGAATCGATCCTCTTAGCAGAGCGGACGTGAATGCGATAATTAAAAGCTTTATGGTTCCTTCTTAGATATACACGTCGTCACATTGTTAGTTCCCTCCTCCGCTTGGAAAAGCACCGAAACACAACCCAATTATGGCCGCAGAGATATGCAAATTCAATACTCGTACACCGGTCGTGCAGTGGACACACTTTGCCATGGCAGACAACCCACTTGTGGGCGCTTTGGCACGCGATTAACTAACCATTGAAACGAGTGTTAGCTGAGCGCGAGGAAGTGTTCACCCACTTCTCTTGAGGACCGCAGAAAAGCTAGTTTTCTATATCCCCTGAGGATAAAGTGAGTTTTTTTTATTTTCTTATTTCTTTTTGCAATCGTTTGTGATAATTTTATAACAATGCTGAGATGACTGTTTCAACTCAAGTGGAAACCTGTTGGCGACGACAAAACGATTTTAATTAATGCACCACAACAAATCGTGCCCCGCTGATTAATTTGCCATGCGCTTACGGTTTCTCTATCTCTGTTGCTCCTTGAGATGGCAAGGGTCACCGCCACTATCACCCCCTCCACCAACCACCATCACAGGTAAGTAAGCTGGAGCAGTGGAGTAGCAACCAGTAACAGCAACTCATGAATGAACCACGCGCTGTTAACTTGAATTTATTATAAAATAAATTTCAATATTGATTCATGAATGGAGACCGCTTCGTAAGATGTTTTCTGTGTTTCCGAGAAAATTATTTCAATAGGAACTGGATACAGGGTGTGCTTCAGGGGATTATTTATGGAAGCATTTTTAACTTTTTGTGAATAAATGTAACAATGCTCATAACTTGAGGAAAAATCCTAGATTTTCTTTAAGAGCTAGCCTTCCTAGAGGCTTTGGTTTATTGAAGCCGGTTTGACTCTGTTTGAAAAGCTGTATTAAATGGAGCGATACGAGTTTTTTTGTTTTGCTTCTGTGTACGTGGGTGGATAAGTGTATGCTTATCCCAAAGTACTTTCAAGCATATTTAGAATTTCGAAATATAGGACACTGCCAGAGAAGTATAGAGTGGGGATTATTGCCTGCCTGAACTGAAGGTGTTCAAAGAGATTTTCTTTTCCACTGACTTGCAATGCACCAGCTGATGTTAAAAAAGAATCCATCTGTCAAGTTCCGATAACAAACAGACGGACAAAAATGATTGATCAAGCATTTGGATCATTTCCAGATGAAGAGTCTCTGCCTGACACACTGGTGCCTTCCATCCCGGTCGATCCCGGGCACGCTGCTGCCAGTTCGACAGACTGAGCGCCCTGGCATCCGCAACTGCTTGCTCCTTATAACGAATGTTCGGTCTTCCTTGTTGTCTCGAAAATAAGGGCTGGTATTTGAAGACTCTCTTGGTTGGAGCGTAGTCGTCCATTCGCTCGATGTGGCCAAACCAATGTAGTCGGGGTGTATTGGCCTTACAGACTACATCCACATCTGTTGTGAGCCAGGATGAGGTTACGGGGGCCTCACCACGCTGTACTGGGTAGCCCAGTGCCGATATCATCAGCACCTGCCAGCAGCTGTACAGTTTTGTATTCCGCGTTAATACCTGCCTTATGCACTATCACTCCTGCATGAGATTGAAGATTTCCCATGATAAATTTGATGCATCCCTACAATAATTCAGAGGAACTACATACTTTCAAACGCCACATCGCACTGCGTATTTTTCAGCTTTACTTGACACTACTGGATCAGTTTTCCAAGTATCCCCAGTTTAGACACCGTATTGTAGAGCTCCGAACCGTAAATGCTGTGTTATGCGATTTTTATGGTGGGCAGTAAGCACTGTCTGAAGGAGGCAGAAACACGATAGCATGTAATTATCCGCACAGACATGGAAACGGGTCAAATCAGCCTCAGCAGTAGGGAGAGCAGTTTTTGGGCCCCAGTACCGTGTGAAAAGGAAGGTCGTCTAATGTAGTATAAGGCATCAAAGCACTTTCATTAGCCCATGAAGTAACAGGAACATAATGTTAAGAACGAAACGTAAGCTGCGGAGTCTGGAAAAGAGTTTGTGTTCTGCGGTTGCCAACATAATAGCCCGAGTAGTGCTTGAGCGAATCAAAGACCACTTGGATATAACCCTTGATGACGAACGGAATGGTATTTGTTTCCGATTTTTTACTCAAAACTAGCAGTTCTTTATTGACTTCAAAAAGGCTTTCAACATTCATCTGGCGAACGTTGCGCAGTGAGCGAGTTTCTAGGGCAACTCATGAGGATGCAAAGTATCGGATCTTATAAAGGCGCTAGAACCTGAGGAGTTTGATATCCAAAGACTTACCACAGGGATGCTTAATTTTACCACGTTATATGTATGTAGTCGTCATTATGCTGTCCTTTCGGCAGCATTGGCTGGAAAACTCGCTGTTAGCAAATCCATCCATTCGGAATGCTGTCAAAATTATGGAAAAGCTGCGCCTGCTTAGAATCTAGTTATGCAAACAAGGAAGAGAGTAGCTTCCCTGAAGTAAAATGACGAATACGATGACGCCGATGCAGCTTCAATCGGAAGGAACCACAAAACGAACGTAGCGTCTGCTGTCATTTTCTTTTATATTCTCCTTCAAGTGTTTTACTCTAAGGTGGCGCTACAGTCGCTTAAGAGATACTAAAGCTGTTTACACATGATTATAACACGAAGCAAGTACTCGCAAAGGTATCAAGAAAATCTTTATTTCACAGCAGCCGAGGTTTAACGGCCTTTGTTTTAACATCTATTTAATGACCACATACCCTGTTTAGTGGAAAATTGTTTCTTGAACTTGTTCTCGAGATTATTCACTTCTTTTATAAAACGGTTTGTAAAACAAACAATTCGTAGTATCTGGGTACTGATGTTATTTGGATTGAAACGTGTCAGTTCAATTCATGGGTTTTGAACCATTATCCCTTGGCATCTACGTCTATGTGTATGGTATACTGAGTACAATCTCCATGGCTGCACAACTGTTTGGCATGCTCAAATACCAACTTTTTACACTAGTTTGCATGTGTGATGAAGCTCTTGAGTTTCGTTACATCAACTTCTTCCTTCCGACTGTAGCTCCCATGAATGTTTACTGACTTTAATTTATTTAGGGAGGATGACACATCAACTCATAGATATTTTTTTTTATTTTTTTGCCTTACTCTCATCCACCACTTTACACGCTGGTTAAATGCCTTGGTTGACCTAAATCATAAGGATACGTAAAAATAACAACTTTCCGTCCTTGAGCATAGCAATTCAGTCACAATGTTATTATAATCGTTCCAAGGTGTGGGATGCCAACAAAATAAATGCTTTCTGAACATCCTGTATTAAATCCACCATTTATGTATGTACATACATATGTATATTTGCATCGGTTAGATCTCAACCGGGGAACCACATTACGAGAACAAAATGGGATTCAATTACCGATTCGTGCACAGATCCCAACATACCTAGCTACGAGAATGCACAGATGACGGCGGTGCTGTAACTGTACACCACCATAAGTCAAAATGTTGAGTGTCTGTTTTAAAAGTCGCTCGCCAACTTCATCCTTGACTCAGATCAACTCAATCCATTCAATTGCTTCATCATCCTATATCCCTGTAAAAGTCATCTATGCCATTTGCCACTGTTTAGAGATTCAGTTCACAGCGGGACTCATTGTATGTGTTACAACGATTTTACGTGCACAAATTGTATGCAAATGCTAGTTGAAGGGTGGGTGGCTTTAAGTCGTCGTGTATAGGTTACAGATATCACACAGACCAACATTACCACCGACACAAGGAGGCCACTACAGACCACTTTGTTGAAACAACTTGAAGTGGGGACAAGAGGATGGTGAGAATGGATTGCTAGATGATGGTAAGCGGCGGGTGCAGCAATTTTGTATCATCCAACAAAGGCGACCGAACAAAACTGCTGAAACCGAGAGCAGCGAATTACCAAGAACGTGGTTTGAGTGTTTAATTAGTTGGCTTGACTTTATTGAAGCTGCATTTCTTTTTCTTATGTTCTTCATCATTGGATGTGTGTTAGAATTGCAGCGAATCTCAGACTAGTCCGCTCTTAGTACTATTATAATTCGCCACCCACCCTCTCCGTCCCCCTGAGGCGGCCATTTCATGTGTGTTCGTGTTTTTTTTTTTTTTGTTGTATGTACATAGTCATGTCTGTTATAGCAGTTGTCCCGCAGTTGAGCGGAACTACTTTACAATTGGATGAAGGAAGGGCACTACGACTATATGAAGGAATGTACTCACACACGTACATATGTGAGTTGCAAGAAGGAACTCCCACCGATTTTAATGTCAGCTGTGATGTTGATGCGGCTTGCATTAGTGCAAATGCCCCTTTCTACTTCAAAACTGAAATTTGCAGTTTCATTCTGACGATTTTGAAAGTTAATGTGGCACGTTCTAATAGTAAAGTACATAAATTAATGGGGCTTACGAAGAGAGGTGACTCTTTGGGCATGAAATGCTGGAAGGGTGCTATAAAGACAATAATTTAGGACAGCATGTTCGAAATAGACGTAAGCTATGACAGCCGCAAGTGATATCATACTCGTAGAACTTGGTAACTTTTGGTATCACGTGTGAGGAAAATGTATCTTCTGCAGAAGATTTTGATGTTCCTTATTGAGTGTTGGCGTTATTACATGCATAAATGCCAAAGTGGTTGCAATATTGTACTCAAGATGATTCATACTTTAAGATGGCGATAAATGTTAAGCATACTTCCGGTTTAAGTACATTTTTTATTGGATGAATAGCATTATAAAGTTTCGAGACAATGTTTTAGCAAATGGTGTGATATACGCGCAAGACATTTATCTTTTGAGGAAAAAAAAAACAGAGAAGCACAAAACTGCACCCTTAATGGGGTATGTTGCTAATAAACATGGGGATGGGGATGCTCTAGCTTGGAAGTCATGCACAGTATTTGTGTCGCTGTTTAAACGTTTTCCAGACCTAATCTGCATTTCTCGATCAAATTCTTCTGAAGAAGCCAATCCAATTAGCCCTGTTTTTAGTTAAATGCATCCGGTTGGGCACTACGAGTTGTTTAAGAACCCCTTGTACTTGTGCGTGCCAACGAAAGCGAGGCTTTCCCCTACTGCGTTGCCTCTGCAGGACGGAGCGTTGGTGCCCATTCGTTCTAAATGCCGCAGCCATCTCAAACGGTCAATGCACGGTTTTTTTTTTTACAAATTCGATGCAGCTGTACAAGTCGTATAACTCGACGTTGAGCCTTTTCTCCAAGGCTCGTCAAAGCAAATAAGACCGAATATCATACGAAGAAGTCTTTTTTCGAAATGATTAAGGAAACCTTCATCCGTCCCTGATAGCGATTGGCGAGAGCTATACATCGTTCAATTTAAGCGCTGATGTTATTTTCAAATGCTCCGATGTACATAGAACTCGGGAACAGCTCTTGTCCTTTTTTGCAGTGCCGCTTTGCATGCCCAATGTTTCTCTGCGTGCGTCTGGCGACATTCGTCGTCAAAGCACGGGTTTATTGATGAAGTTCTGGGGAAAGCCAGCACACTAATTGCGACTTCTTTGATTGTTTGTTGGCAGCACTGACACTGGCCTTCCGCACATTGTATTGGACTTCGCAGAAAGTTAAGGGATCAGTAAAGGATGTGGCTATTGCTATGGCTGTTCTCGACGTCATGTATCCTCGCAGTCTTTGTTTTTATGGCATGATGGATATCCGCATTCGTGCCCTGTTTGCAGTAGTAGTAGTCCGAATCAATCTTGGGCGCTTGGAATATTTAGGGATCCAGAATGCTGGATGCATGTCTTGTGTCGATCGCCACGAGGTCAACTGCGTAGACAGCTTGTTGATCAGACTAAACTATGGACTTATAAACAAAATTCACATTTACATAGAAAAAATCTCGTTCCAAGTAAAAATAATTGGTCATGGTATCCATCAATGATATTCTAACACAACTCCATGATGTAAGATATTCAGGTCTCTCATTCAACCAGTTCGCTGATAGTGAATCATTTCGTTGTTCAACGGAAGCTAATATCTTCGTCATCAATAAATCTGAAAATATTTAAAATTCATGAAAAAAAATTAACATTTCCGGTGATCAAGGCAAGAAAAAAAAATTGTGTCGGTTATTATACCTCTTTACTACTAAAAAAAAAAAAAAAAAATTTAAACAACTTTCTTGGACAAGGTGTTCAAGTTTATTGCCATAGCGAGGCGCGAGATTGCACCAGAAGGTCAACCTCCGTGGGACGAGCATAATGACTAGTGCGCGGGAAGAACAGTATGTGTAACTATAAATGAATGAATGAAAACCAACTTAGAGTAGTTGCGACCAGAATTGCTATGAAAATCACATTTGTAGAGGAATTTGGAACTACTTAACCTACTGTCGATATACGTGTACTCTGCGGATACATTCATAAAAAGTAAATCAAAAGCAAATAAAAACAGGGTCTGCGGCTGTGAATCGGCCGCCTACGTATCAAACACAAGAGTCCACGCATTTTTTATGTTTATGAAGTGTTCTTATTAAAAAAGCAAATAAATAAAAAAAGTCCCGATAATGTTGCACTTTAATGCGATGCCGGAGGGAAGCTAAAAGCAGTGGGTAACACCTGAATTGTATTCGTTGAATGTGCTCCATTTTACGGGTGAGTGAACTAGAAATTATTGTCATGAGCCTTACGAAAAACGTTTTATCTTTCTGCTTCTGTTTACCAAGTTCCAATGGAATCTGATGGATTCCACTTTTCAGAAGAAAAGACTTTCACGGTTTTTGCCTCTCGGGATAAGTATCCATGCCTAGGTATTAGGTGAACTTGTAGACTACGATAAGCTTCTCGAAAAAAGTTTTTTTTTTCAACACCCTAAAATAATTACCGTTGATCTATATGAGGCAAAAGTCAAAGTGTTGGATAAAATGGAACACAGACCGATACAATCCGGTGTCTGTCTGTTCGAGAGTTTGTCAGACATTTACAATTTTAAAACCGTTAAAGCTAAGGACGTGAAATTTGGCGCAAATGCTGAACTTAATATAATCAAGGAAGAAAACTGTAGTGCAGAAAATATTTGTTGGAGGCGCAATTTTTGAGGCACAAGGCACCCGGTAAAAATTTTGATAAAAATGCATCTAACATACATATGTACGTGTATGTGTTCGTCCGGTCACCTGCTAAACACGCGCAGAGCAAATGGATCCCTGTAGTTTCTGCAGAAAGGGATCTAAACTTTTGGCGTGTAGACGTATTGGACAGAGTCCTGTGAAGACACCGACAGTGCAGGTGATACATGATCGCTTCAGCAAGACCAAACTATTTGAGCGCTTCCGATCAAGTTTAGACCAGATCTGTGGATCTAGATAATTAACCCGTCGTGCCACCTTCCCATTTGCTATTTATCTTGCTCATAGTAGAAGTTGAGTTTATACTTAGGAAGAGGCATACCCACGACCTGTCGTTTCAAGTAACCCGTGAATCGAAAGGGCCTCATTTCTTGTTGACTCCAGCAGATCATTCATATGGAAAAAAAAAAAATCGGCGTCCTGTTGTGTCATGATCTGAATTTCCTATAGGTGTTGATGGATGACATAGTTGTCAGGCTCTGTGGAAAGAAGCGGATATGGGGCTGGGGCATTTCTGAAGCGTCATATGCAGAAGATGTGCAGGTTTGTCCGAGTTGTAGATTAAGATGAATGCCTGCACGCATCCCCATATTTTAAAACATACTTCTCTCTATCATTCTCTGTCCATCTTTTGGATTCTCTCATTTATGGTTACTTTATCACTCAGCTACAACCTTAAAGAACTTTGTCTCAAGTGGTATTGAGCATACATACATAATGAGAGAGGTTGCGAAAACCTATGGCCTAGTGTGGGCTTAATACTTGCAAATTCCGTCAAAGCAATTTCGTGTGAAACGCTGAATTTTCGTTGCAAATTAACTTTTCCAAGAAGGACCTATGTCCTGGCTGTAGTGTGTTTAAAAATTTAAGTACAAAAGTTTAGTAACTACCCTCACCTTTAATTATGTCAATAAAAATGGCTTAAAGACCTCGATCTGATTATCGCAGACAAATACAAATAGCCTCCACCACAATCCTCTTTCATCACTTAATTAATCACGCGTCTCTGCCCACCACAGTTGGTATTACTATTTGAATATAATTAGCCTTCCATCGATTACCCAAACACAACAGGATAACTATATCCCACGCGCGAACAAATTGTATTATATAAGTGTACAGGTAAGTTGATTACCCATGGGAATATCTTAAAGTAATTTAAAGCTACACATCTTGGAATCATCGGTTGGCCAACCTCATTGTGGTAATTAATCACCACAACCAATCGCCAGGATAATGCACATTTCAGGAATGTTACACATACCAACGTTGGTATCCTGCTTCCATATAGAAAACCCTCGTGAATACGGCTTTGTGTTAGTAAATCAAGATTATTTTCACCTGAGAAAATTTTAATAGCCTCTACGTGTGAATATACATTCGCGCGACATGATGTAAAAATTAAATTCTTTCCATGAAAGGAACACTCAAATGATGAGTAGCTTTAGGTCTACTACACGACAGAAATTATCCCGACTCAACGGCGTGTAATAATGGTACAAGTACACATGTATCTTCATGCTCTTTCAAATTCAAAAACACTCTCAGCGCCAGATACATATACCAGACGAGATAATAAAGCAACCCACTCCATTGAGATTTATTTCAAATCTAATTTTAGTCCTTGTGCAGCGTACAGTGTTTCTTGAAAGTAAATAACTTGGCTGTACATGTGACTAACTAATAAAATTTTGAACGTAATACGGTTTTTCGGCTAAGGGTGAGCGTGGTTGCCACCGGGAAACTTGTCAAATTTGTGTGTGAGGATGCACTCTTTTCAACATGAATAAGGCAATACCTTCAAAGGAATATTATGTGGTTTTAGCACAATGCATAAAGAGTGCAGACGATGATTGGTTGGAGGTCCTAGAAAGTAGCGCTGGATATAGCTGAAAAGCAACTGATTATCTGACTTGTTCTGGGTCAGGAGTAGGCAATGGAAAGGTTTTTGTTTCCCTTTCTCTTGCATCACCTGCTTGCACATAAAACCTCGTGTCTAGTTACAAAAAAGCAAAAAGGAGATTGAAAGCTGTTCTATTCTGACCACAGACGGTCAGATACAAAGGAGAGAGACTAGAAACTATACCTCAACTAACATAAGACCTTAAGCTAAATTGTAGGCTACTCCAAATCATTCTTCAAACCTATTTTAACCTATTTAAACTATTTCCTTTTTAGCATCACTTCAAACCTTAATTTAGAGTCGTGCTAAGTCTTGGTGTCGCATCGTGGCACAATTGTGCTTTAAAGACAGACCCGATACTACCTTCGCTGGCTGATGTTAATGGAAAATAGCTCTTTAGACTTCGATACCTAGTCACAAACGGTCTAGTCTTGTAGAGGAAGTGCAGTTGTGGTCACATTCTATAGATGTATCGTTGAAAAAATTGTCGCATCTGCTATCGTATTATCAGCTGCTATCCTTTCGTTATTGTGCTTCTCCTCGGTACGAAATCAGTTTTATAAGACGTTAAGCTAACTCTTCTCTGAGAATTCGCTTTCAAGCTTCTTCGTGCTCTTGCCTTTTTTTTCGTAGGACTCACTTTACCATTTAGTCTCATCTTTAAGTTTTGGACTGCTAATGTGGTCCTCTTCTACAGGAGTGTAAGTTTTGACCGACGAACTAAGCGGTAGGTATATTTAATCATCCTCCTCCTTCATACCGAAGATAAGTATCTTCGTGGCCTGCTATTGACAATAACAGGCTCTGGGACTCAAATTCGATACGAGGTTCATTGCTAGAATTCCTGAAAGATGCGGTTGGCTGGCTTTCGTTGAGTACTTCGGTACAGGGGCAAGAGCATTCTGTGTCAGAAATTCTGTAACAAAAGAACTTACACCAGTCTCTGATATAGAGAGGGTCCTTGCTATAATTAAACCCATCCGTAGAAATGCACAAGTCGTCTCTGCCAATTTTACTCGTTTCCCGGCTTAGCATCTCGGGGAACCTCACAATGACTTTTGTAGAAGCTGCAGGGAAGAAGAAGATATGAGATCTGTGCGGCAAGACTACTAAGAACTCTTCTGGAAGACCTTATGAGATTTCTATGTCTACCTGTATGGTTTTATTCAGCGTACACAATTCACCCATCGTTTGGCCTAAGTAAGCAGGGCATCCATATATGTACATAACTCAATCTTACTATCGACACTATTAAGTTAGATGTTCTGATACTCAAAAAAGGAAACAAGCCACCGGACTTCAAAACCTCTCTCTCACCAAAATAGTTAGAAACCACTTCCTTTACCCCAATTCTTGCATTAACTTCGCAATACTTGGTGCTTATCAATGGAAGAATACTTTCAGTATATTATGGAAAAAAGGACATCTGAGGTCTATCTTACATCCTGCAAGAGTAAAAACCAGACTAACCTTACTAACCAACAGACTGTGCACGATACGAGTGCTTCAGGAAATAAATCCGATTATTTTTCATCACATCGTACACCCTAAAACCCATGCAATCCTTGAGGTGCTGAAAAAAAGTGAAATTATGTATGAAAATATTAAGGAACGTTTAAATGGCCCCTGGTGACTATTACGCTCACGTACGTTTCTTTTCGATAATAGGACTTAAGCCTTGGGAAGTGAGTTCGCATTTTAAACGTCGTCACTTACAATTCAAGTTAATGGTCCGTCGGACGCAAACACAGTTAAATAATTGCAGGATTACATCTGCGCTGTCATAAAATATGTGACATTGCGAGTCGGAGGGCCAAAAGCAGCCTAAAGGTAGCCTTTTTGTTTTAAGTGAAGTATAAGCCGACAAAATGACTTTTATTACACGCCATTTAGATGGAAGTACATAAGGTGGATTTGTTGTTCTTCTATGTCGAGTGGAATTCTAAAAGTTGGGATCAGTACGTTAAAATGATGATGAGAGTGTAGCACATAAAAATGTTTGTGAAAGGAGGATAATAACGGATTGTTTTAGGTGCACGTGGAATGCACTTATCGTCAAGTAAAGGCAACGATTATTTTATTTCTATGGCGTTATGGAATTGGATGCATCACTTGTTGTACAGAGGCATTTGAATAGACATTATACGCGGCATATAACGCTTATGGCTTTTGGGCGGAAGTACACAAAAACATGTCGATATATGCCTACACAATGATTCATATTATACTCATGTCCTTTTTTTAATTCTTGTTTCATGCTTGCAGTGAAAGTATGGTCGGTATGCTCATACCTTGGCCAACTTCCAAAATTACTGTGGCTTAGTCTGAATGTGGCTTAAAGGCTAAGTTGCGAGCACCTCAACTGCACGGATGTACATGACATCATGCCAAGGAGGTGTGTGAAAAGGTTGTCTCAGAATAGTTCAATACTCCAGAGACAGAGACTACTGAGCTGCAGGATCTAGGGAAAAGTAGGTCACTCCTGATGCCTTCTAATGCGGGCAGGCAAAGCCTGCCTGTGGAAGGCATAACGCACGTAATATGCCCTTAATCTTACCACCACCTGAATAGGGTAGTCTTAGCTATGATATCTAAATTTTTCGTGGAAGAAAGGATTGATATATCTGCTTCACATGAGCCTTAGATGTTTGAGGCAAAAACAAAAGGAGTACCAGTAAACGAAGCTCTAAGTATATCTGATCTGATGATTAGACTCTAGTGAGGCAGTGCGGATGAAAATAAGTGGTGGCACCTTTAAAACAGCAGGAAAAAGGAGTCCGAGCTTCTGGTGAAAATCAGAAATTCAAGGCAGAAAACCTAGTCCGACGCAAATACTCACAATAGAGAGTGGGGTAGCATGAAACAACTGATAGGTCTTCCACTTCAGTCGAAGTCTAGCACAGTGCATCCACTTATTTATGTTAAGTCAACAAACTTTCTTATTTGAACTTTGACTCATCATCAGTTGGCACCACGATGCTAGGGGGCTAGGTTCCGATCAAACCTCAGCTTAAGCTATTACTTTGCCATTATGGTTAGCAGTTCGATCCCGCTTATAATCCTTCACTGAACGGAGACCAATCCCTATCCAATTCCCTTTTAAAAATAATAAATTATCATGTTATCAAGGCTATTAAACTAATAAGATGACAATGAAATAATTATCAGCAATAAATTAACAGAATAACACCGTTGTCTACCATATGCCTATCAAATAATCCTTCAGCTCAGTTGCCCTGCAAGCAAACATGCAGCAATTACCATCTGTTGTACCTTTAATCCAACGGCATTTAAATACTAGGCAAACATCCTGCATAAAAAATAACATTCACTTCTATCTGTGTGTGTGTGTGTGCATGTACGAATCTAAACGGAGATTTATGAAAATTGCATCTGTGCAGTTTTTATAACGTTCAAGATTAACTTTGACAGCATTTGCATCCTTTGCGTATTCCATCCAAGTAGCCAAGTCTACACGAAGTCAAAGATTTCAACAAGGACGATTTAGGAGAAGGAGATTTATAGAGTGAATACGTTTCTCTCTAAGGAAATGAAATCCTGGATTGAGAGGCAGAAAAGGAATCGTAAATGGAAATGATGATGTCGACTATGATGGAAGGCATACACTTAAACATATAACAGATAAGTTTGTGTCTTGTAACGTTCGTATCCTTTTGATAATGATAGAAAAAAAACGTTTCCATTGTTAGGATGACTGAATGGCATTTAAAAGAATATCCTTCGATAGTGAAAATCTCCGTTAAGGAATAATTGCTTCAAGAAAATCAATGGGCGCGGCTTCATGTTTAATTTTCTTTTAATTCACCTGGTTACCTTGGAAACCCGTATTTCAAAGATTGTCAACGCCAGACCGATACTAATTTCTAAAATTATTCTCAAAAACAATAGCAAAATCCAGAAACAGCTTAATGCCCAAGCCCCATTAAAATGACAGACTTGACTGCGTCTTGTGTTTCTTTTCAGTTTTCTAAGAAGAAAATTTCCATTAAACGCCAGATTGAGGTCATCATTGACTTTTTCGCACATCCATTTGTGGGGTACATGGCGCCACGATCATTTTCCCATAAAGCTGGAGGTTTCCGTGTATGCGTGAGTTGCTATATAGACGTTAGTGCTCGTGCATAGGTGACCCGAAGGTTCCGAAGACTACGAGCGGCCGTGTAATTTTGGTGGTCAGTTGACAGTCATAATTATTGGTTTACCAAATTTGGATTGTCATGTAACATGTCCAAGTAGCGTATGACATCGTTGCGGAGTCGCAACGGTGAGCTGTAGCATGGAGGGGAATGTGTTGAATGGTTGGTGGGTGAGTGACGGAGTGACCAAATGTGGAAAATGCTATTTCAAGGAAAATCTCTGTGCTTCTGTGGGTAAGTGTTTATATGGCGGAGGATATATGAGTAGTCTGTTACTCGTGCTTACGAACCAGAAGTGCGTAGTAGCCAGTCATGCCGACATGAATGGTGATTACGGCAAATTAAGCTGTATACACGGTTTTTGGTGGCGACAATTTTTTAAGTTATGCATGTCGAAAACAACGATGTCCTATTTGTTAATCGACTTATAAGCGTAGTCTGAGGTAAATGGTGGTAATAACGTAATGGTTACCTAAAATTTGTTGCACCATGCGCCATGTTCTGTGAACAGAGTTTATCCTGATGCCTATGATAAGCTCCAATGAGTGGAAAAGGATGTCTTTTCTTTTTAGTTGGACACAGAAGGGTATTGACAGAGATCAGTGGGTACAGTGACTACTCATGTCTGGTATTAGTTTCGCTAGATGTTGAGCGCGAGTTTAATTATTTTAAGTACTTGAACGACTGCACTGAAACTTCCCTTGGTCATGAGTTGTTCATGATCTCTCTGCACGCCATGTTTTCGAAAAAATTAGTCCAACTCCCTACTCTTCATTTATCAATTGCGTGAGGAGTTAAGCCTCAATGTGGAAAGAGGTTTATTCACTTTTCTAAAGAACGACTTATTTGAATTAAAGGCCCATTGCTACACTTTGATGTCTATCTAAGTTTTTCGGAGCATTTTGTAGAGCTCAAAGTGCGGTATCGGCTTTCTAAGCATCCATGGGGCTCCAATCTTTTACAGCCGTAACAGGGTTATGTCCTGTTCTCTCTTCTTCATTTTCAGCACTTCTTCTTCCAGCTTTTTTATTCGTACGCTTTATCATCATGATGTTGTCTGGAGTGATTTCATCTACATATCTGCGTTTTCAATCTCTGACTTTCTCGAAGCCATCTGGTGTATTTAAGGACCATGTGATAAAAATTCAGCTCCATACTTTCGCTCTGTCCGATCCGCCATATGTTCGAGCAATCTAACAGGACCCTTCGCTTAATTGTATTTCTTTGAGAGGTTTTCAAGCTTCCTTTGCTCCATTCTTCGGTGCTTGAAACCTTCTTCATGTAGATCTACAGTTACAGCGAGCAAAGCCTTGTAGAGCTATGCAGGAAAGCCAACAAGTCTTGTCGCCTTGCTTGGCTTGAGTGGGCGTCGTCTTGATCTAGGCAAATTTTCATTCACTGTGCTGTTTAAAACAGCGGAACAGTGGTCCCTTAGCGGGTCTTAATCAGAAATCAGGAGAGACTTATCCAAACTTTTCACCGTCTGTGACTACCTATTAGCTCATTCGTGATTTAGTGTTTACCGCTGTCGCATTTATTTGCTGCTTCTTTAACTTGTTCAGACAGTCTTTTACTTTGCAGGGTTGGTTAAAATGCACGCATTAAGTTGTCTCCAGGTATCACCAGATGAAAACGTAATAATGACCCCTTCGCAATCTTCTGACAAGATTTTCTCCTCGAGTAAGCAACTTCAATTTTCACAGTGTTTCAGTGCACATTTATTTACGGTGGCATAGCGCTGCTGATTTTGGTATCATATCTGGTTCCTGTCGGTATTGTTGCTAGTATCTGCTTGTTATGTTATGGGAACGTAACGCTGATTGATCGCGACAAATCTTGCTCGTGTCCTAAATCTGGTCGTCAGTGTTCTCTCGCAGAAAGTTTCCCAGAGTATGAGATTTTTTGGTGGATTTGGGGTTAAAAGTTACCCCACTTCAAGCTCACGCATACTTACAGACGATTATCCCGCATAGAACAAGACAGTGTTACTTTTTAGGGACTGGAATTCACCCGGCTCAAACCACCTTATCTCGCATAATCCTAACATCTTTAGATTGTACGGTGTTTTCGAACTGTATGGAGATTATTTGTCGGGTCTAGAAGGGTCTCCACATTCCTGAAACCATTCTTTCTTCGGATACAATAGCCGAATGTCGAATGTACATATGTAGATGTGTGCTTTGGTGGACTATATGCCAGTGGTCTTGGTTGAATCATTGAAAATAAACGTGTAAACTCAAATTGCTTCCAACTTCACTAAGAGATGCAAATTTTTAAAAGATACTCGTAAATACAGAGTTCGGACAGATTAGTGTAGAAACGTGATACGTTTATTTATTTAACTCTCCCATGACAATATCTATGCCTTGCTCAGACGTTGAACAATCCCAAAACTACTTTTGCTTTTAATGTAAATTTAGAAATTAAGAACTTTTATGGGAATCTCAAGTTGTTTTTTTATTAATTTAACTTTTTCCCAAGAGGTGACATCATTTTTCTTTTCCTCGCAAAGTATTCATTGTGGGAGGCTGGGGATTACAATTTGGATATTTCAATATGGGTCATATCTGACTAAAACTTTCGAGCAAATACAACCCCCATGTCGAGCCAAACTTGTGTGTTATTTCCCCTAATTGTTTTTGAACAATCACCTACATTTTGGTGCTCTCTTTCTGGTGCATACATTAGATATGTCACTCAACAACCCCAATTGGGGAAATAAAATAGAAACTTGGTCCAACACTGGGGTAAAATGTACGTTCTCCAAAGATGCAGCCCTCTGCTGCATTCTTGGACTGTGGCCTTAGGTTAGAAGATGGACTGGGAGAGAGTCTTTTATTTTGCCCTTAAAGTTAGGTATAAGTCGCCGTCCAGGCGTGTTTTGGGGAACTTACATGCTAAAAGGTGGCGGACTGTTGATGGACGGTGGACGACTGCAAAGCACGATGAAAGGTGGATACATATTCCTACTTTTATTTACAAACAGTACAATGACAATACTTCATTATCAGCATTCTATTCGCCAGGGAACATTAGTCCATGGCCACTCAAGCATAAAAGACAGGAGAAAAAGTTTTTATTTCGGAAATAAGTGGTCACACGTCAATAAACCTGTGATCGCAGAGCATAACTGCCTAAATCAAGTTGGGGCAGAAGTTGAGGATATCAAAACCTTCCCAAATATTCGAACTATTTTCCCTCAATTTCTTAGTTTATTGTTTTTAATGGTTATCGAGCTGTGGCTTATGACCGCAGAGAATCACCCGCTCTGATCATTATTGTCATCGAAAGAAAGATATTTTTAGGTACAACGATCACTACACACTGACATCAGACATCTCATCAGACAAATAATTGCCACCATAAAAAAGTTCCACACCCTCGGTTATGAAAAGAGATGGCAAATGTGGATATGGCAGATGGGAAAACTAAGTGTTTGTGAGGTTAGGAGATTTTTATACAATTTACTAAATGTCCGTTCACCATATCACACACTTACATAGCAATCACAACGACAAGTGAGTATCATCCTACAACAGCAGAAAATCTTCATTCTTATTGAACTAATTTGTGTAGGGACGAAAATTCTGTTTTGATGCGTGGATGCTAGCTGAAATTATCGAGTCTGAATGCCTGGCGGCATATACATAACTCTCATAGGCTAACCGGGTATCTTGAAGGGAACAATTATTTTCCCTGGTTAGTAGGTGGAAATTCTCAAATGTTCATCTACCAAGTGGGATCACACTTCCTGTCTCTTCTACTTCATTGAACTGCTTTACTTCATTGCTCCTTCGTCACAGGAGGGCTTTACCTTGTGTTGAAATATGAAGAGCTCCACATCTTCGGGTTTTACTAAACAGGCAGCTGTTCCCCAACTTAAGAAAAATCATTTGAGAGAGCACATTCGAAAGGCTTGGAGGCGACGAAAGGAGATGGTATTCTCCTTGGATTGATTAGAACTGCTTCCTTTCTCTGCTCTGCTAATTGTAGTCCCATATGTGTAGCACACAATCCTGATAGCTTCGTTGCTACCACAACGAGGTGGTTTGTTTCCTTTCGGAAACACCAGTCGGTTTCTGGTCCTCATTAGATTTCTTCCAAAGTGGAAGCGGGAAGAATGAGTTGTGTTCTTCTTGTGACCCTTCCTTACTTTCAAGGGCGACTCGCAGTTTTTCCGAAAATGTTGAAGCACAGGTTTTCGTCGACTTCATTGCAAAGAGCGGTGAAGCAACACTTGTTGCTTGCACGGATGGCATCTTTCAGGTATCTTCGTCCTGTTTTAGAAGACTATTGGAGTTCCACTTGATTTCTTTGACCGCTGACTCACTGGTTTAGTTTGAAGAACTTCACTTTCCCACACCTGTACTTAACCGAAATGCAGTCTTTTCTATTGCCTTAGGCTGTAAGAAGTCAACTACTATCCGCCAAGTTATTAAAGAACTCTTTTCACCTTACATCGCTCTAAACATTCCGAAGCAACGTTAACAACTCGCAACACCATGAAAGTCTCAAATGAACTTCGTCACAGTGTTGTCGAACAAGTAGTTTCGAACAAAAAAAAAAACACCAATGTTGCGTCTCCTGCCACCATCGTTCGCTATTACTGAATTGTACCAATCAAAACACTTTTACAAGTGAACTTAACACTAAAAAACACCGTAAAGTAGTTTCATAAAGTTACCACGACTAACCACAAGAGCCAATTAAATTTTGAAAAGTTCAACAAGTGTTAAATTAAGATACATGTCACGGTTTTGGCTTAGCTTATTGCTTTCAATTAAACGATGACGTTTAGTAGACGCCATGCACCTACAGTCTTGTTACTGCTTCGATGAGTGCCTTACTGAAGTATGGCAATTGGCTTGGTAGCTTATGGACTCGTCACTTTTTGTACTCAATGAAAATTGAAAATTCGTGAATGAAGCCAAATCAATGCAATTAAATTCATGGATTACTTAAATTGAAGTGAACTGTAAGATCACTTCGTGTAATTGTTTCTGCGTTAAATGGTATCTCTTTTGTAGACGAATGCTGTCAGGCAGCTTACTGTCTCAAAATCATTACCGATAAATGGTCTTGCACTAGTTATAGCTTTAATTTTGTCATGTAAATGCATCCATTAGGTGGACATTTGTACATCCCATGGATGCTTTTTGTCTGCTTTTTTGGCGCTTTCACCCGCGTGGCGTTAACTAAGAGTCTGGTGTGAAAGTGTTGAAAAGAGTCGATGGTAAGAAAAGTTAGTGACCTTAAATAAAATTAGAACTCATTTGTAAGGCAATGGAAACAAATGTCCTTAAGCTGTAGTAAAGTGGTATTAGTCCTCCGAACATAAATCTTTTAAAGTGGCATCTTACGAGTACGAGAGATGGGAAATGGTGTGGTGGAAGTAAGAGCTTTTGCACTCGATACCACCCTCGAAATATTGCTCTGAAATGTACGCCTTTTTATCTCAAAGAAAATTTCAGGAATGGAGAGAAAAACTCACTGAACACGCCAGCGTCGAGTCTATGTACCGTCACTGAACCCTAAATACTAGACATAAGAGAGCAGTTTTTGTCAACCAAGTATGGAATCGGCTCAAAAACCAAACACGCAGTTGGTGCAGGTGTTTTCTATTATAGACTTAATCTTAAGCCCTCTTTCCATCTTCCAAATTATTGTAGCGTGTTCCGGGCGGAAATAATGGCGATTAAAGAAGCCCTATCTTGGCTACACAAAAACGCTACATCTTTTAGAGATATCTGCATCTTTTTAGGCAGCCAAGCAGCAATCAAATCCCTATAATCGACCACTATAAATCCTTTAGTAGCTCTAGACGATAAGGCGATGAACTCGCCAGGGGCGATGAACTCGCCAGAATAGGTATACCAATCGCTACTCCCAAACTTAATCTTTAACTGGTTGCTGTCGAGAGTTCAAATCTTAGGTGGACAAGTGGATCAACATGTCTAGCGACAAAACAGATTTGGCCGAAGCTGGATCTAAAACGCTCTAAGAACTTGATTTCTCCCAACAGATTGCCACAATAGGTGTCATCACTGGACACTGTCTAATAGGCAAGCATGCTACAAGACTAGGCCTTTTTGCGAACGACTTTTGTAGAAGCTGCATGGGTGAAGAAGAGGAGGAAATTATTCCTCACCTTCTTTGTTTCTGGCCAACTCTCTCCCGTAGAGGGAAGCTTCACTTAGGATCCCCCTATTACAATTATATTGGCGACCTGATCGATATCAACATTAAGAGCCTCCTACGCTTCATATGAAGCTCAAAATGGTTTAACGAGTAGATAGAGAGAAACTTTCTCCTATGATCCACGTGGTATCACAATAGACTAACCATTGGTCTATATGTACGACCACATCTCCGAGCTAGGAAAATAATGTTGAAGCCCTTCGAGTGACTGGTGTAAAAGAAATGAAGACTAGCGTTCATTCGCTATTTGCGTGTTCGCCGGCGAAGGCTGTACATCCTCGAGGAGCTATTTTTTCTTGTAGTAGTACCATTGGTCCCTTCTTCTTTGAAATGTTGCTGGTAATAAAGTTACCGTGGACGGAGTGCGATACAGAGTCTTCGACTCTTTCTAGATCGACTAGACTATAACCTTCCTTCCGAAGTTCTCGCAGGTGGAGAGAATCCTGATTCAACTCGACATAGGAATCTGGGGTAGCTACTAAGGATTGTGCTGACTTTGAGGAACATTGAGGATTAAGGCCCGTTTCCATGGAAAATAAAGTAGGTTTTACCGACAGCAAAGTCAGAGTCTCGAGAATTTGCTTGGATGTCATCGTAGCAAATTACTTTCAAAACGGTTTGCTGTTCGAGAAGATGAAGATGGCATGATGCAACTCTGGATTAAAAGCAGAAATATCTACCTGAAGTGTATCACAATCCTTGTATATTTCCCAATCAACCCTTGGACGAATGACTACAGACTAATATCCCTCGAAGCAATACCTGTGTATTTGCATTAAATTGATATAAAATCGCACTCACTTCCAACATCTATAATTTTGGTCTATAAAAACTTGGAACATTCACTTAATTGATTGATCGACTATGACCGTGCCGTTCCGACTACTGAAGTTAACCAAAAGATATCTTTATTAATATCTTTTACCGATTGTCAAGAAAAAAAAAGGCAAAAAACCAAGGAAAAAAAATCTCGTACTTATGTAGGCGCCACTAATTTCTTATTCGACTCACATATCTACCACATAACACCGCCGATACATCCATATATGGAAGGCACCGGCTCATTCGATTTTAGTTACAGGGAGACATAATAATAGCAGAAAAATTATCTATTCCGACCAATAACAAATTGTCAGCCAACGGCACATAAATATCAAATGAAAATGAGTTGAGAGGAGAAAACCCGCGATAAAAACCCGACAAGAAATCGAGTTAACTCGCAATATCAGGCGCATAAAATTGCAATGAAAGTCTTGACTTTTTTTTTTAGTTACCACTTGTGCAATATGTAAACAGCACCGGAGTATGCAGAAGCTCTTTGGGACAACAGTAGCCGCCGCAACTGACGACAGATGCAAAAACTTGTGTTGTACTCGTGGTAATTCAAAATTTAATTGATCAAGAAAATTACTTAAAAATTCCCCTGAACAAGTGATTTCGATAAGTTTTATTGACCGGAATGGGTGGCACTACACCTGCATGCTGAATGGGTGATTGTACGCCCCTGTACCACCTATCAAGCAGCCGCAGACATATGTATGTACATATTTCTATAACTACATGTGCATGCTTAATATATTTAAATTAATCGTTTCAGACTGGGGATATCAGTAGCAGTAGTAGAATCAAAATGTTGATGTCACGCTTCAGAGTTTCGTAGAGAAAATCAGACAGATGAATGACGACGTTGATTGGTTGAATACAAGAAGGCATGAGCATGAGTCAGGCATTCAGATGGCGTTTGGTAAATAAATTCGCCATCAGTGTCATATCGAGAGGCAGATTAAAAGAGGAAGGTCAACTTGTGACTCTGTTTGTTGTTTTAATAAAACGATGGTCAGGCTGTGGGTCTACCAGATGCCTATGAAAACATAGATGATAATAAACTCAAAGAAATTTAAAATATGCGTGGGTACACGCCACACACTGTGGCCTAAACATCAGCCCAACAACCAAGAGATGTCGTTGGATATCGACTTCCAGAAAAAATCACTACCTCATGCTCAAGACCTTAAGTTTGACTTGGAATTTTTAATTTAAGGATTTTTGTGTAATTTTTTTTAGTTAGGTTGTAATTGGACTGCAGCAGCCATGGAGTCAATCATGAATATACTCCCTAAAGGATTAGAGGTGAAGAGACCTTAGGACATGTCATCGAATGGACCGCAACGGGACACATGGCCATCTGGAAGGAAGTACAGACGACCCCTGGACTCGTTAGGCATTCGAATAGTAGGGAAAACAATTTCAACATAAAGTATACAGTTCTGTTCCCCAAACGCGAGGAATGGCAGCAGGGCACTGCCTAGAGGTGTACACCGATGGATCACATATCGACGGAGAATCGGGGGCGGGGTGTACTGCCGAACGCCACCTCTCAATTACGCAGTCCATCTGGAACGGTTCGTGACTATCTTTCAGGCAGAGATTTTTGCTATACTTAAGGGCGCGGAATGATTACTTAGTACCGGAACCCAAGGTAATAGCGTTAACTTGAACAGTCAAGCAGCTCTCAAGCCTCTGCGAATGCCCTGCAACAGGGACGCTAAGATACAAACACCTGGGAAGACACGTCCTACCCGGACTGAGTTATCTTAGACGACACAGTTTCGGAAGAATCCTTGCGTTCGTTAGAAATACAGGACGTTTCTCGGAACAGTGAAACCCATCAGACTCTCCATCCCCAAAGTAAACCACTCTTAGATTACATCCTCCCCTACCCCTATTTACCAGACAGCTTCGTAAGAGGGGGACGCAACTGGCCCAAACAGTGGCCTACGTGATGAGGACACTCCTCATCCTCCCAAACCAATCAACCAACCAACCAATTGAACTGGTTCCGCCAGAAATTGTTGGGCTTTAAGAATTGAATACTTTTGATCCTTTGACAAGACTTTCCGGAAAGCCCTCAATGATACCAGATAATCCCAAGGATGGCAGAAATATTATATATTTCCACAGAGATACACAATTATAGGGAAGCCGGAAAAATATAAGAAGTTTTGGGAATTTGGATCAGCCTTAAACAAGGTCTGGTTCAACAGATACTTCAAGGAAATCATTACGGCTAAGAGCCTATAGGCCCTGGAGTTCCACCCCAACCGATCGAAGGAGAGCCAGCTTCACTACTTTGCGAAACAGATGCAATGAAACTATTGATACGACCGGTAAGAAATTTAATCTATTGTGTCTTCTTCCCCTTATCGAAAGAGGACGGATCCCTAGCCACATTACCGAATCACGTCTTTTTGCAAAAACGTTTTTAACCGATTCGACACCAGATCTGATGAAAATGAGGTCATCGAAAGTGCAGACTGGCGTACCGTTTTGGTGTCATGTGATTGGGAGTATCCTTACACATCTGCAAGCAAACCACCGATTCATGCCAGCCATAGCCCTCAAAATTTGTGCGTCTTACAGAACGAAGTCTCCACCATTCATCAAACCGTTGCCTGGTTAACGATTAATAATATATCGCAGACCTATATCGTTACAGTTTGGTGCAACCTTGCAGATTAAACTGACATTATTTGCTAAGTATTTTACTTACGCCGAAGCGATAGATAAGGCCAACCATTAGTAGCTATTGTGAACCTGATCAATAAATTTGAGTCAACAACGCAGATAAGTGATGTGAAGACTCCAACTCGAGGGCGTAAAGTCGCTAGCCGAAGTAACTTAATCCTACTATCAGACAGAACAGTAGAGTTTATTCCATTCTCTTTTATGCTTGGCTCTCCATTCCGCAGCGGACCTCGAACCTGCACTTCAGGGTTGCCTTCAGAGGGCCACATAAATTTGAATAAATAAAATAAAGTACTGAATTTGTCTCTACGCAGATATGCACTGGTAGCTTCTACCACAGTTAGCCCACAGTTAGCTTCACTGTATGGTGAATAATTTTGAGTCATTTCAGAACGACCTTCTGTACAATTCCAATTCCAAGTTCCATTCATAGAATAATGCTTGACCCACATGACCCATCTACTCTTTTTGCCGCCTTCACAAAAACACAATGATTTTAGTTCATTACGAATATTTATCTATGCAGCGCATTTGTACACTATTAGCAAGCTAATGCAAGCAAATTCCACTAACCAAGTCATGACGGAATGTGCTAATGGATTTCTAATATCAACACTCAGAATGCACCTCAAACGTTCCGCCAGTATCCACCCATACCCGACCTGACTGACTAACACAACCAAAAATTGTAATTTATTGTAAAGCGACTACCTGGCGCCTGAGATACGTGGCGATTGTTAAGAGCTCATTTTCACATCTACTGCCAATTGCACACCCCAACGAGTTCCTTGCGTACACTCGTTTGTCAAATCTAAATTACAAAACATTAATCAAGCATTCCATATACTCTACTGGCTAAAGGGACATGATGAATAATAAACTTTGCTCCAGTCTAGTACCGACCGACGCACACAATGCGAGTACCAGGCCTAGGCTGTATTTTTGACAAATTTCCCTAAATTTGTCAATGTTGGACGTTGGCAGCAGGTGAAGGCAGCTCCAGTGTACTTTCTCTTTTTTCTTTTAATTATTTATTCTGGCCCGCATTTAAATGGACTCTTTCTTTTCGACACACGTACATACGTATACATAGCTTGGATAGACACCTAGGAGGAGCTTACCATCAGCCTTATCGTCTCTCATACTATGGTGGATACCCACCACTCAAGTATTGGATGGCAATGTAGCTTTGTAAATGATAAACATTCTGAAATTTAAAAAAATGTGTGCAAGGGAAGGCTTACGCTCATGTCTCATCCTTTCCTTTCCTGCCATGGACGAGCAGTGAATAATTATGTGCTACGAAGCACGTGGAACAATCCTAATTTTTCTTTTCACCAGAATTAGGTTGACTACGTCCGGTGGATCATAAATTGGCTTTTCGCTTATTAGACGTTGATGACAGAATTTGATGCTTTGAATTGCGTGAAAGTTGTATCCTTCAGGAAATATTTTGGTCCTGGTTTGAGGTGGAGTATAATTTAAGAGAGTTCAGATAGACACTGCCACTTAATGTCAATCTTAGCTCTTGAATACTGGAAACGTGTGTTATTGATGTCCTTCAAACGGCTTTTGGCTGGAGGAGGTGTTGAGGAATTTTTTGAATTTAAAATATTTACAGCTGTAAATTTTAAAATACTTTTAAGCAAGTACATGTACTTATTCTCATTCCCATCGCACTTTGCAAAGTGACCGCGAGCACTAATTGGATCTACATGTCTGATGCTGAGCTGCCCAGTGCAAAACCTGAATATTTTCATAAGCAGAATGGAGCGTTATCCTTTCTGAACACAATTCTTCCATGGAATGATGCCTGCAAAACTAGGAGTCCCCAAGCTCTGTAATGCGACCTTCAAGTGCAATATTCACATTGGCTTTATATCGCTTACAAAATGATCAGAATTTGTCTGGATAGCCTTTTAAGTTTTTAAAAAGACAATTTGAGTTGATTTGTTTTTTTGATTTGATTTGACTCGTCTAACCAAAAACATTATGTGGGGGCTGTGACGAGGTGTTTAGTGCATTGGACTACTCATTAAAACTGCTAAAGGTTCTTTCACGATCCACCTATCGCGAATATCTGACAAACATCCGAGTGTAGTAAGTCGGCATCAGACTGTAGATCCGTTGCATTCGTACGAAAATATAGCATGCGAAATACGAATGACTTAACGAAGCTAATCACTAGAGCGTATGTATGTAGGCCAACATACACAAAATATTTATTTCAAATGACGCAGCACTAGATAATCAGAGTCTTTTCGGTTCATTGCAGTACTAGGTAGTAACTCATCTTTTGGTGCAGTAGTTGAAGATACTAAGATCTTAATCGTTCCTCTTTCATGCTTTGATCTCGCTGAAACGCTGGTAGTATCTGACCCAAGCAAATGATTATGCAGTACCTAATACACCGGTGCCACCTCATACTGGGAATACTTTTTTTGCTGCTTCATTTCAATATCATTAACAGAAACTTCTTCCTAATCCTTTACATAAAAAAACTTTAACCCCTGGCAGTCGCTAGATTAATTCCGCTTTAAATTCTTCTGAGGTAGTCAAACGTACATTCAGACCGACACTTATGTAGTTTCACTGGCTTTAGGGAGCAAACCCACAAATAAATACACTCTCAATCTATATTAACATCAACAATTTATTATCCTTGGTGTACACACTTATTGATGTTCACTTTATATTCAGAATTCTTTGGGCATTCACCATGGATTGGACGTTCAGCTGTACACTGTTTACCATCTTTGTTAAATCCAGAAGGACACGATTGGCCAGCAACAACAGCAATCAAAGCCATCACGAAAACCAACACCCAGGAGAAATTCATTCTAAAACAAAAGTATTCAACTGATTAGAAATTTTTATTGAAATTATTTGAAAAAAATACGCACTGTATGCAGTTGTTTACGGTTTAGTATGTAGAATATGTCTAACACTGAGCACAGGTTGAAGCACAGATTTATAGGCGTCTGATCAGATAAGAAAACCGTTCAAAGCTCTGATTGAAGGTGTCAGCCGAGATGATTTAAATTATCAAAGCGAGGGGTTATCAATTCTGCGAATTTTTTTATATTCTTAGAAATTATACGATTTAGATGAAAGGAAAAATGTTTAATTAAATTTATTGGAGTTGTGATTATTATTCAAATAGAATTTTCTGGGTCAGGGGAATTTTTGAATTCGCATACCGTAAATAAGCAAAGGTTTAGTATGGTGTTTGCAATCTATAACAACGCCGATTAAATAACATCTGCCTATCTGCCTACATATATCGACTTTGGCCTGAATAGAACTGCCATACTGCTGTGAACCTGTGACGCTTAAAGATTTGGGACCATGCTTTCAGTATTAGTACATGTGTAAAGGGTCTTTCGATAAGGGCTCTAAGACGTTAAAATAAAGACAGCTGTAAGTGAGTTCTGGTCGAAACCTTTCTTTCAGATTAAAGTAAATTAAGTGCCATTATACCAATTTTGTTTCGGCAGCGGTAAGTCGATACATATTTCCGGACCGTCATTGAGAAATATCGCCTGTATAAGAGAAATTTGTACAGCGTTTTCATAGACCTCAGACCGAGTACCGAGGGTGCTGGTATGGCAGTCACTCAGAAGTCAATTAGTTTCTGAACATCTCATAAATTAAGTGCGTGACACCTATCGTTGGGTAACAACCCAAGTTAAGTACGCCTGTGGGCTTACTGAAAAATTTGAAGTCAAAGTGGGTGTCCATCAAGGCTATTCAATTTTGTGATGGACCTTCTGACCCGCGAAATCCAAGGAAGTTTACCGTGGATATGGCCTGAAGATAAGCCGATGGAAGCTCGGTACAGCTAAAAATAGGTGGCCAGCTCATCAAAGAATCAGACAATTTTAAGTACCTTGGATCATATGTCAGTGGGGATGGGTCACTTGAGAAGGAAGTTGCTCACAGACTCCAGTGTGGTTGGCAAAGCTGGCGGGCCGCATCTGGCGTACTATGCGATAAAAAGATCCCACAGCAGTTAAAAGGCCTCTGAGTGCTGGGCAGCACCTAAGAAACTTGAAGAAAAACTACATGTTGTTGTTGAAATGCGCATGCTTAGGTGCGCCAGTGGGGTAACAAGTCAGGAACAAGCATATCAGAGGCAGCAGTAAAGTCACCCCGATCTGTGTAAAACTCCAAGAAAACCTCCTCCGATGGTATGGGCATGTTATGCGGAGACCGGAAGACCACGCAGTAAGGCAAGCGATGGACTAGCTAGACATAAGAAGGGGGACCAGGAAGACCACCCAAAACCTGGAGCAACACCATAGAAAAAGACATGCGGGAGAGGAATGTGGACGACCATACAATTCAGGAAAAAACAGCCTGGTGATATCGGACTAAGGCTAGGACAAAGAAGAAATGCCATTACGTCTTGACTGCAGGACGTTTGTTAAATATCAGCGAGAGGTTAGATCTTGAAGAACTTTATTTTCTAAGTACATTATTGAAAGTTCGCAAAGCTGGCATGCTTATGGGTAACAAAAGCTATCCGCTTTTGCTGATGTTGACCAAAGTGGGCGTGAAAACCCAACCACCTCAGCTCGTCGGAGAGCTTAACAAGTGGACATCAGTTGTCTTTTTTTTAGGAGGTCCAAGACCAATCGCTTCTCTAACGTTTTTCAGTGTGGGCATTAACTGAGTTAAAAATGACGTCCACTTTGGCCTCAATTTATCTTCGAAATTTAACCCTTTTTTATTGACAAAAGGATTTTGAGTTTCAAAAATCCGCACTTAGTCATAGAGAATGCTATATTTTCATGTATCCTCTAAGAGTGACTGTTTGGTAAGAGTTTTTCGTATTATTGGTTCCTACGTTTTGAAAATAAATCTAGCAAGAGCGTGACTGTGAACGGAGTGATCTACAGAGACATGAAAGTTGAATTTTTGGGGCCGCAACTCGATGGTTTTCACAATGTTTCACACCAGCCGTCAAACAATGACTTTTTTGCATACTAATTTCGGGTCTTGTGTTCTCTGCCGTTTTTGCCACGTGCCTAGGCCACCGTGCAGCTGCAATTTGACGCAGTTAGATATAATTTTTTGTGAGTAAATATTAAGGACTGTTGTTATCAAAAGATCCACAAACTTTTTACGCACTCAAGGAAAATATCCTAGTTCTTCCCGAACTCTCTTATACTCTCCAATAAAGTAACGATTGACAAAGTAACGAGTGACTAATTTTTGTAACACAACTGTAGCCGGTGAATTCTGGTTATATTTACAGAAATCTTACGTTCAATACGTAAACTAAAATATTGCGGTGCACACATTAATTTTAGTTCTGATTTTTTCGATTAAAGTTTAAAATTTTTCCTAAGACAAGGTCACGGAGACCTTGCTGTTGGGAGATAGTTTTGCTTCCAGATATTTGCAGCAACAATCTGCGTCAAATTGAAGTTCTTTTTTTTATTCATGTTTTGTATTGTTTTTGTTTCCACAAGAGAATTTATCTCGACGTTATGTCGAAAACAATAAATAGAATCCACTTGGATGATTGCATTGTGAAGTTGGACCTTCGTTATACGTAGCCACTGGAAAGCCATAATCAAGTTCCTTTTTCTCTGAATTTTCTACGTTTTTTCATCTGTTTTCTCTTTTTTGTAGAATTTTTGCCTGCTCTTGGATAATGTTTTTTAGTAACTTTTAGTTTTGTACCATCAAAGGAGATAACCAGGCAAATCGGAAAGTGGGACAGATATTTAGAAAAAGAAGTTTTTCCTTGTAGTAAAAGTTTTTCATTTGTAGGATATTTTGCCTTTGCTAGAGCGGCTTGTTCATTTTATCTGATGAATTTCTTTTGTTAAATTTTGCTGAACAAGTCCGTTTAAAAAGTGATATTGAGTTTGCTTTTACTGAGATCCTTGAAAGGTATTTGTAAAGTTTTAGATTTTTAACGGTCAACTTTTTGGCAAACGACATTTTTTTTAAGAGCAACAGCTAGTTAAGATGTGTTGATGGATATGTATAGGTGGGGAGTGTCTTGGAATAGGCGTAAATGTATTGGCTTTTGAAGCCCAGGTTTATTACTGTCTTTCAAAGGGAACCGCTGCATCAGAAGAGGAAACTAGAAAAAGGAATGATTACAGCAGATTCCGTATCTACAAAGGCAATCTTTTCAAGGAACTTTTCTATTCCAAAATCTGTGACAATAGGTTTTTAATAAAAAAACTTATAGCTACTCCTATGGGCGTAAAGGTTTTGCGACCAATGGGATTTGTTAAACCGTAAGCCATCTTTAAGCCAGCAGTAGTTCCCTTTTCCTAATGAACTACTACTACGGAGGAGTTCGTTAGGTTTTTTTTCGAGCTTACATGCTCATATACATAGTGTGTATTCAAGACAGAGGCGGCAGAGATGATTGAAGCAATATAAAACTGATTTTGAGTTAATCAACTGGGAGCTCAGAGTCTTGAGCGCCGCTTGACTATCCGTGAGTATATGATGGCACCTTAAATGACTGAGTGTTGGTTGACCCCGGTTCATATTTCGGTGGCATAAACTTCAGCCTGAAAAACTCTAGGACTTCATCAAAGTGGTTTCGAAATTTTGACTGAAATAACGAAACTATGCAGTAACCAAAAAAGTTTGGCACATAAATAGTATAAATTGAGTCAAGTTTTGGTCTGTTCCTTTTTATGTTCGGTGTCTATCCGACGGGGCTCAAACTTGCACCGGAATACTTACGAGTAAAAGCACTATTTACTGTCCAAAACACAAAATCTGAAAATGCAATAAATATTCGCTCATTAACTCAGACTGGCTTAACCTATGGAACCATTTAAGCGAGCATATTTGCATAGAAAAATCAATTTTATCGAATGCCGGCAACCGGAAAAAGTTCATAAAACTCTACCAGCAGCAGGGAACTTCCATGAGGACTAGATTAATGTATGTACGTACAAGTACCTTAACTTCTAACATTTAAAATGCATGTTAGAAATCTGCAGAATGGAGTGAAACAAATTAGAGGACGAAAATAGTGCATCCGGGCGAAAATTAAAATTACTGCCATCACAATGACATTTCCAACCATGGCAAAGTCTTTGACAGGACCACTGGTGAAAAAGAAACTCCAAATCTACCAATCTAGCATATAGCACCAAATGTTGGTGGCAGGATTCAGGTTTTGCCATAGAATTCCGTTCTAGGGGTTTAAAGGAATTTCCTTGCACACTGGAATTTGGTTAAAAGGGTCTCTGTGGAAAGTTTTTCCGGAAATCCCTCAAGCGATGTTTCTTCTTCCCGCCACCCCACCCTTAAAATCAGGCACACAGTAAAACATTCTCCCAACGGGATAATGGGTTCCATTGCGGCGGTCTGCTTCAAAAGTACTAGATGTTCGAGAGAAGTTTCCTTGTCGCCGGAGAACGTTTTTTGGGTGGGAGGTTCAAAGTTTTCACACACAGTGAACCGGAATACCATCGCCCGCCGCTGAAGTCGTCGTCCATCATAAGGCGAAAAAATTTCTCAAAACTTTGTGCGACAAAATAATCTTTTGATAAATGACACTCTGCCTGAAAATAACTGTTGCGAGGATATTTCATATATTTTCCATCTAGTAATTGGAAAAAGGAAACTATTTGAGGTATTTTATCGAAGTTTTCTCTGTTTTGGTTGCCCCCTATTTGGTTGCATGCTATGATTCGTTTTATTTTCACACTTGACACCCTCCCTACCTCACACCGTAGTGGAATGTGAAATTTTGAAAAATTTTAAATCGGAAGGCTTTCGTGACGGTTTAATAGCAGTCAGTGTACCCAGATGGTTGTCGCAAACTGTTGATGGTTGATGTAGTGTTTTAGGTTTGGACTGTGCAGACTTATAAAAATGTCAAAAGGATGTACGAAGAGTGCTCTTTGATAAATGATCCAATTAGTGTTTGCGCAGGAAGCGAAAGCGGCATTGAACTTCTAAACGAAATACGCTTTAGCAACATGCGGCTATTATAAATCTGGCTTTAATTTGTGGTATGCGTTGATGAAAAATAGTTTTGTTCATTGGTCCATTATATTCAACTCCAAGTGAAGACCACCTAGTTATATAGGATATCGATGCAATGAGTCTTTTCCCAAGCCCATTCCTCGTTCACCAATTATTTATCTTATCCAAAGCTGGTTCCAATTCTTTTTTGTTCCCAAAGTTCTCGAGACTAGTACATCGCCTGCCTACATACTTTTGGATGTGAAACTGAAAATTTTGGACTTTAGCGTGCAGTGAGGCAACAAAGCGTCACAATGAGGGAGAAAGAACTCTACCTACAGATAGGCCTTTGTCAACCTCTACCGTATCTATTATTGTATATGCCTTCAGGCAGAATTACAAATGGAATCGAAGCGTTGTCAAGCACACCTAGAGTATAGTACCTTTCTTCTAGACCGAGTTCAATCTAGAAGGTTAGATCATATAAGGTAGATTCGCAGGTTCGAATAAGTATGTTATTATTTCTTCTTCAATGGCGGTTGCATCTTATGTATTTCCCTACCATACGTTGGTGACAGGTTGAAAGGTCTGAAACTTTTCGTCAAGGTATAGTTTTTTCCATCTAGTTTGGGAGTGAAAACCATTTCGACATAATAAAAAAAGGCGTCACCTGACCCAAAACTAAGCCCTAAAAGCTATACATTTCTGAAATACCTTACTCAACCTGGCCGTTTCCTCCATCTTATTGGATTACACAAAGAGTTGTAATGGGATGTCTCTTTCAGAATCTTCAAAAGAAACGCGACTGGTCGATTTGTGTCCGCTACGTACATATCTGCTACTCTTGTTGTCATCCTCGGTAATGAGAATGGTGCAGACTACCTGAACATAGCCCGCGAGAGCATATACATATTACTTTAGACAGTAATTTTCTCTGAAAAAAACTGGACCTCCAGGAGTTGACAGAGTAGAAGAGTGCTAAAATGCGTTGCAGAATCTCGGACAGGACGCTCCTTCACTCTGTTGCAACCGAGCTCCCTACTCCCCAAGCACCTCTTCTACATAGATATTGCTACCTTCAATTTTGAACATGTCGTGCAATCGGTTCACTATTTCGTTTTGTTCGCAGAGGACTGGCCACTCTCTAGTTTCCTAAGTGTCAGTGATGGCAATAGTAATGCATTCAAAATATGTCGGCTATGTACTAGGTACATATGAATAAGGAAACAAAAATTTATGAATACAATAAGCCAAGCACTTCTTAGCCTTAAAAGCAAATTAATGAAAAGCAACGGTCAACGGCACAACGGTAGGCATGATGTGGAAGCCTAAAATCTCTATCTTTTATCCTTCTAATTGTCCTAAGGTATGAAGTAAAAGAAATTAAAAACAGAACTACCAAAAATGGAATCCATAAAGGTAGAATCCATGCACTCGAAATTGTTTGTTAAATATTCATAAGGACTGCAGTTTGCACTTACGAGTATATTTGCTTCTACATTATTGAAATATCCAGCGGATGCCAACGGTCTGTGTGTGTTTTTTTTTTTCATCCTGCTTGGTGCAGTACGCGGTCACATATGAACTCGTATTCATGAAACAAGACCACAATCATTGTTTTTGCAACACGTAACAATTGTACATTTTGCTAATTAAATATTTAGGCGGCAACATTTAAGTGAAAATGAAAATAAATGTTCAGTAAATGTAAAAAGTTTTATTTTGGTCGGTTTACTGCAGAGGTCACTTTGAGTGGCCAGGTTATCTGAAGGAATTTCAAAAAGATAAAACAGTACGTTAGTGAGCTTGAAATAAAGACGAACTATAATGGTATCCTGCTGCCAGCTGCAGTGCAAGCATGAGGTCAGATTGGTTATCTCCGCTAAGTCTTGTGTAGAGGCGAAAATGCAACTTCGACCTGTACGCGGGGTGCTTCTGGATAAGGCAAAATGCATGCTTATGACGAGCCATGACGTCATGTGATCGACTGGCTGAGCTATCTATTTTCATTTTCAGGAAGCATGTAGCAGACTATGCAACGAGTGTCTACCTAGAACCGACTGGAGACATCAAACAATGCTAATTCTAAGAAATCGTTCTTCGCCGTTTAGCCCTTTAAGTGCGAGGATTTCGTTGGTGAGACTAGCACCAAATACGGTGGCTTATAGTACAAACTCTTACATCTTCATATCCAAAAGCGAGAAGTCTGGAAGTCTGCCAACAGAGAAGAGCTACAGAAAGAACTAGAGCCGCTCGTCAACTCTATGAGCAAGAAAAAGACTAAAATGCATTCTTGGAAGGAAAAAAGGATACAAATACATACATACATATTGATATGTGTATAATTACTACGGAGGTCCAGAATCTCAGAAAAGGACGTGAGAGTAACCTAAATTTTCGCTTTCTACAGGTAAACCACTGTAACCTCAAGGCTGAAATGTGGTGGGTACCAACTGCTTCAATTCGTTTAAAGCTGAACTGTTTAGGGCTGGAGAAGACTACTTCGTGAGAATGCATGTGGCAACTCATCAATAAGATTGGAAATGTGGTTGGATGAAAGTATGTTTAATGATTGGAGCCTTCACAGTGTTTTGCCGATTTATGGGGAGAAAGAACGTCTTACTTGTGCTACGTGTTTCCGCATTAGTCTCCTAAGCGTCGTCTATAATTTGGTAAAGTGCTAACCCCTAAGGACTTTGTCTTAGACAACAAGAGGTTCAGGCATTATTTTTTGTAAAGCAGGTCACTGACTTAGTTAGATCGTCAAGACTGATATAGTTAAATAAACCGAGCAGGGGTTGGTGCCTTGGCTAGCGTTTTTACGTGATAAAGTGATAAACTAGGAGAAGTCACCGGCGAATGCAATGATTGATAGCTATAATTTTGAGGTAAACATAGACTTCGTCTACCTGGGTTCCAAATTTTCATTCTCTATCACAAAGTCCATCACAAATCTCGCTACTAGTGCATTGTGGACTATTTTTACGCCTGTGGGGTTGAGCTAGGGTTTTTAACCACAAAAACAGTGCACTACTTACCCATGATCACATACGCAACCATTAACTGGTGGCCAAAAGTACGCGAGCAAACTATGCAGATACTTGGGATGCTTCGTAGAATTGTCTATCTTGGTATTACAAGCGTTTTGTGTACGTATCCTTCAACATCAGTACACGCTATGGTTAGACTTCACTCAGACAAAGCAGGTGTTGTCAGCGAATTTGATGCTTTGGAAATCCAATGATGTCTTCTGCCACTTAAACAAGATTTAAACCCCCAGCCACTAGCGTTAAAAACTAATGTGCAGGATTCCTTGACCGATGTAAGAAATCTGTCATCCGCTCTGATCTGACTGCGAGATATAAGACGTACATTCGCTTCAAGTTCGAGTACAACGCCCCAAATGATCTGCTGCGGCCAAAACCACATTGCATCTGCTAAATAGGATTCAAAACCGCATGTTTAAGGAAATAGAAGACATTATCATGGCGGAGTCTATTTTAAAGACAACAAAAAGTTTTACTTTGACGCTGGTGTTTTCAAGGCCGAAATATGTCTCATGCAAAAAGGGTTCATCCTAATCTTAGGCATCCTGCATCGTAGGATAGCGTAGCAGATTGAGCAAATGGATCCCTTAATTTGTATAATTTTCGGTTTCCCTTTAAAGCTCGTCCCACTTCCAACTTAAGACATCGCACTCTTCAAAGTGATGGCAGACTTCCTTTATTTATATCATTACGCCCACATCTACATATATACACCATTCATAAAATGCTCATCTCAAAGGGGAGGAATGCATTTCCTTTTCACTTCTTCGATGATTTCTTTCGTCGTAAACGCCCCCTCACACCCATGCCAACTTTAATATCTAGATATTAATCGTTCATTTGAATATAAAAATGCGCACATTTCGCTGCACTCCCTATTTGAATATCCTGCTCTTACCGTAGAATGGTTTCTTGCTCTGTGTGAATTTTATTATGTTTTTGTCTGTTGATACGCTTGGGGAACAAATCTATTGGGTTTAGAAGTCCTGATTCTATACACTTTTTAAATTTTTTTTTTTTTTTTTTGCATTTTGCATCATCGTTTTTCGCATTTAGTGTTTTCAAGATGAAATTGCGGAGAGCGATTTTAGTTTGCTCTTTTCTATTGTTTCACTCTGCATCCTTTGGCGCATTCATTCCCTAGTATAACCCATACACGTCGTCGTACCCTGGTGAATGTAATGCAAAATACAAGAGGAAATTGAATAGAAATTGTGAAAATTGAAAGACTAAGCAAAAAGTGATAAAAACGACGTTCATCCGCTTGCACTGCATTCTAATTGAATTCTTGTAGGGACATGTGCAAATATTGGCTGCCAGTATTACCAGTTGCAGGGAATGCCATTAAGTCTCCCTCCTCTCTATGGCCTTGACATTTCTTTTTTTTTCAGCTTTTTTTTTTGCATGCTTTTTTGTTTCCTTTTCTTTATCCTTGTTTTAGCAGTGTTGACTTCAGGACCTGGAGGAGCTATTTTATTAATAATTGATTATTGCTTTTCACATTGTTTGGGACGACACCAAAGACAAGTTAAATAGAAAGTTTTTCTGTTTATTAAAATATTAGATACCGAGTAAATAAACAGAGGAGTTCGAAGTGAGCACATGACCTTAGGAGGGATGTCTTTAATTTAGGTTATGGAACATGGGGGTTAATGGGAATCTTTAATGAAATAAATTGGAAATGCCTTGTAGTTGCGCTCGTTGTCTTATTGTATATAACTGTCTTACGAGTAACTGCCAGTTGCAGAAATTCCTTCAAGAACATGACATTTTATCCGAAATGAAGTTGCAATCAAGACATGAGAGGTAATACTCTTCGGAAGCCACAACTTACCTCAAAAATAGTAATTCGTGGATTAACGCACTGTCCTGTATTCTATTTGGAATGCTTAAGGTAAAAATCATTTTCTACGATGTCTGCAAGCCTAGTACAATATTTCCTCGACGACAAGGACGTGAATGCTTGCATACCACAGCGGCAGAGATGTGACCGAATTACTCATTAAACGAATATCCTGCCAAGGGGGGAAAAATAATTTCCTTCAATTTCCTAGATTTTCCAGACGGAATTTTTTTTTCTCGCGGGAGAGGCGCATTTATAATCCTGCAATAGTGTCCCAGGATGCCTACAATCGCCTTTTTACTTGGCTCCTAGAATTACGGACATTCTGGGAGTACATTTCAGGAACTAGTCTACCATTGCAGCTTCAGGTAGTATACGGTTCGCTAATATTTTCATTTCCCTGCTTAAATTCTTCCTATAAGTCGGGTTGCGCTGCAAGGCGTAAGGCTCTTAATTCCCTCAATTTGTGTGCTGACCTCTTAGTGCGAGGCAAACCTGTTTCTGACAATTGCATGCATATGCATGAAGTGTAGTCTCAGTCTCAGAAGCCTTAAAAAACGGGATAGCTCTCATTGGCACTAACTTTTTAAGATACATGAGAACCAAAACGCACACTCTGAAAGAATTTTGACTGCGAAGTGGAGGAGCCTATTTGAATGAAGTCAAAAAGTACCTTCGGGTTAAAGGACCAATTTTTACAGACCTCAAGTAGGGAGGTATGTAGACAGTAAGAAGGTAGGCATATGGTTGCGCTTAAGGATGTGTAATCTTCTAAGATACCAGCTGCCCGGGCTATTGGCATATACGATTCGCAAATCTGAATACATTTTATTCCGCAGGGAGTCGCTGTAAAATACCAATCCACGTTCCGCATGAACACCAATAGGCACAGTGACTAGTACTAATGCCAGGAACTTCCCGTGCATCACTGCGATTAAGTTTAATCAGTGAACTTTGAACCCTTCAAAGGGAAAACCTGTGAGGTATGCTAACTTCAAGCCGATAATTGATTGCCTGACTGTGATCCACCGCAAAACACATTCAACAACATTAGGTTAGTATATGCATCAGTAATGAGAATAAAGACCTAATCAGAGTATCTTCCAATCCGATTGAGGTATAAGTCATAGTTCATTGAATAAACCCGGTCACTGTGACAAGTTTAATATGTGAATTTCATACCTTAAATCGTTTTGTAAACCGAAAAAACTAATCCTATTTCAAACGAATATTACCCTCTGCAAATGTCTTTACTCCCGATACTAATAATTTGTTCATCACAGTAAAACGTACTCGTGTGTATCTAAATAGCAGTAGACACAAGCACGTCAATTCTCAGTCAAACTTATCTGTGCTCAGTATGACATTCAGTCCAGGTGTTCATCATTAATGTGAGGTTTGACTTTGCATTTGACATTTGAAGTGGCAAAAGGATTAAAGTTTTCAATTGACACTACTCAGCCTTTGACAAATGACCCCAAGCCCCGATTGGAAGACCCTATCTTTCACCATTCCCTTCACTTTGGGTGGATTATATTCAAGCATTCATGCGGAAAGACAAAATCCCTCATTTTTTGCCGGCCTAGGTCACATGTCGTCTTGTCTACTTCTTATCTTATCCTATTACTGCTGTGCATTCCATATACTTATGTTATGTAGTTATGTATAGCATACATACTCATATATGTATGTATGTACGTTAAAAAAAAATTACCGACTGTCGAAAACCCATGTCAACATAAATCAAAGACGTGTGACACCCTAATCCTGAAAGTTTATGTTGGGTGCTGTTTTTTTTTCTTTTTTTTGCCATGATTTCCTTTAGATTGCTTAAATGGTTGGACATAAAAAACGATCAATGGGCAGGATGTCTTCTGATACTTTGGTGATAGTTATACTACTTCTTACCACCCTCTCAGATGTCACGTGAAGTGACTTTTACTTGTGCAAACTTCTTTGATTCTTTCTATGAGCGTGTTTGGCTCGAGGGATTCTGTTCTTGTTGCCAGTCGATTGGTGAAACCATTTTCAGGATGAATTCTGGAATGCTGACGGCATTTTTTTCCTCCTTCTACCTTCACATTTTCACACAAGAGGAATTCGGAAATGTGAGAAATTAAAAAAAAAAATACAAAAAAAAAAAATATTGCGGACAGTAATCTTTTAATGGAATTCTTATTCGAAGTAAATTTGCTGGGCCGCATCTGTAGATGGATGAAGTACACATTTTCCTTTTCACCGTGAGAGTGCATAGCAATTACTTTCTGCAATGGTTCTAGGCTGTGGATTTACTTTCTGCAAATATATACAATGTATCGGTTTTCCGGTCATGGTAGAAGTGATGTAAAGTTTTTAAATCTTAAAGGAAAGGATTACTGAGCTGGAAGTTCTTCTGAAGGAAAACACTGGACATAGGGGAGTGGCAGCGTTAGAAAGGCTCATTACATACGAGAAATCGAAAAGAATTTCATGCCTTTTTTTCTGTAGAATTGCAGCTCAAAATGGCTAGAAATTATTTATTTTAATTAAGCGAATACTAAGCTTTAAAAGCTTTGGATTTCCAATCAAATGAGCAATGTACGTAATACTGAGAAAGCTTTTAATAGTTGGAAAATATTTTTGGGAACAACAGAGATTCTCTTTTAATTTAAGGATAAATAATTTTAAAACATTGGTGCCTGTAACGTGTGGAGTGGGTAAAACCCAACCAAATAACAGGTGTTGAACACCCCAGGTGTTGTGCTTCAATGAGCACAATTCGTTGAATGAAGGACCGACAGAATGGTACTTTCACTGCAAGCGCACATTATTGGATGAATATTTTGATGTGAATGTTTCAAATTCCTTCTCCTGGTGAATGGTTCTACCAGAAGACTGGAGGATTAATGGTCACTGGTATTGGGTTTGAATGTGTGAGATGGTTAGAATTTGCACAAATTGAATGTCATCGCCGCATTACACCGTACGCCTATGTATCAGCAAATAGTTTGCAGTAATCGGAGGTGTCAGTAATCTATTGAAATCCAGTTCAGATTCGAAAGTTTGTCACAACTGTTTTTCACATCGGTCGAGAGATTCGTATATCATTACATAGCTATACTTAGGACTACCAGGCGAAGTTCGCTGTGCTAAGGAACAGACAGCTCTTTTTGACATTCACGTTAAGCATGGTGTGAAAAGTCGTCATGAAAAAACTGACGCTTTACCAACGCCACAAAATTGTCCAATTTGACTTTAGAACTCTGTAGTCGATTAGCGGAGCCTCTACATGTTGACGACGCACGTAATCGTCGATCTGAACAGGACATACGTTATAAGACCAAAACAGCAAAACGTCAAAAGAATGTTTTTAATGAAGACACTAATTTATCGATTCATCGTCCTAGTTGCTACGTTCTAATACGTGGACAAGTTTTTGCACAGACCCTTATAGGATAAACCATAATTTGCATCGTTCTTTCGCTGACGGGGCTCTAGAACAGTCGCCAGTTGACCCGTTGTTTTCTGTTTTCTGTTTAATATAAGGCCCCATTACATCCAGAAAAACACACCATTTGGTACGGTGTCCACATTGGGGGCATTATCGGATATTCTTGTTGTGGTCAATTGGCCTACAAGATCGTGCAATATGACAGCTCTTGATTGTTTCCTCTGGGGCTAGGTGAAGTCACTGGTTTATGCTGATGAACCAGCAACGATTGACGCCTTAGAAGGCAACACGAAAAAGTGACTTGAAATTGATCAGTATGCGTTTTGTTAAAAATTAATCCCTGGGTTATTTTTAAAATATAAAGTTTTATCGGGGTTAAAAGCACCTTTTACGTGTTGTTTTAGTTCAGCTTGGTTAGAAGAAGGAGAGCAAAAATCGGAACTGATATGGAAACTTCAAAGGTAACGTTAGTATTCTACTCTCTTGATCTGTTATCCTGCAATGCTAGTATGAATTGCTGATTAGCTCGAAGGAAGACTAAGGATTTTTGTTTTGAAGAAGTTATCCTCAGCCCCACCAAATTTGCCACCAAACTAGTGGTCACTTGGTGCAGGTCTATAATCCTGTGCTATAGCAGGCAATCATAGTCAGCACAGTCGCGATGTTTGATACAGGTTGTAAGGTTCCGTTGAGTTCCGTCACTTCCTGTTGACTGAACGTGCCACAAATACACATGGGTATATGGGTATATACTTATTTGTACGTTGGGATAAAAAAAAAGTCTGACTTTCTTTTACGCATCGAGAGTTCCGTCAAACGAAGGATAATTGCAATTTACAACATTTTTGTGAACATTCATGCATTATAACGTCATATTTAAAATCTAAAAAAAAGTAAATTATTTCTACTCAACGATGTATCACGTGCCTATATCAAAGCAAAGTCAAATTTCGCTGTCGCCTTTGTAGCTAGCTTCAATTGTATTTGGGCCATCATTTTACATGACATATTTATGAAAAGAGCATGAATGTAGGTTCCACAGAGAGATAGGCGGACGGACGCACGATTGATAGCAAGGGGTCCCCTGGTCTATGTACGTATACTAAATACTGAAAAAGGGATAAGTCTTCCACCCAAAAAAAAAGTTCGAGGAAACACAATCGCTTGACTTTACATTGGTTATTGTTAGCGCATATACCCAACTCAAAACATATTGATGTTCAGATGACCTCATCCCCACTCTCATGCCATTTATTCACCCCTAATCTCCAAATACAACATAAACGTAATATATTTGCCTGCAAAGCGAGATGTTTAACCTCTCAGGCTTTAAATATGTTCAAGTACAAAATACAGCGAAAATCCCTGCCATGTTTATTTCCGATTTGTAAAACATATTCGACGCGATTATGTTGGCTTAGAATTGAGTGTGTAAATGCGTGATAATACTCAAAATGACTTTCATAACACACACTCACATATGTACATCCTTTCGTACCGTAATCGATAATCCAATTTTCGGCACATGATAGGATGTGGGGGTAAATTTTTTTTTTTAATTTATTATTTTGCTTGCCACTGTTTTTGTGTGTGGGTGGGTGGGCTTTGTGGAGCAAATTTTCGTGCGTTAAATGAGCTAAGTGCACATTTTGGCAATGTATACGAACCCTCCATAGGCCACACATCTACCCACTACCATTTAAAGCAGTTGATGAAACGCGCTGTGGTTTACTTTCTGCAAACACATTGCGGTTTAATTATGTTATCCGAAGGAGAGTCGCGCCTGTGGCTTGGTTTGATACGGCCGACTCATTTGCCTAAAACCAAAGCAGGTGATAAGATTGTGGGTTTGATTAAAGGAAATGCTTGGGCCAAATGTTACTCGTCTTGAAAGGGCTTAGCATTGTGAGGTAAATTAATTGCTTTTGAGCCTCATGATGTGTGAATACTATCAACGACGTGTGTAGTTGTTCAATTTAATATTAAATGTATGTATGTACAGTGAAAATGTTTTTATACGCTATTTCTGTCTGTATATAAGCATAGCTATGCAAAAAGGGTTTTTTTTTAATGCGGTATGGTTAGTTTAGGTAAGGTGGATGCTTTTCAAACTAGAACTCTAGGTCTATGTTGGAAACCTAAGAAATTTTTTTTAGAATTGCAGCTGTGCAAGCAGACGAGGTAACCACATGGGGAGGCATGTTAAACGCGCGGATGTAGACATGTGCTAGTTCAGTAATGATATTCCCATGTTTTGCTATATATTTAAAAGATTACAGTATGGCAATAAAGCGAAATAGAAACCCGTAGAGATGAAAAACGAAGGGAGTCACAGTCGGTGTTTAAAATGAATCAAATAATGGTGAAGTATGACTTCGGTCACGTATTGTGGGTTCCGTCAGAAAGAAAATAATTGCAATTTATAATTAGGTATTATTCAGAACGAAATGCTGAATGCACGATCTTTGGACCCTTTTCAAGATTCTATGTATAGATACATAGATTACGGAGCTCTGTTGCCTTGGCTCGTGCGTCTGTCACCACCTTTTAACTCAGGAGTTATAAAAGCTACATGAATGAATTTTGCAAAAGTTATGTAAAGTCATGACTCATATACAATGCAAGTATGGTTATTTTGAAGGTCGCTCTAGTACAAGCTGAAATTTTGTTTTGTATATATCCGGCAGCATTCACCCGAAGATCTTCCGGGAAAATGCAAGAAGAAATTACTTGAACTTTACTAGTCACTAATTCAAGGACCATCACACTGGCAGGAAACTTGGTATGCATTTCTAGGGGGACATACGAAGGCTCTGTACATACCCATCCGTTGTTTTTCCTTTTTCCCCTTCTGGTGGCAATTTATTCCATCTGAGAAAAACCAAAGAAGACCTGGATCTTCCGGATATTTCAACTTTGATTTTCGTCAGAAGTCTCCAACTCGGTTTAAGGCTTGCGAATGATCGTTCGGAGTCTTTTAAAGTCCAATACCTCTTATATTAAAAAGGAATTTAACCAAAGTGACAAGAATTGTACATATGTACGAAACTCACAAGGCAACACCAGAGGCATAATCTTTCCAGATGCTCTGCAATAAATTACGTCGACAGTCTTGGCAAATTTGGCAAAACTCAGCGGGATATTTCCAAAGCGTTTGCAAGTTGAGAGACAGAAGTGATTAAAATTGATTAAACAATAAACGAGGACAAACCTGAGTACTATATCCTGTCAAGAAGAGATACGCAATATCGACGTCACAGTAGTAAGCTATGATTGCAACGTAGTAAGGGACTCAACAACATCGCGTAGAATCAAATGAAAAATAATTCTGTTTTCGAGCTTAGGACGCCCTATTTCCAACAACTATATAAGACCCGGTCCTACTTTACGGCGCATGTCATGGACACTCTCGGTCCTTTCGAGCAAAAAGTTCTAGAATGTTCCGTCGCATTTGCGTTGACGGACGGAAGAAGACGATTGAACGACGATTCGTACGAGCTGTACAGCGAATTAGACCAAGTAAAAACTGTGGTATAGCCTTCTGATATAGCAGAGTCTTCGAACTAGCTAAGAAGGGCAACGCAGTAAAGAAAGGCCTTGTCTTAGGTGGCGCGCACAAGTAGAAAGGCACCTCAAAAAACTTGATGCGGGTAGCTAGAGGCTGTTAGCTTAAGATCAGGTTAGGTGAAAGGACTTGTTGGCAGAAGGCTTAGGTTCACCCCAAACTGTACTTGCCACCTATGTAAGTAAGTAAATAAGCATCATGTTAAACTTTCAAGTCGATCTATGGGAATACGTCGTGTTAGTTTGTGCAAGGCAGTAAGGTATGGTAAATATTAAAGCCACTCCTGCTATGGGACTTATGAAACTGTACTATTTTGGAATGACCTTATTTTACCTTCATAAGGGTCACATTTCAATATGTCCCATGGGTCTAACGTGCACATGAAAATGTTTGGATGAAAACTTTGCACTGAGTAAGAAATACGTATCTGCATGCTCTAGAAAGTTCCACGAGAAATATTAAATTATTCATGATTACAATGCATGTCAAGTAATATCATCTATCTGCCATGCAGCAGATTGCATCCTTATTTTCTATCGACTGCACCATTACCAATGTGAGGAATATTTTTCCAAACGGAACAGCCAAAAAAAAAAGAGGGAAATTCTAAAAGTAAATCTGGATGAATAAATTTGCAATGCAAATATCATTAGCAATTTCAATGCATGGCCCAGTGTCCGGGACTTTGGCGTTTATTTGCTCGAGTTCGGGTGCTACCCGTCCTTTCCGATGTGAATGTTTGCTAACCCTATTGCTGCCCACGGACCTGAAATATTTTCACCAGAAACTCCTGTTGATAACACACATATTTAAATGCACGTTACCCCCATCCATTTGGGTGAAGTACGACTACAACAAAAAAATAAAAAAAAAAAACAAAATTAAAACACAAGCCGAGGTAGCTAGCCAACACAGCACTGGACATCCATTAATTGAAGAGATTATGCTACAAACTGTGATACAACTACCACCACTAATTTCGGGAATCATTTTTCGGTTTCCCATTTTGTGGAGGCTCTGTTCTCCTTTCCTGGCCATTTATCCTGTGAAATACGAAGCTTGCGTTCGCAAAATTTATACCCTCGCCGCGTCGCGTCGCCACCCCTAGCCACCACCGTGGCGGTGGGTGTTGATTTGTGGAATTTACTAATACTACTATTATCGCAGCCAACGAATATGAACAGAACTCTCTGATTTACATTGTGATTATCAATATAATTAATATCGAATATGTTTTTGGCTGGAAATTGGAAAATCATTTACGTTGCTGTTTTTAAGTTTTGGTTTTGCTTAACAGCTCCATAAATTAAAATAATAAATTTATTAAGCAAATTATTGCGCTTTTGTGTCTGGTTGTGATTTGTTTTGTTGACGTTGAATTGCATTAAATGTGGAGATTTCGGGGTGAAATCCGGATTTTTTGAATTATATTGAATGACTGCATGAGATTGATAACGTTAACTGAGTAATGTGCGAATAGCGAAAGTGATTTATTTTCACACAGGCCTTTGGGTAAATATTTTCATAGGTTAGCCAGCGCAAAGCTGTTAGATTTGAATTAAAAAAGAACGTTTGTGTGTTTAGGAGTTTTGATTTCAATATTATGCTGCGGCAAAATCAAACAAACCGGGAAAACAAATAGAATACCTATTTTGCGGAATAGTTGTGTGTGCTTTCTAATAACGAGGGTAATGTTTTAAGGGATAGAAAGATACGAATATATGTACATATTTCAATTTCATAATTTTAGTTTTTGATGAATAATTCTGATGAATACACTTTTTACATCTATGTATATCTTGTCCTTAAGAGAAGTAGTTTATGAGAGCCACATTACTTCATAGCAGCCATGAAAATTCAAGACTTGCGAAGCGGTGCGTCGTCATGGTGTAAGAGCTTCTATTTTCTTAATCTTTTTATTTTATTTAACAGATTCTCTTAAGCAGTTAAGAAGTGCACCGTAGTACTCTCCTGTGTTGCTGGTGTCTTTTGGTTTATAATTCATTGACTGAATTCCCTTCAAGTCCCAAAACACTGTTGCCAGTATCTTCCCAGCTGATCGTGCCACCTTAGTCGTAGTCGTGCCTTTTAAGTTATAACACTGAACACAAGTTTTATCCCAATTAACAATTTTCTCTATATTTTCTGCTCGATTGTCGCCAAATAGCTCCGAAAACTGCTTAAAACATTCTACACTATTTTTAATGTGCCGTAGGCATTCTGGGCACCCATCTTGAGCTGCTGACATCCCAACTCGATCTCGTAGAATTTTGAAACTTGTTTGTTTCGAATGTTTTGCAATTTCTTTTAGTTCGAATCGAATGTTTTCCTTCGACTATTAATGTGTCGTGACGTCATTTAGCTCTTCAGGATGGTCATTATCTTCCAATGACCTATACCGCGTATGAACAGCCCCAACCTTTTGAAAACCTTGGTTTTACCAAAGCAAAAAGTTTTGTAAACTGTTTGCATTTCACTAATACACTGATTTCCACACTTTTTCGTTGTTTAATTTAATTACTGCATTTCAATGCCTGACATTTTTAAAATTACCACAGACTTTAGCTCGCTGAACGACTTAAGAAGGATTACTTGGCAACAAAAAGGTATTGCTAACGCCACGTTAGCTACTCCTATTCCGCGAACTTAAAAAAAACCTCCTTGTCAGCAAAATGACTAAAAACGAGTCTTATGGATTTTTTAATTCACAACTGATTCCTACGAAGTGTTACTACGTATTCACGTCAAAACACGAAACTGGGTTTAGGAATTGGCATTGGTATGTCGAAATGCCTGGAAAAATGTTTATGCATTGGCATAGTCCTAATGGACTATTAATCCGTAAAGTATTGTCGGAGCCTTTTACGAGATTCCGACAGGCTGACAGGCTTATGCGCTTAGTTAAAGGTTTTGTAGGTGTACCTATGTATGAATATTTTACATTTGACACCTGTTTATGTTGCGATTAGTAAATATGAAACTACTTTTTATTAAAAAAACAGGGGGAAAATTTTACTGAAGCAGTTTGCAAACTTCGTGGAATTTCTGGTCTTAATATTGTTCCAATTTAGTCACTCATGCGTTCTTGGACTAAAAGTTTAAAATATAGTCGCAGAAAGTGTTACTGAAACCCTAAGGACCACAATTGAATAATTATTTAGTTAAAATGTTTTGAAAGATGCTCAATAAAAAATTCTTATTGACCGCTCTTGACGGCAGTCAAATATTTATTAACTTACAAATGACAATAAAACCACAATGACAGCCAAAATAGAACGGCTTTATTGGGACACGGTTTATAAAAATTGAAAAGTAAATTACTTGACAACATAGAAACACAAGTTCTTGTAAGATTTTCTAAGAAATCAAGACTGAACAACTAACTACTGAATGGACCTATAAAACAGAAGAAGGATCCTTCTGAACCTGTTAGTTATATACCAATCAGGTGACAGTCAATGGATAATGTGACCAATGGTGCTCCGAGAGGCACAGCTACATCACTACCTATTTAATTAATACGTACCCGACACTCGTATGGTTCCAAGCGAACTGCTTTCAATTCACTGAAACAAACTCGTTAGGTCTTTGAAACAAAGGTCCGATCTTCCGAGGACGTTCATCTTGAGCCAAGGAGCTGCGATCCGAGGACCATCTTGGCTCGAGCATTGTCGTACATTTGCTGGATGTGATTAAGTCATTGAAGTAACCAATCACTAGTCTTTTTGGATGTATGGAAAAATATCTTGGTCCAGCTCAAAAAGTTCGTTCGTTAAAGGTCGTTCGTCGGACCAGTCCAACACTCATTTTAGGTGGCCATTCTGGGAAACTGTAAGTCTCATGAGCTCGCCAAAAAAGGTACAACTCTTTGGATTCTGTCCTAATGACAAAATCTGGGTAAAACCCTCGTTACATGTAAATATCTACTCAAGCTGGACGCTTTCAGAAGGACCTACCACAGATGGGAAAATGGGTTGAATTGTCATATATGTATCTCTAAAGATTTGACCTAATCTGGATATTGTGCCGGGCTGGCTGTGCTAATGCGATCACAGATCACCTGCGTAATGAGCCCCTTTTCAAATTACTTCTGTGCAGAGACAAAGAGGAGGAGGTAACCATCCCTCACATCCTATCACCTACCCGGCCCTGTCCTCATTGAACTGTTGTCCTCAGAAGTCATGAGCATTCTCCGATTGTAAAAATAACCATGGAATCACCAAGGATGTCTTCTGATCTACAAATGTGTGATTGTATCCTGGTATAGACAACCACTCCAACTTAAAATCTAAACTTAAAAAAGTCAAGCATGTAAAAGGCACACCTGCCCCCCAAAGAAGCGCAACTATTCTCCTCCTTTTTTACAAATATTTATAGGCCTTAAGATGTATATACCTGTCCTTCTATCATTTTACGTACATACTCATACCTTTCGAGAGCAGATTAGTAGCAGGAGTCGGTGCACCGTAGAGCTGGTGCAGCATCATTTTATGCTGCCACTTTTTAGCTTAGTTTTTAGTTAGTATTTTTTCGGGGAATGCCCTAATTAAGCCCTTCCTCAACGACAAGGCGAACCTGCTGAGCATACATACGTACCTATGCAAAATGCTTCCAAAGGCAAAAATTAAATAGAAATGACGACGCTCATCAATTTTACTCAGCGGTTGGTCACAGTAGGTGAACCAAGTAATTTAAATTTGAAATCAGATTTTTGCCAGAACTTACCGCGAACTACTAATTACTTGTGAAGTTGTGCTACGTCAACCTCATGGCTGGGGATACAGAGCTTGTGCCTAGACTAAAAATTAAATGTAGGCAAGCATGGAAGTGTCATGAATTGTATAGTATGTACAGTACCAAGCCACTTATCACAAAACCGCTAAAAAAAAAGACGTAAAACTATTTAAAAGCGTGTGTAACGTACTAAAGGCTGCTTAAAGCATTATTCAGCGTTCCGCATTCAACCTATGTTTAAGTTTTTATTCAGATCTGAGAAAAATGGTTTATTGTGTGTTGCCTTTATCAGGGCGCTTACATGAAAAAGTCAATTCCTCCTTTCTAATGGCAGGTCTCTAGCACCGTGTTTCAAAAGCATTGTTAAACTAAAATAACAACGAAGGCATATCCTTTTGGAGTGTTTAGTAATTCCCATTTACCATAGTTTTATAAACATTTTGTTCTGCGACGATGAGGAAGGAAAAAAGTGCGTCTTCTCCTGCAGTCTTCAATATGTAAAGAGGAAGTCACCCAACCGCTGCGGCACCTCTACACGCTTACCATTTTCAACACACAAATGTGCCAATTGCACACAGTACTGGCGTAAAAATGAGGGTGAAGGAACAAAAAATCCTTTATTTATTGTTTCAAAAAGTACAAAGTCCTCCTTTCCCAATGAAATTTTTCTTCCTTTTCGGTGGCTGGATGGCTTTAGTTTTTTTTTTTGTTTTTTCTGGTTTTTTGAAATTCCAGAGAAATTTTCTTTTGTGTGGCACCAAAGCTTGGTTAGTGGGTTATTTGCTGTGTTTTTGCGGTATGGCGGTTTCTGTTAATGTTGTTAGGGATGCTATGCCATTTTGTGTTGTGTTTTGTTGTTGCCATTCTGTTTGGTGCTGCCTTGCCAAAATGTACACACAAACACATTGCGTTTGGGGTTTGTTTTGTGGGTGGATGGGAGCTGCTTGTTGTCATTGTCGTTGTCAGCGGCCGTTTTAGTTGAATTTTCCGAATTCTAGGCGACGTCAAGAAGATGTTTCCGATGTTCATTAGAGAGTAGCTAGAATGGGATACGAAGAGAGATGCTGTTTTGTTAGAGGAATTCAAATTGGAAATGCAAATTTTGTCTGGCAAATGCATAAACGTACGTATACATATATACATATGTATGCATGTACGAGTACGTAGCACATATGTATCTCTGTGGGAACTTGGGAAGTGCACTGAATTTAATTGGCGAATAGAAAAGTGAGGAATTTTATAGTTTCCTGGCGTCGAGAATAATTGTATTCTTTAAATAAATTAAGAAATATTATCTTTCCAAGCAGATAATATGGTGGGTATTTGCATGAATGCATGAGCGACATTCTAGATGGTATAACTAGTACACGTACATCGGAAGACATCCATGGAGTATCTGTAGAGTGTCAGTTCCTCTATGTGTCGACCTTAACAGAATTTTATGATCAGGCTTATGAAAATAATTAGGAAAAGTAAAGAAGGCTTAAACCAGTAGCTTCCAAACCTTATTTGGCTCATGACTTGGAAGGTTAAAATCAATTAAAAATCCAGTTGTATGAAGTCCAGGGACTAGCTTCTCGGAACCAATTGTGTGATGCGTGTTATACTTTTCGCACAAATAAGAGGAGCCTTCAGTTCAAGGCCATATCCGAATGCAAGATTGAGAAGCTTTCTTATGATAGTCATTACTTTCGGACGTTTGTCAGACATTCGACAGAATTGGTCCGGAATTCAACATTCATTCATTTTATTTAATCTGAAGTAGCTGCCTGCGATATTCGAGTATTTAAACCAGCGCACGTGAGAATCTAATTGGTCAGCCATCTCGTTAAGAAACGAAAGACAAAATGGAGTCAATTCTTCAAAAGGTGATAAAACTTTGCTTTAACTTCAGGGTTTCGATTATGAATAGCATAGATTACCACCTTATGAGGCAAAGAGCTGTGAGGCCTGTCTTGTTATTGTGAAGCGGGATGTCTAACTGGACAAACTTCGAATGAGTTGATATTAAGGAAATTAGTGAACTTTCCAGGTCCAAAATCAGCAGAATTCTGATTCTAATTTAGTGTCAGGATCGATGTAAATGTAAACGGTTTGATTGGGTCCATCCGGAACATGCTCTATTTTAAGTTGTCGTCTCAATCTTATTATTTCTAACACCCCCTCAACCAATTCCTTTCAAATCATTACTAGGATTTTTTACTTTGAAGGACATTGTCCAATGCTAGACAGGACATTTTAAAACGATCTACCAACCGATCCTTAGTATCATTAGATTACTTCAGTCTATTTCCAGTCATTCTGAAGAGGAGAGATTATTGCACATTTCATAACGATACCTGCACTAACGAATACTTTCAAACAGCTATAATGGTCAAGCTGTCATATATGGGTGCCAGTCGATATTGGTTAAAAAGGCAGACGATCTAGTTCTATAAGCCTCCGTCCTCTGGGCATTAATAGCAGATGCAAATTTCAAGCTGTCCCTATCGTACTCAAAATCCAAAATTAATTTATAATGATAAACAGGGTGGTAGATGAATGAAAAGACTAAAAGATATCCAAATGGCCAAAGTTAGACATCAAGCAATCGGTGAAAGTTTGTAGAGTTACAGGTGCGTAAGTTAACGTTGCGTCGAAACAAACGTTCGCCTGCCTATAGGCAATGACTTATATTAAATATCCAAGCTCACAACCAATTCAACTAAATTTTCGTGCGTTGCTCCTTTTCAATATGTTTCAATATAGTACCCCACTCCTATCACACGTAATCAGGATTTTGCTTAAAATGCTGAAATTTCATTTTTTACCCGAACTGTCTTCAAACACACAAATTTTGTTTGAATAAGTTTGAGAGCTTGCATGGTTTTAAAATAAAGAAAAATTGTACATATTGTCACATAATTTAATGTTACTAGCCTCACCCCTAGATGCGTGACCAATATCTTCACCCCCTCGTTAAATAATAAAGGGCCATCTCTCTCCACACTTGATGTTTGGAGTTCAAACGCCAAGCGTGCTGAGAGATTTCGCCCAGTTCAGATTCTCTCTCCAACATTATCTTCTTGAGAAGATATCGTTGGAGAGTTCAAACTAGATCGTAAGCTAATATCGTAAGTAGTGAGTAGAATTAGTTCTTAAGCTATGTTAAGCAGTCGAGTTCTGGAGTTTACATTATAAGCTTGTATACATCTTAATAAAGTTCGTTCGATGTTAAAAGAAGTTAAAAGCGGTTTTTGTAATCTTTAATCGAAGGTGTCCAAATATTAGTTATAAAACTGGCGCAGTCGGTAATCAGAATCGGGTTGAAAATTTGTGAAAAAAAAAATTATTAAAATACAATAAAAACAAAATCAACTATGAATAAATAATTTAAAATTAAAGTGAAGTTAACCCAAACCTAAAATTAAAATCATCAAAATAAAAAAAAAAAAAAAAAAAAAAAAGCTACAAAACTACATATATACGTACATATGTACATATATTGTATAGAAATAAACTAAAGTGCTGAAAACTAATAGTGCAATAAAATTTACTTAAAACAAGAAATAAAACATAAAAATACATACTCCAATCATATAAGGAAAAGTTTTAATACAGTTATAATACAAAATAAAAAACGCGGTCGTCTTAGAACAAATTTAGTTCGATAACAACCAGGCGTCATCAAATTTAGTTCAATAACAACCCTTCATACATGCTCCCTACCGCGCAAGTTATGAGAAATAAATAGTGCGAAAGCAATACTGCTTGTAACCATCAAACTTTACACCAATAATAAAATTTAGAACAAAGTACTAAAAATAAGGGACAAACTTAACAAAGTGAAGTGGAACAAAACCAAAGAGGATCCAGTTTCTATTGGATGTGGAATCGTTGGAGCAAAGAAAAATAAGGCTTAAGTGAGTACTAAAAAAAAAAAAAAAAAACAACAAACAAGTTCATCCAAGAAGATGGAGGTCATAAGTGCTGCAGATAGATTTAAGATAAGTTTAGATTTAATAAGTAGAATATCTGAATTTGATGGAAGTGGAAACTGCTTAATTGATTTCCTAGATAGGGTAGATTCATTGGCCCCCACTTTAGCGACTTTCGACCAAAATACAGAAGCGATTCTTACAGGCTATATCAAAGATAAAGTTGTCGGGAAGGCTAGGTGTGAGCTTCAGAAGCATGGGAGATTAACAACCTGGTCGGAAATAAGGGAAGTTCTAAAAAATAATTTTGGGGAAAGGCTTTCCGCTAACAAACTTATAGATAAAATTCGTACAGCCAGAGTCAACACAACTATAGAGGATTTCTACAGGAATATTAATAGTTTCTTAAGTAGAATCAATAATGCCTATTTTTTAGAAAATGGTCAAAGTAACCAGCAAGTCATCGAGTCCAATAATAGGATTGCCTTAGATTCTTTTAAGAATAATTTGCCGGAACCTACAAAATCGATCGTGTTAAGTCGAAACCCACAAACCCTAAATGAAGCGTATAAAATAATTCTCGAAATTAATCACCAATCATTCGGGCCCTATTCATCCAACCAACATTTCGGGTTTGCACATAGGAACCAAAATAGTTTTCCAAGTCCGAATTACGTTAGACCAAATGTTAGGTACAATAATGCAAACCACTATTCGCTAAATGGTCAAAGACGACAAGACAATAACTTTTCATCAAAACAAAACCAGAATTACACCCAAAGTGGTCAATCTAGACCCAACACACAGAGTGGCCAGTCGCGACGCACAAACAGGTACACGCAGCGTAGTAGCGCTGAGCCCATGGACATTACGCTCAATGAACACAGACGATACAATAACCCTCATTCCCAAAATCGTCAAAATTTTTCACTAAACGGGCAAAACAATTACCCTATATAGTGATCAAAACCCATGTAAGACCCCTAAGGTTTATTATTGACTGTGGTGCAGAGTACAGCATTATTAACAAGAACTTATGTAATCCGAAATGGAGAATATTATCTAAACACCATACTCTTAAAGTACTCGACCGTAATATCCAAACAAATGTAGAATACAAAATCCCTCTGTTTAGCGAGTTCAATAAAAAAAATTACTTTGTAAACTTTTTAGAACTTCAATTTCATGACCATTTTGACGGTCTAATAGGAAATAACATCCTTTTAAGTCTTAACCCAATTATAAATTATAAAACCCGATCTCTTATAACAGAGAGCGCTACTATTCCGATATATTTCAATGAAGAAGAGGAAATATATGCGGAAAATTGTCATAATGATGAGTTTTCGAATGTACTCTGTAGCGAGACTTTAGAAACTAGCATTTCCGACAAAGTTCTTGCAGACCATTTGAGTAATGCCGATGTGTCTAAATTAAAATCTTTACTCAATTCATACAAATCAATTTTTTATAGAGACGGTGACATTTTAACATTTACGAATAAAATAACACACCAAATAAAAACAAAAAACGATATCCCAATCTATAGTAAACTTTACCGTTATCCTGAAATTCACACAGAAGAGGTCGATAGACAAATCAGCGAAATGTTGCAGCAGAATATAATTGCACCAAGCAATAGTCCATACAATTCGCCTATTTGGGTAGTCCCTAAAAAGGACGACACAAACGGGCAAAAACAATGGCGAATTGTAATAGACTACAGGAAGTTGAACGATCAGACAATAGAAGATAGGTTTCCTATGCCTAACATCGTTGATCTGTTTGACAAGCTTGGAAAGTGCAATTATTTCTCTACTATAGACCTCGTTAAAGGATTTCACCAAATCGAAGTTGACCCGCGCGACAGAGTGAAAACTGCATTTTCAACGAAAAATGGCCATTATGAATTTCTGAGAATGCCGTTTGGGCTAAAGAATGCCCCAGCGACATTCCAGAGATTAATGAATAATGTCCTAAAAGAGTTCATAAATAAAATTTGCGTGGTTTATTTGGACGACATACTTATATTTTCGACTAGTTTTGAGGAACACTTACAGTCACTAAAGAAGATTTTTCAAGCTTTAAAAGAATGCAATCTTAAAATTCAAGTGAACAAGTGCAATTTTGCTGATTTTTCTACCAGCTACCTAGGGCATACTATTGTAAATAATGGGATCAAGCCAGATAAAACTAAAGTTAAAGCAATAACGGAAATGAAACTACCGATTAACGTCAAAGGCATAAGACAATTCCTAGGAATAACCGGATACTACCGGAAATTCATAAGGGATTATGCCAAGGTAGCATATCCTATGATAAGGTATTTAAAAAAATCCGAAAAAGTAAACTTATCAGATCCTCACTATATAAAAGCATTTAACACACTTAAAACTTTACTTACTACCGACCCTATTCTTAAAAGCCCAGATTTCAAAAAGCTATTTGTGTTGACCACAGACGCATCGAGCTACGCATTAGGAGCAGTGCTTAGCCAAAATAACCATCCCATCTGTTATGCTTCCCGCACTCTCAATAACCACGAACTAAATTATTCGACGATCGAGAAGGAACTTCTCGCAATTGTCTGGTCAGTTAAATATTTTAGAACGTATTTGTATGGGAGAAAGTTCATAGTCCGCACAGATCATAAGCCTCTGGTTTGGTTAAATGGCATTAAAGAACCAAACATGAAGCTTCAGCGTTGGAAGATCATGCTCAACGAATACGATTTCGATATCGAGTACCTTAAAGGGAAAGAGAACTATGTAGCTGATGGGCTAAGTAGATATACTGGTCGGGTTTTCGAAAACAAAAATGAGTCAAATACTAACGACGAAGTTAGTTTAGGAGACATTTTTAATAACGAGGTAGCTGTTAGTGATAAAAGTGGTAATAACGATGAAGTTACCTCCACAGTTTCTAGGTGTAGGAACAATAACAACGATGTTATGTCCACCGGCGCTACTATCCACAGTGCGATGGAAGATGAAACACGTCACATTTACATAACAGAAAAACCTATAAATCTATTCAAAAATCAAATATATCTATCTTATAGCACTAGGGAAAAAATTACAATAAAAATTGTCCACAAAAAAATACAGAATCTCGTCGAGTTAAGTAAGGAAAATAGTGACATATTAAAAGTAATGAAACGATTTCTAATAGCCAAAGGCCTCATTTGTATATATTGCGACAATACGTCGTTGTTCCTTAGATTTCAAGATTTGTACGTGCAATATTTTTCAATGAATAAAAATCTTAAACTATTAAAATCGAGCATAAAACTGAAAGATATCGTAGATAAGAACGAACTAATCACCATAATAAAAAACGAACATATTAGCAAAAACCACAGGGGCATCAACGAAACGTTCTTGGAACTGAAAAAATTATATTTTTATCCGAATTTACAAATAGAAATACAGAAGTTCATCAATAACTGCGACATTTGTAATTTAGCTAAACACGATCGACGACCACTTAAAATACCAATGCAAATTACTGAAGCACCCCAATGCTTCAACGACATTATTCATGTAGACATATGGTTTCCTGAGCGAGGTAAAATGTACCTAACCACCATAGATAAATTCTCAAAGTATGCAACAATCCACAACTTAGAGGACAGGAACTGGATAGCCATATTAGGTGCAATAAAGCAGAGAATTCAATTCCTAGGTAAGCCGAATAAAATGATATCTGATGGAGAAACTTGCATATTGCACTCAGCTGTTGAACAGTTCCTGAAAGAAAATAATATTACATTCCATCAAACAACAGCATCACTTAAGACCGGCAATGCTGATATCGAAAGACTACATGGTACGTTAAACGAACATTTGAGGATCCGAAATGCAGCTAAAGACAATTCCGAATTAGACGACAAACTCTTCCAGATAATCTCGATTTATAATAACACCATACACTCAACCACAAGATTAAGACCAATAGATTTCATTCTCAAAAATTTTAGCAAGGAAGACATTAGTACATTGGCAGAAAAATACAAAAACGATAAAGAAACTAGGACAAATAACAGAAATAGGGAAACATATACTAAACTGAACCAATGCATGGACATAGTTCAAAATAGAACTGTCGTAAAATCTAAACCTAAGTACAAAAAGTTGAACAAATTTACAATACAAGGCAATTATGTTGTAGACAAATCGACAAAAAGAAATACAAAATTTTATAAAAAACAATTTAAACGCAAATACAAATATCAGGATCCATAGATACAAACATACATACCTAATAGAAATTTGCTAGATTAATTCCATCGCTTAGATTCCTTTTTTTAAATCTCTAACGCTTATCTATGTATGTTCTATTTCCTATTTATGATGAGTAATTAGTATATTTCCTATTCGTTACGCTGCGCAGGCTAAAATGACATTTCAATGGGTTTGCACAACGTAGCCGTTGGTTGTGTTTAGCGAGGGAATTGCGTTCAGGGGAAATTCCTGTTTGCAAGTGTAGTGTTGCCATCATAGTCCTTTATAATTGTGACGACTCTTTCGAATACATCAAAGTAAAATATTAAAATTGATTGGGCCGACTAATAAAAAGTTAATTGTAATTTCATAAAATGAAAATCATTTTTTTTTATATTTTTTGCGTAAGAATGCTTTTGTTAGGTAGATTCCATTTCGAAAAAACTAATAATAGAACACACATACTAGTAAGTGGTTGCCAATGAAATACCTTACCTCGGAAAATACATAGATAAAAAAATAAATAAGAACAATTATAATAGAAAAATAAAAAAAATAATGCACTATCGTTTTAAATAATTATAAATCAGAATGAGACATTGTATTTCCAAATAAGATTTTTTTTTTTTTTTTTTTTGTAATATAAAGTAGTAGGCATTAAAATTTTGTAAAAATAGATACTTTAAAAATGTTAGTTCTTAGAAAATAGATTATACATAGTTTGTAAAAACAATGAAATCAGTTAAAATTTTTGCACTGTTATAAATTGAGATCACTGAACAAATATTTATACTACAAAAAAAACAAAAAAAAAATAATAAATAAAGAAACCTGTTACATTACTCAAATATTTAATATAATAAATACATTTGTAATATGCCAATTACTCTAATTTATCAAATTTTGCTTACTGTTATATTTACTAATGATTTTTTTTTTTTTTGGGGACCAAAAAACACCTAGTGGGGGAGGTGTCACATAATTTAATGTTACTAGCCTCACCCCTAGATGCGTGACCAATATCTTCACCCCCTCGTTAAATAATAAAGGGCCATCTCTCTCCACACTTGATGTTTGGAGTTCAAACGCCAAGCGTGCTGAGAGATTTCGCCCAGTTCAGATTCTCTCTCCAACATTATCTTCTTGAGAAGATATCGTTGGAGAGTTCAAACTAGATCGTAAGCTAATATCGTAAGTAGTGAGTAGAATTAGTTCTTAAGCTATGTTAAGCAGTCGAGTTCTGGAGTTTACATTATAAGCTTGTATACATCTTAATAAAGTTCGTTCGATGTTAAAAGAAGTTAAAAGCGGTTTTTGTAATCTTTAATCGAAGGTGTCCAAAAATTAGTTATAAAACTATATCTACTCTCGTATTTGTATCTCATTATCTACTTCAGAGAATTCATATTCATATTTGGTTTCTATTACTCGTGGTGGTTTTCCAGAAAAGACTGAATCAATTGCAACCATCTCTGCCCTCCTCTGTTGTATTTCAAGCGAAATTGTTTCTCCACGTATTTCCGGAAATTTTTCGCACGACCAATGTATGTACGAGTATATGCTTCTCTGCTTAGCTGTTGTTCTTAGCTGGTTGACTTTTATCACCTTATTGTCATTCTGAATAAAGTGCGAGCTCAAGCTACTGTTCTATTCACGAAATTAACTTAAAACGCTGTACACGTTCTTGTGAAACATATACACACAAGCTCTCTTATTTTCTTATTTCAATTTCCAGAGAGAACATGCAACTCGAAGCAAAGTGTATGAATATAAAAAGTTCAAGATTTCACAAGGATACGATAAGATTTTACATGCATGAACGAAGTATATAGGACATATTGGTGTACTAAGACGCACATAAAGTCAATCTTCCTGATTACACCTCCTATCGTCGACCGCGTCGTCATCTCTTCATCTTCATTTTTAGTTTGAGAGTACGTTGTGTAGCTAGATAAGTTTTATGTTGATATGCCGTGAGACTAAGGAAGTACGTAGTTGTACTAATACAAATCCAAACAACCACTCCACCTCTCCTGCATCAGGATATGCTTCCAGGTAGAAAATACATGGAACACTCGTCTGCAATAGGAATTTCTATTAGCCATCAAATTCTGTTGTTTGTTGCAGAAACAAGAGACGAGGTTCGAGTTTATAAGATGATGGAGATGCTTTCATGTGACAAGTGCACTATCCTTCGGAGGATAATCAATGCACGATGAGAACAATGTGAACAATTTCCAGGCAAAGAGTATTAAGAATCCATTAAGTAAATTCGACAGAAGTCTGGCCAATTCTCTTTTTATTTATTATTGTTTCAATACAGTGGTGGGTATGTCATACTATTGTTAGAAGGATACATCTGTTGAACAATGTCTGCTTTGAACCGAAGTAGTAGGGAATTACTAGTAAGACAATGCATTTAGTGTATATACGAGTACATATGTACACTTAACTTGCGATTGAAGATTTTTTTAAGGCTAAAGGGCTTTGGCATAAAGGGCAAAGGGAAAAGGATTTAAATGGGTTCATGATTGGAGTTGAAAGGAATATTTCATTTTAACCGCAACTAAACCTTGTTTATCTTTACAGCCTGTTAAGGATCTTACAGTAAGAGCTTGGAAAAAGCGCTTTGACCAGGCTCTTAAATACATAATCGACGATTCTTAAGACGGGCTAACAAACTATTCGAAGTACACGTCCAATGCTCCGTGAATTTAACTAAACGATGGAGATGACTTCATGTTGAGAACACGTGAAAGCGTGTCATAAAACAATATAATTTGAACAAAATTTGAATATGGGATCAATTTGCAGGCGAGTGTTCGTAACCGAGGCAGGGTATTCCAATTGGAAGTTGTGACGATTTTATGCATGTATTTTTATGCATGTAGGACCTAGGAGCTATCTTCTCACAGCGTTCGTATCGTGCGTGTTAAATCTTTCGCACGAATAGGAGAACATATGCCATATCCGAAGGATAAGGCCTTATCACGTCTATTCGGAGACCTAATGGTCCGATCTCCTTTTTTGTGTGAAACAGGGAATAAAAACATAGAGAACCAAACCCATCATGTTAAAGGCCGACTTGCAGTTGCAGACCGTTTGGTACTCTTTTTCAAGTGAAATATCCGCTTATCTCTGCGGTGCTTGCAAAGAACATTAAGGTACACAAATCTCGTTTTTGCAGGGTAGAGCAGTGCAATAGCAGATGTGGAATTGATCCCATTTCTTCTTAAGCTTTTGCGTAAATCGTTGCAGGAATCCAACGGCACAATGTCCTGTGATCACTCAAGTTAAGATGCGGATAGAGGGTTCATCCAATGTTAGAGGGGTTTTTGTTTCCGGGATCGCATAATCTGCCCTCAATAGCCAGGACGAGTTTGTATTGGATTTTATCGATTTTAAGACTGCGTGACGGTCAACGAAGATAGGAATATACCACTGACGAAACTAAGCTAGGTGACTGTCTTTTCTAGATGTTATAGCGTCTTTCGGCTTTTTCATAGAGTAATCTTACTCAAGCGTGGCTCTATACATTATGATTTGCCAGATTCTGCTGAACATAACTGTCAAAAGGGCGGGCATAATGACAGCTCTCCTTGACAGTTCTTCCTGCAATAAATCGTTTCTATACGAAAAAATATCTTTTTTGCTGAAAGTGTTCTTTTTAAAGCAAAACTCAGAGGTTACAATGGAATCTTATGAGATTTGTTTTATATCGATTTTACCTTTCCACATCCATTAAGCAAAGGTAAATGAGTGTGTCTCAAAAACCAAAGAGTGACAACGAGTGACAGTGAAGGCTATTTTATTTAATGGTCCTTCAATATTACTCCTCTCTAACATACGAGTATGAGGTGTATGAAATGTCATCCTGAATTATTTTATGACTGCATCACGTTGCCAATCACTCCCTTGCGGATAAGTTTTGTCGCAGGGGCCATTAAAACTTAATACTAAGCAGCTCTCCATGTCTCATAGTCAAGGTAAACAAATCCTAGTTCTTACCCTTTGCGATGCAGTATAAACGGTTTTCGACAGCATGAATTGAATTTAAATCAATCAATCTTTATCGATTTTTCTTTCAGTTTTTTTTTTATTATGGTTTATCAAATAAAATCGCAAGTTGAACATACTGCAGCTAAACCTTAAGATGCCAAGCGTTTAAATTGCGGTTCAATGACTTGCTTATGCCAAAACATATTTTTTTTATTCCTTTCTCCTCGCTATCCACAGCACGTGCAAAAAAGGAGCACAATTAAAAATACGTTTGCCAGACTTCCTTTTTCTCTAAGGGCCCACGGAATCTCATGGATTTGAAAACAAATTTAAAACGGTTGCCACCTTCCTTATTTTATTACGCGCCGGATTTCTATTTTTTATTTGCTTCCATACGACTCACAAGGATTCTCCACTTCAAAGATAAAACGCAAAGCCACCCCCGGACCATTTATCTAAAACTGTTGATGATATTCGAAAATGCTTTATATGCAGTCTGCGATTTTGTGAAAACATTTCACTTATTTGCTTGGATGAGTTCTAGGTGAATTGTCTCGTTACCACCTTCCCCACACGCACACATATCCTTTCTAAATGGCGAAATGAGGGGGGAAAAAAACGCACACATTTTTATTGGATTTTATTTCCATGCTGTTGCTTTGTTTGGTTTCTCTAACTTCATTTTGGTTGAAAGTAGGGATTTCCCTTTATTCTTATATTTTGTTGAATAAGGGAATAAGGAGGCATGATGACGGTTCTATGAAGACGATGACTGGCGCGATGCGAGTCTATTATAACCAAAAGCAAAGGAATCTATTGTAAGTGGATGGGATACGATGACCTGACAGCTGCTGGTTGTTATATTTTTATTGCCAACCTTGTATGGTATAAGCCTTCCTTGTGCGAAAATGCCTGCCATTTATCGCTATTTTATTTGTTTCCCATATGGGGTAGAATTATAGAAAGGGTTCTTGGAATTATGGTTATTTTATTGAATTTGATTGGTTATTCTTCTTTGTTCTTTCCTTCGAAAATAATATTCCTGTGTGCAGAAAATATGCTAAATGATACATATACGGGTACATCTTACAGTGTGTCTATCAGGAAGAAAAATATGCCAGGTCCTTTATCTAGACAGCGATGTGGGTGAAACGAAAACTTATTCAAATCCTTTTTTTGCATGAGAGTTAATGGCACAATTTTTAGGTTTTTACATAGATACTTGAGATTAATCTCTGAACCCTACTCAACTGATAGAAGAACGTTTTGAAATATTCGAATAAATATTCAATCTTCTCATGATTTTCTAGAGCCGAAGACAATTAACAAGTGTCATCTATACTTTGTGAAAGGTCCTTTTATTTAGAGCAAATCAGTTTCATAAGGAGCTAATATTTAGCATTCGTCAAACGTGCTCCATAAGACTGCCATCTGGTAAAAGCATAGTCAAGTGTTGCCATTCTCTCCACGAGCGTTGCAGATAGTGGTGTCGTTAATGTGCTTGGCAAATGTTAAATGCCCCTTAAGAAGCCCAGTAATTTGTCTGCAGTTTGTTTTCTGAGACCTGGTTAGCCTATTCATCTAAAGTCTTATTGCCTGTAATCTCACTGTGGTCTGCCAGCCAAATAAGATTCAGTGACTTCAGCGAATTTAGAGAAAACTTGCATTTTTGAAATGGCGTTAAGTGTGGCCTAACTGTCGGCACTATTGTCCTACATTGCGAGCTGGAAATCTTCTGAACATATTGAAACATCCCATTTCTCCCGGTACTGTTTTCAAATATTTTTCAAACAAGATTGTCCGCGAAACCGCCTCCTTGGGTATTGGAAGCTGAAAGATGTCAGAAACTATGGTACTCCTTTGGTGAACACGTAGTCTTTAGGGTCTTAGTCAAAGATTCCATTTACCACGCTAGCTCTTCAGTTGGTTTTACTTTTCCTCCGTACAAATTTTTTTCTGGAAGAACGTTGCATATGATAACACTTGTGTAGTGAACACTTACTTTTCAAGTTATCCTTTCCACAAAACAACTGTTCCATCTGTATGAATGTGTAATTGTTGTAACAGGCTCTTCCTCGTTTGTTCATTTCGGGGCAACCTCATGCGCCTGTTTAGGAAGTCTCCATCAATGACCACGACAATGTTTTTGTTTTATTCGCAAGTTCTTGGAATTCCCCCATCATCAAACTGTCACCCCTTGATAACATTATTCTCTCTCTGGAAAGAAGATGTATCATTGTTTAATGAAAAGAAAATTATCCATTATACTCTTGCTCCCTACGAAGACAGCAGCATCAGACAGTTGACTGATTTTGTAGTCACCCCCATAGATTCGACTGCTATTCTTTTCTGGACAGATTTTGGTCAAAACGTATCCTGAATGGCGGTTCCTTTTTCAATAAAAAAAAAAAAACACAAATACTTGGCGCAACAGACGTATATGGTTCAGGGCTTAGCTTCTCGCGACCATTCGTGTTGTGCGTATTATATTTTTGACACAAATGGAAGGGACCTACAGTTAAGAGCCATATCCGAAAGGCAAATTGAGAAGCTTTCTCTTGACAGTTATTACTCTCGGACGTTTGTCAGACATTCGCGAGAGGTGGGATCGTGAAAAAACTTTTTCGTGTTTTCTGGGATTCGAACGTCGAACCTCCCGCTCAGCGATACAACGCACTAACCACTTGACCCACGGCGCCCGTTTTCTATGAGCCTTCTAAAGTCCAAAGCTGAAATGCAGTAGTAAACAGCAATTGGTTCATACATAGCTTGTCCCAGCTGGGAGTATTTCATTAGTACCAATCGACTTGAAATTGGAGACTTGTACCGTCACCACAATTGATGCAATGTATCCGCTAAGCCTAGTTGTACGACTCAGCTCTTTTTTTACTTTCCATGATCAAGCGTGGCTTATTCTAATTTTGCAGGAAAGTCTTCAGTAGAAAACCGAAGACTTCCATTTTTGTTTGAGTAAAGATTTCATACAGCTTCTAGGCCATTTCGCAGGAGTCACTTTTCGATAGCCGATGTGATCACTTACATTCGTTTTGACTTTGATGGTTATAGACTCCAGAGTGACTTACTTTTTCTTGGTATCCTTTCATACTCTCAGCGCCTCTAAAATACAACACAGGATTGAAGAATGAAAGAGGACGTCTTCATCTCATCCCGTCGGAGTCATGACTCCCTTCCCACTCTTAAAAATGCATCCATTAAGTTTTTCTCTTCTGCAAAGGTACGACCTCGCATTCAATTCGAATTGAGATAGGAATCCCCGACAAAATCCTTCAGTCTGCAGTTTACTCAGGCTAGGTATGTTGCTTTGGCAAAAAGTCAAGTCAGTCACCTCTTGCTCCCTTGCGGTAATACAAAATGGCTGACAGCCTCGCATGTTGTTATTGCTGCTGCCTTCACCATCTTGAATATAATCGATGTCCATGCATGAAATCTATTTTTTTACGGAAAAACTTGAAGGTCTTGTATGAGCATCACTGTAAAATTAGCGAAATTATTGGGGTTTTTCTTACACCAACGTTTCAGAAATATACAGTTTTGTTCGGCGTACCAGAGCAAGCAAACTACAAAAACTCTTCAAGTCAAATCTTTAACTAGTGCAACTTCCCGTCTCCTTGCTATTTTTACATCGATAAAACACTAAAAGATACCACGCGTGAACGTCCTTAATGATTTTCCATTACGTCTTCTGCCAGACATATTGTAAATTGTGCTCCGTAGCTGAAAATTTAGCAAGTTCCAAAATAGCAATTCGCAGTAAGAATTGATGAGTGTCTACGTTCCCAAGTACGTGCTAATGGTCAATTGAAGCGATAACTGTACGCGCAATCCTTGAAATACATTAAATGGAGTTTCAATTTTACCCTTAAAACCGAATGCAAGGACACGTACATATGTATGTACATACGTATGGACGTGTATTTTTGGTTTCAGGATGTGCTATCTCCCTATTATGTGGGATTATCTGAGTGCAATAATGTCGTTGAGTTTAATACTTGGTTGGAAATATGTTTTTACTGCACTTGCTGTTTTTCTCAATTTTAAAATACATAATTATAATGGAATGTACTACGATTTTGTTGTACGATAATTTTATTTCTGCAACATTGAGGGGGAACTGTACGAGGTATACGACTTTCAAATTAATAACACTGTCTGATCTTACTGAAGAAAGATCTGGTATCACGGAGGGAAGTAACCTGGGCACCTTGTTTTAATTTTTGTTAAAATTATTAACAATTCATTCTGTTTTATTTATTCAGATGATAGTGACAATTTTCAAATCGAAATAGACTGTCAGCTTTTGCAAGAAGATCTGCACATATTGCCCCCATAAGAAGCTTACGAGCTCATAGATTTCTTTGTGAATTTTTTCATAGAACTAACTATGCACTAAATATTTGCATGTTCACGTTGCATTTAAAAGCAAGCCTTCTTATTCAACCACATTGGACTTTTTGTTTTCAGTAGTTACTCTGCCGGCCATAAGTTTGAATCACCATCTAATTTTTGCATTTTTCGTATATTTTTTATATTTGGAGTCGTCAGTCCTTAGCACTTTGCTCCAGTCCCTCATCGTTAAATTTTTATGCTCTTTGGCCCAAAGCAATCTTTTAGCTCGATTGTGAGACCTGAGCAAAGGTTTTCGATTTGAACCGATTAATCCTGCTTCAATCAAGCGCCTCTTCAAGGTTGTTAAAGAAACAGGCTGAGGGAAGCCAGAAAATGATTCCAAACTTATGGCCAGCAGCTTATATTAAATTGTTAAGTTAATAATTTACTGTAAGTAGTCTATAAGGCTGTAAATTGGAATGGCCTTAAACTGCAGGTCTCTTGCATTTACCGCGACAAAATAGAACACCCACATCCTGAGTTAGATTCGATCTGCTGCGTTTAATTTTGTTTTCTTCCATACCAAGAATATGGAGTGAGGTTAAGATTGTTTTCACACGAAAGGCCGGTGAAGCAGGCCTTAGCTCCGCAAGAAGTCTAACTTTTGTCCACTTACTTTCGTTCTGAAAATATTTATATGGTGGATGAATATATCATTCTGGGGATTCGTTTTCAGTATGGCATTCATATACGATGCAGTGCGCAAGACTTTAAGAGCCCCTAATGCCAACGTCTTAATTAGGTAGATATTGATATCGTCACTGTCATGCACTGTAATGCTCTAAAGGAAATATGTACATACATACTCTACAATTTTTTTTTTTACATTCGCCTTTTTAAAATGAAGTTCTACGTTTTTAGCTTACACAGTTGAAAACGAGTTTCTCTTTAATATCTCCAAACTAATTCAAATACATTCGTATTTGCAAGAAAATAGTATCTTTTTTGCCTTTTAGAAAGCATTCCGGTCGCGCGAGAGATTCAAATTTTACTAGTATACTCCACCGAATTTCAATTATTCCTGGCAAACCATGGAATATTTTCTTTTACTTTCGGATGGCAATGTCAAGCCAGCGGTTTTTTTTATTTGGATCACTGAATTCCCTTGATTCAGCAAAATTCAATCGACCACACACACACATGAAAACTAAATTTTGTTCCAAAACTACATGAGCATCATACTCTGCTTCGTTGACATTTGCCATCATGTCGGTCACTACTTTAGTCGAATCAATCATAAAACAATTCCTCTCGAATTTACATTCGAATAAGTTCGCAATATGTAATGGAGTATGGTCCTTGACTTCGTCACATATGCATGTATGTTCATCTATGGCTTGCGGGCTCCAGTAACAGATTGTTTTTGCAGTCAACTGATGGATAATAACGCGTATTTCAGCCATCGAACTCAAAAGAATTCATTGCTTCTCTCAGCAGTTATCGAAAGACCGTTAGTGTTATTCTCGAATAAGAACACACATTCAATGTGGTACATTTTCCCATAGACAGGGATGGATTGGTAACGCAGTTCAAGGCGCTGGCTTACGTTATGAAAAATGTTTTCAGAGAAATGAATCTGCTTGTTTTACAAAGTATGTATGTAAAATGTCTCCTTAGTATTCGAATTGTCAGCCATTCAAATAATAGAGAAATTGTCTTTTAATATATCAATTTGATCACTCCTGAGACTGAAAGTTCGAGTGTCTTTCAAAAGTTTTAGTTTTCGGCCTTCATAGCAGCTCTCCACGGATCACCCATTGCGCTCCATAATTTTCAATGTAAGCCTTTCTGCATGACGTACTTTATTTACGATTTCATTTAATTTTTATATGAATTTAAAATTTTATTCCAAAATGACGCCATTCAAAAACATTTCTTATCACTGCCATTACCGGCACTGTTAACCAATTCGCTATCATTTAAATTTCTCATCAACTGACATTGCCCCTTCATGTGTCTGAATGTTGGGGTGGCAAATTTTGATCTCTTTGGCAGACGTGTAGTGGGCAGGACCATGTCATATTGGGAAATGACAGCGGGGAGTCGATATCGGTGGTACTCAAAGTCTAGCGAATGACACGAAACTTTTAAACTGTCTACATTACATTTGGATATGTAAAAGAGTTTTCGAACAATGGCAGTGGGGTTGATGAGCGATTTATATTCCATTTTTGATAGCAGTTCGTGGAAGAGAAAACAGAAATTTTGATATTTAGCTTCGTTTGTCGGGAATGGACGTTTTTTGGGTTATTTGCTTAAGAGATTAATTAATTCACTGGTAATTGGGCTCAAAAAACTAATCAAAATAGACAAAGGCTTGATGTAAGCATGTGCTTAGGGGGATGGGCGGCTCAGCCCATTTTTAGGCGTCACTTTCAAAGGAAATAAGAATCACTCTCCATTACAATTACGTTCATAGTGGAAACTGATTCACAAAGCACGTACATATTTACATGTGTATGCAATTATCTGCCAAGCACGTAACCCTTTCTCTCATGAATTCATATTCTCATCTCAAAGGGTAATATTCTTCATACAAGCGGCAACGGTTGCCTTTATTAAGAGGCATGTAGTAGCATATGTAGTCTCAAGCGGTATAAAATTGTACGTTTTGCGCTTGAACAACGCTGAGCAATATTCAAAAATTATTTCCAAAGCGAGTGCAGTGTTGCAGAAAGTGTGTTAAATATGAAAAGAATTGTTGGTCGAAATGGAGCCCCTTCAGACCCGACGTATATTGAGCCACAGCTTCACCTTGGAAGTGTAGTCAGCAGATATGAACATATGTATGTATGTACATATGTACATATATCTGATGTGAAGTCTTGCCGGATATGATTCGGGACCACTGGATCAGACGGAGCATTATCCTTTGCTCTCAAAAACTGCGTATCAGAACTACTATCCGTTGAAAATTTTTTCTTAACGTGGTGCGCCTTCGTGATGGAAAACCGCATTCGACCAAAGGACAGAAATGTTTGCCACAATAAGTGACGGAAAAAAATATTGACGTCAATATAATGAAATATGTGGAAGGACAAGGATTAATATGCTACCGGCAGTATGGTTTCGTAGACAACGTACCACATGGTGAATAAAGAGTCTGCAGTTGGCATATGAAAAGCTCTCTAAGAAATCCCTAGCGTGTACAACTTTGCTTTTAGCGTACACAACGAATATGTTGTCCACGGTAATATAATATACCCGATCTTCGCCTAAATTCTTTTGGCAGTGTGTCTCAATTTTCGTGTCTTTTCTACCGCCTACCATCGATGTACCCCTGATACCAAATGTGTTCATACCCGCATTCTCGCGTTCGTCTTAGAGCACTTAGGGATTTCTAACCCTAAATGAAGGTGAACTTTAAAAACTTACCTGCAGTAATTTGGTTTCCGAAAGTAGTAAATGCAGGTCTAGATTATAAGTGACTTGTAGGATAGGATAAAGCAAGTTTATACACATATCGAGTTGAAGTCCCATAGCAAGTTTGTACTTACAGATGCATAACCGTTGCAATGATGGCTATTCCAAATTTCAAGCATTCTCCTCACCTTGCAGTCCCGCATTTTGAAAACTAAGCCATCATCTATATTTCTGATTCAGGCATGTGTTTCCAAGAGAACAGAGGTTTTAAAAAGCAAAACAACATATTTTCCTTTAGTTTTATCTGTTTTTTATTAGTCTAAAGGGAAATTAACTCATCCCTATCAACATTTACAAGTAACCTATGTATACATCTGGCGAAATTAATGTTTTTTTTTTCTTTTAGGGTAACTTTCAAATTCATTTTTTTTTACATTCTTACATTTAAATACAAATTCATTAAGTACAAAAGCAAAAGAACACTGATCGCTCCAACTATACACATTAACCTTACATTTAAGTATTATAATTTAAGCAAAGGACCAAACGCCCTAACCTAAAACCTTACCCTATCCTTAGTGATACATAAATCATGCAGCGATTAACCCTTCTTGAATTTCAGCAATAAAATAGTCAATATCAAAAATACAAGGACCCAAGTAGATATCATAATGAAACCATTATATACGGTTGGATTGTCAATGCCCCAACCACGCTGCAGTATTGAGCGTAAGGACTCTGTTGGCTTGGTCAATGGTAAAAAGAATGCGAAAATTTTAAGCAACGGATACATGCCCTCAATTGGCCAAATAATGCCGCACAGCATAACAATTGGAAGGAAGCTACCCATAGCCACATACGTTGCAGTACGTTCTGTGTCAACAGCGCAAGCTATCACAAATCCAAACGACATTCCGCACAGTCCGTTCAGTACACAAAGGAATAGCACCAGCCATATATCCCCACGCAGCGTCACCTCGAAGAAGTAAAAACTGAAGAGCAGCACGAAAATTGTCTGACTGAACATCACCGTGAATTGGGTGAGGACTTGCGAGAAGAGAATTTCCGCACCAGTTATGCCAGCGACCAAGCATCGTTCCAGCATTCCTTCGTTGCGCTCGATTAACATGGCACCGGATGTGATGGCAACCGACAGGAAGAAGATAATTGTTAGTATGACACCGGGTGCAGCGAAGTCAGTGAAATTTGGATTGCGGTCGCCATAAACGGGGTCCTGCCAATCGACGGGGACACGTCCGAGTTTTGGATTAACATCGCAATCGCTGAGAATACCCTCCACAAAGTCAAAGAATGTATACTGAAGGTCGCGGTATAGTAATGTGCTGATTTGTTGATCTGTGGTAAATACCGATGTGATATCTTGAAATTCAAATCTTAATTAAATGGTAGGTACTTACTTGACATGTCAAGGCGAACATTGACTTCGGCGGTTTCCAAAGTTGTATCATCGGCATATCGACCGCTCTCTGTGCGCTCTACCAATGATTCTGAGTAGTTTTTGGCAAATACTAGGGCACCCCATGCATTACCACGTCTGACTTCTCTAAATGCATCTTCGTCTGAATTGAGATATGTCTGAAATGAAAAAGAATTGAGATTAAAGTGAGAGGGCAACTAGTTCAACTTGCTTAAAGTATATCGAGCTGATGTTATGGCAGAGGCAGATTGAAGTTACAAATTGTATCTGTTTTCCACCACTCCTTGCTAGTTCATCCCCAAGTTAAACTCCCAATATTTCACAGTTACGGTTTTCAGTGCCTACAGAAAGAAAACCTTATATGCGTCCGGTAATCGAAGAAAATCTTCCATTCTCGGATTCACGGTGTGAATTTCGATGGCCTGCAACCGATGGTTTTAGAGCCGTTTACTGTATTTTGTTGTTGATATTTCCTTCCCTGGATACATTGTTTCATAGGGCCAGCGAGTCAAAATCTAATTGAAAGGATGTTATCTGTGTGGGATTGTCCGTCAGAACATCGCTAGCATTGTGCGGTATCCAATATCAAGTTAAGATAACCTAAGCGTATCGTTTCCTGAGAGAAACGAATATTTAATCCGTAAATCAAGCGGCAGAGAGCGGGGAAATGTATCCAATGTGGCCGTGACTTGTGACCTCTTTCACAATTTAGTATATATTGCAGGGTGTGGAAATTTTGGTGGCTCTGTTATGATTTTTATTAGCATCAAATTCTTATAAATTTTGGGGTTGATCGTTTGAGCGGACATAATATAAGAAAAAAACCCAAACAAACTCCAAAATAATCTGTATTAAGCTGATGTAGTTAGGGACTGATATCAAAGCTTCATTTTAAACACTGCGCAGTAGAAAGAAGCTTGGCATGTTGGAAAATGCAGTTCCACAAACAATCAGAAAGGTTTTTCGTTGCAAAGCCAGAGTACACCCACTTACTATCCTGTATGCTTTCTCATTTTCTTTTAACTCCTTATAAATGCCACGAAGGGGCTTTAGCTTCAGTTTCCTTTTAATGAGTTAACGAGTACAATTAATACCCAGTCTGCAGTCATCACCTTTTGCAAGGGTGTATCCAATCTGGGGCCAATGGCCTACTGTGTCATTACACCTATTATACTAATAGTTTTTAATCCATTTTCGGTTTAGGTTTGGACATTAAACTAGGAAGCCGGAGTGCGGCACCCATATAAAGGATTCGCTTTGCCTTGTCTTAACATCTCTAGAGCGGAATCGAGAAACTTCTTATAACTGTTACTACTCTCTGACGTTTTTCAAATATTTACGATAGATGGGACCGCAAAAAAATTGTTTGGTACACGTACCTTCAAACAACTCAGTAGTAAAACGCACTAATCACTATGCGAAAGCGTCTGGAACACATAACCTAGAATCAGAGGCGTTAGGAGTCGACGTCACAGTACGCTAACTATGAGAAGAAAACTTGATGGTCCTTGCAGTCATTTTTAAGCAATACGGCTTCAACAAGCTCCGAAGATCCAATTTAATTTGATGAAACAAAATGATTGCAATCTTCTTCCAAGTTCAAGAAATATGACTCAATTTATCAGTGATTAATGTTCAAAGCCATCCTCTTAATGCAACTTATTTCAGGAAATTTATTTTTCATGTCCTGCCAACCGACAAGGCCCATCACTTACCTCAACAATCATCACCGGCACTAACGCAGTAGGTATTCCACATCAAAATTACCCTTAAGCCGACCATAGTCAAAGACTTTTAATTTACGGTTTGCTAATAAAAACCCTACCGACATCAAGCTAATAACTATTAAGGATACTACCACCGCAACAAAACCCATTCCGCAAATGTTTCACAAGTACTTCTACTTCTGCTTCTACTTCTACTCCTCCAACGAAATAAACATCCGAAAGGAGTGCCAGTGCCAGTGCCACTATAAGAGAGAGAAACACTTTAAATAATATTAATGTCCTGACAAATAAATTACCTTCCTGCTGGTTCTCTTCTTTTCTGTCTCGTTCTCTCTTTATCTGTGCTTCGCTCATTTTTATGGCAAACTTGTAGGCAGACAGAAATTAGTGCACAAATCAAATGAATTAAAAGGGGGTAGACGGCCAAGCAACGGCGCATTTAAAATTACTAATGATGCAAAGTTCCTCCCTTGGCAGTTCGGTTTCTATTATCAGCGCTGCAGTCCCTTACTTTTGTCAGACGGAAAGCATCTGGGGTTTTGATTAATTGCAAGTAAGTTCCATACTAGTGGAAGAGTATTTAATAAAAAGTTTAGAATTGCTTTCAAAGTCTCGGGTGGAAACATAATGGCCCACAAATTATTCGAAAGATCCCTTTATTGACATGCATAGTGTCCGACGGAAAAGTTTTCGCCTTTTCACGGAAATTCCTGGGAGTTTTTTTTTTTTTTTTTGAATTTTGAAATTTCTTTTTTCCCTCCCTAAAGAGCGGGGAAGTCCTCCTCAATGGGAAAACTTCATATTCCCCGTAATGCGTGATTCAGACTAACCCAAGCTTGATGTGCAGTTAAGGATAAAGTTGAAAAGGGAGACAGCAAGCAAACTTAACAACCAACCAGAGACAGGTTACCCTCTGACAGGTTCGAGAGGGTGGAAAATGTGTTTTTTTTTTTTTTTTTGTCGTCGTCAAATGATTTTCAGAGTATTTGTCGTTGAAAGTCGATAAACTCGGTATAACTAACTTTTTTACCCTTTCTTACTCAATTTATGGCAAAAAAGATTTCTGATTTTTTTGCGACAAAAAATTTGACGTTTGAAAGTTTTTATATTGACAGAAAAAAAAATAGATGGAGCTCGTCATTTGGGGAAGTAAAACTTATTTGACTTGGCCAATCAGGACATATATTATTTTTCAAAAAGAAAAAAACTTGTATGCATACCTAAAGTTGTTTATAGAATTGTATGGGTTGCCTTGAGATGTCTCAAGTATTTGGCTTAGAATCAGTTGGGTGATAGATAGATAGATGCAGTAACTTTAGAATGGGTAAAACTATTTTCAATTCGCTTCATGTACTGTTGGGAGAATTTCTCGAACAAAAGTTTGTAGATAACTGAACATAATAATCCGTTTTAAGGAAGAAGGGAAATTAATATGCAAATGAAATGAGATTTAGAGATAATCTTAAGGTACTCAAAAACGCTATTTGTTTTCAAAAAACTTATCTCAAAATTTTATCTTAGCGAGTAATACTGCCATTGGCAGTGAAGCAGTGGATGGTTGTGGTTTTAGGAGTGGTAACTTATTGAAGGTAAACAGGTACCCTTTCAGTGCAGCACGAGTTGCATGTAGAGCTAGCGTTTATAACGCAGGTTTTGAAATAAATAGTGATGTGCACTTCAGAATTAACCGTACGATAACCCTCCATTGGAGCAGTAGAAACATGAACTATACTTCCGAAGAATTTGGTAACCATTTTCTAGTCAGAGCTTCTTGCAAGGTTCACTTTGTTGGCTTATTGTCGCCGGGAAGATCCACTGAGTTGGCTGTGGCTGGTTTTTTCAGTTTCGTTATTGGAAGGAATGTTATACAAGTTTTTTGAGCGACTTAATTTAATGTTTTGGGTAATTTGTTATTCCAGGCGATTTGTACTATTTGTTGGGTCAAATTGAGCGGTATCTACCGAGTACAAATCTTCCTGACAGTCAGACAATCATGGAGAATTATTTTAATGCTGTCCACATATGCAGTATATGTCCGAGGATGACTGGATATTTCTGTAGGTGCAGTGTCAAGGATGTCATACTAAGTTACATTTTCTACGTGAAACTTATTTATGAGAACTTCTTCGACCGTTATGCTACGAAATATCTATGCATCGTCTTTATGGTTGTCCTTGAATATGTTGGCCAAGTTCGGTCATATACAACTAACCACCCTCGGAGGATCAGAGGAAGCTGATTAACGCACAATCTCTTGAGATTTTGAGCAGTCGCCGATATTCTATTTGTCCACTTATGATTATTGATTTAAACCGTCCTTAGATTACCCTGTTCCTCCTCAAGTTATAACATTTTATATGTAACTTAAAATTTAGCTCAAATAAATAAATTCCATGAAAGGGACAGAACACTTAACTAACAGACTGATAATTCTCTAGTTAACTAATCGAATCCGGTTTAGCCACCCTTGAGTTACACCTTTGCAACTCGTTATATACAATATGTACAATAATTCTTGCACATTGCATTCATCTACAACACATGTCCAAATGCTCCAACTTTAAGGAGTGTCAGAAATAATAGATTTATTTTCAGGTGACCCAACAGGAAATTCTTTTTGTGGCTTGTGTCGAAAGTATAACTAAAGCCTCGCCTTCTGAAGTCGACCAAATGGAAGTACATACATAGAAAAGGACACAAAAGAAACAACTTACCACGACAGCACTTTTGTTATTCTGCAGCATTTCCAAGTATCTACAGCTCAGCATGGTCTGATTGCAACCAGGTAGTACGGGACAAGATTGCAGACTAATCATTTCCTCCGTCATCTCATGATTTGAAACAGCAATTTTTAGTCCTGTTGGGTCATGACCAATGGCATAGCAAAACAGAACAATTTGCACCACAGGTAAGCCAACAATGAACAGCATCACTCTAAAAATAGATTTTTCATAAGAAATTCCGCACATCCTTTCCCTTTTTTTTTGTTTATTTATATTTACCCGACATTCCTTAACATCCACAGGAAGTTCTTCCATATCAACGCATGCAAGTGATTCATACTCATCACATGTAAATTATAAGTCCACGAACTTGTAGTCGAATCTTCTGGCGGCAATGGTGGTGCTGGCGCAGCTGATACTGTAATCGGGTCCCTACCATGCGAAGACATCGATATGTTATCACCAAACTCCCCTGAAATCTCGGCATTAACTTCGTCTGATAAATCTAACGCTGGGTTAGAAATTGCTGGCACGTCAACTTGTTCAATAATCTCCTGTGCTATCGATGACCTTCTTCGCTTCCCCATATTCTGTAAGACTGACAACTTCAGGAAGACAGCTTCCAATGACTCAGCGTTGTACTGTTGTCTTAGAAAAACCGGTGATTCCTCGGCTAACATTTTTCCGCCACGTAGAAGGCCAATCTAAAAAAAGGAAGAAAATATAATGAAACCTAAGGATGCGGGGTTACTTGTGTAAACAAAAATCGAATAAAGGAAGTTGTGAGAGGAGAAAAAAGTAAAAAAAAAAAGTTTGCAAAGAAGTCAACTTGGAAGTCTCACTCATGTCAGCAACGCAATGAGCCACAAACACGTGGCAATTAAGTAAATTGATTCAACAACTTTTTGACTTATAATTGACTTAATTAAGTGCGAACAAAGGAACAAGTGGTAGACATCGCCCAGAAGATAAGAATGAGTGATTGGGCTGATAGCCAACAGCGATGGAGGGAATGTGCGAGTATTTTGATGGCACATCTCTAGTGGGTGTGTGAATGAAAACGTTTCCTGATGGTCCATGGAATATTTATAGTATAAGTAGATGGTGAACTGTTCTTCTTTCCGTCTTAGTGATGTGTAAAATTATAAATGAAGTCATGCGGTTTAATGACGATTAAAGAAGGAGAACTCGCAATCCATCTGGAACGGATCGTACGATAATTGATCTCTCAATATGGACGAACGAATTAGTTTTTGGGATTGTAGTTGCACTGCTCGAGCAACCTACCCAGTTTGGTTTTCCTTGAAAAGTTAAGGATCTTGTTTGGATTAAGGTAAGGTGAGGTAACGTAAACGGCTACGCTGTGACAGCAGTCACTGTTCACTTAGCTACTTATACAGTCGGCCCCACTGTGCACACTGGTTTCTTACTCTGAGACGAGTCTATTGGCCAGTAGCTGCTAAATAGATTGTTTGCTCCTGCAGCTTCTAGGAAAACTATTATGAGGCACCCTGAGATAATCCGTGTGAATAGCGAAAGGGCGCCAGAAACGAGTAGTGTATCTCTGCGGGTGAGTGATAATCAGAGAAATAAGCTCTTCTTACCAAAGACTGGCCAAAGTGTAAGCAGACTAGTCCACCGTGAATTAGTTTTGTTTTATAGCTTCTCTGCCAATCTTTGAGTATTAAAAAATTTTGATGACGTTACCTTAATCTCTGTTACCAAGGAAACAAATTACTTGCAAGTTATTTCTTCCAGGACATCGATGAACTGTTCAACGGTTTGCTGAACGTCATTTATAGATATGTATGTATGTACATTAAATCTAAAGGCATAGATTGCATCTATTCACATTAAGTAGTGCATTTAGAACATTGTTTATGTACTATTCCATAGCTAATGCTCCCAACGGGCATCACAATGGGTATATTGACACGAGTACAGCATAGAGGGGCCTATGGCCTCTTAGCCTACCCACCTACCTAACCTTCCTAAGATCTGCAATTCACCACTATTTAAGCTGCGAAGTTAACATGTGGAGACAAAATCTTAAGTATAGAAATCATGATTGATAACAATTATCTCCATTTCAAGAAGGTTTCACTGAAAGTCTAAAATTAAAATAAATTCATACGTATCCCTATTATTAGGTGTCCTGACTATCAAGGGATTATTCTATTAAAACTGACAAAAGGGCTAACTAATTGGGAGAGTACTCGTAAAATATTAAATACAAGGATTTATTAAAATCATGAGAGAAAAGCTTCGAACAGAGGTCTTAACAGCTACAAATAATATCTACTTAGAGACAAATCTAGCAACAAGTTGTCCAAGATAAACACAAGGACCCATTTCTTTTCGAGTGTAAAAATTCGCAGTTCTAGAAGCAATGCTGCAAAAGCGTCAAAGCAAAGTTCTGAAATGAATGTACAAACTTTTACCCTTAACACAACTTTTATATCAGATGTCAAAACTGAATTAATTATTTCAGTAAATTCGCAATGTGACTCAGCAGAATGGCGGAAGGAGGGGTGGACAGAGATGCAGTATCGATGTTTAAGGGAAACTTAAGATTCCTTGATGAGTTTATTGACTTTTGTTGATGAAGTTAAATTATTTTGGCTGCTTTCAGTTAATTTTGACCTCCAGAATTGAGCATCTCATATTTCAGTTGGATCTTAATGAAATCCTAGCGCTTGTGATCTTTCCATCGGTACAGTGAATTATCCTTAATAAATAATCGGCATTCATTAGAAGTATTTTGCAGATAGAATCTTTTTAGTAGACGCTCTTTGAGATTATCAGACTTTAATAGGATTTGCATTGATATTTCTCTTATTCTGTGTTTCATTCTGAAGTAACCAAATGACCTTCATCGGAAGCAGAAACTTTCGCAAATATTGTCAATATATAGTGCCACACCCCCTGTTTTGCATCGATTTGCAAAATCAGTAGCCAGATGAGAATATCGAATATTTCTCGACGATTTCAGTTCAGAATTAAAAAAAAAATTATTTCACTGATAGGCGCCTTAACGTCAAAACAGACTCAAAAACCAAAGGAGATCAAACAATTTGGACATTAGACACCGGTTTTTGGGGTTTATAGTTGGTAAGGGAAACAATTTCCAATAAAACGACCCACAGTTGCCAGATATTGTACGGTGTCATTAGTCAATTTCAGTTCGCCTCGTTGCTTTTTTTTATTTTTTTTGCTGCAGCGCTTCATTAAAACAGATGCAAAATTTTGAAACGATGAAACAGAACCTTTTATTGTAGCAATTTGCTTTATGGTATTCGACCGACTGAACAAGTCAATTAGTTGTCAAAACTGCGACCACATAGACCGAAAGATAAATAAAAATTCAATTCAACACGGTCAATTTACAGCGAGATACAACTGTTTGTTCTTGAAGTCCAATATTTTATTTTATTTTATTTTAACATTCTAGACTTTTTTGCTTAAAAAACACGTACATATGTCAAACACCAAATAGTTTTGCGTGTACTTTAATTTTTTTGTGCAAGGACACAGGTGATTAGTTTGAATAGGATTAGTCTAATTTTCAATAAAATTTGCTTTGAAAAAGTTTAAGTTTTACTAAAATAACTTCAGGCGGTTCGAAGAGAAAGCACGCATGCTTTCAGAAAGGTTCTGCTCCTAGTACCTTTTTCTACAAACCCTTGCTCCCTGCAAGGGCAATTTAATTGCGTTCAATACATTTATACCTTGAGTTGTTTATAATGTAATTGGATTGAGCTATCCCCAAATAGTGAATCGATGCGCCCCGATAACTGTGTGCAGGTTAATGTTAAATCTTCAGCAGGGGATGGAATATTCCCTGCTTTGGATATTCTCATACATCATCTTGTTGCACTTTTTAGAGTCTTGGCGAGAGGTAAATGTTGTGTTCATACCTAAAGCTAGCAGCAGATCTGCAACAGATCCTAAATCCTTTAAGTCTCACATCTTTCTAAAGGTTATGGAGAAGGCTGTGGATCATCAAATCCGAAATTCCATTCTTATAGAAAAACCCTGAGCAAATATCAATTCGTGTTTCAAGCGGTCAAGTCCACCGTTACAGTCCTACCTCACTTGGTCAAGAAAATCGTAGGCTCACTGTCAGGAAAAGAAATTGCTCTGTGCTCATTCTTGGACATAGAAGGGGCGTTTGACAATACGATATTTCTGTCCATTGAAAAAGCCTCCCTCGCTAAAGGAATTGATACCCCAATTATCAGATGGATTAGTTCGATGCTGAGCTGCAGGAAAATTTCTGCCAAGCTAGGATAGTCATCTGCAACAATCAAAGTCATTAAAGGTAGCCCCAGGGAGGGGTTCTCTCCCCTCTCCTATGATCCATAGTGGTCGACCAGCTGCTAAACAACCTAAGTGACTCAGGCTTTCTAACTCAAGGTTACGTTGATGACCTAGTAATAATAATCAGAGGCTTAAGTGAGACTACCCCGACAAGTCTGGGTGATGGTGTCAAAAGGAGGGGTTAACCGTAAGCCTAGATTAGCTTAAATTGAGAACACTTTTAAGGTTTAAGGACGCCAGCACCTACAAGAGTCGCTGTTTTTGAGACATCCGTGTATAAAACCATTAACTTTCTCGTAAGATAAAATAATCCTCATCCGACCCGGTTTTGCGATGTGGGATCTTTTTATCGACCCTCAGAGTGACTTAGGCACCATTTCTAGGACTGATCAAAGCAACTCCAGCCACTCCTTCAACCAAACTCATTATATCCTCGTTCGATTTCTTGCAGGACAGAGTATATGTCAAATAAAACTAATACTGTAAGCGAGCAAAGTTCTGCTCGGTTAAATACGATAAGTTCCCTTCGGATACTTGACAGTGAATTCTCAAGGATGCCTATGAATTGCTATGAATTGCTTTTCATATCCTCTCCACGAAATCGTCCACTGGGAAGGTTGTCTTCGGTGAGCAAAAAGTATGTGTATACAACATTTTTAATGTTGAAATATGAATATCCTTTTTCACTTTCCTTGCAGGGTTAAATTTCAGCATTTGCCTAGTTTAAATGGTTTTACTTTCTTTTCTTTTCCTTGAAAATATCAAAATAAATATCCACGCCATTGAAATTGTATGCCTTTTGACAGTGGTTTGATGACGATAATTTATTGCTTGAGTGTCAGAATGAGTTATGTGAAATTGGGATTAGCACTTCATATTCATGTTGCTTATATAGCTGAAAGAAAATAAATGTTTGAGTCGAAAACGCTGCCAGTGTTACGCAGCAGCAGCAAGGTTGGCGAAATGAGATGTTCAACAATGTGTGATGGGTTTAAAAATTATAGAATTTTATAACGTGGGGTTATGAAGAATTTTTGTTTTTTTAAAGAACGAATTCATTTAGTCTGACACTTAACCGTGAAAGAGCAAATCAATTTGAACACCTGGCGATGATGTAGGAACCATTCGAATGGAGGGCCACTCTTATGCCAGAGACCAACACTGTGGACGGAAAGTTCATCGATTTTAAGCACGCATCCGATGGCGTTCAGAATAATAATGATGAATAAATTTGCCACTCAATTCAAACACAAATGCTGCAGGTCACTGGTGCTCTGAGAGACGCTGCTACCAGCCAGGAAGTGTTATCGGTGATGCGCTGTCCAATGGAATAACTTGTTTAACATTCAAAACATTGTCAGGGATGCAAGTAGGCACGCACCTGGAACAATCGACAAAAATCAATTAATCTCTTTGCTGATACACTGGGACGTTTTCAAATAACAGTTTGAAGTTGAATGAGCAAAGCAATCAGGAGATACATATGCCTTCAGGTTAGCAATTGCCATCATTTGCGAATGGGGATACATTTCATGGGGCGAAATTGTAGATTTCGCTGTGCTATCGAAAAACTACGCAAAGAAATTTTTTGGAATCAGCGTGCATATATGGGTCATTCGGGAACATAGAAACTATTTGCTTGAAAATGAGTTGAGTACCTACTGTCGCACGATGTCTAACTATCCGATTCCGAATTCATATTATTCTTCAATATTTCAAGATTAGGTGCATGCATTTGGAAGAAGGTATCGATGGTAAGAGGATCTTCTCTGTGAGGTTTGACGATTTCGTAAAAACTCAGCTGGGAAATCAGTCGGCAACGTAGCATGACCCTTGGCAAATTTCCTTCGTCATTGTGCGACACTTTTCAACTGAGGATAAATGACCTCAATAAATAGACGAAGTAGTGTGAGGACATTCTCCAAACGTAATACTCTGGCCCTAAGCGGTAGAATAAGTCAGCGGATTATCTGGTGTGTCTTACGCTGAATAGGTTCCCCTGAGAGGTTCATATTAAGGCTGCTTTAGGAATGCTATTAACTGTTCAAATAGTTTTTATATACCCAAAACTAAGCCGTTACTATTTCGTTCTCACATATCGGACGTGAGTCGTCTTTTTAGCTGTTTCAAAACTATTTCTACAGGTTGCAGAGGCTATTTGACCTATTTCATATGTGGGAAATTTGTTAAAGAGGAAACGAAGGATGCATGTGCTCTGATGGCTGTGCGCAGAGCCTACAGATGTCCGTGCTAGTATGGTTGTCCTTGAAATTCATGTCCACCCAAATCACCAAACCATTGGATTGCTTTGTGTGGGGAGTAGTTGAACATTAAACCAACAAATGCCTGAAAGGATTATAATATCCAAGTGTTGACTAACATCAACAAGAACCATTTAGGCACGCTCACGTTTCCGGTCACGAATTGATGGTGTTGTCGATGAAGGTAGTTTCATTGAATAAATATGGGCTACAGACGTGTATAAATATGTATTTGTGTGCCAAATTATATTTCAATAAAGGTTTTCTTTGCATAAGTAATGACTGAGCGCTATGGCTCAGTAGTTAGTGCATTGGATTACTGAGCCGAATACACCATCAAGTTTTTTCACGGTTCCAACTTTCGCGGATGTCTGACAAACTTCCGAGAGTAACAATTGTCATGCTGTCATGAGAAATCTTCTCAAAAAAAAAAGACAAAAGCCTTTCGGATATGGGTGTAAACTGTAGTTTCCTTTCATTTGTGCGAACAAATATAACACGCACAACACGAAAGGTTAGCTAGCTCCTATACGGCCACATACGGTCTGTTGCGCCAAATATTTGTTTTTGGTTTATTTTTCTGTGTAAAACTCCAGGTCCAGAACCCTTTCAACAGGTCCAGGGGCGAACTAGTATAAATGCATCGAAATCACATAAAAGGTATCAGCATCACCCTGAATTACCTGGAGCTCATTAAGCATGTTTATACTGCAACAATAATTCAATATCGAATATTAATAAAATATTAAAATCAGATTATTTTTCGTTCACCATTAATATTTTGTCCTAAATCATTCGCAAAACAAATATCGTATGTGTTAATTAATTTTATACGAGCTTAATAGGCAAATGCACAGCAAAGTTATTTTCTAGCAACCACATTCGATATTTCAATTTATGGGAAAGCTAGGTAATCAATTACAGTTTTTTAATCATTGGCACCAATAATATATCAGCGGACTTTCTATAATTTATTGATAAAAACAACGTCAGTATCTTGGAGAGGGTATGCAATGAAATGTGCAACACTCCAGTCAAGATAGGCTAAGAAACGTTATGAGTAACGGACTAAAGGAACTCTTAATTATAATACGGTGATGTTTATACTTATACGTGTAATAAATGTGAATAAGCTATGGGACATATAAAGCTCGGTCTTTAAGGATCCATGAGGGTACGCGTGAAGCTCTGACTAACGTTCAAATGATTTTTTTTGAGATTTTATGTTAAGTTTCATTGGTAATGAGAAAACTTTTGATTACAGCAGGAAGCGCTAATTGATTTTCTCAAAAGCCTGTATCTTAATGACAAAGAAATGCATATGATACATTGTATCCAAAACCGGCATTGGGAGTAACCTGCAGAAGTACGAGTCAAGGAAAGAGCTCACCAATCTAACTCAGCCAGTGCCTAAAGGTGTTACTATGCACATCTCCGATGGAGTAAAACACCTGGTAGCTATCTTGGATAACAAACTTCTCTCGTCAAAACATGTTATGTCGAAAACGGGTGCTGAAGGGAAGAAGCACCAAGACCTACCTGTATGTAGGTAGTAGCAAAATAAGAAGTTAGTGTTGCGGGGTATGTCACCCAAGAACCAAACCTTTAAGCATTCTAAGCGGATGTCATGGTTAGTGCGTTTGACTACTATTGCGGGAGGTTCGAAGTTCGAATTTCACGGTCCCATCTGTTGTGAACTGGTCCACATACGGTCTGTTACCTCAATTTTTCCGTGTGCGTACTAATGATTTCTAGTGCTTAGTGGCTTAAGAGTATTAATTGCTTAAGGACCTAAGTATAGCGGCTTTCAATAGCTATGCCACAGTCACAGCCTCTAGTGACAATATTTGAAGGCTTAGTGCTTTTATTCTGAGACGCTTTCATGTTGTCATAGCTACAATTTCTTCATGGAAAAGTATATGCTTTACAAACGCGTCGATTTTTTGATGTAATATCCCCTTTTCTTCCACCTCAGAAAATGAATATGTATTTGCATTGGGATCCGATCTTCATTAAAAAAAACCTCTCTACTACCATAAGGCATGTGATATAGGTTTTTTTATGAAAGCGCAGATACATATGTATATCTACCTCGCTGTAGTATCTACTCCAGCGCGTTGAACTACTTAGCATCTGATTCGAATCTCCGAAAGCATGAAACACATGTTCACAGTTCCATGAAATACGTATGTTTGCTAAGCATTCGAATTAAGCAATAAAATTGTAGGTCTTATTCTATTGAGCAAAGAATGTACATGTACATGTGCAAGACGAAGGGGTGACAGAAACTAAGCTTCACCCTCTATGGGATAATCAGGGCAAACATTTATTTTCCATTATTTTCGGTTTTTCAGTAAAGACTGAATAAATCTACAACAGAAAACCAAGTGAAAGTTCAACGAATGATATATTCTCTTCAAAGTAGCTCAAGGAGAAGTGTAGAATTCCCTCAAGTCATGAACTAGATATCAGTGTGCTTCCAAGGAATATATACATACATACATATGTATGTAGTGGCTCGCAATTCAAGTGACAAAACGAATGGTTTTACCAAACATATCAAACATATCGATAATTGCCTTAAGGAAAAAAAACTGTGTCTACATACCAAGATCTAAATTAATATGAATTGCAAGGCTTAATAGGTCTTGTTGCACCACCCAATTGCAACCCCATTGTACAGACAACTGCAGCTGCAGCTGCATTCTGTATTTGCTCTTATAAATGTCTGAGCAAAAAATATGACCCCCAACGAATGAGAACAAAGTTACGCTCTCTGATTCAATTTACTAGAGCGGAAAATGTCCCTTATTTCCTCGCAGACAAAATGAGGGCAGAGGTATAACAAAGTCACAAATAAAATATAAAAAGTAGAAGCACTCCCTTCACCACAACCAAGGAATTATGTCCATCGGCATAGATCCGCATTTACTGTTCGTATGTATGCTTGAAATTATTCCCAGCCGTGGTAGATACATATACATATCTACCTACACTCAGCGCAAAAAAAAAAAATAAATTTTTTTTTTACTTCTGTTGAGTCTCGCGAATAACCCACACCAAGGATAGAGATTGCTTCCTTGCGGATTTATAAGAGTATCTCTCTGTGCGACGAAGGCACCAACTCAAAGGCTAAGTAACTTCAGCAAGAGAGTAGAGAGAGAACCCAAAAGGAGTCTGCTGGCGATTCGAGTGAAGCGTCTTGAAAGTGGAATAAAAAAAAATAAAAAAAACACAGAGTTATAGTGCAAGGATGAAATTTATTTGCACACCATTATATCGTGTATCGTATCGTGAGTATTCTCCCAAGACAGCGTAAAGTAAGTGGACGAAGGTTCCCTTTGATATTCATTCCTTAAAGAAAATTTTAAATTAAGTGGAGGGTATAAATGTAAGGCGTTGTGGGTAAATTGTTGTTTAATGGAGCAGGAAAATGTATCTTGAAGTTACTACTTTGCAGGTAATTCTGTGCATCTTGGGATTATTTGGCTAACAAAAAAAATGTTTTTTTTTGTTTGCTTTGCTTTTACAGAAACTAATCAGGTTTTCAGGTTGTTAAGTAGATACAAGACCTCATAAATATTTTATTGCGGTCAAGTTTGGTTTATTTTCGATGGCGAAGGAGATTTCTTTGATAGAAATGGGAACATTCTGTTCTCTATTAGCAAATTCGTGGTGGTCTAAAAAATGAAAGAGTTAAATTTACAAACCATTGACGTTTGAAAACACTTAAGACCCACCTTGGCCAGGTTTTTTTTTTTTTTAATAAGAAATTTAGCTTTGCTGCAAGGAGAACCAGTGATGCGCCTTATGATACCAAAAATATAGCTTTAAATCAGACAAAAAGGACATATGGAGACTTTTCATAAATCGACGTGAACCAGGATGAACTTAGAAAATATTGTTTCCACTATGTATACCAGTGATTGTAGCTTATGTGTCGACCACAGTAATCTTGAAAAGTCGGCAAATAGTTCGTTCAAAAGCTTCACGTCTAGTGGAAGGATTCTGGTGGAGGTGTTTTCCTGTTCCGAAACATAAAACGTATTCAACACGCTTGCGTAGCAAGAAAAACCCAGAACTTGTTCTTCAATTACAACACCGTCAATTGTAAGTCCTCAAAAAACCTTCCCTACTCTTTTCAAATAACTACCATAAAGGACGTACATACATTTATACATATATCGGAAATGAACATCAAAAGGAAGGTGCACATATATCAAATCTATGTCGGTGAGCCACTGACTGAAAGAAAATCGCTTTCGTAATAATGGGTGAACCGGAGAAAAAGCAAAGGGAGACCTGACCAAACTTATCAACTCCCCGCAAATTACATTGACGTCTATCAACAATCGGGTCGCTTGGATTGTGCTTGTCAAAACGGCACATCAGGCCTAATTGGTGTCTGCTAAGCTCAGCTGAACTGTCACTTCTATCTGCCTATCATTTGCAAAATAAACTAAACATCCCCCGTCTGTACACAATTAAGTGGGAGATATGACGCCTCGTTTTAGTCTTAAAAAAACACCAACAAGTTTTTCACGGTCCCACCTCTCGTAAATACCTAACAAATGTGCCAGACTACTATGTATCTGTCTTGAGCAGCTTCTTAAGTCCTCTGGCGGTCTGTAAATTTTTGGCTTAAATTTTTCGTAGCAGCCTCTAGAACGGTAAGTAAGCGCATTGCTTAACGGCTTGAAAATTCGAACTATCGGTATACAAAAAAAAAGATACCGTCAATTTTATTAAATGTCTAAGCAACGGTCAGTAACAACAATCATTTCTCCACGGTCTTCTGGAAACGAATCGAAACGATTTATGGCCTATAACCGTCTCGTTGATATATATTATGAACCATAAAAGCCACATTTATTTCAGCTTTATAGCTTATGAGTGAACCGCGTAATTCCACACGAAACCAGAACCAAGACTTACGTAATATTTTCTATTTCCTCATACAGAAGTTATAATATTTGCATAAGTGAGGGTTGTTCAAAAGCCTCCAGGTAAACAACCAACAAAGATTGACAAGAAGCCTATTCGATCTAGGTGCCCTCTAGTGCGTTTTGAAGAGGCCCAATACTAAGCTCAGAATAGTTCTGATCGGACTCCTTTCTTTCCAATAATATCGAAAATGTCCTTGAAATTAAATAACAGAAATTACATTTGCAGAAAAATTTAAGTTTTTATTCAGGTGATGAAAAGGCATAAAACTACATGGGCATGTACCTTTGTACATACGCACATCCCCTGTGATAACGCCCGCTAAACGAATATAAGCAATTAATCTAAAAACACTTCCCCATTAGACCAAGTGTCTGCGGAGTCAATTTTTTCCTTTGCACCTCACTCAATATATACAAAAAGTTTTATTTTATCACATATCCTCCACGCCCGCCTATTGTCAACATGTTTTTATTGGCAATAACTTTTCCCACAGAATGGTCATTGATTCGGCCATAATTCAACCTGATGATTTGCCAGGTTTATTCCTTGTAAACAACTCCTCTCAATATTTTCTTCCTTTTTTTTTCTTTTTTTTTCTCCGCTTGTGATGAAAGCGTAAATAAATCTGGTTGCTACTTCGGAGCACAACACACTCGTAAATCGTGCGGTTTGCTGTCTCCCAGAGGACACAAAAAAGGACAACGGCACATCCGCAACACACACAAATGGCACAAGCTAAACCCATCCACCCTCACAGTGAGATGTCAGAGTGGGTAAGAAAAAAGGGTATCATTCTGTTCAACCACGTGTGACTTGTTAGATACATAGTTAAAAAAGGTGTGAAAGGTAGATAGATTTATGCAGGTGTACCTACCACATGTGCTTGGGCACACTCTTCGATGTAATGTGTTGTGATTATAACGGTAGTGTTACCATTTTTCGTTATATCCACCAAATGATCCCAGATGCTGAAAAAAAACAAAAACGAAAGAAAACCATTTATAAGTGCAAACCATTTAGGGCAATTTGTTAAAATAAAAACCTTTGCCGCAAGACAGGGTCCACACCAACAGTTGGCTCATCTAAAATCAATAACTCTGGCTCCTGTAGAAGGGCAGCGGCCAAGCTCATACGTCTCTGCTGACCACCACTCAGATTCTTAACGAATTTCGAACCATTTGGTAGATTTAAAAGTTTCAACAGAAACTCTGTTCGGTCTCTAATATCGTCCTTGGCCATGCCAGCAATTAGGCCGAAATAACGTAAAGTCTCCCGCATTGTGAACTCTCCATACAAAGCAACTTCCTGCAAAAACACAAATATTTGAAATCACTCTGATGGAAAATGACCTTAGAACAAAAATATAAACTGTAGGTACGTGCAGTTGGAAAACTTAAACTAACCTGGGGCATGTATCCAATCCTTGGTCCAGGTACACCCGACCCACGAGAACCCGGTCGACCTCCTAGCACCCATATTTCTCCGGAATTCAATCTCCGCCGACCGACGATGCATGCAAGTAAAGTTGTTTTACCGCATCCAGATGCACCAAGAAGTCCATATCTGGAATGAAATAATAAAGCACATAACGATGAGAATAAAGAATCACGCAACAAGCTGCGGGTATGCAATCGTCATCATCGTATACCCACGCGGTTACAAATCAGTAAGCATTCGCGTAAGTGGGATGGATTTGTAATAAAACTCTGAAGCAATGCGCTGGTGGTTAAGAATTTAGCCTTTCTCTGTTTGCTGTAGACATCAGGGGCGTATTATGGGCGAATAGGGCACCCGTTTATATGAAAACGCAGGGGGCCCAATTATCTATGAATTTGGCATGTTTGTTACGGAATTTATGAAATTTCTTTGACTGTTTCGAAATGATTAATTATTTGAAAGCCCGATTGTAGTTCATTACTCAAGCCTCTAAAATAGCTGTGGATAAAATGCAGTAACTAATGTACGTGGTAGCGGTAATATCAACGGTGGAACACATGAGAGCCTGAACTGCTCATCTCATTTTAAAAATAATCCTTGAAAGTTCAAGTTCATATCTTTAGAGTGCGGATATCACGACAGCTTTGGGTACGAAGAAAAAAGTAGGATTTTGAGATTCTCAGAAAGATGAAGCGACATGTGTCGAATTTTACAGCAGCTAAAAGAATTGACTGAAATTTTCTAAAGTGCCTGAGTAAATAGCGTGTAAAGCCACATATCTATACGCACAGATACATTTCTGCGTTCGCGGAAGATTGAATTTACTATGTCGAAAGAAAGCAGGTATGTACATCCGTAAGTTATCGTCCAACATAAGATTTTTTTGTCGCCAGGACCACCAAAACCTTGTTAAGTGCAAAAAAAATTTCGTTCCAATCACCATGCACTATAGAGCAACCTTTTTTCTGCTTTTGCCTACTTCTGAAAAAACTAATTGCAAAGATTTTGTTTCGAGGGAAAAACTTGGGAAACTTATCACACATACTCAGTTGTGAAAAGATATCGCGAATAGGGGTTTTTAATGTCATTATTGTGTTTGAGATTTTAATAAAAGAATTCATCGTTCGTGAACGTAGTGAGATCTCAGAAACTGGAAACTCTACATTAAACGAAAGAATAATTATCACGATAGAGGACTTAGAAATGAGTACGAAGTTGTAGTAGATTAAGTGATGGCTTACCTACATGCTTCGGCTACTCAGGAACATTAGTTAAGGGAGCAATTACATATGAAACAAGTGCGAAACTCGCTGCTTATAAACTTCTCATGCTCATGAGAGTGCGAAAGCAATAAGAAATCTTTGTAAAGCTCCGACTTGACTCAGTAAATCTTAGAAATTGTAGTGCAAACATCTTAAAAATTATTTCGATCGGAATTTTATTTCTGTAATTTTCTATGCATATGCGTGCCAAAATATTAAAAACACATTTGATTTCGAAGTTGATTGCAGTAATCTTTGAAAATGGCAGCGGTTCTATGGAACAAGTTTTGAAATTTTCTACTAGATGCACGTCGAAGTTATCATATTTTTTGAAATCATCCGAACTTTTTCTAGCTGTTCCTGATGTTCAGAACTTCCGTCGTCTAGAATCTGAGGCCGAAATAGATTGTGATCGAATTTTCATAGCTGGTAAATAAAGGGACTGTTGCTGGTATCATCGCGGAAGACGACAGTAAAGGACTGTATTTCTCGCTACGTACATACTCGTATATGTACATATACGCATCTCTCTTCCAAGCGGATACATATGCAGTCTTAATGACTATCAACTATATTGTAAGGAACAGGTGGAAGGGTCAGAGAATCTGCGTCGGCAGGGAGAGTAAAGGTGCAGTTAAGGCTTTGTTCAATTCTTTGATCTCTTCCAAAATTATTCGAAAATGAATCCGGTCACAAACTGCTGAACTCTTTGATTCTTGTTTGGGTCTCAAGACACACTATAATATATATGTATATATGGGGTGTTCCATCGACGGTAAGACTACTCTGATTTTGCCAAGCACCTCAATGAACTACGCTTAAGTGACACTAGAATCTGGGACGGTTGTGGATTGTGGCGACGATAAACGGAACATTTCGTCTGCAACTGTCCTTCACACGTATCGGGTCACAGAACTTCGGTGCTGATGTGGTGATTGCTGATTCGTAACCTCCTCATTTCGGAAGCACTTCCTCAACTTTCTACAAAAGAGGATAGGAATTGAGGACACAAATTTTCTTCCTGGATAGATACGTCTGAGTGCCTAAATTGAGTTGGAGCCTTTAGTATAAAAGTTGACGAAACAACTAGGAGAGATTACTCTTTCATAATGAGACCTACACTCTCATTTAACATTTGAGATTCATACATATCTACTTTAATTTTTAATTTTTTTTTAAATGACTTAAGGTGCGCCAAATATGGCGTTTGCTAAGGCCCCTGAAAACCTTAATACGCCTCTGAGGAAAACAAATTTAGTTTCATCAAGAAGGAGAAAGGAAAGCGCAATAAATGTGGGAATAAAGCATAATTTTTAATTCTAAACGCAAACAACCCCACTGGCTTCCCTTATTAATATACTTAACTAACTACCAAAAAATAACAAAAGCAAATAATTCTGCGCTAGATTATCTACGAACATTTTAAGTTTTCATTTATGCTCAGTTTATTTCTTCTATAAGTCAGTGCAGTCATTTACGTGACAGTTCATCTTCACCCCACTAGCTTTGACTATATCCAGGTGTTGTCATTGCAATAAGTTATATAAAGAAACTAGATACAAGTACGAGTACGTAGAGAAACATAAACATTTTATATAATCTATTGCTGACAGGCTTCTTTCTATCTGAAAATTGCCATAGAAATTCGACAATTTTGTATACACATTGCATGAACTCGTACTGTGTAGCATCTGCTTATGTAGGTCGAAATCCAAGTAACGTTCTGACTAGGGGGAAGTTTAACTGGTAACTGACCTTGCCCAAGTTTTTAATCTTACAGCATTTTCTCCTTGTGTATTGTTCATCGAGGTAGGGAGCTTATACGTGACTGGTTTTCATTATAAAACAGACAATGTGGGGATCGTCATAGAAGAAGAGTAATTTTGATTGTTCTCGAGATTTTAAGATTCTTCAACACGTTGCATTCACCAGAAGCAAATTAGAAGAACGCTATATTGGTATGTGTATTGTTGACGGTGGCTTTGGGGATTATTGTAATAGATTTTTTGCTTCTTTGTTTATTTTTATTTATTTTTTTTTTGCTTCTTTCTGAAGAAACAATAATGAAGAGAAGGGATAGAAAATATAAGAATGAACTATAATACATTGTTCTCCGGCGGCGCTTTGCTTGTGTTTACGATGAAAAGTTATGTTAATTTCAAACTTAGATTGCGAAATTATTTAAGGAACGTGAGTGCGGTGGGAACCGGTTACAATTTGGCTGGATATGACGTGATTTTATGTAAAAAAAAAACTTTGAGCATGTGTACTTGACTACGAATTAAATGATATATTTCAAGCTTAGTAACCTCGCTATTCTGTGCAGGTGCAGAATATGAGAATGAGACGTAAAAGATTTAACTTAGAAATTTATCATGCTAAGAATTTTGTACTAAACCTTTTCAAGTAAGCGCTTCAAAAAGATCGGAAAAGATGGAAACAGACCTAATTGTTACACCAGTCCGGTCAGTCATTCAAAGCTCTAAGGTAAGTGATAGATGGAGTGAAAAACAACGATGTATTTAGGTAAATCTTGTAGTGAGGTGGCTACTTTACAGATTACAGGGTCGGGAAGTATTGAGGGCAACTTATTCTACAATTTAAGTCGGTGTGCACCAGGGAAGCGTCTTAAGACCTTTGCTATTTATTACAGTCCTGGATTATCTGCTTGAAGGTAAAGTGACGGACCCCGAAGTGTATCAGTTAATCTTCGCTGACGATGGATCCATCATAAGCAACGATCAAACGTCCCTGTAACGAGCACTTGATGTATGGGTGAATGTTTTGGATGGAAATGGATATCGAATTATTTCAAAAAAGACAGAGTACCTGTACTGCCTATTCTCTGATCTACTTCGACCTAGTCCAGACATTTATTTGAATGGAAAAGTGATTCCCGATTGCGAAAAGTTCAAGTATCTGGGATCTTTGATAAATAGCGAAGCAACTATATGATGACGACATCAATCATGGCGTAAGCGTAGGGTGGATGAAGTGGCAGGAAAACTTTGCTATCTTCTGTGACCGAAAAATGCCCCATATAAGAGCAAATTAACGGCAGCTGAGATGAAGATGCTTCGCATGACAGCAGAAGTAACAAAGCGTGATCGAATTAGAAGTTCGAAGGAAGCAGAGGAGAACCTATCTCGAAAAAATTGGAGAACGACCCGCTCAGTTAATATCGCCATGTTCAAAGGAGGGATCCTGCGAACCTTGTCAAAAAGGCAATGTCAATCAACATTCCTATACAAGCGCGGAAGAGAGGCAGGCCAAAAAACTCCTGGATCACACAAATGCAAAAACAGCAGCATTTGTTTGGCCTCAGTGACGAAGTGACCCGAAACCGGGAGGCCTGCAGATACTTTCTGAGGTCGAATCGGCGAAACCCACAGGCGGGTCAGTACGGATGCAGTAAAGTGCGAGGGCTATGATCCCTATATTCCTGATCATAAACCCGCTGAAAAAAAAGGAAGGAAGAAGCAGAAGAAGTAGAAATGACTTCACTGGATCACTTGACGCGGCTGTTCCATCCTACTACAAGGAAGCAGACCTTTTTTTCCAATTGTACCTAAATTTTCTTTCAATTCATTGATTAAGAGCTCAACACATACTACATCAGCCTCGAACCTGATACCATCGAAGGCAGTGCGATCGCAGAGGAAATGTTCCAGTAAACCGAACTCAGTAGCAAAGTACGTGTCTCGGACGCCAATAAATTACCTGTGTTCTATTCTACAGCGAGACAAGAAGAATTCTGCAAATTTCTTACAGAAGTCTGGCACCATTCACTTGGTCACATAATAGGCTATAAGTATACTCAACGCCTGTTCACGTTCAAAGAGATTCTCCTCTGAGCTTGAAGTAAAGTGGTAGCTCTAACTTCTCGTGACTGTAGCATATATTTTTCGTGCTATATTTTTTTGAACCCATCAGAGGGACCTCAGTTTAAAGTCATACCTGAAAGGCAAACTGAGAAGCTTTTTCATGACAATTATTACTCTCGGACATTTGTCAGACATTCGCGAGAGGCGGGACAGCGAAAAATATTTTTTGGTGTCTATCTAGGACTAGAACTTCTCGCTCAATAGACCAACTCACTACCCACTGAGCCATGGAGCCTAGCTACAGTTGACTAATTAATTTATGTAAATCTTGAATAGACCCAGAGATGGAGAATCAGTTGCATTTGTATACACGTGCATTGAGAAATTTCCAGAACACTCAATCTAGGCCCCATCTCGATAGAAGCACCTACATTACATTACACCTGACGGCTTCCCCTAATAGACATTAAATAACAACAATACCGTAGATAATTTCCAAGGGAGCAAATCAAAGGCCAGCAAATTATTTCCTATTGTAATTAAATTATCATCGCTAGGAAAGCAATAATAATTACTCGTTCCATTCAACATGAAAATTCCTCGAGAACTTAACTTTTCTAATAGAAATATTTTTGCCGTCAAACTTCAAAGAAATAATTTTCGAAATCGAATTACGAAAGTAATTCCTAAGTTTTGGTTGCTTTAACCGTTACTACCACAGCTAGATTCATGAAGAGCTTGTTAGGCTACTGGCAAAGAAACTAATCACCGTCCTATAGTGACCAAAGAACAACTAAAATAAAAGCAACGACGCTAAACAATTACAAACACTACGCCATTCCTCCTACCTTCACCCTCACCAGCGGCATTCTAGATAAAAGCTAAAGAACTTACTAAATTTTCCGCGTAAGCCTGAAGGACTTTTAATTATGGATTTTCTCTTGATTCAATGGAAACAAGAGAACACAATTTGAAGAAAAACTCGACTCAACTTTTCTTGCACTTCTGGGTTCGCTTCGTTCTTTTTTTTTGTATTATCCTTGCTATTGGAAACTTTCAATTAAATAACTTTTGCGATGATATAGACGCATTCTATGTATTAGCAAATAAACTCCGAAGGAATGTTGTGTTCACATGAACCGCTTTCACCACTATTTTCAATGGAGCCGACAATTTCCTGGTGCGAAAGTTGTGTTGGCGCGATACTATACAATTCGTAGCGTTTAGTGTTTTATCCTTTTCTCCGCAAAGTGAACATTTTGAATATTCATTTGTTCGTGGTTGAGCAAGTAGATACTCATTTGTTTGTAGGAATTCTGTTTTGTTTGTTGTGGAAAGACTCAGTAGCCACACGCAGGGATACGTACGTATATATGGTATACCCGGGCAACAGCTTGTTATCACGCTAACAAATTTTTGATCGATGTTAAACTACTCTTTGTTGTAATATTAGGTGCGTGACCTGCAATTTCATATACCCTATCTCAGACTAGGGTGTATTCGTTTTGGTGCTTACTTCGCAACATAAAGAAATAATTTCAGGGGCTAGCAACAGGAAGCCCACATGTGAAAAAAAAAATTTTTTATCCTAAGCTGCGATTGATTGATCCCTAGAATTAGTAAGAAACTATATTTTTTAAATGCTACAGACGATGTAGGGCCTAATGCATGAATTGAAGGAGGAGTGCTTTCTCCTCTAATGTGAAAGGCTAACAAACTTGGGAATCAACTGTCAAGCCTATGCTGATGACATTGTACTGATTGCCAGAGTAAGTAAGAGATACAATGTGATATTATACAAAGGGGCCTAAAAGCAACTCAAGAATGGTGCCATACGGCTGGGTTAAATATAAACCCGGCTAAAATCACAATAGTACCATTCACGAAGAAAAGAAAAATAAAACTAAGACCGATTCGACTGTCGGGCGTGTTACTGATACCGGTAAAAGAGGTAAAGTATCTAGGGCTACACTTAGACAGTAAACTCATGTGGAACAAGCACACAGTGGAGGTATCTAAAAAGGCTACCCGCGCTCTTATGATATGTAGGAGTCTTGCGGGCAAGTCCTGGGGAATCAGCCCAAACATTCTAAGATGGATGTACATATATTGCCATTGTTAGGCCAATGATTACATATGGGGCGATAATATTTTTTTTTTTTTTTTTTTTTTTTTTTTTATAATTTACCCGCACTCAAGGGGTTGTGAATACCCTTTTAATGTTTATACACAGTGCGGGCGTTTGAAATGAAGATAGAGAGAGAGAAAGAGATTGGTGTAGTGGTTTGAAACTCAGGTGTATTAGGTTTCACACATTAGCTCCAGGGGTGGTGTCCAGATAACTGGGGAGATTTTTTGCTGTCATTATTTGTTTTGCCTTCGCTTCTGATTCACAGTATTTTTTTCCCGATCAACCTGGTGTCATAAGCATATCAATTATCAACAGAGCGATCAATTTCTCAAGCCATATGACAAACCTACTGCCAGTGTTATGCCTTCGCAGTAGTGTTGTCACAGACTTTCGCAATTAATCGGACTGCCTCTTATCATATAATGCTTCATGACACCAGGGATTGAACTGTGAACCATCAGCTCGACAAACGATGACGCTACCACTACACCATGCTCACACTTTATGGAGTTTTACATTTTTCTGTTATACTAACATGTACCTAATTAACATATGATTCAGGACAGAGCGATATGCAAACGAATCTCGTTTAAACTCTATTTACCAAGCGTAGCGTATGTGTTTGGTGTTGGTATGCAATTTGAATGCAAGTGACCACGATTGTTAAAGTGTGTCCGGGTTGTCCCAAAAGTGAAAGAAATTATGTCATTGGATTCATCTTGTGGCCTACAAGAAACTTATCATTCCAACGTTGCTACACACATAGCTCTAATCCAAGAACACCTCAGGGTGCTACGCTGCGTTTGGCCTTGGAACTTGGTCCATTCAGCTTTGAGCACTGGTTTGCATAAAAAATGCATAAAAAATGAATATTAGGCACAAATGTTCCTAGTTTCTGGCAGTTTCTCGTATTGCGCGAGTTCTCTTTGGCTTAATACCTTATTGGAAGGCATAAATAAGAAGGTTCTTATGACAGTTATTACTTTCGGTCGTTTATCAGCTTTTGTGTGATCATTGTTTTGGTTTTTTTCTGGGATTCGAGGGTCGACCCTCCCGCTCCGTAGTTCAACGCACTAACCACCGACCTAAGGCGCCCACATATGCGGCTACAAAACTAGTCCACAGCACAATGACTTGCATCAAGACTTCGTTGCTCAATGAATTCATGAAACCTGTGCTATAAGGTTATCAATTAAATACTTACTTGATTGACTTAGTTTAAGATTGACGTAAAAAACAGATTTGATTGCCAGCTGGGTAGTGAGATTAATAAAAGTCGGTGACCTTGAATGATGACTGAATTTATTTGAATACGTGCCCAGCTACGAGTATTTATTGTTATGTCAAGCAATTTGAAGGCTTGTAAATATGATGGTCTGAATCTACATCACAAATCATCTCTTGAAATATTGGCAAGACGCTAGCCTTTCAAGATTTGTTTTTTTTTCTGTAAACTGCAATTGATTCTGTAGTAATGCAAAAATAATTGCAGGCAATTTTATTAATTTTTCTCGCCCAATTAACTTTTCTATTTCTTCAATAAAACTAAGCAAAGAGTAGAACTTTCCTATCAAACGGAAAGGGGTAAAGTACGTACGAGTACCTAATTAACCTCACTCAATAATAATCCCATTAAGTCTCAACATCGATGCATTGCAACCTTTCGTAGAGATCAAGGCTTTGCTAATTTTTAGAACAATTAAAGTACATATTGTATTTGTAAACGTCATTTTGATCATTAGCCCAGAGTCAAGCTAAAACGCCAGTCAACATAGCAGAGACATTCATAGGTACACACGAGTACTCGTACATACATTGGGTTAGCAATCAACGCAAACATTTTAATGTTTGCTAGTTGAAATACTAATAACACACACCAATCCCAAAGCTCAGCATCTCAAATTAGCGAGTGCAGTATTTGTTGAAGTAATGCAAATCGACAGACGTTGCATTGGGATCTCGTTAAAACTGAGAGTCTCAATCAAAGTCCAACATGCAAAGTTCAGTTTTGTTCTAAGGAATACATTTCCAAAACATTACTCGTATACAAACGAATTTGTGTGCATTACGAGGAATACGAACTGACATTGAATTATTGCATTGTCCTACCACGCTAATGGTTGCAGATACATTTTTACTTTTTAATTTCCTGTCATCGAGTAATGCTAATGGCAATGATCGGCATTACGAGATGTATGTAGTTGATCAAAGCATGTTAATTAAAAAAAAAAACAATTTTCGATATTTCTGAAGCTAATAGCAAGCAAAAGATACTTTTTGAAGTATTTAAATTCAATACACTTACAGATTAGGTTCGTTGCAAAATGTAACCTTCACACCTTGTTGAACTTGTGTGCGTTTCATTTAACAAGTCGTTGTAGAGTGATGAAGTCAAACTTGCTAATTAACGGGTGATTGGGTATCTAATGGATCGATAGAGGTCAGCGTGATTGATTGGACCAGGATAAGCGATAAAAGCACAGGGAAATAGCGTGAGTTCATTTGTGTTTCAGTGAAACAAAGGATATTGGTCCATATTTTGCCACTAATGAAATGTATTCAATTTATTGTAGTCCGTCACGTACGTTGTTTTTTTTTGCATGTGGTGTGGCAAAATCTGTTATTTTGTTTGTAAATAGATTTTCTGTTTAATAATAGCAGATACTTCAAGAAATGCAAATTTATTGATTACGTTTTCATTCTATGTGTCTATAGGATTTCTTGGACATTTTCCTCCTCCATTTATACTTAGTCTTGCAACTCAGTATTGAGAAATATTGTGCCAATTAAGCACTAAGCCAGTGGAATTGTGACTTGAGGGTTAAAAGTAAAGAAAGGAGCAGCAAAGAAAAGCAGAGAAAAGAGATGTTCTTTTAAATTTCAATAGGAAAATGCGATTTGTAACGATTACAGCACTTTTTGCTAATTACGAGTCAAAGCTGTGAACTATATGTATATGTATCTGAACATGTTTTTAAGGTACAACTTGGCTAGGGATGAAAGCAAGAGTAGTTCGCAGTTAGTTTTTCCATATATTTGCACTTCTTCTTATACAGGTTGTGCTTTTTGTTGGTTTCTTTTGCTTTCAAAACCACACCGTTTGATATTTGTCAATGGTTGCAACTCTATTAAAAACTTCACACCTTTCAATTACATGTCCAAAATAATCCCATATTCAAATAGCTGTCGCGGCTGGCTTGGCAATTTTCTATCCTGTCGACCCAACTTTGGCATACATTCTGTGGTTCTACTTAGCGAATAGCTAGGTAGTTATTTTGCTTATTTGCGTCAGTTTCTTGTTGAGCGTTGGAGTCATAATGGTCCTTACAGCTGCGCAGTAGCTGAAGCCGAAAACAGCTGATAACAGAGTTACCGAACGACGGCTCATACAAAATCATTTATCATGTTCCTACTTTTTTAGCCTCACATGTAACTTTATAGTGGGTTTGGTTGTGGGCGAATCCTAAGAAGTCAAACACTTCCAATGTATTTAGAACCAAACAGTCTGTTCGTCAAATTTTGTTTAAGACCCCCTCGTAGGAGGAACCACAGAGCCAGGCTTATGTTTGTGATATTTGCTACCCAACATTTTTCCAAATATTCTTAGGAAGGGCGAGACTAGAGCGCTGGGATAACGCACCAAGATTTCTGCATATTCGGGTTTAGCCTAGCTGGAGATGGAAGAAGGGCCTGCTAGGCTCACATTGCAGTCCGCAGTATTTTTTTTGAATCTATCCATTAAGCCCTCAGGAAAATGTGCGACGGTAGTATCTGTAATATCGGCATAAATCAGCTACCTGCGCACGGTGGAAATTTGGAAGTTGGATGCTAGTGTCGGATATTGTACATACCCAGCGGGTCTTTTCGAGATGCCTTCGAGTATAAAAAAAAGTATGTAGCTGCGGCGGTATGAATCTTTGCATTGTCTTTCGCGGACGAAATAATATACTTTTGTCGTCCATACTTAAATTTCATTTCATTTCAATCGAAAAATTGAAGCTACATACTTTACAAGGGACTGTTCCTGAATAACTCAAAATTGATGCAGCGAATGCCTAACTTTTTTTTTTTCAAAAAAGTGTGCTTGTGTGCTTTATAAAGCCATGAATGATTCTGGCAGAATTTTAAATTTGAGGGAAAATTAATTTCTTGTCAGAATTTGTTTAAACATAATGTCTACCTAGAGGCGATGAGTTATGAAGGGACCTTCTGAATCCGCCAAAGGACACGAAAAAGTGCAAAATAAATTGATTAACCGCTTTTTAAAAAGGATTAGAACAATCGAATATTCATCGCAAGTGAATGGAAAACCTCCAATTTTCGTTTATTTTAATGAGATTTCCACGAAAAACTGCATGACCAAAAAATTCTATTTTTTTTATCAAGTCATAAACTTTTCATTGGGGCTCTACCACCTCATGACTATCACAGCACGTAAATAAGACAAGAATAAATAAGAAAACATGTACAAAACTTTCACACAGGTGCATTAATGTGCGCTTTAGTGCTTCAGCTGTTGTGTAAAATTAATTTCACTGGCTGTGGAGCGCGTTAAGTCCGTCCGGAAATCCTTATCCCAAAAACAACAAAGGACTGCCTACACTTACCACCAAAAACACCTCCACACTTGCGGCATCTGTTTCATAACTCATCGTTCTATTGCGCATTTTTGTGCACTACTTTTGTGTAGAATATAATTAACACTGAAATGTATGCATTCAAACAGACACACGCAACACACAAATACACAGCGCTACTGAGAGCTCGTTTTTTTCAGGTTAGCTACAACCGCATAACTAGAAGTAGAAACAAGCCATTGTTTCAAAAGCACAATTACAGCCACCCTCTTGCTGCTGTATTAAGCGAAAAATCGCAGGGAAAAACCTGCGTCTGACCATGGCTGATGTACACCACAATAACTTGCCTTTTTACTACCCTTGGCATAGTTTCCGGTCTATGTCCACTATGTGACACAAACAAAAACTATTGCCAGGGATACATGGGTAAATCTGGCACCTACACCACAAACCCAAAGAGTACGTACTTGGTCGTGTAATTATTTCCGTACCTCGGCTAATAGAATTGGCTAAAATTTTTTTAATTTTTTTTTTTGTTAAAATCCCTTCTCTACAGTATGCAGGGCGCCGGGTTAATCTGCGGCTACATTCCGGTTGAGTAGAAACAACTAAAGGAAAGAGTTTTCTTTTGTTTTCGCTGTATTCCTGAAACTACTGAAAAAAAACAAAATAACAACAAATTTGTTGTCAAAACACACACAAACTAGGTGCGGGCAAGGCAGTTAACTACTCACAGAAGTTAGTCTCTTAATGTTGCTCACCACCTTTGTGGTAGGTGGCAGGTGCAAGTGTGTACTTCAACTGCTGAAATAGAAGAATCGTTGTTGAAGCTGGTTTAATAATTATGAGTAACTTTTGTTTACTCTCTACAAACATGCAAGCACATACACTCCTTTCGCCATATGTGTGTGTATAGGTTAATTCAAAATTTCCCAGGCAGCAATTTACAGATGAAGTATCACATGGTTCACAGACAAGGGGTTTCGTAAACAAAGATATTCTTGAGCTGTTGTAGCAAGGAAACACATACAAATGGATGCCCAACCCACACAAATACATCGCTAAGATATGTCCTGCAAGAAATTCACATTATGAAGCAGTGTAGCGAGGAATATATAAACTTTCACGAAGCACTTTAGTGGGTCTAAAACGAATAGCATTGCACCCTATTCTAGATGAGGTAAGTTTAAGCTCCATTCAAATTAATTCTGCAGCTAGCTATCCCCGGTAATCTGTTGTAATAGCCAAGTCATTGAAATGAGTTATGAATTAAGTGCGGAGATCGGAGCGCAGCGACGTTCGGTTTTAAGTCCGTTGTACTTCAAGCTTGTCATGAACCTACAACGTTTGAACTGCAACACCCTCGTCCGCAGAACATTCTGCACGCGTTCAACAACGTCCTCAGTAGTGATGACCCGGAAAGCTGCAATATACTTATGTTAGAAGAGTGGAGTTCGGCACTTGAAAAAGCTGATAAGGATGTAACACGGTCCTTACCTACTCATTTAAGCAGGGCTTACGTTGGAGGTGAATCTGAGCCTCTCCAGATAAACAAGTCTTTTGTTAAATGCCCCTGCGTACTCAAAGTTTGTTAAAGTGAGGTGTTCTTTAAAGATGTTGACCCACTGGTTTGGATTTGAAGACTCGAACCGAATTAATGCCTCGTAATTTCAGTGGCCGTCTGCAATATGTTCCACTCAAAGAGGTTGGCAACTTTAAAAACCATGGCTCTGTAGCCAGCTTCGATGGAAGCACTTGTTCTCACCATATGAACTCCTGGTGGATGAAGTGGAGACAGTTGCTCGGGGTGCTGTATGATATACTAAAGACAAAGTTGCAAGGCAACATGGGATCCAGCAACAGGCCAATATGCTACATGCAATTAATATTAGAATGCTAATATGAATTGTTAAAGTGACAATATTGGACTTAATTGACAGTTGCAGAGTCAAACTGATAACCGAAAATATTGTGGAAACCAGACAGTGACGGTAAGGCCACGTATTAAGGACACCGCATCACAAGAAAACTTTCGTACGCAGGAGACACGGTAGACTGACGTGGATATCAGTTGTCTACATGACCCACGACTGACGTTCTGTAGAGACCCCATAAAAAGAGCCGGCCCGAAGTAAATGGGATCTAAAGCAGGGGTGGACATAAGAATCAATTCAGTCAAGATAATCGTGTCTTTTTTGTAGAAACTTTTTTGGCTGGCATGTATTAACCAGTCAAGTGAGCAAGTAACTACGAATATGTGTGAGGATGAGTAGGAAAAGTTCCTTGATGACAGCGCGGTTAAATTGTAAAAATGAAACACAAGAAACTTTTTGAGAGTAAAGGATAAATTCTTGAATTTCAATTGACAATCGAGCTCTGTTCTGTCATTTGCGGAATGCCTGATGTGGGTACTTTCGAAATATAAGACTGATCGACGCGATTGCTGAAATGCATAATACTCGTGGTAGTGTTCACTCGATGCAGTCTCGTATCTACACTGTCCTCCAAGCTATGAGTTTAAGTGAAGTTTTAGAAAACGCTGTGCACATACATATTTATATCAAAACTAATTACCAACATTCTGAACATTAGTACATCAAGCCTACAAGAACAAAAGGAGCATGGTGTATTCCTTCTTGCAATATACATAAATACAGAGGTCTACATATACAAACATAAGAAAGTCAATGCATTAACAACATCATGTCAGCCTCCTACCTCAACTAACTCTTCACCAGATTTACAGAGTACAACATGTACACCATGTCAAGACATCATCTCCACGAATAACAAAAGCAGAGAGGAAGATGACGAAGAGACAAGAAAAGCCTGCAAACAACTTAATTTTCGAAGTAAGAAAGGAAAATTGTTAAGTCAACAATTGAATATGAAGGCACTGCAAGGCGCACAGTAGCTCCTACAAAATGTTCACCTTCGAGGTGGTACATATGTAGCTGCATGTGAGGCTGCAAAATTTGAACTTTTGAGATTTTGGTTTGTCGGAAGAGGTGTGTTTTTTTTTTTTGTTCGTTTTCTCCATCATTTATCCCCAACGCTATGTGAGTGAGTCTTTTGATTATGTTTGCTGCAGTTGAAGTAGCGCTGAGCGTGAGAGATACTTGATGTGTGCATTTACTGAAATGCCAAAGGCGCGACAAAAAGCTAGCTTATAACACATACATACATACATATATAACGCCCTTATAATTATAATAATGCGTCATCCTGAAATTGAATGCAATTAAATTAAGTGCCTGGCATGCGTTTTTATGCAAACATAATTACTCGAGGTATTATTAGAAAATTAATTTTAATTGTAGATTGTGCATGTGTGCGGTTGGAGGGAGTCAAGTGACACAAATTCATCTCATTTAACGAGGTGTTAGGTGGTTATTTTCAATTAGTTAATATTGTCCCAAGTGTAATGTGACAAAGTTATTTCGACAACTTTGACTGTCAAAAAAGAGAAAGAGCAATGCACGAGTACATATGATGTCCACATTTCAGAGGTATGGAAATGGGTAGTTTTAGGCGCTGCAAGCTAGATAAATGTTATACCTCATGGACGAAAAATTTAGGGCACAAAAAAGGGACACATCAAATGGAGATGATTATGTCTTTTAGGTAATCCACAGTCAGTAATTCTTTTTCGGATTGAGTAAAGCCCCGCTGGCGCTCTATTAAAAAACACGCTAAGCTTACTCGATCGTTGTTTGATAGAATCGGATACATTGCAAATTAATTTGCAGTTAGGTTATCCATTACTAACTTAAATGCCAAGCATTTTTGCACCGAAGACATCAACTATGAATCCATTAAATTAGGCTGTAATTTTCTTAAGGTAAATATGTACCTGTCTCTCAAGTGAAAATAAAATACAGTCCTAATGGCCATGAACTACGTATATTGTAGCGAAAAGGTGGAAGAGTCGCAGTCTACAAATTTGGAGTGACAGTCAGGCAGCGCCTAAGGGTTTGATTAACCCTTTAATCACTTCTAACATTGTTCGAGAATGCAGGAACTTCGATGGCAAAGCCGAACTCTTTGATTCTGGGTCATAGGATGCACTAGTGTCATAGGGTATGAGTTCTCTGGCAAAATCTCTGATAAGTGTCTCCGGCACCCTCAGTCAGGGTTTCCATCCATGCTTGAGTTTCTTACGAATACAATTTTATGTGGCATGACTCTCCAGATTACCAGCAGGTCGAAGTGTTTGCTTCCTGGTAATATGTTTTCCTCGTTGGAACTTACCGCTCAGTAGTCCTACGCACTAACCACTGAGACACGGCACCCACCTCGAATATGTTCGCTTTCTCATATAATTGAAGATCTCCAACAAATAGTCCGAAATGTGTAGAAGAGTGTGTCGTCCTAACGTGGTGCAAAACAGTTCAGGACGCATCCGGAAAATTAGTTTGAGAGTACTAAAACGCGTTGCAGAATTCAAAACGCGGTTTAGACGTCGTATGCTCCTCAAAAGATGACGGGACTGACCACTTCAGAAGAGGAAAAGCATTCTTTTGCATTCCAACTGTGATAGGCCACCTATCGCATTAGCGACGAATTGGAAACTCAAGGCCTTTGGACATTTAGTTCGGCTTCATCGCTCACAATACTGACTTGACATCAAACGGCTACCAAATTTCTTTGTGTCCTATAAGTTGGTAGATGGAAGGAGGGCCCTTGCAAAGTAATATGCACTGAGCCATCAGGAATACGAGAAAGCTACAGGTTTAAGGTTAGTTAAAAACTCCAGTGCATTTCGCTTGATATCCGTATGGTATAACTAAGAGAAGAGAGTTATGTCTTTATACGAAAAGCAGACTAATAAGGGACGAAGTTCTATTCCCTAATCATAGCCATCTATCAGGTAATGCAGCCTGGGGGCAACCATTGGCTTGTGAGGATGTAAGAGGCTCCTATAGTTTTGATTTGAATTGCCATTTCGAAAATTTAAAGTTGTTGCAAATTAATGAGTCTTTTATAGCCATTTGCACCAAAACGTAGCCGATGTCTAACCGCGTCGCTAATGAAGTGCAGTGGAGCCTTTATTTAAATTGTCTCTTAAAAAAAGAAAACAAATAACATACCCCAACTGCGGAACTTTTTTTAGGGCAACAAGTGTGTTAAAAACCTTTCTATACCAACCATTAACTAGGTTAAGTATAACAAGGACTACAAGAAAATAAAATGCCAGCATAAATGCGTTGCGCGTATCTCATGAATACCTAAAATCATTATACAAAGTAACTACCATCAAGTGCTATTTAACAAAAGTACCCGGCACAAGTATTTAATTGTTGACATATTAAACGAGGCGCAGTCCACGCTACGCTCCACTGTCCTGATACACTTAATGATGAACAGCTGACCACAAACGGTGCCACTTTATTTCATTTTCATTCGAATTGATTTCATTTTATATGCACATCCGTAGTGTAAATACGTATATGTGCGTGTTGTTTAACCCTCAAATAAAAATTAATTAACGTTTAAATTAACGTATAGCAATTTATGGTGAATTGAAAAATTACTAATTGAAATTCGTATTGAAAAAAAAAGTTCGAATGCTACTCGTATAAGTGGGTTGATTTAGTCTCGGTAAAAAAAATCGTTATTTTGCTTTGTTTATTGGAAATTTATGGGAAAGGGAATTTATCGGCATTAAATTGGGTTAAAGTAGAGCGCCAAAATCGTCAATCGTCAAAACTTTAATGGTCAAAATGTTTAGGGTCACTTTTACGACACATATGCATTTATTTAATTATATTCAGTTGAACGATGCTTACTGTCATTTACCCATTTAGCTGAGGTGAATATCTACAGACATTCGAAATCATTAACTTAAGATAGGGGGTCAAAAATTGAATGCCCATATCACTTTCAAAAACACTTTTTTGAGCGACCTTCTTTCAGAGCACACTTTCTTTAACACAAGATGCATAAGAGACGTACTTGGAGCACTGAAAATACGTTTTTTTTTATTTTTCAATATACATGTGTATGTACCTCCGAGGAAACGGCAGTAATTTTAAAAGAGTGTTTGGTTTGGATTAAAACGGAAGTTGAAGAAAGTGTGCTCTGAAAGAAGGTCATTCGAAAACGGTGTTTTTAGCAGTGATAGGGGCATTAAAAATCAAAACTTCTGCGGCTGATATTCTGTCAACATGTCCCTTAGTTGCAAACAAAAGTAAGTTTGCATGGAAAAACTTAAGTTTGCGACTTAGAGATAACGTACGGAACGTAACCATTTCGATACAATTGCACATTTTAATGGTCTAAGTTTAAAAAAGAGAAATAGACCAGCTTTGAATTCGTTCCCACTCACCAGACGACGCGACGTTTCCTTGAATAGAAAATTGTCGCCACCGTTTGGTTTTTGAACCGCCAACCTCTAGTTCAGAAAGCAAACGTGTTGTCTTCATCAGCAATTATCACGTATTTAATATTCAATATTCTGTTTTAATTGTGTCGTAGGTTGTGGCAAAGTTTTCTTTTGAGAAATTACGTTTGAAAAAAAAAAACAACGGGAAGACGTCCAGCAACTTTGCTGACCACGGAATACCATAATTTTCTGAGATTACTTTTCCGGGAAAATGAGCACAAAGTAAAACAATCTTGTTGAAGCCAACTTTTCTCATCATAGGCACAGTGGTTGCTTAGTTGCGAATTAAAAATACATCAAGCTCACCATCAATTTTTTTTTTTTTTGAAAGATGCCCTCCACCACTTAAAGTTTGTAAAACCCCGTGATGGAATAAAAGGAATAGTTATAGGGAAGAATTATAATCTCGACAGAGAAGGACTAGAAGAGTGATGTGACAATGCGTGTTACTTTGTTCTTTTATCGCGCAGGAAAAGGGCATATTTTGTGATTTACAACGTGAAAGTGTTAAATTTTCGATGATTAACTTCAGGATTGTTGAGGACCAATGTAACTAAAAAGTTTAATTACTAGTTCTAACGATGTTGCTTTGTTTGCAGGCGAAAGTGTGGCCTTGCAGGAAAGCTCTCGAATCCCATTGACTAAGAATAAGACGAGTCAAAAGTCTTTTAGTACTGCAAAGTAGTTTCTTTGAGGAGAGGTTCCACTTTAAACAAGGCTCCACACTAAGCAAAGCTTCACTTTAATGAAGTAGTAGTCAAACAAACAAGGAAGCTTTTCGAAACCTAGGAAATCATTACAGTCGTATTCAGATAGCCAAGCTGCCATCAAAACGCTAAACTCTTCTGAAATTAGCTTCACGATGGCGTCGAAATCTCTAGACAACCCAATAAGTGAAGGCCATGAAGAGGCCAACAAAGTGGCCAGAAAAGTGCCAATAAACACTTTCGTACGACCCAACTGCAGAGTAAAGGAACATCTCCGAAAGTTAAGCCTTGGAAATAATGAGATATGTCGAAAAAGAGTCCCCGGCTTGTATCATAAGAAAATGTGAGGCGCTGACCCTGAGTGTAAGAAACTGTCCGGGTTCCACCAACTATCCGAGACAGACGTTCCGTCTGTATATCCAGTTCACAATCTGAGGCGAAAACAAATTGGACGGTATGCTCTAGTCGGATAACAACCTCGACAAGGATCAGAAAGGGGCTATAATTGGCAGTGCAACTACACCCCGTCAGCCATTCTATCATTCATTTTATGGACCTGTGGTCGTACCAACGAGGAAACTCTTGAATGACAACAATAAATGGGAAATCATCGTTTTCACTCCTTGGGCGTGTATGTGTGTGTATTATGTGAAAATTTAACAACCAACTTTAAGCAGCAGAACTTAATAGGAACATTTCTCAACTCCAAACTACAAAACACCTATAAAATAAGTGAGGTTAATGTAGTATTTTTTCACAATTTTCGAAAATTTTAAGAGAGGTCAATGGAAATCGAGTCTGAGTATGAATGTCATGGAAACCGCCGATCCCAACTACAACTTAACAGACACAGACGCTTCCTATCGAAACACATGTTGAGATGAATTGCAAACTCTGAGATTTAGATATTTGTGTTGTCGCCTCTTTAGAAATCCTTCGACAACGAATGATACCCTCTGCCCGCCCAATGACTACTGTTACTAAGAAACCCGCACGAATTCGCAAAAAAGTTATTATCACTCTCCCACTCCCGTAATTAAAAACTTTTTCAACTTCAAAGTACAAAATCATTCTGGGGGCACCCAGTATTTTCATATCATTCGACAATTGACGAAAAAAAATTTGTCTCGTATTAAACGCACCATACCATCAGAGAGACTAAAAGGAGATAAATAAAAAAATCCGATATTTCAGTTTTATTCGCCAGGCGGCAGTATTACGCAGTCCTTGGTAATTGTTTAATTAAAATTTAAATCAACTGCTGAGTGGAAAAAAAAGTTCTTATGGACGGAAAAAAGGACCAGAATCGCGACACCAAATGGAAACCATTAAAACTCGTGAAATAATTATGCAGGCTATGCGATACTAGCAATGCTTACGAATTTGGCAAGAATTTTCGGTACGGGACACGCTTTTTTGAACGAAACGCCAAATCATTTGCATTTTATCATTACTTATTTATGAAATAATTTTTTGGATGGCATACAACTCGTTGAGTACGATCCTGGCGATTGGTTTCCAAGCTAGTCGTGTAATATTTCAATTTGATTTCACAACGAGGTCCTTATTTCCATTTATGTTTCCAAATTGCTAAACTTTTCAATTTGGTACAATTTAAAATTAAACACGACACGATTTCGCGCTGACACTCTCTCTCTCTTTGTCTCCGTCTCTGACGGAAAGGATCGATTTGTCTTTCTTTTTTTTTTAAATTTCATTCATTCAGGGAAAAATGTATTAAACTTGATTTTGGTGGTTTTCGATTCCTTTTTAATCCTCACAGAAACAAAAAACAAAATCCGCGCAAATAAAATTGCAAGGAAAAAGCAACAAAAAAAAATCACATTTTGTGTATTCCTGTGCTGAAAGGAATTTATAATCAAATTTGTTTTTTTTTTTAGGGAACCTTTCGTGTATATGAATTTTAAAATTGAATTTGAAAATGGAAATGCAATGAACATCGCCGGGAGCACCTTTACCTATCCAACGGCGTATTATGCGCTGCTCCTTGCCATTTAATTGTGAAAAATGGAAAAGATATTTAATAAAATATTTATTTTTGGAAATTTTCCCTGCGGTGGTTGAAATTGGAATATTTAAAGATAAATTGTATTAAGCCAAATTGATCAAAATTGCTGGCAATGAGCCGTAAAAGCTGAATTAACAAATTCAGAATTAAATTCAGACCATGTACAGGATGCCTCAGGGGGATGTATGTATTCATTTACAAGTTCATTGAGTAACGGGTGATCTGTCAATACGCTCTATTTTTCATAAGATATTCATTTAAAAAAAAATTAAAAGAATTCGTACGCCATTCATCATTTTAAATTCACATTGAGTGAGATACACCCCGACATGGTATGTAGCCCAAGCAAAGTAGGACGAAATACGACGAAATTGTAAACGTGCCAGTCCGCGGAGCAAGCAGCGCTGTCATTGTGACAGCTTATGTCACTTGGGACATAGTTTATGTCACTGATGACATTCGTTTTTCTCACTGGAAAGACGAACCTGTAACAGGATAACGTCCAGAGATGCTAACAGATGCCTGTTGATTCTGCTCTTGTATTGCCGGGGATTGAAACCTACTGGGAATATGTATGTACACACATATGTAAGTATATCTTCTTGGGGTAATGAATTGTGGTGAAGAGATTTCCTCGCAGTGGGCAGCTGGACATGAAGTTTGTGCGCCCTATTTGATAGAACGTCCACAAGTCGTACTACTGCTGTAGGCATAAGTTTTAGTATAGGCAAAAGTCGTAGTAATTTCGGCTACGCACCTATGATGGGTCAATGTTTAGAGCTTGATTGTTAACGTCGGATTTTATATTAATGTTAATAAAATCGGTCAAAGAATACATCCCTGCGGCACGCCAGCGATGACAGTGAAAGTCTTCCATTCGTCCTCAGTTCATAAAAAGATAGTTTAATTAGTGAAGATCAATGACATGTCATACTCGAACAAATCGCTTTCAGATATTGATGGCAAATGTTTTTTATTCGCCATGGTGTTCAATGGCTGGGGTCCATTGGTTGGTTTCATAGCTCAGCAGGTCCCTTGTCGTACGTAATAGAAACGTTTTCTGTGCATAAGACACAGAAAAAAACTTTTAAAGAAGAAATGTTAGTTGAAGTATGCAGGTCTTGCAAAGTATGTCAGGTATTCCTGGCTCTGTTCATTTTTTGCAATTCAGCTTTTCTGTACTTCTGGGATATTTGGTGGCTCTATTTATGCCAGGTTTACTTTTGTAATATCTGAAAACATTTTTGCGAAAAGATTTGCGTTTTCTTTTGGTGATGTGACTATAGATCAGGACGCAATTAATAAAAATGGGAAGGATGGGCGGGTGAAATCCTTGCTTATCAATTTTGTCTTTGATCAGAAAGATTGTGATCTGTTGGGACATTGATGTTGATGAGCCTCTTAGTGTGTATTTTCTTAGCGGTTTCTATAGTCAAAATGCATATAATTCACAAGCTAGCTCCATTTGGCTTAGTTGGGCTTGACCGCGGTTAGGTTTATAGACACTCTTTGTTGAACCAATGTTTTCTTGGGCCGATATTTAAAGAGAATGTGTTCATACCATGTAGCGTGACTTTATAATCAGATTTTGCTGACATAATTCAGCATTCTCAGAGAATGTGACATGTTGTTAATTGTGTTTGAAAATATGTACTTAAGCAAAATTCCAGTTAAAAAGTTGTACAACTTTGCACTTGCTTATATGTTTTTAATTAAACGTAGAAGGTAAAATGTGAGAACAATGCAATTTATTTGCAATCTCAAAACTATCTGCAACATCCAGGAGAATGAGTTTGGAGAAACTTTTGTGTAAACTCAATACGAGACTTTTACTTATCAAATATGCTTTCCTGTTTCGAAGTTAAACTTTAACAATGTGCGTTTTATTTGATTTTTTTTTTATATTGCGTACCATGGAATGTCAGTCGAAGAATTAGTAGCGCATCTGATGGAGAAACATAGATAGAAGACTTCCGTTCTGATTTTATATTTTAATGTGCCCTGTTATCATTTTGTGCCAAAGTGAATTTGACTCGATTTTTTGCAAGGTGATTCCGCAAAGTTGGTCTATTAAACTTACAACTAGAGGATCCAGTCACGGCATTCCGTTGAGACGACACCGCCTTACAACCTGGAAAGTACATAAGCCGCAAGCAGGATATCATTGATCGATTCTAAATGTTACTGAAGTTAGGTTACTGATACTATCTCTGTACATATGTAAGTAGTCGAATGTACTGCGATTGAGCTCAGGACCTATAGCAATCGTTGTCAGTAACCAAATTGACTGATGACTCTATTATTATCCCAATATCGTCACTGGATCCCATTGCAGAGCTATGATCACTCATTCCTTGTTTCCAAATTTAAATGAAATAAAGTAAATCCAAAAGAAGGATAGCCTCTGACACGAGAATTCCGTTACATCGTTATTCCGAAAAACAGAACGGATAAATAGTTTTCGGTTTATTTAACACTCTTAAAAAAGGATCGCTTATAACAAACTTTTCGATATAATTTCAGAGAGCAACACTCCCCGAAACGCATTTACTAGTTACGGCCCTGCACAGAAGTCATCACAAACTCCTCATCATTCGTATTTTTCGTGTAGGTGAGGCGTAAAAGCGGTGAAATTGTGTGAAGTGTATGGGGAAATATGCTCCTTTTCTCTAGAACTTTTTTTTTAAATTATCTATGGTTGAAGTCTTTCTCTTCCGAGAAGCTTAAAAATGACTTCTAAGAAGGAAAGACATATTTTTCTTACAACAGAAATGAATGTTTCTTAAGAATTTAAAAATAATTTTTTATTGCTTCCCCTGGCGCTTCTATTTGTCTGTCAGTCCCAAGTTTTCTGTCAACTGTTTATTTAATTCCTATCAGATGTGTACTGTAAATTTAAGCCACCTACAAGGTTATCCTGTTCCCACTTTTTCTTTAATGGGTCTTACCAAGTGCTTAGCTCTGATTGCGACCATTGTTTATTTTTATTTCTTTTTTTTTTTTTTTTGTCGAGCGATTTAAAGCGAAAGCCATTGAAAGGGACAACGACCACTTAGTCAGGATACCATTGCTCTGTTAAGTTCCATTAAAGTAGTTTATAGGATTAGAGTTTGAATGAGTGGGGAAGCATACATTTAGTTCCAAAAGAAAAGTTGACTCTCGATAGTTCGGAAGGCAGGACACAACTCCGTGATCATTCCAGGAAGCTGACAAAATATTTGTATTTTCTTTTAATCATGAAAACCATCCGCACGGAAAAGGAATGTTAATGGGAATTTTTGTTTTTTTCCGTCAACTGAAGACAAGTTGATTTCAATTTTTAACGTTTAAATTAATCAACCAAATAATTGGATGAAAATGTTTCACTTTTCCCGAGGGGAATATTATACGTATATTTTCCTCTGATAAATTTAACGAATGCATATATTAAAACTGAATAATCCTTCCGTATATACTCGTGCTATGTGTACTATGTGCATGTGAATATAATGTACACATTGCCTTCTGTCAGCAGAGATTAATTTAAGTTTTGTGAAATATCAATTTCACCTGAAAGTGGTATATTGTAAAGGAAGAAGCTACTTAACCTGTTGGAAGGCGCTTTCACAGGTGAAGCGAAGAAGCTAAGCGCAACAAGAGGCAGGCAAATTGCATTTGAGATAGAAATTTACTTTGCAGATACATACACTTACACATAATGTGTACAGATACACTATAATATGGGTGAAGGAGGTTTACAAAAGCCACCAGCCATGGAAACTGGGAGTAAATATGCACGTCTGTATGAAGCAAACACTTCTGGCCAAATCAAACCACTTTACATTAAAGAGAGATGCTGACGGAGAGAGGTTTTAAGAAGAAGATGTTGATGAATATTTTTTTGTGTGAAAAAAGAAAATTAAATTCAAGCCAAAATCCTTTGCGATAGTGCGCTAAAAACAACCTTTAAAAAAATATATCTGGCGCAAGAGATCTGTTTAACCGCTCTGGCATTGCGGTATTACCGAGAGGCCTATTGTTCCAAATTAAGGAAATTGTTATCTCCAGAGCCATTGCTGCTTACGCTCGTGCAGGTCCGGCGACCAGGATGTACATATATGTATACACATTTGAAGTACACACATCTAAGGGCGATTAGATCTGTCGTTGGTTCGATCAATGTGCGAGTTCGGGTTCGCCTTATATAGGCTTTTCTTTGACATTGGACATTAAGGAGAATGGCGAGTCCCTCACTGAACAAAGCATGATATGTCAAAATATGTGTAAGACTTGGCGCTTAGGAGATATTAATACTTTAGTATAGAAGGTATAATGCAGGTAGAAAAGGGGCTATAGACCTTGATCGGTACTCACGGAACAGAGATACGTAAATTGTGTTACCACAAGTATTTAGGTTTGCATCAAAAACTATACGAAGAACCAAGTAGAATTTAGTCAGGCAGCAACCAGCAATGGTTCTTATTCTTTGGCTAATGTAAAATTTCTTCAATGGTACCAAATTCTAGAGCGCTCTAAATACAGCTTAGGCCAAATACTCGACACAGAGTGCTATTCGCTCACCTACATAAGGTTGGCATTGTTATTTGCTTCAGTAACAGCTTACAACATACACTGCTCAGCGATTTTCTTAAGAGACATATGGCAATCTGAGGCAGTTAATGGTTTAAGGACAATGAATTTTGGGGTTTTAATTAAGGCTTTGTTTTCCGTTAAAATAAAACTTTAGCCAGAAATAGCCTCCATAATCGTTATGATCTCCGCCCGGAAAAGGCTCCAACGATCATGGATCAATTTTCAGGTCTTCTGAGAAAAAAACTCCAAACAATATTTTTTTTCATTTTAATAATTGGCTTCCAGTTCTGCCGTAATGGCGAAAACATTTTTGATTTTATCACGTGAAAGCTGAATGTTTACAGAATTCGAAAATATGAAAACAATTTTCTTTAAATAAAGTTTAACTGCGCTCTGTGTAATCGTATTCTCCCTTCTATCGGCGGAAACATACATGCAAAAAATAGAAAAACAAGTAAATGTGAGTGAATAACAAATGGCAGTGTTTAAAGCCAAAAACAGCTCAAGGTTAAAATAATAAGTATTCTTCTAACAAAGAAATTTAAAAAAATGGGTATTTTTTCACTCCACTATTTATTACTCCATGACGATGAATTCCGGATGTGAGGTTCTTGCACACTCGATTGCTAGTTTATAAGTAGTTTTTCCCTATTGCTAGCCAAAACTAAGACAAATAAAATGAAAAGGGAACTCTTTTTAAACGATTTTGTACATCGCCACCTATGCATATACATACATATGTATGTATGTACATACTCTACCTCACATGCACTCATAATAAAGAAATGATCCTCAAATGGTGCACAAATGGTCAACTCTTGAGAAACAATAGAAATGTGAAATAAATAAACCAGACTATTTTATTCCAAACGGAGGAAAATTGAGAGCTGTAATTAAAATCATCTGTACTGGCTAGTTGAAGAACTTCTGATTCCCTTTTCGAAGTAAAATAGACAAGATAGTTCGAGTCGCTCTACGAATAAACGGCAAACAAACTGCGGAAGCCCACGAAACTTTAATCTGTAGAAAGGACATTAACTACTTGAAAGTAAAATGAGCTCCCCGCCCTACAGATGTGCATACACATAATAGTACTTCAGCTTCAGATATATGTAATATATACACAGATACATACATACTGGTGCCTCTTTGAGTGCTGCTGAGGGTGTTTTAGCGATTTAATTGTTCACCCTCTAAAAATTGCACGTAACAAGTGCTTACCTCAACCGCAGCCATACCTTCACCACCGCCACAATCAAAGTTATTATATTTACAACCCTAAGTATAAAAGATGAAAAGAAACATAATCACATACTACGTACGGTACCTACTACAACGCTTTCGGTTACTCTAGTGGCTGTGCTATCCACCCCTTTAATAGGGAGTAATGGTTATGAAACATATTTTTTAATTGAAATCTCCAACAAGCTGTGGAAAATTTACAAACACACATAAACTGCTCTAATTTTATTACCGTCACTCAGTAATTTTTCGGTTCTTTTTTTTTTCTGTTTTATGTCATCCCCCCGGTTCGGATACATCTAACGGATGGATGCTCTGCTGGAGGGTTGAAAGTGGTCAGTGGAAATTTAAACAATACAAAGCGAACAAAGAAAACTCGAAATGATTTTATTTATCCCTTTGGTGCCATTTCACACTGGAAGCAGTAAGGATCAAAATGATATTTTTTTTTCTTTTGTTTTGAATGGTAGAGTAAAAATAAAAAGTGTCTAGCATTTTTTCTTTTTAATTTGAATGGGGATTTGTGTTTCCAAATTAACTTTTTTTTTTACTCAGTTCCCGAAAATGTTTTAACGAGGACGTAAAGGAATTACTATTATTTTTCTTTTTATTGTATTTGGTTTGTTTTGTGTTTGACATCATTTTTCAACGTCATGATTTCGGGTTATGAGTAAATTAAGTGGAAGACTGAAAGTGCGAGTCCTTAATGTGACTGTTATGAAGTTATTAAACAAGGAAATGTCGCCGTTAATACTCTGGAAAAAGGTTCGAAGAGCCTGCGAAGTGTCGGAGATATTTTGAGTAATGGAGTTTTGTGGTTTTTAAGTATTTTGAAAATTAATTGCATCAGGGGTTAAGAGTCGCGGTATAAAGGAAGGCTCAGACAAAAAGTTTTTAGATAAGCTGGTGTTGCTAAGAGCTTAAGCTTATTATGCCAGTGTGTAACGATACTTAGAACTAAGCTTTAAAGCCGATATTGTATGAAAAAATTGTCTATACCATGAAACATTATTTTTCAACTAAGAGTGCCTGAAGTAGTTCTCTTAATCAAATCATTGGACAACAATGCTCCAGCCAAGATGATTTTCGAATCCCAGCCCGCAGGTTGTAGACAACATGGAAGACCGAGCTCCTGCCAATTAGATAAAAGATCAAGCAATAGCGGATGTCAGGATGCTTGGTCTAACGAACTGGCAGCAGCGTGCTTGGGACCGAACGGGATGCAAGGCCGTAGTATCTCAAGCAGGGATTTTTCACGCGTCGTCAAGTCAAGTGTGTAGCAGACTAACCTCCTTCCTTCTCAAATCGCTAGAGAGAATCTATGGCAACTACTCATACTACGGAGCACAGATATCAAATCCCCGACTGCGTCCTAAAGGAAAGTTCGTTTAAACTGAACAGTACAAGTCTATGCCTATCGTGGAGTATGAGTTCGAATTTAAGAACCACCGTAGGTGTCTTTGTAAATACCAAAAGGAATTTTCAACGTAGACATTTTAAAAAGAGTCAATGTCTTATCGTTCTATGATTAAGTTAAAATATAAAAATATACAAAGCACGATCTGATTCTAACATGGTGGACATAACTATTTCGTTAGCTCAATTCTTCGCCTATCGTACCTATAGATGTTGACCCCGTAAAGGAACATATTGAATCCAAATGATCTTTTTCAACACTTCATTCATGTCTTCTCGGCTTTAGGTCATCAAATTATACTGAAGGTGGTTGCTATTTTGATGAGAAAACTTAATAGACCTTCAAAAAGAAGTTCTGTCAACTGAAACTGAATATTATAAAAGAGTGGGTTAGTGAAGGTGTCAACATAGTAGCTGTAGTAGTCCCGCCTTACCGAAAAGGACGCTTTACTAAGTGGAATATATGTATCAAATTTAACTTGGGTGCCAGGCTACATGACTGTGCGCGTACTTTGGGCTTCAGTGACTTGGAAATGGACATAGTTCAATCTCTATCACTGGTCGAAATTCCACGTTTTACGAAGAAGCTTGACTAGGTGATCTTCATTTGTGTTTGAGAAGCAGGGACCATGGTGCTTGGGATAATTTAAACCCTATGGTCCATACCGAAATTCATTCAATCATTGTTTGATGAATTAAATTGTCTGTGATTGTGAAAATTTGCTTCAATATTTTATTACATGAAAGACAAACCATGGATGACACAAATGCTTACGCTTAAGACAATTTTCAGGTAATTTTGAATTCAAAAGCCTCAAGAGTGCATGGATCGCTTTAATAAAAATGCATTGGCTTGCGTCTATCTGGTTATTAAAAAATTTGATATATATAAAGTCAGGAATAATATCCGTCCACACACTTCTCCCCATTCCGCTGTTTCGGTTCCTTTACTCTTCCACTTCTTTCTAAAGTTCAAAATATTCTCACCTCGACTAGGGTAACGTTCCTTGTATTGTTTTCATTGAAAGTGTAACAAAGCCTTAGAGCATCGTTGAAGAAGGTTTATTGCACTTGAGGGAGTTTTTAGCAAAAAAGGAAAATTATTTGAAAACCATTAGAGTTGATTATGTAATAAATCCAACAAAAAGCTCTGCTTTCGTAAAACATTTTTCTAAGGTTGAAAACCCATTGTTTATAATTTTCATTGTATATTTCTCATTAGTTAGTTTATTTATTTCCAATCTAAATTATTTATATCCCTTTAATTGCTTTGTAGTTATCGATGTGCAAAGGGAAGTTACTGCCTTCGTATAACTGTAGATGCAACACATTTCAATTAAGCTTCCAAATGCTCGTGGTTTCGTAAAACAGTGAAAGTTTTCGAAAACTTTTCAGGTAATTACAAAACCTTTTATGAACAACAGAAAAGCGAACACTGGAGTTAATTGATATCGAATTACACGAATAGCATGCCATGGTTTCAACATGGGTTGATGTGTTGATATTGAGTTTACTGTAAGTACTGGAAAGGTTTTTTTTTTTAAATTATGTACACATCAGTGATTGGTGTTTTGGAAACACAGATTTGTTCAGCTATACTTAAAAATTAAGTCCCAAATTATGTGTGTGTGTCTATACATATCAGTTGACTTGTTTGAACTTCAATAATTCTGAAACAGATAAATTGAAAGACTGAATAACATTACTGTTCGCCCACAGGAAGTTTCCGTTTCAGCACTTTCTCTAATAAAGTTTGTTAAGGTCTCTTGCAAAAATTTTTTAAATTTCACTAAAATAAAATGTTCGATTACAAGTACCTTCCAGCGAGGGAATATATGAATGTACATATGAATGTAATATACATACTTCAGGGGATTGTCTATCACAAATGAGAGGTCAGGACGATTTTTGTAAATGGATCTCAAGAAGCCCACAATCTCCGAGCGGTTCTCTCTGGGAAATGGTGCTTAGAGACCAATCAGACAGCAAGTAATATGAGAAGACAAACCTACCACGTGAATCGAAGATGGGCCACACAGGCTTAAAATGCTATGTGCGTCCAAGCAATATTTCCTGAGTAATGGTGCTCTGAAATGCATCAGCTATGTACTAAAGTGGGATGCCTAACCCGCTGCATAGGGCGGGTGCAAAGGACTTTAGTACAGACTAGATCGAAAGTCAACGGCAGCAACCAAAGCTTCAAATAGATAAAGTAAGTGGCTTGTACGTCAGGAGACAGCCGGCACATAAAAACGTCAACCCAAAGCTATATCCTTGCGGCAATGGTACTCACAAACAGTTGCTCTTATTTCGTTAATGCGCGAAATGTACGTTCACTAAGTCTTTTAAAAAAAATTTTCTTAGTTTTCAATTTGTATGTAGAGTAGGCATAGCATAGAGCGCCCGCATAGGCCAGTAAGTTAGTATATAACATAGTTAAACTACAATAGTTTTAAGCATTTTTTTCTAGCTGTAAGATATGAATTCATTAAACGAAAATCAGTAGATTGTACTCCTTGTATAAAACTGGGAGCAACACAATTATCAACAACAGATGTTCAATCTAAAATAGGAACTCTTGACGTTGACGTACTACGAGAACCGACCCCAAATGAAGAATCAAACGTATGTAGACCAAATGGTCAGCTTTAAAAATAAATAAATTGCTCATTAAAAGTATATTGTCGGACATTTTCTATAAATTCCAACATAATCTTCAAGGTTTTTCAAATTTTTCTAAATTATAAGAAATTTAATAAAATGTTCCATTTAAAAGAAAATAATTACTTTCCGAGAAAAAAAAATCGTATCTCTAAAGCTCGTCAAACGTTGATGATTGATGTTAACATTTGTTTCAATGCGAAACGACATACTTTACTCGTACAATTCGCATTAAGCGTCATATCAGTCGGGCAAATCTTTTTTTTTTTAAATAAAACAAATTTTATTGGTTAATGACGGTGCCAGCGAAATGTTACAAATGTGTGCGGTTTTATGTGTTAAACCCCGACACCGTATGTTACGACCCATATCATGTACATGGCATGGAACAAAGGTCTAATATTGAAGTAATACAGTGCGTGCTGATGGATGTTGGGTGGGTTTAAATTAGGAGAGATTGAGAGGAATTCCAATCAGAATGGATGAAGAGATTAAAATGTAAATAAATCACATGAATCGTATGAATCTAATGACGAAATATCTGGAAATGTCTACAAAAAAATCCCCGAAGAGATGCGCAAACGTTGAGCAAGTTTGATTATTTAGTCGTACGATGAACCCTATTAACAATTCTCGACTTTGTCCACACCTTTAAGACATTCTGTTTGAGTGCCGCTAAATTCCGGGCCACTAATAATCAGATATGTTACTTCCTACTTGCAAAATACTCTTAACTATAAGTGTAAGTATGCTGATAGGTATTGTTATGTATCTGCGAACATCTGCTGAATGGACTCGCGCTAGGCATATAAGTACGTAGTTTTCCCAACAAACACGGCGACCGACACAGTACCATGCATTGAATGTGAATGCTTGAAACGCTATACAAATAAGAAACAATGCTGTACTGGAAGTCGATGTTCTATCAACCAATGGCGATAGTTTTGTAAGGCTTTGGATGCACGAATGTGTTGCGGATCAACCGCATGCTTGCAAACTACACCTTGCAGGTAAATGCCATTATAATGCGGGTCAAGTATTTCATTTCAGATAGCCGCAGACAAAACCTTCGTGACTGCTATGATTAGTGGGTTGCGCCAGCGATACTTAGATCTCAGAACCTAAGCTCGATTTCTAGTGGGAGATGAATTGGTTGTCATAGAACAACTAGCTGAATAAGTCAGAGATACAAGGGTAAATAATCATACACTCCTAATCTGTTCCCGTGAAACTAGTAAGAGCAGAACTATTATTATTTTAAAATTGTTGCCATTCCCTAACAACACTTGGGCCACTGCAGATATACAAAAACCATGGCCAAATACCACAAAGCTTATAACATAATACACAATACTTAGATTTCGTTTTGAATTTGATAGTAACCCTGGTATTCCAATAGATACATATTTATAGGAAGGAAGTAGCAATGAAATCGGTTTTGCGACTGAAAGAATCATCGCAGTGGACCAGTAATGATACAGGGCATACCAAAATCCTAAGCTAATTCATTATTGCACTCTGTGCTGGGTTCCTGGTCATTCGGAGATTTCAGGTAACTGCAGAGCAGACGAATTAGCAAAATATGGTATTAAAAAGAGCTCTCTTCTGCACAAGGGGGGGCTGCATCTACTCATAGAAACGGCGAGATACAAAATCTCTATAGCGACACTGATTCAGGCCAATGAGAGATTTCGCAATCTTAATACAAGTAACCATGCGCGACAAACATGGCCACAATTAGATAAAAGAAAAACAACACGCCTGCTACAGATCAGCAGACCACGTATAAGTATCCTTGTTGGACTGTTTACTAGTCATTGCGCACTAGGCAGGCACGCCATGAGGCTTGGAATTCCGGCCAATGTATGAACGAAGAAGAAAAGGAATCCCCCTTTCACTTTCTCTGCGGCTGCCCAGCACTATCCTCAGCTAGAAAACAAACCCTCGGGGAAACACTTCTTTGAGGAACTCACAGGTATCACCGACTCGGATATCAACAACATCTGGAAATTAGTCCAAGAATCGAAATGGTTTCCAGAGTAACGGAAGTAACCGGCTCACGTGGTAACACAAAGGACCTCAGTTGATCTAAGTGAATCCTAGCGATTACGGAGGATAGCCACCTAAACTAACCTAACACTGATACTCAGCCATTTAAGAAAGGATGGCTACAATATTCCTCAGATAAGTAACGCCCCATGTTCTTCTTCTTCTTTCTTGTTCTGAGATTGTTCACCCAATCCTTGGGGCCCCTTTTGAGATCCGTACTATGTGTACGGAATCATTGGTTCCTCGTTTCTGTTGTTATAACTAAAACTTAGAGTAATTGTGAGATTGAAAGCAGTGTAATTAACACCACTTTATCCTCTCCTACACTTGCATTGACAGGAAGCGACATCAGGAGAAAACCGCGATAAACAAGTTTTCGAAAGTAACTAAGCCTTACGAATGGCATATGACAGCTCTAATGAAGGTCGAAATATGTTTCAATACCACTACAGTGCTAACAGTACAGCAAGTTGGTATAATTATCAGTCTTATCTAAATCCAAGCTTCTGTAACAAAGTGATCCTATTAAATAAAATGACGGCTTATTAATAGCCTCGAGTGGGAATTTTATTTCATTGACTTAAAGCCATTTAGATACACTTTACATTTCAAATTCCACGTGGTGCACGACTACCGCAGATTAATCATGTGGAAGACTAGGAACCTGATCTTTTCAATTATTATTCAATTTCTATAAAATTACATATTTTTCAATCAGAAACCGCTAACTTCACCACCGAAACAGAACACAAAATATTAATAAACAACCATACCAAGTAGAAACAAGTAATTAGCTGTATTTATTCATGTGTGGCGGATTTTAAAATTACTAATACGATTACTCCAATTACGAAAAAACAACGCGCAGAGCGAGCAAAGAGCATGAAAAGTTAATTTAGAATTTTTAAATATACCAGAGGTAAACATTTTAATACCAACTCGTACGCCGTCCGAATGCTTTTGCGAACTTATTTAGCTGGCGCGTAATTAGCCATAAACATATTAGGCTTTCAATTTATTGTTGACTGATATATTTGAATGTCTGTCGGATATTTCATTCCACGGTTCCTTTTTTTTACTCAAAAAAAGAAAAAAAATGTTTTTCCTTGAATTAGATTTAAAATATACAAAAGTCACTGATACGTGTACCTAAGGTATTTGTTTTTTTTTTTTTAAGTTTTTTTCCTCTGCTTTGTTCTATTGTTGTTGAATTTATGTAGAGAAAAAGGAAAAGAATGGAGAGTATAAATCATTCTTCTGGAACAAAAATAGCCAGCAAAAACGAGGTATGATGTTGTAATCTGAGTAGAATACAAAAACAAGAAAAAAAAAAACGAGCAGATACGAGTTTGTCCATACTAAAGTGGAGTATCTATGTGTCGTCTCGTTGGTTGGCATCTGTTCTAGTGAGCATCTACAGCTGCATACTCAAGTGCTACTATGGCTATAAATCAACTTATTGACCATAATCGACGACTGATCAACTTTTTCTCTGTTTCATTTCTTTTGCTATTCTTTTGATTTCTTCAAACTACACACATCGCCAAGTAGGTCAATGTCAATTATTATCAAATTTCATCCACACTTTTAGTAAATAGCCAGCGAGCTAGTATGGAATGTTGTTGATGTTGACTCTGTATCTAATTTACATTCGCCATCACATGTGACCGTGAAATATTATTAGATGACCCGTTTATAAAAGAGCAAAGCCTTATCATTGTGCTAAAACTGAGAAAAAAAAACAAACAAAAATTTGCAATATATACTGAGATTGAAATACTAAGCAATATATCAGCATTTTTTTTAAAGCGGAAATATGAATGGTAATACATTGAAGCATATGGCTTAAAAAAAAAGCGGAAAAAAAAAGCGGAAAAAAAACATTTGAGTTAGCACTTTGTTTCGGTGTACTAGTAATGACTCACAAAAGGTATACTATACATCCAGTACAGACAGTGCTTCATCATTGTTAAGCTGAATGGTCGAGCTTTGCCGTCGAATGTGAAAATTTTGTTGACATTGAAGATAGAGAGACAAAGAAAAAAAAAATAATAATAAAGAAGAAGTTATTGTGAAGCAACGACCGTTTAAGGGGTGTAAACAGACATTTCGTTGAGAATTTAAAGTGGGAGTCTTCAGTTTTCATATTGCCATGTGTGTATCATGTTCTTTAGGTGATTTTGTTGACTACGTACAATATCGATGCAATCGGAAATTCTGTGGAACTGAAAAAAAGATACTGAAATACGATAAGCATAAGCTATATTCTACCTTTAAGTTATTGAAAGTGTAACATCGGATAAAAGATAAAAGGGAATTGAAACAAATTATTCTAATGGATGAATGCAACGTAGATACGAACAATGAAAATAGCATAAATTGCGAAGGACAATGAAGGATAATCTCAGTTACTACGTTGCTCGTTCTGTAAAAGCAATCTGCTTATTTTTTATTGTATGCTTCTGGCATTTTGCTGGAAGCTGTAGCAAACGCATCGCTTGGTGAATAAAGCGTAACAATTTGCACAGATGTGTCGTCGTCATCATGCATGCATCTAAAAGTACATATGTAATTTTAAACGCAACTTCACTCAAATGTCAAAAGAAATTCCTTCATTTCTATTTGCATACACACATATACTTTCTTATCTGGATACCACTACACATGTGCTTAATAATTGTGGATTTCATTTATGAACAAAAAAAAGGACACTTCTCTTTGCTATGACAGATGAAAGTTTGTACAAAAAGCAAACAAACGAAAAAAAATATTAGCGCACCCCTTTGAAATCAACTTACATTGCTCCCTTGGGTACTGTCATATTCAGGCCATCGAGCACAATATTCGGATTCTTGACCGTTCCATACATTTTGTGAGCCAGTCGTACACACACAGCCTGTTGTTTTCTGGTAGCCAAAGTTGATGGTTGTGACATGAAAAGGCGGCGACGTGCGGCTAAATCCAGTTCGGGTGCGGCAGGCTCAATTGGCGGAACACCCTCTGATTCAGCGTCCATGATTAAGTTTATTTGTGTGCGGTTCTGCGTAGGGAAAGTTTTGGCACCCCGTCTTTTTTTTCGGTATGAATAGTGCGGTGGGTATTATCTACTAATGATGGATGGGTGGGGGCTTAGTGGTTGCTGCTGGTAATTCAATTTAAGTTGGTGATGATCCAAAGTTGCTGAAATAAAGAAAAAGATAGAATACAGGAATTAAATACAAGTTGTTCGCAGTGTTTCCGTTATTATTAGATAAATTTAATTTATTTTGGCTTATCTGATACTGAAAAAAATAAATCTGTAAAATTCGACTTAGGCCAGATTTTGTTACAGAGGCAGAAAACCACAAGGATTAATATAACATAGCCTGCGCCATCCTTAATGTGAAAACCAACCCCTTGACACATTAATAGGTCTTGGCATAACCCAAATAGAATATTCTGATGCCAGTGTGCTAATCGCAAGAAGACAATCTGAAGAATCACTTTGTGCTGCTAGCTAGAGTGAACTCAGACCCACAGGGTCATGGTGGGTTTAAACACAAATTTATTCTTGGTTAATCGTGACACTGAGTCCGGGAAATGAATTTGCCAAATTAAGAATAGAGAAAGGTTCAAGTATTTCTGACCTCGATGTAGAGGGAGTAGAAATGAAAGAACATTTTTTTCAATGAATTCTCTCTCAAGATCGATTGATTGAAAGCATTTAGCCATCGAAAAGTATTCCCAAGTTTTGTCCTCAAAAGACCATCGCTATTGAATTTCTTTTGTCCAATGTTAAGCATTATTGTTGCATTGCTGGATAAAAAATTGTCGCTAAAGACCACTTGATTAAGGTAGATTATTCATTTGGATAGCGTGAGTCAGGTGTGAAGACAGTAGGAACTATCTTCAACAAATAGGTACGTGCAGCTTCTGGATCGTTTAAGGAGATACCGTAGTAAAAGTTTCACGGCAGTTGATGAACAGGCGAAACGAGATGCTTTTGAAGAGTCCATCTGTCTAGCGCCAAGAGCAAAACGTCACTGTTGACATTTTTAACTTTGAGGTAGTTAAGAAGTTCATCTACCACAAAATCAACATCAACTCCACAAATGACACCTTAGTGGGGATTCGACGAAGACGAAGACGAATCCAGTGCTATTTCGCTTTAGAAAATCAAATAAGGTCAAGACTTCTTAGTTAAAAGACAGGATCTGCGCTCTATGAAATGCTTATCCTGTCAGTTCTGCTGCATGGCAAAGAGTGGTGAACAATCTGACTGAGTAGTGCGCTTTTGCTTTCAGCACAGAACTCCAAATGTCCCATAATTGCTTGTGAGTGTGTTGCACGTACCTCTGTTTACTGAGCCTCCTGTATGCAGCTAAGAAACTTTCCGTTGAATAAATCGTTGCTATTTCTAAATGTACCACAGACGACGGTTCGAGGAGCACGTAACAAAGTCGCCAGCCAGTGCGCAGAGTTCCTTTCGAAAAACAATGTTGTAAGGTGGGCGGGTGGATAGAACTGCTGTGAGATATTTATTCCTGGCGGAAAAACTAACTGAATTTGAATTTGAAGTAAATACATTGCGGGTTTATTCTTAGCATTGAGTTGATTTAAACAACTTTTCCAATAAACAACAAGCTGGACGCCGTGGCTCAGTGTTTAGTGCTCTGGACTACTGAGCAGGATGTTTCAGGTTCGATTTCTAGGAAACACAAACAAAAAAATGTCCACGATCTCACTTCTTACGAATGTCTGACAAACGTCGAGACAGAGTAATAACTGTCACACGTTAGCTTTGTAAAGGAAGTTATGGAAGAAGTGAAAAATCTGGAAGCCACTCATTTTTCAAGCTACTACCAGGCAGTAGTAACCCTTTTTTGGTTGGTTGGTTCTAGGGCACGAGAGCTTAAAAGACAGTGAAATTGTCAGCGAAATAGAATAGACATTGCAGTACCATCGGCAGGGCTTATAGAATCCCGACTTTTCCACAATTCTCCAGAATCTGCATTGGGAACAATAAAAAGTATTTGCTGCAGATGATAGTTGGAAAACACGCAAGGACTCAGACAAGTGAAGATCTGAACATTCGTCCTTATGTATAACACTCATAATGTCAAAAGTCAGGTGGGCTTTCTCTCCGCCCACAGCTGTATCAGACTACTAAAGTCAGATAAAGCAAAACCAGTTGCTGCAAACGGTTGTGCAGTATACTCGTCCCCCTTTCACTTTGTTCTTTCAATTCATTGTCAACTTGAAATCCATCGCGGTTAATAGAAAGTTTGTAACTCACTGACTGGCAGAATACTTACTTTAGGATACAGGAATGCGAGGAATCGAAATAGACCATCATTAAAATAAAATTTAAATTTAATAAATATGTAAGGAAAGTAACCTACAACCCCACCTGCAGGTCCTTTTTTCTCTATATGAATTGTGCATATTTTTTACATATTTTAAAATTGGCATGACATATTTCCATTATTTTACTCCATGGATTTTTTAACTTGGAATGGATTTACCCTCGTGTTCGCCATCGATTGACTTTTACTCCGACATGCTATGCTAACCAATCACATCCACGCCCTTTTTATTTATTCCATTTGTGATTATTTTTATTATCATGTTTCCTATCTACTATTCGAAGCATACTAGTATCCTCAGTAGTGAAAAGGCTTTAGTTTTAATAACGATACCTAGTCAAAAATAAAACAAAATTAATTTAAAAACGTGGAACACTAAAACACTTATTTCGCTCCTTTCTTCCCATAAACCACGACGATTCCACAAATGGGCATAATTCAATATAGAGAGGTATACTCATATATCAATTCTCGCGTTCTTCTATTATTTACACCAATCTTAAAAATTAAAACAGAAAGGATAACATAACTCACTTTCATCTTACACACTGAAATAAACAATCTTCAATTCTGAAAATGAATATCCTTCCTTATTCACATGAAAAAAATACGAATCCTTCTACAAAAAAACAAACTCTTTTGCAAATACAAAGATAAAAAAAGAATTTTTTATTGCGAACAAAATTTCCTTCGTATGTTATGTACTATTTCTTTGTTTTTTTTTTCAACCCCACCCCCACTCTCCGTACATGATTTACTACAATTGTCCCTATTGTGCCATTCTTAAACAAGGAAGTAGCAAATACACATTTATGGTTTTCACATCTGATTTATTGCAATCAGAAGGAAGACAACTATGATGATGTGGTTTTTTGTGTTTTTTGTTTTTTATAAAACAGTATGTTGAACAAACAAAGGAAAATGTTAAAGATTGTTGTCAGTCAAAGCGACATTTTACATAAGATTTTCTACAACGACAACAACATGTTGACTGTCATTAGAGAAAAAGGATAGAAGGCGAATAAGAATGAATGTTGAATAGATTAAAGTACTTAAATAAAAATCGCTCTATAAATCAGCTGTACTGACTGTTGTAATAATTTGGGACGACAGCACTACGAAAAGTTCTTCAAGGTTATCGACATTAATAGTACAGCAGGTGTTTGCAAGACTTTCAAAATAAATTTCTAAGTTTCTCACAGGAACAAGCGAGTGCTGGTGTTCAAAACTTTACAACTAATAGGCGACCAGCTTAAGTCTTTGAAGTCACTGTAAGCTTTTTGACGACTTAAGAAATAGCCACGACAAGAAAAGCCGTTCAGAGTAAATAGCAAATTAAAAAAGGAACTGTTGGCTGGTTGCCTTTCAATCCTACTATTGTGACACAAATTCTTTTTACTTATTATCGTAGAGTAATTTAATCCTTATTTTTAACCTAATTCGCTTATTTTGCTTTGGTTTCATTGAACCTCAAGGCCCAATGACGCCGCATGAGCACAAATTCAAACTCCTTTGCTGTAATTGGCTAAAAATCATACAATCTACGGCGCTATCTTTTTTGTACAAGTCTAATCGAGGCTTCGTAATATTTCATGGAATGCATTAACTTTTGTTTTATAGAAAACGAGAAACAGAAGGATAAGGATCATGCAGAAAAGTTGGATAATTATTTCTTCTTCGGGAGAAATGTTGCTGCTGTAAGTGAGGTCAATGGCTACCCTCAAGGGGGAGTTCTTTCTCCCTTACTTTTTTTTTTTTTTTTTTTTTTATATAATTTACCCGCACTCAAGGGGTTATGAATACCCTTTTACATGTTATTCACATGGTGCGGGCGTCGGAAATGTAGATAGAGAGAGAAAGAGATTGGTGCAGTGGTTTGAAACTCAGATGCGTTAGGTTTCACATTAGCTCCAGGGGTGGTGTCCAGAATAACTGGGGAGATTTAATGCTGTCATGTATTTTTTTGCCTTCGCTTCTGATTCACAGTATTTTTTTCCCGATCCACCTGATGTCATAAGCATATCAATTATCAACAGAACGATCAATTTCTCCAGCTATATGACAAACCTACTGCCAGTGTTATGCCTTCGCAGTAGTGTTGTCACAAACTTTCTCAATTGATCGGACTGCCTCTTATCATATAATGCTTACTGACATCAGGGATTGAACCGTGAACCATCAGCTCGACGAACGATGACGCTACCACTACACCATTGCCACCCCTTACTGTTGTCTTTAGCCATTAACATTTTATAAATGAAACTGCAAAGATTCATTGTTATCGGTTATGCTCATAACTTAGCGAATACTGTAAGTGGAAAGCATGCCCCTTTTAATTATGTTGTAGAACACTGCAATGGAAAAGAAAGCATAATAAACATGCAAGGATAGTATTACGCAAGGCAAAAATTGCCACTGGTATTTTGAAGAAACTTTTTTCCTTAAATTATATGTCACATAAAACTAAGCTTTTAATGTATAAAACACTTATAAGACCAATATTGACATACGGCTTTAGTTGTTGGTTTACCATATCGCCCACGGTCGCAAAAGAGCTAGAAATCTTTGAAAGACAGATCTTAAGGTTCTGCTTCAAAAAATATCGCAGACCAAATAAAAAATGGTTTTCTAATCGAACCCTTTATAATATATCTAAAATGACACCTATTATGGTTTATATGACCGATATCTTACAAAAGAGATTACAAGACATTGCATCTCACAAAAATCAGCTAATTAGGATGTTGTGGGATGCAAATGTGACAGAGAGTGCTTTCGATAATTACTATCTTTCACCCTTTAACTTAGTTAACAACAGATCGCGCCCTGTGGTAGAAGTGGACCTAAGTAGAAACTTAACGATCCCTTTTTATGAAAAAGCTTCTTCCACAAATTTACGAGGATAAGCAATGCCAGATAGACCTTGGTTTTCTCCCCATGGTTCTTCTTTAAAATAAAAAAAAAAAAATTGTCTTTAGTAATGATAGCATATAATTTTCTCACTTAACTTACTATTATATATTTATTATTATATAATAAAATAAGTAGTGTGATAAATTATTGATAGTAATGGTCCTACAATGAATATAATGAATTACTCTTTCCTTTAACCCTAGTCATTAGTCTTAAGTTGGCCTATACGAGCCACGTTCCGAATGTATGCCGGGAGCAAGCATACACAAACAGAAGTTAATTTTATATAAAAGTTTATGTATTGATTCTACTATAGCTATAGGTAAAAATACCTAATTAATTAAATTAAAAACAGTAGCCAGATTTTATTTTAAGTCGGCCAATTGTAAAAAAAATTGAATGTATTAAAAAAATAAGAAGGTTTACTTTGAACGTCTCAATAAAAATAAATGTAAAAAAATGGAAAAGAAAGCACCGTCAATCCTTGTAAAATTGTTTCAATCATCGGGCCCATCTCTCTATGATCTGTATTATTTTAGCATGCATGAAGCTACAGAGGACCTAGAAACATTGTCAAGACGACGCGCCACGCAAATCGATTTTCTTGATAGTTTCTGTGGCAAATTTTGGAGGAATGACTACAAATGATATACGTGGTTTAGAATGAGCTGCATTATCTGCTGCTTCCCAGGGATCAAAGATTTGCTTTTGGGGGAAGAATTCATAAATGATAGACGAGAAATCTTTTTATCGCTATAGAGTGACCGATTAATTGATTCGGCCGCTTAGGCCGTACTTCTTTGAGGACGCTGAAGGCAGTTATCACTAACGCCGGCCGGTTCTAAAGAGAAATGTTGAATGACTTTTACGGTACCAAAATGAACGCCAATTTTTGTAGAGAGTACGTCGTTTCAGAAAGATTGCGATACAGAATATCCTGTAAAGCAATCGTCATTTTGAAGAGTTAAAGAGTTAAAGAGCATGGTGAGCGTCGGACCTTCGCTGAATGGGCTCAAAATCAATTGCAAGATGATCCGGAATTGTGCTCAGTGTTAAGGATTTTCAGTCGTAGCTGAGTCATGGGCTATGTTGTAGGATCAAGTAGTAAAACGACTTAAAGAACAAATGAAGCAGCTCATCACAGGTCAAATATTTTGCGAAAACGTTTTCGAGTACATGAGGCTTCCTATGAGAATGAGAGTCCACTACTATTTAACATAATCAAAAGGAACATTTCCAAACGCAATCTTATATTTGAATGAATTTTAATACTTAAGGTAAGCTAGCCATTTATGTGTGTTATTTGCGGCGCAGAATACATTTTCTTCTTTCAGGTCTAATACGAAGTATAGTTAAATCCACAAAAAATCCGTGATTAAAGTACCGTCAGTATGTATGTGAGTACATAGTCCTTGTGAGTTATTTCTTGTTGCCCATACTGAACAATTCCAAGAGTTGTTTATACAGAGCTACCAGTGTTTCTATTTCGACACATTCAAATTATAAAAAGAAAAGGAGACAACAAAGACTAAAACCGCTTGCTTTGGTAAAGTAATACATTAAAATGAAAAAAAAGGAAATAAATAAAAATAAAAACGAACAATTCTCTGGGGGCTATTTTCCTTTTCTCATGTACATCGGTGATTGTACCGGATTGCTCACCACCCCCAAGGGTGATTTCAACTGATACAACACGCACGCACAATTGCGACAAAAGTCGTTGCTATTTGGTAGCACAGGAGTTAAGCACGAGTAATATATCTACCACCGGTAATGTCGAGCAATCTTTTTACAATTTGTTTTATATTCCAAGAAAGTAAAAAAAAAAAAGAATTGAACAAACAGAGTACACCCACTTAATGATCATCACCATTGTCGTCTCATCCCTTAGCGAAAGCGCGTTAAAACACCAGCACCACCAATACCACCACTAGCATCATCACCACCCTATGGAAGAACCGGATGTCATTGTGGTGACTGAAAAATTGCAAGTGGATTTCATCAAGGGTGAAATTGACTTCGTGCGGGTGTTGCTTCTAATTTTTTTTCTCTTCTTCTCTTTGCCCTTCACTTCTCCTTTTTTTTTTTCTTGTTCTCTTCCGGTTTAAATTGAAAGTACTCGCAGTGCTTCCCGGCATTGTTGTTGTACAATGAAGCTAGAATAAAAATTAGAACATTATTCGTATTCCCTTTATTCGTGTTTTCTTTTTTTACGTTTTCCTTTCGGGTTTGATTTCATTATTATTTGAAAATATCCCAAATGCCGCTCCAAATTGAGTGAGGACGTATTTTGCGGAAGCACCTACTTTATGAAGTGTTATCGGAATCATTAGAGATATCATGTAAATCATCAGTTCAAGATGATTAGGATCTTTCAAAGTGCCCGAACTCTGTGAGTTTGTTTTCTTTGGAGTGGGATTTTCCTCCTTTTAAAAAAAAAATGTTTTACGCTTGGGATTTTAGGGTAAGAGATATTTTGATGCAGGTTTTAGGTTTGATGTACATAGTTGATGACAAGTTTACCAAAAGTATGAACTTGATATTTCAAATGATTTATGATAAGAGAGTAAAGCATAATTTGTTAGGGTACTCAGTAAAATAAAAGCATTGCTAAGAGAATAGAGATAGAAGTCTGATTCAAGGCATACCCAACCTTTTGATCACTTTATTATGAAACTCTCTGCCCACGAGTTATTATACAACAAACTGCGGTTTGACTGCGATTATTTGCGAACTTAGTGTAATCCAGGGCACAGTGAGTGTTTGGAGGTTTCACTTTTATTTTTTTTTATTTTCCACTTTTTAAAAGAATGCGTGTTATGTTCAGTGAATCGTGCTTTCTTGAGTATTAAGGCAGAAGTGGCATTTTTAGGTCATATTAGAGAATCCCGACTTTAAAAGGTATGAAAAAAGAAAATCAAGAAACAACTTTGGTTTCCAAAATGAAGTTTGCTACAAAAATCACATTACAATCTTGGTAGGCTGCTGTAATTCGTTGCTAGGTCAATGACAAACACACTTTGAGATTCGACCATTTTGGTATTTGAGACGAATGTAGGCCTAAGTAAATTTTCTGAAACCAACAGTGGTTTACAAAAAGCAAAAATACCTTGTTTTTGAGTATACAACCAGCCCAGTACTTTACTATGATTGTAGCTTTGATTCTTAAAGTTATGTACCTGTGGATACAGGAGACTGCTAAGAGATATGTGTGAATAAAGCTTTAAGCTACGAAGTTGACCTGCCTGTTAGGCAGAAACTGTAGAATAAACAAATTAAAATAGATATTTCCATTAAAAACTAATAAAAAGGATACCGTAAATATTCAATAATAATGGATTACACGGTCCTAACTTGCTAGTACTCGTGCCAACTAAGCACAGGATCGAATGGAAGGCATTTATATTCTTGGTCTTTTATTCCATTGGCCTCTATGACAATTGTATCTACTGGGAAACAATGTATCCGAATGGGAAGTCATAACTTTTACTGCACAATTCTTGGTTTTTTTTCCTACAGCAGCTCTTTAAATATCGACCGATTTTGATTAATCCGCTATTTACTTTAAATCTTCAGATGTTTTTCACACCTGTAGCATAGAAGTAAGTGCTTAATGGTGCATAACGTGTACAATTTTACACGTCACCTGGCGGGAGTAGATTGGGCGAAAGGAATATGGTGCTTTACTGGCACATGCACACATATTCATGTACATAAATGTCATATATTTATGTCCCTTTATCTTCCCATCCATTGTTTCAAAATAGTTCCACCGATTTTGATGCGTTTATATATTTTTTTGGAATGTATCTACAAATATTTTATTATTTTATGCTGAGCACACAATAACAATATTATGGTGACTTATACATATCATGAATGCTTCGTCTTAAGTTTAATTTGACGGCTAGACTACAAAGCACATAAAAAAATAATGTATGCGTGGGTTTTAGTGCTCCAAAAGGCCTACAAAAACAAAGTAAGTGGAGGCATATACATACACACCATAGATTAAATGATGCCTCAGAATATCGAGGGCTACAACTAGATCAAGTTCTATGCAGGTGCATACTCAATTAGAAATAAAGCGGTTATATTGAAAACTAGCACTTTTCAACATGAAGTAGTTATTAATATTCAGTAATAAGCCATTGCTTGCTATTTAATTATCGAGATCGTATAAATAGCTCACCATACCAGTTGGACATGGAAAACACACCGGGAAGCGGATAACATTGAGAATACCTAAATTCTTGAACTGGAAATATGTGTAGCTTTCAATTACCTTGATTACTGCTTACAAGATGATTCCAAAACAATGCTCTTGATTTTCATATGTAATTGTTGCTACTTGTTAAAAGGAAACCAGTCAGGCAGGAATGAATGTCAACCCCGAGGGTGTCATATAAATTATTTTTGAAAACATGACAAACAAGCAACTGTTGTTATAGTTTTCCTTTACAGTCGTCAACGTAAGCCAGTTTCGCTAATTTTACCCCTGACTACCATTACCAACGCGCAGTCTTAAAGCTACGAATTCGATGAATATAACGAACATGACATACGTCACATTGTGATATTGCTAATGCAGCTGATTCATGCACATATTCGTACATGTACATACATACATATGTATGTATGTTCACAGGTGACCCAATTCATTTTTTAAATTCCTGCCAGCCTCAAGAACGTAGACGGATGGATCGAATTTCTCAAAAATGTTTGTGTTAATATGGTCGGTGGCAGGAAAACCCACATTTGATCCAAATTAGAAGTGACTACACCAAATGATTAAAAACGTCAGAGTGTGGCTGCACCTTAAAAGAGGCAAAGTAAGGAATTTACTGAAAAATTTACATGTGAGTAACGTAACGTAACAATTTGTGCAACAGCGTTACAAATTAAGATCTTTCAAAGGAGGAGGTTATCGAAAACCGGAGATTTTAAATTTGCACTTGGTGTACCAATTTTTGTATCATGCCTGTCGGTAATAATACGTCCTCGAAATTTTCAAACCAACTTCACCGATTTCTAAAGGTTTAAGTGAGTGGAAATACATTTTCCAAAATTCCGGCCCCGACACAGTAATATATAGGCAAAGAAATGCTGAAGTGCGGTTACTAGGTTCAAAAAAAATATCATCATATGTTTAGGTAGTACACAACAACAAGGAGTGATATCTGTTGTACATTTGACAAGTGAGTATTTCTGGAATTTGCATCAAGTATCTGTAATACAAATGACACACCTCCTGAAAATATTTTGTAAGGTAGCCTTCTTTAAGACAGCGTGTATGAATGTACATGATCTACGGAACAACTCCTTGACTGTTAAGGAAATTAAGATAGGTGAACTATTCTTATACAGATAAGATCATTTACTGGATTCTCGTTATAGATAACATGAGCCTTGGTGTTTTGACTTATAATTTTTGCGGTAGTTCTGTTTTACGAATCCTCTCTTTGAACAAAACAATTTATTTTATTTCTTTTACTTTGTGTATGTACTTTAGTCTGCCTTTGTTAAGGTGAACAATTAAGCAAGACTGGAGTACTACGAGCTTATTAGAAGGAAAGCGATTAGAAAGAGTGAAACCTCTGAATAAGATCGCAGTGTTGAAATGTTGCTTTTCAAGTTTTTGAAAAGTTTCGTGAACGCGGTTTTTGTTTTACGATTCTGCTGCTTACATCGGGCTCAGTGGAGACAATGCTTCTTAGATAAAAAATAATTCATCACCTTCTGTTCAATATTACTGTCAGCGACGGAATTCGAAAGGCTCAGGAGTTTTTTCTTTACTGTGCTGATATTAAGACCCGTTTTATTTGCTTTAGCTTCCAAACTATGTATGCTTATACCATGTAGGCTTAGTCTATTATCCTCCATGTGAGCAGGCAAAGACTATCAGTGTGGTTAAGATATTTTAGGCTAGACGTATGCATTCGGAAAGCTATTTAAAATCTAGACAAGAATTACTCAGCAGGGAGTTAGCGATACTGTCGTTCAGTCCTGCTTATGTTCAATGATCCAAAGCTCTCCTAATTTTAGTTTACTCATGTGCCTATCGTAGGCGTTTATTGGTCTTTAAGAACAGTCTTTGATGTTAGGGTTTCCCAAACATGGTGTCTTGGTACACAGTTATATGCTCCTTGCAGTCCAAAAATGCCAGAGAGAGGTCTTTTTCCTCAGCGATCCAAAATGACTCTTGATGCAAAGATACTATGTATCTTGAATTTTTCAACTATCATGGGCCTTCTGGCCTTCTCACCACCGTCATAGATGCAATAATAATATTATTAAAGTCAGTTTTAATTTCCTTTATTTTTGCTTGCGTTTATGAGGTCAATAAACCTATGGAAGAAGGCCATGAACCATAAAAATAGCGCATTGTGCATCAGTAAGCACAAATAAGTAACAACCACTAAGCATGATCTCCGCAATGATACTTCACTAGCTAGTCTGCACCTTTTTGTCTTCTTTACTTCTGCCAGACCGGTTTTTGTTATTTTCTTAAACAGTTTTCTTTCGATTCACTGTAATCCTCTTCTTATTCTCATGATGATACCTTGCCTCGATTTAGCAAACCAAAAGGAAAAGATACAGATACAGTGGGAACTCTGACTCACGCCACGCCATTCTATGCAGAAGTATGCGTACGAAAGTAAATAACTGGAACTAAAAAAAAAAGTAAATCTTCTGCTGATTCAACTTGTTTTTTCTTCTTTTATAGAGCTTGATCTTGAAATTCTCTTTTAAGTCTGACTTCGTAATTTCTGTGATGCAAACGACCTTCGCAACACAACGTTTATCTTTGTTACCTTCTCTTTCATCCAGTATTCGAGGATTGACCGATTCAATGTGCACACAACGATGATTCGTTTTGACGATGACTAAATATTATATTCCGGGGTTTTAACTTAACTGGAAATGGAAATGGAAACCCCTTTTAGAGCGTGCAGATTATAGCCTTGAAAGCTTTACGCAATGAAATTGGTCAATAAGTTGCAAGAATAACTAAAAAGAAAAACGTAGCTTTTGCATCGAAAGGTTGTCCTTTAGCTAATGAACAGTTTTAATTAAACATAAAACTGATATTAAAGGTAAATCGCCTATTTAATGAGACGTAAGCCCTTTTTAATTTATGTCATTAAAATTTACAGCATGAATAGTTTATTATATGTAGTTAAAAGCGTGATGAAAATATCTACGTGCTTGTAAAATGTGAATTATTGCGGTTCTATGTAGCTCATTAAATAGTTCATAATCTTTTAAACTGAATCATAAAATGGTGAATTTTTTTTTGCTAATGACGCACCACAAAGGATAATAAAATAATTCATTTAAATTCATCAAATTGCAAATGCCTCAGATACTCGTTGACTAAATCGTTCAACTTCTCTTCCATTGTTCACGGCCAATGGCTTTAAAATTGCATTAAATGCTGAAAGAAAATTCAAATGGATGTTTTTTAAATTGAGAAGAACCAATTAAATGTTTTGTTTTTCTTTGATTTGAATACGTAATCAAATTGTTTGTGATTTTGATTCATAATTAAAAAATAAATTTGATTAAGTGTGCCTCAATATTACAATTAACATCAAATTAAAAGTTGGCTGGTGAGCTGAAAACTTTTCTGTAAATTCTATAGATTAAAAGAAAAAAAGAAAATAATTAGTATCTACAAGCAAAAAAATTAAACAACTTTTTGTGTTTTTCTCAACGAAGTCCTGAGTACAATTTGAGTCATTGCTCATCGCATTATTTGGAATGAGATAATTAATTTACATAATTGCTCACCTTTTTAAGTCCTACTCCCTAAAGGACACTGAGGACACATAAATTATACAGATCCCAATTCCTGTTAAGCTTGCAACGAAACCTTGCCAATCGAATTGTAATCAATGGGTGCTAAATTTTTTTTTCTTTCTTTTTTAACTCGGAACCTTGCCAATGCTATGGATAATGTACACACAAGCAGAGTATGGATATATGTATGTATGTATATTTATGTATGTTTTGTATCTGTTGCAGTTATTTTCAGGATGACCTTGATTTCTTCGTTCTTCATTATTTTTCGGTTAATTGGCAGAGTTGTGTTGCTATACGAATATGAGATACTCGTATATGCCTACGTATACTATACGTAGCCTGGTTTTATTTTTGGGATGGAGCCTGCAGGCTCTGGTGGAAATTTAATGTTGGCGAATATGTGGTATTCGGTATTTTTACTTAATTACTTTACAAATTTATTATGGTTCGATAAATGGGAGGAGATATTGAGAGTGGCTTCGATTGCAGTTATTTATTTAATTCTGTTCAGTCTTTTTGGGGTGTTTAGTCTAGAAATAGGAGGGTGCATCAGTAGAAGGAGACTGTTTATTTCTGAGTTGCAATGTGTGTCCTTGGGGGTTGTCTTTATTTGCTATCTGACTTTTATGACCGCAACGTCAATGGTAATAAATGTGCTCTAGACTGAGGTCAGTGTGTTTTGCCTGTAAATTTCCCAGGTTTAAGGTGGTTGTTTTCTTATTATGATGTCGCTTCTGCTTAACTGATTTTATTTCGTGTTGACTGTGGGTCAATCTTTTTGGATATTTGAAGATGAAATTAGGTATAAAACGATGTGTCGGTGGGTGATTAATATTTATTTGTTACTTCGAGAATTATTGGGAACTATATTTGCAGCTTTCTGTAGATGCCAAGTCTTGTTAAGGATTTATTTAAATACAAAGGCTTTTCAGAGCATAAAAGAGACATAAATTTGGATGACTCATCCATAAAAATTGGACTTGATTTCAGCAACAGCTTGAATCTTGTTGTTACACACCGTAGACTCAAAAGAAAAAAGTCGAGGGCGTTGAATCAGATATTTATCAGATTTTCCGTATAGAAAAGCTGAAGATGGCTTGGAAACTTATGTTTAAAAGCATTGTGCCAACTTTTAGCTATGTGCTAATACGACCTGGGGGTTGTACTCTGGCTGCTTGGACACCTAGTGACATCACTGATAGTCTAAACTCATCACTTATTCATCGATTTTAAGGCCGCTTATGACAGCATTCATCGCCTCGAACTCTATCAGGTGATGGCCCGATTCGGGATACCGTCAAAACTTATCCAGCTGTGCCGCGAAACGCTGGAAAACACGCGATGCTCTGTGCAACTTGGAAACAGCTCTTCTGAGCTCTTCCAAACGTGCACCGGATTTTGGTAAGTAACTTCTGTGACATGTGACTTCTTCAATATCGTGTCGGAACAGATAGTGCGCAGGGCAGGTGTAAACAGGGAAGGCACTATCTTTCGCAAATCTATCCAACTGCTAGAATACGCAGGCGTAGAGGCGTTTACGGCAATGAAGAGCAGGCGAAACGAATTTGTCTTGAAGTGAATGAGGACAAGACGAAGTATGTTATCAACAAACAAAAGCCCAAAGCCTTGGACAAAACGTCAATTTTGATAACTACAACTTCGACGTAGTTGGGGAGTTCACCTACCTCGGAACAGGTACCGACCGAACCTCCGGTACAAAGACCAAGCTGTCGCGGATGCCAGAAAACTTGGTCTTCATAACTGGAAGCAACGTCCTCGGGACCACAGAGGATGGAAAGCAACCGTGTCTCAGACAGAGACTCTCCAAGGGTCGGGAGCCCTTTAAGCAAGTAAGTAAGTTTGCCTTCGAAAAAAGATTACTTTAATCCAAACTGAGTATTTCCTAATAAATTTTCATCGTCATTTTTAATAACCGGAAATATGCCGACATTTTTAAACCCCGTAAGCAATAAGGTCAAACTGTTTAACAGTTTGTATAATTTCAAAAAGAATACTTCAGTAGGACATAATTTTACTGAAAAGTTACAGCATTTTAAGTGACTTCACAATAAAAAAAAGTCCGGTCAAATAGAATCCACCTTCAGTAAAATTTGTTTCTTGTCGCAATACATATGAATATCTGTATCCACCTGGAATGTGATGTCATAATTTTGAAATTACTTTATATGTGTTGACGCGGAAATAATTGCAATACGTTAATAACCTACAAAAGGTCTCTTGGGTAGCATCAACGATAAATTCACTCCTCAACAACTGCCCCTTCGAACTTAGAAATAATCGTCAAGAATAAATCTTTCGAGACAGTTGAACTTGCACTTCACAAGTTAACGAAATATAAAATTGATTTGCGTAGTTTGGTTTCTCATCTGTACAAAGTCTAAAGTAAATTAGTTTAAAAAATGCGAATTTTTTCAAATGTATGTCACCAAGTCATCAAATGCTCTTAAAAGGCGTTCGTTAAGAGTCTATTAAGGATAGATCAAAAAGCCATATTCTGTGTATGTAATCAGTGTTAAGAAAACTTATTGCTTTTTTCCCCATCCGAGGTCTGCGTATGAACTGTAGCTAGCCACTTAAAAATGCACTCTTACATTAATACTGTCAATCACTTTTTCTGTTTGGTCAAAAAACTAATCAAACCTAATTTAAGTGGACCGTTATGGGAAGCAGCACCACATCAGAATTTAACATCTAAAAAATGAGGACATATCACCTTTTTTTCAATGGGAGGACAACGTTTTCAGACATGGAGAAAGGGATACAAATCTACTACATTCGAAGTAAATTTGCTTGCCATTCCACAGATCTGAGTAGGGGGCCGTTTCTACTTCACTTTTCTGTTAGAATATATACCTAATCCGACCTAAAGCGTGCGAAAAATGGCTTATCGATTATGTACTAATCAGCCGCGTTTTAATACTCTTACTATAATCCCTCGCATCACGCATTAAAGCCTTGAGGCAGTAAATGATTGATCCCTCGCAGTAGGCATTAAGAGATTTAAGGCTTTTTTAATAGAAGGGACTTTCAGCTAAGTGTTGTCTCTAAAAGGTTTTATTGAAAAGCTTTCCATGTCAGTTTTTGTTTTCGAAATTTTAACAGACATTCACGAAAGATGCTACCATTAAAAACGTTTTGGTGGAGAAGTAACAAAGCCATACCTACTCCTGATCACTGTTCAGTCAGCCTTGCTAGCTCAGACCCATCAGCTATTGCCTTTGTAAGCCATACTAGAATGTATCAAAGTAGACTCAACCTTAGCACCTTGAATAGAAAGAAAGACTTTGAGTCCAACGAGGAAGCTAATAGGCGTCGGTACCGATTACATATGTACATATGCCCTAGCCAAAGCGTTATGGCCAGTCTATGACAAAAAGAGATCACCAGATCTCATGAAACTCAGTCGCAGGGATATGAGAATAGCTGTCGGCGTCGTGACGGGACACTGTGGATAGGCAATCATGCAGTACGGCTAGGACTACCCCACAACGACTTGTGTTGGGACGAAGGGGAAATAGAATCCATTCACCACTTGCTATGTGGTTGTTCAGCACTAGTCACTAAAAGGAAAAACACTCTTGGGCGCTATTTCCCTGCGGAGTTAGATGATCTAAGAAACATAGAGCTGAACAAACTCCTAAAATTCATACACATATCTGGGTGGTTCAATTCAACCGTCGATAATGAAGTATAGATTCCCAAGAGTCTACTTATGGACACAATGGACTTAATGTTAGTCTAAGTGAGCCGTTGACAGACTCTTGTCAACTAGGGCACCCGCATACCTCACCTAACCTACATACATAGCTCTCCCGTGTTCTTCTGTGGTCGTCCGCACTAAACTGCTGATAATTATGGTGATGGTCTCCAAGTTGTTAACACGTTGGTGCGAGTGCAATGCGACAATGGGTGCAGAACTATCACTGTGCTTCCTTACACTCAATCCAACAAATGAAGAATCGCTTGTAAAGATTTATTCCCACCAAATTTTTGTTTTTTAAGTCTATTGATATACATATGTACACTTACATATATACAGTTTCACTTCCTAAACGCCCTCTAAATTTTATGGAGTTGAACATACGTAGGTGATTTTATTCATGTAAGTTCCCAAACTCAGTAGGGAAACCTTTTTTAAAATTCCAAATAATTGATAAACTGTATAGAAACTGAAAGAACGAAGGCAGGTATCAAGGATTCGTATCCAAAAACTCTCATAACGATTAATTGTGTCCACAGCATTCAACAGGGTATAATGCAGAATGGAAGACCATATTTAACACCCTCTGCTATAATAAAATTTCAATTAAGCATCCGTTATTAGAAAATTCTAAGAACATTAGAGTTGAGGAAGCTGTAATGATTTTGAATTCCAGAAATAAACTAGAGAATTTCAAATTTAATGTTTAACATCAATGTCCTTCTTGTCCTTTTGCTAACGTACACATAACACATTCTTATGTACATATGTTCCTCGTACCGAAGGTGAATAAAATCTAATGTCGTCCTAGGCAATTGCCGCAAAATTATATCCAACAGACATATGTACGTATATTTTATGAGTTATTGCCAAGTACGAATACATATCCCCTAAACGTGCATTCAACCAGATAAAGATGTGTACTTTTAAGGGTTTATCGTAAAAATAGTATCTACGATGACACAGATGAAAATAATTTAAATAGTCTTTAATTTTCAACGATGGTTTCGACCTCATTTAATTGCTCCAATGGCTTAAATTCATTAATGCTGCAACAGTTTATATGCCACTAACCTAGCGATCAAAAATAAATACAGTCTCCCTACCACACTCATACGGGCACTACTCGTAGTTAACAGCTCCTTCTTTGTTGGTTGCACCACTGCTGATGATGCAAAAAAGAAAAATGTGGAATGCAGCAAAATATTGTTTCTGCCATAGACTGGTTTTATTTATTTATTTTTTATTTTCATTTTTTTTTTTATCTAGTTACAACAATATTCTTGCAATATTCCACACTCAATCGGCTCTAACCATTAAATTTCAGACCGCGATGCTGATGGTCGCTGACTCAAAATGACTCATCCGTGGCGGAATTTCGCATGCAGCAATAGTTAATACACAGTGAACGCCAAAAGTAAGCAGAATTTTTTTTAAAGGAGTTGTGTAATTATTGCATTTTAGTTAAGTCATTTTTATGTGATTCATTCGCATTGAAGCCGTTTCAATAATTTCGATACCCATGGTCGGTACTGAAGAACCTCTAGGTATCTATAGAAGGTTTGATGATAGAAGACATGGAAGTCGAATAACAAAGGGTGTCGAGAGCGACTGTCATATGGCTGCCAAAAATTAAGTTATCAGCGCGTCATAAACATTGGTGAGCAAACAGTGCAGAGAATGGAGAGTTACAAATATCTACTAGCTACTCTCTCAACAGGGGCAACTTAAAAGACAGGCGAAATGACAAAGTTAAAGCTGCACTCGAAATATTCCCGATTCGAATATCGATGGGGCTATGCAAAGCTTTCGTACCAAGCTAGGGCTATTCCTCTGCAGTGTTGGGTGCCCTTATTAATTTGGAAAGTAACACCTGTAAGCTCAAAATGTTCGTCAAAAGGTGCATACATAATATTTTAAGGACCTAAATTTATTAAGGATGCTTCGATGACGAAAGTGGCAGTGGAGTATGTAAATGGAAGGATGTTCAACGGGGGGTTATTTTAGCTTGTAATACAATATTTCGGAAGATTAGCTGAGTCTTTGCAAATAAGCACAATAATGACAGATATGGCTCTAAACTGTGTCAAAAAAAAAAAACAAACACAGCACGAATAGTTAGGCCCTGGACCACAAATGATCTGTTGCGCCAAATATTGCAGCAGTGGATATACATATGTACATATGTGTATTTATGTATTCCCCTTCGTGTGACTGCTCTTTGTTTTGATTCTGCTTTGGAAAATGCATACTTTAATTTGTAAGGAATTAGCAAGGCCGAGCGGGGGCCAAGTATTTTTTTATCTTTATTTTGTTATGTCTATTGCTAGGCTTGTAGTATTTGTCAGGGCATGATGTTCGTCATTAATAGGCGTCTTATTGACCTACTCAGTCAGAAGGCAGGGAACAATTTGGACAGCGAAAAGAAAATCTTGTACAATTGTTAAAGAGCTACTCCATGGCACAGCTGCCTAATCATCAGGTGATAAAATCACTAATCTGCGATTACACATTCCTAAATTTTATGACACACCCATCTATAATAAAACTACGTAGATAGCTCGCTAGTATGCAGCCCAAAAATTCTCTTTTGCTCTGCCTAAAATATTCTCTAATCCCCAAGGCAATCAATACCGTAAACCAGTTCCTTATTACTCATCAGGTATACCATACTTTTTGACGTTGCCTGTACTATGGTATCCGCATTAGTTTTACTTTCGTGTATCAATTTGGTACTCTCATTTGTTACTCTCACTCAGTAAACCTAGTGAACAAGTCTGCCCGGTCGTGGTTTCCACAGAGCACCAGACTGCAGAGCTTTGCAATTTTCCATTGAATTAATTTTTCCGTTTGAAATTGATTTTGTTTTTGGCTTTTGCTTTAGTTTACTTTTGCAGTTACATCAGCAGAAAAGCAAAAAAAAAAAATAAATAAAAATCCACCACAATGCAACTGTGGTACATCCAATTACCTATTTTCAGTTAGAAGAAAAGTTACTTCATTTGCGGTTGTTGAACCAGTTTGATTGCGACGGCGAAAAAAAAGAACGAGAATTATTACGAAATTTCCGAACAGGAAGATAATTTCGAATTCGATGTGGCCAACCTTGAAATTGCCAAATATAGGAAAATCTACTAGTCACTCAACATGATAAGCGCTCTTGTTATTTACTTTTTAGAATAGCATTTCAATCAAAGCTGACATGCTATGGAGCAGACCTGCGTATGCACCTCCGTATGTATGTATGGATGTATGTGTAAATAAGTATGAAGTTTACCTTGATTTACGATAAATTTAATGGCATGTAATCCGCCGCCCATAATAATTCTCCCGGTCATTGAAGATGCCAATAAAATTGCAACTAAATGGCCGTATTTGCGGGCAGGGGCTACGTTAGAGTGGTTGTTAGCGTACTAAAGACATTCTTATTTGGAAATTAGAAGTGCCCCTTTGTGACCCTTGGTAAAGTGCTTACGACGGTAATTAACAGTAATTAACTGTATCCAATACATTGCTGAATAGTTAGCGCAATAGAGAGGGCAAGGTGAGGGTCGTAGCTTTGCGCACCTCGTGTCAGTTGAGATTTTAAAATACTTACAAGGTAATGGAAAGTTGCCGATAAAGTAAGTAATAAAAATCGTATGCCATTAAGATCGATGAGATACACGGTTGAGATGTTTAGTACTTTTTTGAGATGTCATAGCATTTATTAGTAATTAATATGCCAAGAGGTCATAAAAGTGCTATATCTTAGGCGTGATAAAATAACGCTTATTATCATTATCACGGCACATTAGCTTCGTACCAATACATTGTATATGTGTAGTAATTTGTATGACAATAAATGAGACACTTAATGCAGTGTAGCGAATAGGATAGTTCTGATAGTCATTAGGTAGACTTGGGCATGGTGTGGATATTTGCATGTCGCAAATGACGTTCTGAGTAATAAATTGACTCGATATAAAGATACGAGAAATAATCGAAAGATAATCTCTAATTGATGGCAATAAAGTGGTAGATGTCTATTATCCAGTCGATGTCGATGAAACTACTAACAGCTTTTTACTGAATCACAAATTTTTTTTTAGATTTCAACGCACTTCTTATTGGGAGCTAAAATTTTGTATTCTCACTGTTTTATGAGAATATGCCGCATAGCCCCAGATATGAAAATTCATCCAATATCCATCTTTAATTGAGCTTGTGGGGTCCTCGTGCCTGCATTCCAGATGGTAGATGGACAGATGCAACCAGGATGGTTAACCGACTGTGTACTGCATACTTGTTCGAGATTTAATGGTGGTCTCTATTTATTTGTTTAATCAAATGCTTCATGGTCCCCATGTCCGTGAATGATGATCTACCAAATTCGCTGGGTGCATTTATCGCTCTCAGTTGGTCAGACTATTTCATCATACAAATATCCGAGAACGGCGGCGGCATATAACTCAAATTATCTGCAATATTCCAACAAACAATTTCGATTATGCTTAAATATTCGAGTAGAATCTGATAATGGATCATCAAAATCACTATCGGAACTACATACATGTTGGGGACGAGTTGCGTGATTTTTTTGGACTGTTTTCATAGGCCGACATAAATTTTAGGAATACTTACACCAATGAATGTGAATAAGTCATCAAAATGGAGCAAAATATCCTTATTTTATGAAAAGATATGTTCGAAGCAAACTCTGGCTTAACGAAGATTGTAAGCGCAAGCAATTGCAGCCATGAACAGAGCCTCTAGGGAGCGGAACTTAACTTTCAGTGACATATACACTATCTTTTCCCAAGCAGTTACCTATAGATTGTTTTGGTCTGGCGATTAATATTAAATGAACGCTATTTTCATATTCTTTCAACCTAATCTGTCGTTTTTGAAATAAGATATAAATTAAAGAAAATAAAAGTAATGAAGGAACGAACCCTTCCCGACACCAGTGTTTCATTTTTGAAATTGGGGATTGCAGTGCTTACTTCTATGAAAAGTTTACAAAAACGCTTATTCTGCGACTGCGACGGAAAGAAGAGGCCTTGAGGCTTAAGCGATAAAAAATTTGCAGGTGAACTTCGCTAACTACGACTCGGGTTCGGGTTTAGCTTCAATGATTCTCCAAATCGTTGTCAAAACTATTTTCTGAGCTTAGCTTTCGGTTTTAAAAGAGTTGACATGTTTTGCAGTTTGTTTGAAAAAAAAAAGTTATTTTGTGTGATGTGCGTTGTAGTAGGTATTGAAAGAATTGTGGAAGGAAACATTCAAAGACGAACTACATACATAAGTATACGTATTTGACAGCGACATTTACTTGCTCAAAAGGTGATAATAATTCAGACAGTATCACTCTGGCCTGAATGGTCACTAAAGAAAAATAATAAAATAAATTTGCGCAAACATCGCATATATGTATGTATGTATATACTATACTAGCTATTCTTATAGCTGTTTGTGTCGTGAGCTTTATATTTTTCACTACCTAATGCTGTTTCTGAAAGGAAGGATTTAGAAACTTCTCGCAATTTAATCGCTCTCGAAGTTTGTGGTAAAAACGAAAGTTTTTCTCTTGAAAGAACCCCCCTTCCATTGCTTCTATTAGGTTGCAAAATGTTCTTGCTTTCAATCCTCTGATACATTATACATTCGGTACTTGCTGTTGGCAAATAGCGCGCTGAGCATAAACCTCATTACTCTTGTGAAAGACTCCATTCACATTTCTCACAGTACAACTAATTATCGAATAATTAATTTAAACCCAGTTAATGCATATTGCCAATGCAAGTGCATATGATTTTGTAAAACATTTATAAACGCATGACCTTCAACTCTGCGCGATCGCTCAATATGATTATTTACCCTACTAGCCCGCTTAGTTTATATTTAACTTGCAACTCATTTCAAAAAATCAGTATTATTGTGTAAACAGTTGTGTAACTCAGCATTTTATATTTCCCATGATGTTTCTTTAAACATATGCAATAACCTTACCAGCTATACATATGCATATTATTGTGATTTTGTTTCGAATCAGATTCAATTTACATAAAATCCGAAATAACGGCCTTGATACGTTCGCATGCGGACTAGTATCTACGGTAACCAAAAATAATAATAATAAAAAAAAAGCAAATTAAAAAGTACCACAAACCAATTCGAATTCAAAATTGTCACCTTAATTACTTACAGAAAGTCGTGCATTCGTTTACCCGCATAAATGTTTTCGGCATTTCCAGTGAGTGGTAAAACGAACGCGAAAATAACGAATGTGCAAACAGAAGTTTAAAAAAAACTGTGAGCTATGGAAAAATGCTGGCAAAACAATCATCTGGGAATGCACTTTGTTTGCCATGTGTCCGAAATGTTGTACTCGTATCTGCTACTCGTACACATATTTACCGGGTTGCGTTTGCTAGCAGTCAGCGAAATATCAAAAAAAAAAAAGAATGAAAATCTACAACACTCGAGTGTTTTAGCCGCCAAGGGGGCCTTACAAAATATTTCAAACATTTATGGGCGAGTAACCTTCACGTATAAGGTACACTAAAGTACGCCCAAATTTACCTTTTAGATTTATCCAAAGTCAAACAATTCGAAAATTCTGTGTCATCAATTTGTAAACAATTCATAATGAAAAGTCAAACCGGAAATGAACTCAGTGAACTTATTCGGTACAGAGATACTTCCTTCTCGTGTTTGCTACATTTAGAATTCCCGTGATAAGAAACGGAACTGGCGATTCTATATCTCGCACACGTATCTGAAGGTGGGGAATTAAGCATATGACTTTTGATGTTTGCATTATACCACGGAAAGTTTTGCAAATTATATATTTGTGTAGTCGTAGTTTTCCAATACCCCGTATTTTTCCACTGAGACAAAACATTTTCGAAGAGGAATGTCAATACACACTGCACTGACGTATAAATGAGATAATTTGCAACTAACCGTCTAACTGAAACAGGTTTTCACGATATCGTGAATCATTGAGATGGATTGACACTTTGCGCAATGTGTTCAAACTCCAAATACTCGTATACGTGTAGGTACCTTACCTACCTACCTACTTAGTCATTTTTTGTTGTAGTGAGATACGTATGCGTAATAAAGGCCATGGCATTGAAAGATGATAAGTCATTGAGTTCAAATATCGATCTGCACTCGGTTCTATAATTCGCAATAAATACATGTTTTTTCTCTGGCTTGTATCACATTGTATCGAAAACTCAGGTAGATACATTTTGTACGACATTGGATATAATAATGACACTGAAGATAAATGAGTCTTTTGCCTGATTGCTAACAATGGGTGAAGTGAGAAAAATATTGGAAATCATGGAAAAATTGATACCTTTCGTACCATTCCACATGCATGATTTCTTTCACTTAATAATATAAAATTCCATTGCAGGGTGATTTAAAAATTAATTTTAAAGCTAGATTAAAGTTAACAAGCCTTTGGAAGATAGTCAAATTCAAATTACATTGTTTAATGATACGTAACTTACACTTGAAAACTAGCGCTTAGAGGCTGTGTAAAGTTTCAGAGATAATCCAACATATAAACGAACTTAAAAAAAAGATAACCGGCCACGAGAATGATATGCATTCCATATCCACTTTGACTTTGCAGACTTCTTGCACATCGTGACAGCGAAATCCAGGAACAGAGTCTCGCTTCAATTCGAATCCACCCACTTTAAAGCAGATGCGCTAAGAAGATGCCTTCAGACTAGGTGCAACTGATGGCATGCTAGGAAAACGATATTCCATGAGCACATAGTATTACTGTGTCTTTTTCAAAAGTCTGGTCAAGATTTACAGGACATGAGGTCCTGTAAGGAAAATAGACACTAAAAAGAGGAAGACGGCTAATTGTCAGTCGAGCAAATCAGTTTTGGCAACTAAAAAGCGGACGGGAAATGGATTATTCATATCAAAAAATGTTCTACACTTCACTCAAGAAAATCTTCAAAAATTGTCCTGTTGCATGCCAGAGAGCCATTGCACGGATTCTTATCAAATTTAGTTCGTTTTTCAGCCTAGTACGCGAATGTGTTTGTTAATTTTAATCTAAAGCTCAATTATAAAAACATTCATTGAAGACACTTATGCAAGATATAAAAAGTAGAGCTTCAACAATATTTTTTCAAAGATAACTAACTCCAGAAATACTTAATATTATTTTAAAATATAAAATTAAGGACGAACATTTAAAGCATGGTAACATAAACCTTTCTACAAAAAAAAAATCGTAGAAGAGGGAAGTCAGTCATTACATGGCAGATGATTTTCACCTTTTCCTTCTGTCTTCAGAAAATAAAAATCTTAAACTTTCGACACTTAAGCCCGGTGTGCTTATGAAGCGAAAAACAAAATTCCATAAAAATTTCGCTCCTCTTTCCATTTTATATACGATCTATACGGAATTCTGAAGGAATCGGTTATTGGATTGCTGTAATAAAACTCCCTTCTCAGTTTTTATGTGAAATTGATTTTTTTTTTTTTAAGATCCTTTCTAGAAACGTGTACATACATATCTCCTCGTATATTTGTCAAGTCATTTGCTACTTGACATGTACTCTGGAAAGTTTATGGAACCACGCTTCTAAGCCTTATTTTCCTTTAATTGGATGATTTTTAGTGAGGGTCATCAATATATCAGAGCTGCTCTTAAAAAGACATCTCAGTATTTCTTCAGTTAGGCATGTAATAAAAATAACAAAAAACATTGAAATCCTAAGAACTAAGTATGATTGAATTCACGAGTAGCAAATGTTAAATCTGAACCTCTCAACTTCTGGCGGTACGAGCAAAAGGCAATACATCCATTCGACTAACGAGTACGATGGTCTAGCTCTCAAAAAAGTCAAAACTTTGTCTGAAGACGTACATAAGTCGCAACAAAGTAGGACTTTGTGGTTGCATTCAATAGATGTACATTTTGCAGCGCCGCAATGTCGACTCAGCCTCAGACGTACATTCAGGTCAGTCCTTAACCTACAGTTAAATCCGCTTTCCTATCAAACGACCGTTTTCAAAGTCCATAAAAAAGCCTTCCACTCAATTGCATGTAATTTTATCGATGAGGTTGTACAGAATTCAGATGTTCGAAACCATCGAGAGCATCGAAATGCAAAAAACTGAAATAGTAGTACTATGTACACGCTGCCATTTCGACTTCTTTGTAGCATTCAATAAAAAAAAAGGAAAGCATCTCAAACGGCCAGCAAAGCGATCAAAATTCCATGGTCCTGCACCCAGTTCGCTGCGCTGTGCTCAATTAAGGATGAAAATAAACATTTTACACAAATGGAAATTGTTTCGTGTTTCCCTGGCTGTTTCTTGCTGAACGAGTACAAGAATACATGTGTTCACTCAACGGATGAATGAATAACCTGTTGTTGTCCTGGCATCCTCCAAAAAACCCTTATATCCTTCGAATTGGAGGTGGTACGTTGTTTGTTGCCGCTGCAAATCCATATTAAAACGAAATCGGTTCTTTGCCGCAAACGAACCGCCTGTGTGCACAAAGCCCAACAGAAATCTTTGTGTTGCCGCCTATTCGCAATATATTAACATTGGAATTTTTGGTTAGAAGGGGTAAACAGTAGCTGTAGATACAAAATGCCAATATAATGGTATTCGCGTTTCCGACGCGCGAATTTTAAAGCTATTAAACTATTAACGAACCTCAGTTGCGGCAGCAGCCTATTTCATTGGCTCTTTTGGTGCTGCCCTAAGGGATACCGCTGCTAAGTCCCAAAAAGATCCCGGATCTACTCCGATTGATTTTAATATGGAGAGTTTTATGTTGATTGGAGGAAACAGGATGAACGATGTGTAAGCGGATGTTGGCGAAGCCATTAAATTGTTGAACATTGCGCGTGGATTTTAAGAATTACATCGGCGGCGACAGGCAGAAAGGCGATAAGTGAGCAGATACCGGAGAGGATATATAAAGTAGAAAGGATGTAATAGGAGATGATGGCATTAAGTGGGTAAAACCGCTTAAGGGCTTTTGCTTTGAGGAAGCGAATACATGAAGGGTAATAAAAGGAATCTTGTGGTACTAGTGGGTTTCAAGGCCATGTGCTATCAATGGGGAGGTGTGTGTCGGTGCTGTGTCTGCTTGAGGTAATTTTGAGGATAGGCTTTTTATATTTGATTGATTAAACAAGCTGGAAATGTGATAGCGGTTTTGAAGGAATGAATGGAATTTTCAAAGTCACTAAAGCTTGTTTACTTGGCCTTTACTTTAAGGAGTCTTAAGTTTGAATTGTTTATGTTTATTTGAGGTAATTGACTGAAGCTATTATTAAGTTAGTTGTTGTTATTGTGAAATTTAAGATTATCTGACTGTAGACTTAGTTGTCAGATGTAGAAATTGAAGTTGGGGACAAAGTATGGTTTATTGGAATTATTTCTTCCAATATTTTCATCTGTTGCGCAAATTTGGGGCCGATTTCAAACCATTTCGCGACCATACCCGGTCAGGCTGTATCCAGATGTCTGTTTCATTAGCCTAGAGAAGTGTCATCAAAAGTGGTTGACAGTACGCCATCAATCAAAACTATTTATAAAGAAAAAATTGAGTCAACCAATATATAAAAAAATTTAAAAAAAAAATTAAAAAGAAGGCAATCCTTTCCTCATCCATTTTATTAGTAGATGTGAATTGAAAATTATCAAAATACAAATATTCAACCTTAGTTTACAAGGTGCATGCAAGGCATATGCATATGTATAGCGAGTAAATCAATATAAAATCTGTAATTTATTTCCATTGACTACGATCCTGCACTTGACTGTTTTTCTTGTAAGCACTTGCATCTGAAATCCTCCCCGGGCTAGAGCATATCATAAGTTGATGAGTCCTTAACATAAAGGATTAAAATACACTGCATCCTGAGCTCGCAGGATAATAATACCAGCAATACTTAAATTTTACATGTTGAATTTTTGCACTACAACCCTTTCATTTGTCCAAAGCCCCAGGCTGTGGTCATTTAAAATAAAATAAATAACTCAATACAGAAGGAAGGCGCCTTTTGTATTGTATATCTCCACAAGCCACCACTCACTGCGACTCTGGCAAGACCATAGATAAAAGTGGATAAATTGCTAACATCCACTCAGAGAACTAATGTTATTCTAATGGTTTCGTTTGGTGGGTTGATTACAGTATTTATTTCGAACATCTTGGCTTACGTGTACTCAAAAATAATCGATGAGACCAAAAATTCAACTTTTATGACTTCAACCAACGGATAAGTCCGAAAACATATTAGCCACGGTAAATAAACAGATCTCTATGGAATCTTAATTTCATTATGCAATAATTCCTTTCATCGTCCTAAAGTGGAAAAATTAATGTATTTTCTCTTTAAATGACTGAGTGTCTCAAATTTTGATTGCAAATTAAGTATCTTTCACATTTATCGGAAAAAAAATTAAGCAAACTTTAACTGCAACAATTCACTTTTGACATTTTGCAACCGAATTATAGTTTGTTTATTACTTAAATGACTTTTACACTTTCAATGAAACGAGAAACAAGTATTTTTTGGAACCTCCTAAAGCAGCAATCCACATGCCATGTAAAGGCATAATTTTGTTTGTCGTGTGGCTCGGGAGAAAAACTGAATAAATCGATAGAAACCAATACGATAGTCCCAAAAGAATATAACAACGTGTTAATAAAATATATAATGAAATTCGCCAAATTAACATATTCGTTTGTGTTGGATTCACATGGCCTTGAGCTCCATTCAGATAAAGTCAGAGATCTGTCGAGATGATGGGCTCCATCCAAAAGCCAGTTTATCCACAAACGGAATGATGACTGCAAACTGTCAAAATTTTCTTCAAGATTTTTTTCTCACCTTCGATTGATTATCCGCAAATATTTCTTTCCTTTTTTGTTGGTTTAATAAGCACATAAATAAGATCACCTGCGTTTTAATTACTACACTATGCTCCTCAGAAGGAAGCTTTTTTTTAAAAAAAAAATCACAATTTCTTAAGATACCAACTTCACAATTTGCTTGTAAAAAATATTTTTTTTAATTACAAAACTTAGGTCGAATAACCAGAGATACACCTCTCGTAGACAAACTGCAACCAATTATCCAAACGTGCGACTAAGAAGGAAGCTAAAATTTTCGCGATAGATACTATCAAATCGGCAAAGCCGAGCTTTGCTGTGTGTTCACAACGAGTTTTACCTTTTTTTGTGATATATGCAACTCTAGTTGCAGGTTGGGCTACCACGTTACAACTACTACCCGTTTCTACGAAAAGTAAGACTGATCGGTAGTGCGATTCGAACTGAACTAACTTAAGAGCAATGCAAGATACGCGATTTACTATTTGATTCACACGATTGAAGATGTTTATTTTTTCGAGATGGTAGAGACGGTAAAAGCACTTAATTTGTTGATGGGAACGGAGACTGGTTCTGTAGTTACATTTTGTTGACAGGTGGATAAGCAAATACAATTTGGCCATCTAAAGTTCAGTGAGGTGATGCTCGCTGAAGTTCAAAAGCGTGTGGTGAGTTTGGTAAAAAAAAAGGTGAACAAAGCTTTTTTGATAATGTCTGGAGTCTTTTAGGTGCTAGTGTTACCTGGTGTCAGAGGTATCTTCAAAGTTGTGAAGTGCTTTCAGGGTGTTTGCGTATTATAATTTCTATCTACCTGTCTACCACGGAAAGATGACGATCGTTTCGATAACACGGAGTTGCTTTAATTCATGTTTAATTACACAATGCAATCAAATATTGTAAATTAGAAAACTATTATGACTCACTTCTGTGTGTGTATGTGTGTTTTGTAAGGGAAATTATAAAAACTGCGTTAACACTTCCGACGGAAGCTTTATTCGATTTGTGGAAGGGACGACCTATAAAAAAAATGGTGATTTCACAGATTCGATTATTTATTAAAGAATATAAGACAATTCCGCACAGGTGGTAGACAATTTTAACCTTGGTTAATATAAAACTATTGCTTAAAAGCAATGTGACGTGGCAATATGTACATACATCTTTGAATCTTAGTTTGAATATGATAATATGAAACCAGCACTTTTCGAAAAACTCCATCTAAGAAAATCGATCCTTCTTCGGTTTAGGAAAACAACTAGCATGAAAACCCGTCCGCTGACTCTATATACCTTCAGGGAAGCAGAGCAAATATTCAGTTTATTCGAAAGGGAAATACTCCATCGGTTGATTGAGGTTGGCCAATGGAGTAGTATAATAGAAGTGCGATGCCAATAAGAAGAATCAAGAGGCGGACGTAGCCTAGTTATCTTAAAAACGTCGGCTTCATAAAACAAATGCTTGTCAGTGCTAAGCAGGTAGTAGACGAGTGCTCAGCGTTTTTCTCAAGCAGAGTTCCTTCATGGGTCCGGAGACCATGCGACCCTTGCCTTTGCACAAATATGTATGTGAAAGAACGTCAGAAAGAGCTTTTATTGCTACCAGCCTTTCCGATACATTCCACTGTGATGATGCATTTCTTAGTTTATTATCGCCTATTAACTTGTTTTTTTTTGTTTCTCGGATAACTATGAATAGCTTACAGAACTTACAACCATCTAATCTGCACGATGCTAATAACTATCCAACGAATCTAACTGCTTTTCAATTTGTTATTCAAAACCACTTAAGGAGGCATGCATAATCAAAGAACTTGATACCCCCCTTACAAGAATATACGTATGTACATAAAATTTCAATCTTCTCTTAAATGAAGAAAACAATTCTCAAACCCATCCACGCGTATGGTGGGCTCTTCGCATTTTTCCTTATCAAAAATCCTTCAAGAGAAATACATATACAAGCTTATTTATATTTCACAAACATGCCTCAAGACATGTCCTGACATATTGGCTGACATTCTCTATGGAATAGTGGTCTGGCCAAAGTCCGTCCTTCGCTCAATAGACGGCCCATTGGCAATCGAATATGCGGTCGCTTCAAGTAAATATTCACTCATTTATATTCAAGGTCATTTTATCACCCACGCGACTATAGAGATATAATTTATGAGATTGTAAATTGGGGTTTACGACAGCATCGTTGAAAGGCGAAAAATGGACATCCTCGGGCAGTAACCACATCTTTTTCCTACTTTTGTGAACAATTTTATGAGTTTTTCTTTCAAGAATTCCAAAATACGAAAAAGTTCTAACATAAGGGCTGTGTCGTTTGACCGCTATTCAATGAATAATTTTTAATTAAAGAAATTCAATTCCAAGGGTGAACAAAAAGGATCTAAAAGTGGGGAATTTTTTTTTATGAATTTTATAAGAAACTGAAAGAATAAGGATAATCAATCGAAAGAAGAATCCTTTTGGGAAAATTAAAAGAATGCCCTTAGGCAAGTTTTGCTGCCGCTTGTCAATGTAAAAGGGAGGTAGCCGGTGGGAAATTGAACAAAATTAAAATTCATTTAGTGAAAGGAAGCATTTATTTTTAATGATTTACTAGAGCTTTAAGTTGCAAAACATTTCTAGCACAGGATTTAAGTAGATACGTATCAGAATCTGACTCCATTACGGACACAATTTTTCATCCACTTCGATATCCCTGCAGAAAATGAAAGTATGTATGCAAAAACAGCAAGGAACAGCACATTCCATTAGTGTCTTCATTGAAGTTCACATCCCAGCAGTGCAATCGACAGTGAATGCCAGCGGAATTTTATTTTTTTTTTAGCATGAACCATTTCATAGAAAAAAAACACACACACAAAAAAAAGCGGCTTTGTTTTTGCCATCAGTGAAACGATACCTGCTTTTTATCTTAAGTTTGTTCCGTTCTTCGTAATCTCTGCAGGTATTTAAGGACACCGTCGCTTGATGTCTCCTTTGAATCCTCGCAATAATGCACTCTGTTTTTGATTTTATGGAAGTCCAGCACCGTTCTATGTCTTACGGCACTGTGATTGTGATTATTTCTGCTCCGTTCTAAAGATAGAACGTCAACTGTTAGGATCCCGTCATTTTCTCATATTTCGTTTGTTGGTTCACGACAGTACAGAGGTGGATTTAAGCTATCATATGCCAACTGAGGCTATCTGGTACCTACTTGTCAACTTCGACGATGCAATTTGAAATCTACCTCACTGACAAGGTAGTGTGCCTCGTTTACGTAGCAGGAAACACCTGTTTCGAAAAATCTACATGGTAGCGATTGATATTGCGAAATTCATAGACAAATGAGATCGTAACAGAGGACACAAAACAAACTGCACTGCTGTGTTTTGAAAATGGGTAAAGAGAATTCGAAAACTGAATATGTGTTTGCATCAGCACAGTCAAGATAGTTTTTTGCAACCTGTTTACTTCTCTAACTAGACATTCAAAAACAAGTTTTCAGTTAATCGTCACGTTGACCAGTTTATTTGCAGTATCGTTATCGGTTGGACAACACTCAACTGAGTTTATGTTGAAACATTGCATTTACGACATGATTTCTGATTTTTTGGTTGTCGACACCATGTTGTGTAGTAGAGAGTGTTCATATAACTGAGCTAATTATACTCTGGAAGCTAGTTTCTAATCACTGTGCTATTCACAACTCTCTATTCGAAAACGTCACTGTTGATAATTACAGGCTCAAGGTACTTACCTCGGAGTCAACAACAATTCCATACGAATGATACTTTAGTGGAGACTCGCCATGGGCTGATCTTTAGAAACCGGTGCTATTTCAGTTTTGCGAAAGAAATGACTTCAAAACTCTATAGGACGCTAATCAAACCGAATACTGAACGATAAGCAGATTAAGGGAACAGATATTGGGCGCTTTCACCGAATACTTAGACTAGTTTGTTAGAAGGGGAGTAGAGGAGTAGAACTCTAGATCTCTACGAGATGTACTGAGATATTGGTATATTCCAAGAATTACTTTTAATTCCAGCCCCCGGTTTGAAACGACCAAGAAGACGGACCTCTGTTTCAGAGACCAAGCAATAGAGGGTGCCAAACCGTTTGATCTTGATAATTGAAAGCAGAATGTTCCAGATCGAAGTAGATGGAAAGCTGCCTTGTTCAGTCAGAAACTCCTCTCGGGTCGGGACCGCGTTAAGTGAAAGTGAGTTCCATCCATTAATTACGAGCCAAAAGAGTTCGGCACTGATAATTATTTAGGAAAAGCTGTTCTGCTCTCAATAGAGCTTCTCAGCGAATTAAAACTACATTTTTCAAAACTGATTGACTTCTGGCTGCAATGTTAGACCTGTGCGTATCCGCTTTCAAATATTTCGATAAAACACTTAACTGCAGTTGGTAGTTCGGTGCATTGGTCTTTTAAAGACCAACATTGGCTCTTCATGGTCCCACCTCTCGCAAATAATAACTGTCAAGAGAAAGCTTTTGTCATATAGATATGTCTTTAAACTGTAGGCTCCTTGAATTTGGCCGAAAATTTAATTTTATTCCGCTAATTATGAAAGTGCTGGGATCGCAACTGAAGTTAAGAAACGCCGAAGTTTATGTTGTCACGTGTGTTTTATTTTATTTAGTTTCTCCCATTCACATAGTGAATGACGAACATTTATTTTAATCAACCAAACCAATGTAAATCTAGTCCTCTTATCTGCACTCGGACTGACATATTTTTAATAGAAGTAATAACAGAACACTGCACTCTTTTTCTATACAACAGATGAGAATTTCTATGAGATAAGGTTAATCCGACATTTATCCTTGACCCTTTTTATTGATTTTAAGTTTGCTCCAACAAGCACGTACAGAGTGCATTCATATTATTCAAAAAGTTTTGATTTCTTCCCATTCTCCTATGTGGACTTGAACGTGTTGAATACTCCCCTGCAAAATTAAGTTCCTAATTATCTGCTCAGTAGCTATTTCAAACATTTATGTAAACACTCCCTTCTTACCAAATTTAATGTTCTAACGAAATTAGTAAATTACAATAAAAAAATAATGTCCTTCTCATATTGCTTTCATCAATCCACGATCACTTAAGAGCCTACCCTCATTAGAATTCTAGTCACACTAGCTATCCTTGACAATAATTCTTAACGCAAATTCACTTTTGAGTCGTGTCCAGCTCCCTTAGATCTAATTAGAAACTAAAGCATTAGCAAAAACAATATCCGTTCGCAGAGATAGAGAGAGAAAAAGAGAGAAATAATGGAACACGTACTTGGTAGAGTATCTTCTTTACCCCGAGAGTGTTTCGGTAGGAAGGCTACAGGATTTTATACAACATCAAGCATACAATAAAAAGGGAAAGGAAGAGGAGTACATCGAAAAGGATATTTGAACGTGATTGCAAATTGTAACCGCCAATGGGCCGTAAATTGATACGTGACATTGTGTATAGCAGTCGGCAGAAGCTTTGTGTTGGTGTCGCAACAACCGAGCATAAGAACAACACGCCAGATTACTGTTGTTGCTTTACGTCTGCCGAAGAAAAAAAAGAAGACAATTTTATTAGGGTAACGGGAGGTACAAAAAGTAATGACCAAGGTGTCAAACCAGGTAGGTATCCAAGATTTGTGCACAACAAGGAAATTTGAAATGCTGCACTGAATTGTAATTACCTTCAAAGCCATTCGAACATTGGATATAAAATTGAAACGATTTTGAATTACCAAATTGATTATTACAATCTTTTGATAATAAGAAGTATGGCTTAAGTATCTTGAATAAAATAACAGACATTGCAAAGTACTTACGGAATATTCGAATTTTTAAAAATGTTTGTTCTTAGTTCAGAACAAAACAAAATTATCTTTTACTCGAATTTTTAGGCTCTGAAATTCTCTAATAGTAGGAGTACTGTCTGGGAGAATTATAAGCAATCATATCTCGTTAATAGAAATCATTTTTGAGACCGAATAGGTACTCGAAAACGGTGTAATGGAAAGGCTTTTTGATGTGTAAACATCTTATCGCTCGCCCCTGACACACGAATACGGAGGGATTTGAAACTAAATGGGACGGAAGTCGTTACCGGAAATGACATCAAAATATAGTTGCGTTAGGACAAGGTTACTAATGCGTCGAAATGTACGCTGCGTATAATTTTTTATTTTGCTACCGAGGATTACAACCGACTATTGCAAAGGAGGCGTCATCTGTAGTAAATTCTTTTTGTCCGAAAAATGGTTTGTGCTGGGAGTAAAGCTTTTTTTAATAGTAAATAGATATTTTTCCATGATAGCCAATACTAAATTTTTAACGGCATTTCGTCATTTTGGTTTAACCCAACACTGCAAATTCGAATTTTAAATTCAGTTCCTGCCTACTTATATTAACCAAAATGTTTGGGCAGAACTTGGGGAGCATGTCCATCCTTTTCACAGTCAAAAATTGTTTCAATTTGGTAATAATAATTTCAAATCAATAAACTTACAAGTAATTTCTCAACATTTTTTAAATAAAATACTTTGTATCCCGTGAAGGTTCCTTGTCCGTTCGGATATCATCGATTGGGGGGACACTTCGGTGATAAGATGTTTACACATAGACCTCGAGTACGTCCACTTGTGATTGGAAGGTTAACTACAAAAAAATTTTGAAGTTCAAATAATTGGACTTAAATTTTCTACAAATTTTAAAAATTTTCGAAATAAATGTGAAGTTAAATCCAAATAATCTAGCTCAACACCAAAAGCGAGAGATTTATAAAAACAACTCAACTTCCATCGAGAACAATACACAAGCCCCTCTAGAAGCTAAGAAGATTTGAAATACATCGTCTTTGTAAACAGACATGGTATTCATCGCATTGCTTTCATTGGGAAAAAGAAAAGCGCTAAAGACAGCAAAATTTAAATAATTGGTGGGCCATGTAGAAAAAATTTTAGACATATAACGTCTAGCAAAGATGAGCAGGCTACTCTTGAACTCAGAGGGAATGTTGTCCTTGAATTTATTATAAACTCCCTTCCTCCACTTCTAATGACTGACTACCACTTCTTTCGCACAAACGATTTTGAGTTGCTTTAGATCTACCATATCTGTAATTTGCAAATCAATGTCAAATAACTTAATACCCAGCAAAGTAATTAAATCATCTAACACTTAAAAATTCACTTTGGCCACGATTTGCTTGACTAATCCCTTTTATCCATCTTAGCCTATTCCTGCAAACGGGATACAAAGCTCCATACACATATACATAGATGTTCTACATCAACTATCCAGTTGGCGGCTCTGTTCCATTAAACTTCCCCGAAAATAAACCAATCAAATGAAACATCAATCGAAGTCCTTTATGGATTAAGGATTCCCACCTCCAGTTCATTTGTCCCACGAAGTACGGGTACAAGATTTTTATTTCGTTATGTGTTTATTGTCCTTGTACGAGAGGTGTTATTGTCACAACGTGATGAAATCAAAGCACTTTCCTGTCTAGCACGTCCCATCTGTGCAGTGAAAAAAAGACAACAAGCACACATACTACAACTTCTCTAGTTAATCCTTAAATATGAATGAAACATTTCCCTATACATTGGGTCTTGGGTTGTGAGTTTTCGTTTTATTCTGTCTTTCGGGTTGTGTTACTACTTTTAGGATCTATGTTCATTTCCATTTTTTACGATAATAAAACAGCAAACAACAGAGTCCAGCAATAGACAAAAAAATCCAATTAATCCTTGTCCTCAGAAACAAACTAAAGGATGCAGATGAACAAAAACGGCAAACACCAATGAAGAGGAACTATAAGAGGGCGAACAAAAAATTCGTGTACGAATATACCAGAAAAAGGAGAAAAAAAAGCCCAAAAAAAAAGAGACAAGACACAAGGAAGTTAAAATGTGACAGGATAAATGCCCTTAAGCTAAATTGGTGAGGGGAAGTGGCAGTGATGCGCTCATTTGCTCTGGACCGGTTGTCGCTTTGATAAATTACAGAAAAATTATTTACGTTGTGTCTATCTAATACGAAATTTTCGCTCCAATTAATGAATAGGGAGGTCTCTGACTTGAATTTCCTGCTGTCGTTGTTGGCTTTAACACCTTCAAAGTTTGTTAAGGCGAAGGTGGATTTCCGTTGACTGACAGTGTTGTGTATGGTTTGTTATAAAATAAGTCTTTTGAGAATTTTTTCTTTCTGAATGTTGGTTCCGTCACAATTTTTAATGAACTAATATATATTTGAGTGTTTAAATGTAAAGGTTTGTTCAGCTTATGTAAGTTAACGTAAGCGTATAGACCTCATAGAAGTTCCTACAAACTTACTTTGAAGCTGGATACAGACTCGAAGAGCTTGAACTGTTTATTCCTTTTACAAATGCATGTACATGTGCATACACATATACCTGCAGCCTGCAGACAAAAAATTTGTATAGTAAAAAGCAGTACCCAAGTCGTCCTTACAATATATTGTCAAGGATTGGGCAAACCGTATGAGGATGAAAGGGTTACTAGAGTTAAAAGCTTCAATGTACAACTTTTGTCTTCTAACACCCTGTCCTTCAAGTGAACTCGGTGTGCTTCATACCTTGAATAAAACTTAGCGCTAAATCTTGGATAGGCGTCTACCACCAAAAAGTGGGAGGCAAGAAACCATTGCCGCGTATATGTATGTACATATGTATCATCTCAAGCTAAACCTCCGTATAAGCACGTTTATTGTTAATGATTGGCATTAAGTATGTTAAGACTACGCATCTTCCGCTCATTCGCAAAATACCATGAATACGTGTGGAAACTACTGCAAAGCTGCCAAATCCATGACTAAGCGACCCGATGTCAGTTTTCAGCAATTCGTTGTGACCATTTCCGTATTCAGCTGACTCATTATTTTTTTATCGTCTTATGTCAGCGAAGACTTCTGCTCTGGCCGGTGCTGAAAAACTTATACCCCGAAAGTAAGCTTCAATTTTCTGATGTTAACCTAACTCTAAATTGCCCGCCAATCCTAATCGATAATTAAAACCCTCTTTGAAGTATTCCACTCAACCCCAATGGTCGATTTGGAAGTCAATGTTCTTTATTAAATTTCAATCCTTATTTCTAATAGGCCTTTGGTTCTATCGATTGGACAGTTAACGCTCCTGCAGAAGCGTACATGTCCCCTACATTTCTCAATCTTGTAGCGTCGGCCTGTTAAAAAGAAAGCCAATTCGTTTTCTCTGCGACAAATAAACGTAGCGTACAGTCCTTATAAGGTTATTAGTTATCAAATGAAGATATTCATTCATCCAACTAAAAACCCTAGATTAGATAAAACACCCAGCATTCATGCAGCCTGACAAATTTAAGTTTACAAGTTTGTGAAAAAGAAACCGAAACTTATTTCCATGTCTTCACTTGCATACAACAGTATCAGTGCACTAAAATAGAAATTTGTTGCTGAAATTACGGCAGAAAGAAAAAGAAGAAAATGAAGAGAGAAGAAATTACCGTTGTACGACGACGATGAAGTGAATGGCATAGAATACATATCATCATCGCCAACATTGTCCTTTTGTCTTGAGATATTTGCAACTTTTCATTTATCAATTTCTAGTGGTGTGTATTTGTATATATTGGTGTGCATGGAAAAGTTGTAAGCCATTAAAATTGTTACTTCAACTACTAAAGTGTGGAGTCCTGGAGCATTGCAATAAGAGGAGACTGTAGGTGGGTGCAACCGCAAATGGTTGTTGCTGCAGGCACGTGCATCGTTTGCTGTACTCGGCTGCTACAAGTGAATGCACTGATATCGTGACTTGATTCTAATGCAAGTTCTGCAATCTCTTGATGAAAATATAAAAAAATAGCAAAATGATAATATTTTCACAGCAAAGTGGTTCGAGTGGATTAATTTGTGTAGCTAAACATTTTTTTTTCTAACTAAACACCACACGTCCTGAATAGAAATCAATTGGTTTCTGGTGGGCGGACTATGAGGAAGAGAGCAAACTCTACGGACTATCAAGTTCGAAAATGCAAAAATTTATCGCAATGATGAGAGAGATTTCTAAAGAAGTCCTCGGGGGTTCAGAACTCTAGAGTCAGAATAGAATCGGTTTTGGAAGTGCACTGCCAGACAGTCAAACAAGAATATGGAAGAAAGGAAGAAGCAAAGATTCCATTTGCACTTCTGTCCAAAATCAGAACCTTACACGAAGTGACAGCAAATCGAATCGATTCTTCCACATAAAATTCCAATTTGCACCTATACAATGTTTGTCAATAGCGATTTCTGCATCTGACGAATGCGAAATAGGATTAGCTAGAGGCAAACATAGTCCTTACAATGAGATATATTCATTTTTTTACGACTACATGTGGAAAGTAGATTACATATTTCGATTCAATAAGTTTTGGTTTCTTAACGAGTCTTGTTCACTACCCACTAACTGTCAGTAAATAGCTACTTATACCTATGCACAGCATGTGTAGTACTCTCAGGAAACTGTCATTGAAATTATCCTGTGAAGAGGAGTTGGAAAACGACACGCCCGGAGGAGGAAAAACTAATTACAATCAAAAGTTTTGTAGTAATGTTTTCAATAGAATGTAGTAAGGCCCCTTCAAAGCTTTTACCAAAGTCCAGAGACGTGGCCAAAGGGAGCGCAGCACATTTTTGTTCACCCTTCTTTTCGTTTTTTTTTTTTTTTTTTTAATTTTTTTTTTAATTTCTTTTATTTCTATCCCTCAGGCACTTAGAACAATATTACCATCGCAATTACGATCTCGTTTTTCGCAGCGAACAGCGAGAAGAGCACTTGTCGCAGGACACGTTAGTACCAATGACGTTACTGTAGTAAGGTGAGTGGCAATGTAAGTTCGTGACATTATAATATTTCGCTTTTTAGAGCTTAAGGGAACATATTTTTTCCAAAGGTAGTAGTAGTAATTTTCATGTACTCATTGCTCGGTATCCTCCCTCGGTTGCTCTACACGTATAAATTTGTGTAGTTGCACGTACTGTCGTATCGCACTTTGTGGTGTCATTTGAGTGACCGAAGGCTACTATTCTTTTGTTTGTTGCGAGTTGAAATTAAGTTGAATTTGTGAAATTTTTTTGTGCTTCCGTCTAGGTGAAAAAGAATTTTGTTTTTTAGGTCAGCGTCAGAGTTTAATCTGTAATTCTGTTCTTATTATAATTTTTCGTTTACAAAATTTGTCCAAGCTACCATTGAACTCTGGACTTTACTAGAAGGCTCCAGAAAATATGCGGCAAATTCCTTTGAAAGATGTACATATGTACCTTGTAGTTTTTTTCTTTTTTTTACTTTAGTAAGGTAGTGAAAAACATACATACATACATATGTATAGGGGTGATGCCTTATACTTTTGTTTTCATGAGGCTCAGTGGGTTATGCGAAGGACACTACTGAGTGCAAGAGTCAGAGGAATTTGAATTACTAAATGTCAGTCACACTTTGGGAAACAATGACTATCATGAAAAAGCCTCGCAATCCTGCCGTTTCGATATGTACCTTACATTATAAATAAACGCGTGCGAGAAGGTACATCGCTCCGTCCCTATTGACGCGTCACGCGGCAGTCAGTTTTGGAATTACTGGATGTTTTAGGTCGATTTTTACGTCAGCAACTTTCATCCTTATAGATCTTCATAACAGCATCAGAACTGAAATATTTCTGCCGCTTTCACAATCAGTTCAGAATAACCAATGTGCTCAGTTCTCGTCTTAGATCAGACTCAGTCTGAGCTTGCAGTCCGACTTGAGACCTAGTTGTTAACAAATGTCCAAAACCGTCGCCTCCTCCATATGGGGAACAGATTCTTTGGAGAACTGGACGAATTGGCATAAGCATCGGTGATTCATAAGGATCACACACTGGTTCGAGCAAGGACCGGCTAACTAAGAATAGTGTTAGATGTGGTAACACAACAAAATGGACCAATCCACATTCCCCTCAACCTAGTCTAACCTACATATGTACACACATACAAAGATTTCATCGTTTGTACTTCTAAATATAAGCATTCCTTTATCGACCCGATATACATATGTACATACGTATTCCTTGAAGTTTTCCTCGGTTCTTTGGTTGGTTCTTGTTTATGTCTAGAAAATTAATCCATTTGAACACGAAGGCCAGGGGTAATTAGACGATATGCTTATTCTTCGTGTTGACCATCCCCAATTAACGAATAAACGAGGGTTCTCACGCCTCAATATTTAGTTATAAACCTTTTCCAGTCCGTCTCGGATGTTAATGAAATACAGTTCAAACAGAAAGAAAGTAACTGAGTTGCGTAAATTAATCGATAACATCTAACTCAGTTCCATAATTTTAAATTTGACCCACAAAATGTTGGCAGTCTTATTCCCACTTCACCTTGGAATTTTCAGTTACAAATTAAACTCTCGACCTGTCAACAAAATTTACGACCATCAATCATGGCCGAAATTCTTTTTGTTCACTGTTCAAGAATTGTAGACAAATCACTTAAATTCGTTTAAGTACGCAAATGCGAAATAAGTACTCATGAAACATGATACAAATCAACAACTCTGATTGATTGTTCTGGCCCATGATGTGATAATGTGGCACTTGTCAGAGAGGATATTGCTATGAATTATACGAAATACCAACATAGATGTCTAGCTATGCACATAAGTATGAAAACTCCTAATCAATCATAAATTTAAAAAAAAAAAAAAGAACTCCCCATTTTGTATTTTCGTGTTGGAATTATAAATTTTATCGTATTTGTCCGCATTGCTTGGCGCGCGAGACGCACACAGTCGCCAGGATTTAGACACTTTTAAATGGCTCATTAAAAAGCAATAAATGTCCACGGATAAAGTTTAGAGTGAACAAAAATAAATATCCGGGCATTGTTTCGTTTCGTGACATAGCGTGGGGGAAGTTTAAACGAAAACCAACCAACGAATCAGCTGTGTACACAACAAAATGTTGTACCAAGGCTCCCCTGCAGTTAGTTTGGTTTAAAACGTGTTCTTATGGTTGTCAGGCGAGTCCTTACATATAATAAAATTAATTTAAAAAAGAAAAAAGAAACGTTCTTTTTAGCTTAAAGTATCTACAGTAAGAGGTTTGTTTGACTCTCCAGTCAATTGCATGTGAATAACCTCCAAAGATGATGAATTCACACGGCTCCTATCAAATGGCAACAAAAGGTTAAGAAAAGCTAATCTTATACTTCCGATGAAATCCAAAAAGCTATCAGTCACATCCCCAAACAACTTGCCTGTAATTTATTAAGTAAAGTACTTCTCAACTAAATGCCTACAATCATTTTTGCAAATCCAGATTTTGAAGGCGCTGCTACCCCCAAAGCATTGTTCCAGCGTAAATAAATTGCCTATGTTACGAGGATCACTATGGAATCCTTATGGAATGAAAGCGAACAGCGAGAAGAAAAGAAATCGAAAAAGCTACAAATGGTAATTTGTTTTCGTCCATTCTAATTTCTATCTGTCTGACAAGTGGGAAAGAAAGTAGGTTCTGACACTACTGAGTACTAAGCTGGGTAACTTAATCCCCACCCTCTACCGTTGTGACTTGAGGGAATTTAGTTTTACCCATTTCATTGTACGTCGATTCAGAAGCACTGGGGGAAAAAATAACTTTTGATAATATACAACAGGACTGAGGAGGCACTCATCTTTAATTCACTAAAACAATACAAGTGTATGTGTTTTATCACCTTACAACGAAACGCTGTTAGATGGATCATTTGGCTTGATTTCGAAGATTTATAATATCCTTTCACATTAATTAGTCATGTGTGTTTACCTGCGGGTAAGGGTCTGTTTGCATATATTATCTAATTTTTCTTTTTTCCTACAAATTATACACATCTACCAGAGGCGTGTAGTTGTTGTGTATCTTATCTTATTTAACATATTTTGTTGTTTGTTATTAAGACAGATTTCAACAGTTTGGTATGATAGTTGTAATCCTGAGGTTCTCCGCAGGGCAATTAATGAAAGTTAAAGACGCAACTATCACCCTTAAGTGGGCGTCGCGGCTTAAGTGCTCAGTGCGTTGGATCGCTGAGTGGGGGGTTCGACGTTCGAATCGCATGTGTGCAGTGTTCGGTTCTAGCTAGTGCCGGACATCCGTAGAGAAATTGAAAAAGATTTACCTTTTCGTTCGAGAAGAGCCATCCCGAACAGACGAGTAGTATTGAACCAGTTTCGGAGATGGCATGCCCAATTTAAGTGCTTTAGTAGCGGTCACCAGGTATTTTCGTCCACAAGATTCTCTATGTATCTGAAAGGCGACGTGATTAAGATTAACTCCATAATCCATCTTGGAATAGTCAGCAAAATGTATTCTTCAAAATGTTTTCTTACATCATTTACATTGCTCCCTGGTCAGGAAGCATACACTGTAGTATTTCTTGAAGTAGAGTTTAAGAGTTATGTAGTTAGACAGTCTTTGACAGGTGTCTTGATACTCCGTTGGTAAGGCTTTGCAGACAAGCACCCAGATTCTTTGAGTCTGCTGGCAATGCTTGATGCAATAGCATCAATGTGGAAGTCAAGGGGTAAGAGAAGCAAAATAACTTGTTTTTTACTGTTGTGTCCTTTACTCAAGGAAGACCACTAAACTGCCGACTCGTAGGTGAGTATGGGATATACCACGGCTATGTATGTATATACATATGTACATGTGTATATTCGTAGGACCTTTTTAGCCTTACAAACATATTTCTTGCTCACTGATTGATGTCAAGGGCAACAGTATAAAGAAACTCAGAGGATAACTGTGGCACACAAGACTCGTAAAAGGTATACAAAACCAGAGATATAGCTTAACATCTCCCCAAATGCATACTATCATGCACATATGTACATACATATATACAATAACTTAATCCTACAATTTGCTCGCACTGCTTAGAAGTCTTTACTAGTGCTTTATAGTTAGCTTCTAGCTACACATCACTCGGCTTATGACGAACGTTAAAGCCCAAAAAAAAATGGTTCCATTGTATACAAAGCATGCTTTTACTTTTTGCTTTTGAAACTACAAATTTAACGCAATCACTGAACCTAAGGGCTCTTAAAAGTAATTAAAATTAAAATCGACTCTAAGCTAGTTTTTCTTTGGTATGATAGCTGACACTAAGCTCTCCCTAGCTTTTCACAGAAATGAAACAAACTTAACAAAAGTCAACATTTCATCATTATTACGAGTAATTTTTTATTTTCACTACTTCACTACTCGGTCGTTTCTCAAAGTTGTTATTCTTCCTGGCTCCGTATTAATATTCAGACACTGCTTGCAAATAAAATTTATTTGACTGTCACTTTAGATGCGACTTGAATACTGATGACTTTTATATGGTTTACAAGCCGGTTACTCGTGCTTCGGGCAAGTGCATAGTAGAACTTTGGTGAATATTTCTTTGTTATTAAGCTGTAATTGTGTTTAAGTTCCCACCTTCGTTTTTTAAGTAGCAAAAACGAGAGTGTCGGCTGTATGTTAATAAAAATATAGCATGTACATTTTAAAAGGTGTACGTGGTTAAAACCCTCTTAGAGTCGAATTTAGAAAATCTGGGGTGCTTACTCCTTAAGAAAAGCCTATCCCGCAATATGAATTTGGTTTGTGCTGGTAGTTGATTGCTTTTTAAATAATGAACCACTAAAGATACCTATATTCTATATATGTATTTCTAAAGTTAGAGTAAACTTTTAGTTTAAACTCATTTTTAAATTGCTCGACTTGTAAACATCGAAGACTCGACCAAAAGTTTAATTAAAGCCAACATTGAAGGAATTTTATAGTACATTACTAGAACCTTAGAACTAGAGACATGTTTGGTTTAAAGTTCCCTTTAAAATATTTTAGTTCGAAGGGACAAGACAAATACAGTTTTCTTGGACTAAAAACAATAAAATATAATTTCGTAGAGAAGTTAATGTGCCGTAAACAAAATTCTATATAATTGCATTACAAAATGAACAAATGAATTGCACTGCCATTCAAATAATACAGTTATTTTCCCTCCGACAAAATCTGATGGAATAAAACACTTGCACAAACATAAGAACTTTCAGTATAACTTTGCATACCTTTCTTTTGCTGTGATATGTGACCAACCACTTGCCCATTGCACATCCGTCCCACTTGAAGTGTTCCTTGTCATGTCTGTGTCTACGCCGTAGGTACTTCAAGTACTTCCAACATATTTCAAAACACATTATCCTCGCATATGTAACTCATATTGTAAATTTAAAAGACGGGTGCAGTAAACGACATTAGCATCGTTGCATCGTTCGCAAAGTCGCAAGGAAGTTGGCGAACTATAAAATAAGGACATCACCGAGGAATAGTAAAACAAAATACTGACACATATGCACATGTTTGGATATGTACATATATATAGTAGTTACACAAGGATCTTGAATTGAATGACTGTGAATAGATGAATCCAATGAGGAAGATTCATCTCCGCCTCGCCGAAATAGGGAATAGATGTCATGCGGAAACATTTCGGTGATATGTCACAAAAGGAAACATATGTTGTCAAACACTTGGCGATGGCACTTTAATTAAAGTATCTCATAAGTTTCCTCATCCTTCGTATGCTTTACATATCTACCATGTACATTCCATCAGAGTCATCTCGGTCGAAAATGTTCCCAAAGATAGAGTGAGAGAGGGTGCTTTGCATATGCCACAGTAAGTTGGCCCTTTTTGTTCGTTCATATGGATCTATGTATTCCTATTCTGGAATATTCACAATGTGGCTTTATTAGGGCGAAATGAGGAGTTCCCTTGCACATTGTTTCATCCATTCGTCCTAGGGTGATAATGACATTATAGTTTAAGAACTGAAGCCGGAGATTGTGGGATGGGATATTATCAGCATATATTGCAGCTTGCTATTTCCCTTTCTATTGTATTTGTTGGTCATATAAGGGCTGCCAACTTCTGACACTGAAGCGATGTACAAAGTAATTGTAACTTCCTCACTAATAAACAGTAATGGAAGTGACATAGATTAAAATTTCTCGGTTACCTTTAAGAATCAGAATCAGAATCAGATCAGTCCTTATAAATATTGTAACTTATTAGATTGAAGACTAGATCTGACGGTGTGGTTTCTTTAAAGGCCTATTGTGCTGTTCCTTAGAGATTTTTGGACTATTTTTGTTGGGAAGTTGATGCAGCTTTTTGGATGTCTCTTTGCTTCATCATGGGGATATGGTTTTTGTCACTATCGATGCAGCTGTAATTATTTCCACAACCAATTTGCAATTCTTATTTGAAGGCTTGATGATTCAGTGATTCAATGTATTTTGTTAAAGACAGTTGAATCATGCTTAAAAATGAAAAATGTTTGAGTTCTCATAGTGTGTATTTTTAAGAACACCGCCACCAGGGGCGGAAACAATTTCGCAGGTAGCAATTATGAATTACTATATACATAAGCAGTTCTAGTGATATTTACAATTTCGCGACGAAACTGAAATGACTTTAGTATTCGTCCTAAGAATTGTGAAGCGACTTTAATACAATGAACACATGAAAAGGATTTACTCTCTTACTATTCAGCAGATGCTTAGCCTTCTATCAAAACTTCGAAGAGAGAAATGGTTTCATGCTTAACAATACCCGCAATTACAATCAGTAGGCTTCGAACTTAAGGTTTAGTTCCGCCTTCTTTTGTAAATATTCATAAAGTCTAGAATTTATGAGCCGAGAAATACATACCCTCATAATTTGCGAAACGATTTCTTTACTGCCAATTCTCTTTTTCTGTTTCGTCCCAGGATGCACTTGCTCTTTTATTTTTGGCGAGCAAATGACAGCTAATGCTATAAAGTGTCACTATACTCAACTGCATCCAGGCATGAGTTATTGGACTAATGAAAAACCCGACGCAGTAGCTGATTCATGCGTATACTACCGATAGTATCACAGCAAATGTTTTGGTCAATAAATATACCACGTCATACCAGACAGTCTACCAGAGCGCACATCTCCATGTTCAACTGACATCCACGCGAGCAAAAGAGATACTTTAAGAAGGTTTTCCACTTCAGCAATTCCAGAGCCAATCCAACAGGCATCTGCAGACATCTAGAGTGCTATCGAAAGCTTATATGTTTGCTTCTTGCCTGATAGAAGACTACATTTACATATGTAAGAAAAAATAATCAGATACCACCCTCAAAAATTTTCCAAAAGTTTCCGAGTCGCTGCCCTAATATGTAGATCCGTCTAGAACGAATAGCATAGCATCAAGAATGACGAGGTAGGGTGAGTTTTTGTCGAAGTTCCTAATTGTTGCAACGAATTCCAAGCTGCGATTGTCTCGATGTAATCACCTAAAAATTTGCAGAAATAGTTTCATTAAATCCCAAATTAGCACATGAGCACAGCTTCATATGCTACCAATCTACAATCTTATCATCTTAGCTAAAAAAAATATTTTAAGTGCCAACAGAATTATAAATGTTTTCAAAACCATGGGAAACGTAGGTCAGAACACTTCAAAAAATTTAAGATTTGGATCAAAGCTCTCAATTTCAAGATACAGAAGCAAAAACGCAAATAGGCTCAGAAGTTAATTTTATAACTACTACTACAGCCGTTGGAAATACTGAATAATGCATTGTCTGGACTCTGCCCAGAAAAACAAAGCCCACTAGAGAGAACAATGGACCCAATCTAGACTAAGTGGGCCTCTCGGAATAACCATGATATAATCTCAAAAGTTATTATTATTAAAATTCCTTTCTTCGCAGCACCATGCATGTACATTATATGTACATACATATTACTATCGTTACCATATTTTATGCCTTTTATGATTGGCCTCCACAGCAACAGATTGTTGACCATTATTTTATCTCTCCAGTTGTGCTGTAATTTGCACTAAATCTATATCCCACACACAACAATATAATCCCCATTCACACGCACGTTAAGGACTTGATGTGGTGCACAACTGCGTTTGATGGCAACCCTAAGCATACGAGTATCGTTTTCTTGTTTGTTTTCACTTGAAGTTGGGTTTATCATAAAGGATTCATAACTATCCCCGTCAATTATTTTATGCATGAACAATGGAATTGATGATAATTTCACCTTAAGTGTATGATGAAAATTTAAATGCAGTGTGTAAACATTCAGCCATCTCTATCAGAATGTCCTTGGCCCAGTGTCTTACCTCAGTCCAACAGAGTTCTGTCATTTCCGCCACCCCTCCTCCCCCCTTTCGTTTATTCTAATTAAAAATGAAAAGTTTAAGAGTGAACGGTATTAATTTTGCGCACAAGGACCTTTTTGCAATTTATAATTTGATGGAGACTGAATGTTATAAAAGAAAAGGAACAGGCAAGCTATAGCAAAGAGTAATCCAGGACAAGGAGAAGTGGAACTCTTTTATGTAATTAAAACCGAAGACAACTGTGACACTCTCCGGCGAGTTATACCTGGACATCTACTTATTTGCCTAATTTTTGTCCCCCAAAGTTCGCTCCTTGGCCTGTGCCACCCCTAAAGTAGCTTTCAACGTCACCCTAAGAAATTTTTCTTCCAGTTATTCTTCTCTTTGGTATTTACTTTAATTATTCAAATGCAAGAGAAATGCTGCTCCTTTAATTGCAACTTAAAATTCAGAACGTAAAACTGTATAAGGAAAAGGATGAGAACGTTGTTTTTACATTATTGCGGGTGGTTAGGAGTATAGTACATGGACAGGAGCAATGCTAAATGTGCAAAATTCTGAAAGTCTGCAAGTGTTGCGAAATTTTTGTATTAATTGGGAATGTTCAAAGAAAGATTTTCTTCTTCGTTGATTAGTTTGACGAACATTTGCATAAAGTTTAGTTCGAATGGTGTCGTTATTTCTGTTTGATTGGTTTTCAATCAGACGTTGCTGTTGGTTGTATATTTAGGGATTGGCAAAGATAGTGAGAATTTATTAGTATGAAAACCCAGAAAACTACCAACTGCCAATTTGGCAGTTCTTCTTGTTGGTATCGGTACAAGTCTAAACCAGTGCACATGGATGAGAGAAAAATTAAAAAAAAAAAGTATTATTATTATTATAAGTCGCACAGTACAAATCTATGAAGCATCCTTTATCTGCAAAAAAAAATATGTTCTCGAAACGGCGTTTAGTTCTTGGATAAGGAATGATCAGTCGATGACGATTATATGTAGTCTTGGAAAATATTGATTTGTGAAATGTGGGGCTTTGGCAGGAATTTTTGCAAATCATCAAACACTTGGAAATAAAAAAACTATGCGGTTGAAAACTGGATCCTGAGGACTAAATGACATTAGTTTTCAGCATCCAACGTGCAAAACTGCAAATACACGCACATTAAAGCAGCTTTATTACGATGAAATACTATTTAGAGCCAGGCTTAATATAGGAGTAAACAATGCTACCATTGTTAAGCGTGATTCTCCTACGGAGCCGGTATGTGAGGGTGATTTCCTTGGAGAATGGCGAAAGGCATTGATTATCGTGATCCCTAGAAAAGTGCTACGATGACGTTCAATGGCATATGTACGTGGTCTTTGGACGCATTTGAGGATACAAGCCATGCCAATCAAGGATATACGTCATCGACACAAAACTACACTTAAGTGGGCGCCGTAACCCAGTGGTTACGGTTCAACATAAGAAACCTTGACTGTAAATTTTTTCACAGTCTTGAAATTATCTGTCACATAGGATTATGAACTTGCACCAAATATCTACCGTTGTCAAAAACAAGTCTAATGGGGAAAAACCGGTCGAAAGTGTTCAGACAATTTGGTTCTTCATGATGTCACGCAATTGGACCATTGGTCATCGTTAAACTATTCTTCAAGTTTCTGCTTTCAGAATAACATTAATAGATGAAAAAGAAAGGAAGAAAAAGGAAGTTGTACGCGAAAACTAAGCGTTGAACAACAAAACAAATCTCGGTAATTACGGAGTGCTAGTTGGAGCTGGAAAGAATTCGCCGCCATTCGAAAAAGGAAGCCTGAAGTAATCTCATCTACTGAGACTAAACAGAATATGTGTACATATCTTATGTCATGCGACCTTAGCCATGCCGATTGAAGTATGTTTAATGCAATAGACTCCCACCGTTTCATTCACTTACGCATCGTATTTTAGCTTTAGAGAGGGATTTTTATAAGTTTCCATAACGTCAAGCTCATAAAAGTAATGGTTTCAATCCTTGAGACCACATTACCGAAAGTAACTAACCTGAAAAGAAAAGATTGCTTTATTATTAGTCATAAAATATTCAGTTCTTAAAAGAATCGAAAGCTAAATCCATTATTCTGGCGACATTTTTCTACATGCGACTGTCTGTGCAATAATATGCTTCCGCAAATCCTAATTCATCAAGCAGTTCATCAAATGCTATCGCAATATTTCTAAGAATTTCATTAATCCAAAATGCTGATATTTTTATTTCAGCCGAAATATCCTCGTGCTTTGTGGTTTATGGGTAAGTATGTACATAGATTAACCGAAACGTTTTCTCATGGGGTAAGAAAAGAATCAGTGACACAGAAATAAATGCTTTTAGAGTGTGAATGATGATGAATGTATCTACTGGGATTAATTCAATTGTCTCAACAGATATTTTCACTTTCTCTTATAAAGGTATGTATTACTATTGCAGGGAAATGTGACAAATGCGGCTGCAAACGTTTTTCTGTACCCAAATTATAAGCTACATGACTGAAAAGCATGTGGATTCGTAGATCAGGAAATAACAGTACTTTTTAACGACACCAAGTCAATTAAAACAGGTAAAGGTGCATTTACCAAGTATTTTCGAAATCTATCTAAAGAGGGCGCCGTGGCTCAAGTGGCTAGTGGTTTGGATTGCTGAGCGGGAGGTTCGACGTTCGAATCCCAGAAACACCTGAAAGTTTTTTCACGGTCTCACCTCTCGCGAATGTCTGACAAACGTCCGAGAGTAATAACTGTCAAGAGAAAGCTTCAAAATTTTCCTTTCGGATATGGCTCTAACTGTAGGTCCCTTCCATTTGTGTGAAAAATATAACACGCTCAACACGAATGGTTGTTAGAAGCTAGGCCCTGGACCACATACGTCTGTTACGCCAAGTATTTGTATCTAAAGAGGGTCTGTTTAACCGATACATATCTGAGTCAGTATGGACACTAATGATGGGTGACATTTTCCAGGAGCAAAGTTTTAACACACCAAATATATATTTTTATTCAGTGACAATGAAACCTGGAATGTTTGTTTCCTTGTCGTTTATATTATTACACAAACGGAAATGTCCATGTATATTGAAGGGGATGCCTTGCTTAGACGCATTCGTCTCCCCTGGTTAGTGACCTGCGTTAATTGCTACAACTGTTGCAGTATTAAAACGGGTTCTGCTCGGTAGTTTTTGCGATATAAAGCAGTTGTAGTAGGTCATATCTGCCTGACAATGTCAGAGTTTGCAACTTATTTCTCCTATTATTGGCTGCTGATAGAAAGTGCGTGGAGATATACTCCGTGACAGTAACTTCCAATTGAGTGTGGATTTCCTCTACAAGAGATATTCTAAGGGATAACCTGTAAGTTCACCTGCTCGTCGGACTGATTATTCTCGACTATTTTCCTATAAACGGGGTGGTTTTTTGTCACCCCCACCATACATCATCTGCTCAACACTGGAAAATCGTGTCATATAAAACAAAAAAAAGAAGAAAGCCACTCTAAATCGGCAGCGGGGAGACAGAAAAATAGTAAAGAAGAGAATAAGCCTTGCCTAACTTATATGTACCCCAATCCTTATACATACGTAAACTCGCCTTCAATGTATTGGTTCGCCAAGCAAAGAGACGTGTTCAGTAATATTGGCACAGACTTGGCCAGCCCTCCATGTTTTGACGACACATCCAAATACTATCCGCCTGGCCTATGCTACCCTAATCTTCTGCAATTGGTTCTGCACTATAATTAGTTTTGGGGGCAACCCTTGCTAAATGAACCTAGGTCTCACGCATTGGATTGGAGTAGGTCGTGAAATCAAAAAGACAGTTTCAAAGGAGAAACGTCAAAACTAGAACAACAAAAAAATTATTACTGTCGTCCGAATTCAGCATTGGTGTATTTTCCTTCTATAATTTTTCTGGCTGCCTTGCATTCACCTTCTGGTGTACTATCCTGCTGAAAAAGAAAGAAGTAAGATTTCACCTATAGGTTTCGCCTGCCTTCCAGAGGACAATGTCCTGAGAAATTTTTGTGGATATTATTTTTGATTGTTTTTAATTTGTTTAGATGTGCTCCAATGTTGGACTATCGAGAACAGTACCAGAAAATTATCTCTTATAAGGGAACCAATACCACCCAACCTCGTGCGGCGGGTTATTCGAACACCAGTCATACATACATACATACATACATACATGCGTACCCAACATAAGTATGGGCCCGTCAAATATTGGGGAAAACATACCTCGCGTGGGAGTCAGACATTTTTTTCTTAAACCCTACACTTTTCTGATACAGAAATGTTATACTGAAAACGTAGATAGATAGCTTTGAACAAATGCTGTTAGCCATATACAAATATTGAGATAAAATTTCTTTTAAGGAAATGTATTTTCTTTTATTGGCTTGAATTAGAAATTTTATCTTTCGAAAGCTATCACGCGTTACAATTGTTTGGGCGTCAACGTATGCATAAAAGGAAATAAATGTCACACGTCTTTTATTGGTGTCAAAATGATTGGCGAAACAGTTTTACATCTTACGAGTGTCACACTAAATATCCTTTTCTTGTGTGCTTCTTCGAATCTGAAAACCAACTTCCGGTTCATAGCCAATGAATTGAATACATTTCTGCTTAAAGTTTCCACCGTTTTATGGATTTAGTTTGGTGTGACGACTCAAAGTCGCAAAAGTTTTTTTTTTCTTTTCTTCGATGAGCTCTTTCGATAATATTAAATTTTGTGACCCCCTTCTGTAGCTCGTGTCTCTTTAAATCTTTATTTCCACTTCATTGGTTCATCATTGGTGTGGTTCATAGATTGTTCGTGTACAACGCGCTGATAAATTTCCAATATAACACAAGACATCAAAAGTTTCACTTACCCGCAAACGACGAACGCTGACATTGCCGTCTAGTTTCTTGGTGATAAAGTCGTGATTTCATTTGATCAAAATGGGTTGGTCTTCATTGGGTTAGACTTTAAGCGGAAACGTACACATGGTTGAGGGAATAAGTCTAAACAAATAGTAGTTTCCCGATTGAATGAATTTGAGTTGCCATCATAAAACATTGAAAAGAAAACAGCAGAAGGTAGTAAACATGGGTTAAATGAGTTGAAATTCTTTTGGGGAACGAACAATTCGACCTTGGAGTGTCTTGTTATAAACATTTATAGATCCCCATCAAAGATTCCGGTTCCATCGTGGTTATATACGGGTGGATTTAAGAAGCCTGCAGCTACTTGAACACATGTTTTCTTACAGTCAAGAGCGTGTGTGGGTGCCTGTGCAGATTTTGACAAATTCAAACGTTTCTTCCATGACTCTTCTGTAGTACTCCGCAGACAGAATATAATGGTGTTAATAAGTCGTGCGTTTCGCAACGCTCCAAATCTGTCAAATTAGCAAGTATAATAGAATGTTTCAATTTAATTAGGTTCATTGTGCTGCTATTTTGACTTGAGCGTTGAACCATTATATTTCAAGCAAAACATTGAAGCTTCAATCTAACGTAGAAACTCCCCCAGATTGAAGTCTAACCCGTTCTCCGATAGCAGTACAAAAACTACTAAGAGATTGGATAAATGTTTTCCCAAATCCATAAAAAAAATATTCGAAAGCCTTTGATAGATGCCTAGATCATGATAGCCTCTGATATTGATACAGCCTAAGCTGTGTATTAACTTCTATAAAATATTTTGATTGTCAGTCTGATTCTGTTTGCCGATGTGTGTCTATTAGCCCTTCTCTTAAAAACAAAGACATGATATAAGTTGCCCGTCCACTTATGTATGTGAATTAAAAACATGATTTCGGTATTTTAATGGCTTCAAATCATGTCAAGAAGACATGAGAATCGGTTGGCACTTCGATTCACTGTTTCTTTTAAAAATTTTCACAGACAAGCACTTCTAATTCACTAAAAATTCATTTATGGAAGTAAACTCCATTGAGTAGAAACTTGTCCCTTTCTGGATTATAAGTACCTTAAAGGCAATGAGTATTTACTTTATGTCCGTCTGTTTTTTTGTTTTTAATACGTGTTTACTGCAATATGGGAATCTGTTTGGATCCAAAGCAACCACCGTAAAAACTTTCCAAACAGCTGACAAAAAGTTCAAATCCCGCTGGACAAAATTTCAAACATGCATAGAATAATTTCCTTCCACTTCCACCACAACAAAGCGTCTCCTCTTTTGTTGAGGATTGTCTGCAATGTTACTTTATCAGGAATGTTCCTCCTGACCAATCGACCGTTCTATTCCACAACATTTGCTAAGCACACTCCCTGTAGCTATTTTGCTTTTCCTTCTACATATATAATCTTAATGTGGGTTTAAATTTGGGTTCATGCATATTGCATCGTATCCGATAGATTTAAACTTTTCTTCATGTTTACAAGTCCATGATGTTTGCACCAACTTTAGATAAAAGAATAATTTAAACATAGTATTGAGTTAGTATCTAACTCGCATATGTGGACTTTAAGAAATTCTTATAGGAATACATGTATGCATGTATTCAGCTGAGTGCACCATATGTACATATGTCGACTAGAAGCTTGTAAGTTATGCAAAGCCGGCCCGTTCCTCGCAAGCTGATCTCAATTATTTTTGTGATATACTATGTATAGCATAGGCTCACGGCATTTGATCTCTCTATCTCAAGATTCTTATGAGCATTGACCACATTACTACGGAATCGAAACATTTAATGGCAGCCTGCCTATCCGACGATTCACTAATGGTTTGTAGTGGAAGTTCTTAGTTCTAAAGGAGCAGTTTAGTACTAGTGCTTTACAATAAGTCCCTAGTAGAGCGTTACAAAAATAAACTGTCTATTTTGAGGGCCAATTCATTGACTTTTCAATTCCTCCAGTCGTTTGTAGGAATTTTGTTACTGTATCCCCAATTTAATATTAGCATTAGAATGTTTGTAGTTTCCCCCGAGGTGCTTTATCTTATGATCATATGTAGACGATGGATACAATCCTACTTCTTTATTGCAGTTTCAATTGGTCGCTAGCCAAGCGGTTAACATTTAGTTAACAGCTAAATAGCGGAAAGAGTCGACATTCCGAAAGGAGCTGTCAATGCAAATGCAAAATGAACCACTGTTATCTTACTCTCCCAGATAATATCAGTTTCCAGATGCAACCAATCGCTTTTATCTAATTCTTCCAGATACTATCCTCCCAATTCGACAACAAAAAACTTTTTTTTCCATCCAGTTGAGCAACTCACCAACGGAAATCTTTTCATTTTCGCTGCATCCGCAACCCATGACTTAAAGTTAAATGCTGAAAATGAATTGCCTGTCTACTGACCAACATGTCAACCGACAAAATCCTTAGAGATCGACGCAGAGACATGTCCGAATGCAAATTTAATCAAGAAACTTTGTTCACTCTATTTAGCCAAAGTACCAACTTACTGCTAGCCCGATAAACTCTTCATGCCGACATTTGTGAACGGCCCCAATATCCCTTCAGCTTCACCAAATTAATTAATATCGATGTCCTTTTGGAATTCACAATTCTCTGATCCAATTTCCGATGACAACAGCAGCAGGAGCAGCAGTAGTAGCACATCGGCATCCAAATGGATGGATGGATAGCACAGCGATGGTGAATTTGAATGGATGATGCTAGGGCTGGGAAATGGACAGGACGCTTTTGATTACCAATTCATTTGTCATCCGATATTCATTTTTGGTCAAGGGACCCATAGCTTGGGTTTCATGGCATCTTCACCCCCTTCTACCGTATAATTGCCAACCGTTTTATTAACTTCTGAATAATAATAATAGCAATAATTATTCCGGGACAGTTCTTCACATATACCTACATAGGTATTGGGGCGCCTAGAATGGAACGTGTCGATAGCAAATTGCTCCATATGCGGAATTCCTAGAATGTATGATCAAGTTTTTGGGAGGGCGGAAAAGCTTTACGACCGCAATGGGAATCGGGATTCCAGAATTATTATTTCATGATTAACACTAAAATCTGTCGGTCGATTGTGTTGTTGTCCACTTAAAGCGAGCAAAGCCATTATTGTTTAGGTCTCAGTGGCGACATTCATCTACACGCCGTGAATTGTGCAGGTATACTCTGCGCCAGGACACACATTCTCCTTTGACCCGAGAATAATGGATTAGTGATAAATGATAATATATTTATACTGGCTCAGTTGCTGTCGGGTTGGTAAGTGGGATATCAAATATAAAAAGACTACTGTCCAGGATATCATCGTATTGGTATACTTTTTGGCGCACAAAATGGGGGAGGATGGCTTATATATTTTTTGATTACTGTTAAAATGTTCAATGGGGGAATTTTATCGATTTCAGTCAATAACCTAAATCAGGTATGGAATTCAGCGATGACATTAATTCGTTAGTGATTCGCTGGTTATTTATTGGGTGTTTATAACAGTTTTAGTTTCTAATGGTAGATAGGAATTCAGAATAGCATGAGAATTAAGCTGAACTTTCAAATTTATAGAATTTTGCAAAATTTTGACCAACATCGCGTCGTGATTTAATATCGTCATTAGCGTTCATAGAAAACGCAATTAAATTATGCACCTTTATATCTGCTGTCATTGCACAAATGTGATTGCGGAAGCATCACCAAGACTATATAATAAGATAATTGTCGTCTGTTCAAGCAAAGCACATCCTTATTTCCCTAGATACAACGTCAGTCCTATTGCCATAAATCGGATAAACAACCGAGTTATTAACATCTAATTACATACTTGGAGCGTATTGTTTACTCAATTTATCGATAAATAAAAACATAAAGCACCAAGTAGTCCTGAGCAACACATTATGATGTTGATGTATGCTGAATACTTTTTCGAATGAAATTAATGAAGCAAGTATGATAAACAATGGAAATCATCGAATTGTTTTTTTTAAGTAAAGCCTCTCAACTTTTGTACCACTTGATAAAGAGTTTCAATTGCGGACCAAAGGTGGATTTTCCTCAAGGTTCGAGCCTTGGACATGTTGAAAAAAAAAAAATTAAAATAAATGACTGCATAAATAGGTAAATATGAGTACCATATGAAAACAGACTAAGAAGAGTTGTTCAGAAAAACTGCTGTTTAAACTTTAATCTTAACAAAAGGACAATTGCCGTTTGTACCACAAATTCTGGAATTTTTCAAGATAAAAGTATTTTTTAAAGTAAACGTGTTAACAACTTAAAAAAAAAATTACTAAAAGTTCCTACTTCGGCTTCAAAAGAACTTATGACTCAAATTCTCAATTTTAAGCGAAGGCAAAGGACCAGCGCTCGGACTTTACTTCGATCGAAGTAGATCTACTTCGATTTTAAGAAATAAAAAAAATCTACTCCCATACTTCGCTTTGCCCAAGATCTACTTCTATTTTCTTAAACGATGAATGGAGATCATTCCTTTTTTATAACATTAGCAATATAGATCAAAAAGATTTGGTCAAAATTTAACCAAATCTTTTTGATCTTTTCCTTAATGGGAAAATGTAATCAAATGGAAGAGATTTTGTTCAAAAATTTGTCTGAATATATGTTAACTTTGGCTGTTTTACCCCACAGCAGCGCAGCAGCGGAAAGAAAATTCTCAGAAATAAATTTGATAAAAAACAAATTTAGAAATGGTTTAAATGTTAAGACAGTTGAAAACTTAATGTTTTCACGATGACTTATAAATAATCTTGGGGAAATTTGTGAACCACCAAATAATTTAATAAAGTATATTAAACAATATAAATTTGTTGATGGCAAATGCATTCAAAAATAAAAAAGTTAATCGTAAATGTTCAATTTAGATCTCTAAATTGTGAAATATTTAAGACTGAAGACTGAATTTTCAATTGATGCAATATATTTATGTTCAGTTTTTTTTTTTTTTGTTACCAATCATATTTTTAAATAATAAAATGTGTTAAAAATGAATTTTTATGAAAAATAGCAAATAAAAAAAATTAAAACAATCTTCCTGTATTTACTTCGCAAATTTTGATTTTACTTCGCTTTTTTTCTGTACATACTTCGAAATTTTATATCAGAAGTCCGAACCCTGCAAAGGACGTCTATAGTGCTGACGAAGAGCGAGTTCAACAGAAATCACTATCGTTAGGTGGACTCCCATGCTATATCAAAATTGAAAATGCATGCGCGCTGGCAGATGTGAGGCACCATAACAGACCAAGTCCGATTGATAAGTTAGGATTAATGGCTGAGCAAACCATGAAAAGGGCACAATCAGACCAAAGGTAGTATTGTAGTACCTATTATTAGTAGGAAAGCGACACTCGTAACGATTTAACATGTATGTATGTCTTCCTCTGTGATGACGCCTGCCTTCTCTGTAAGATAAAACTACAAGGACTGCGGAACCGCTTATAGAGAAAGTATTTCTTAAATTGGATGGAACAGGACAGGTGCACACAAATGTTGCAGAAATATACGTATGTGTACATGTAGTTTGAGCGCCAATATTTCTTGCATGCGTTCCTATGAAACATTGTTCCGTGAGAACTCTTATTGTGAAACTTTTGCTTTTCCTACTACGACAAGTCTGCTTGAATATTTAAGGTTTATGTTTGGCGAGAGCTGTCTAGCAGGGACCTGTCTTCAAGTATTAAATTTGTTTCCTCTCACAATGATAATTTTTATAAACTTGTTTTAGTAGAATTTATTCTTGTCAATAGGAAGAAAGAGAAATCTCTGTTCAGTGAGGCTCCCACTTGACTTCAAAATCACATTCTGTAATCTTATCCAATTCATTGGCTCCAGTAAAGTTGATGACGATCCGGGAGTATCCGATTCTTTTAGTCGATTGTTGAAGTCTCTTAGTTTTAGTGTTGCTCATGCTGCAAACAAGTTCTCAAAGTTCATTTCTAGTGCAGCCGTGGGAGTGCACTCGTTATGAAGATGCAATTTTATATCCTTTTTCGTGGCTGGTCACCACATCAAAGCACCATTCAGCAGGGAAGGTTAGCTATTGCTTTATGCATTCACTGAACTACATGAAGTTGGAGATCTCATCTTGAGCCAAGGTTTATGGGCAGCCCTCACGTTCCTTGCACAGTCGTTTATATTTAATTTTCATCTAATGTGTCATATGCTGCCTTCAAAGCTTGATGGAGCAGACAATCTGAATGATGTGCGCGATAGTGTCAAATAACAATCACAAACACAAAGGATTGTTGGTTTCGCGAATGTTTCTCCAAACCACGCTTATATTTAAGTAACTCATCAGCTTTTGACCAAAGACGGCCAATTCCAAGAACAGTATGACAGGCCATCCCAAACAGTAACAAAGAATTTACCGGTTTTCTATGACCTCATGATTTCATTTAACCTCAATGGGAAACTCAGAACCCTAACATAATACACAATAGACCTTTGAATCCTCAAAATGGGACTGTTTGGTGGAGAACTTGTGCGAGAAGGATAATAAGGCACCATCAAACTACTGTTCAAAAAGTTTCTAAATTTTACACTTTTTTGGTTTTTTGTAACCCTTAGAAACTCATTTCTAATTGTATTATCGGTTGAGAAATAGAATATACACCGAAATAAAATTTTACTTCAGTTATTTTCATGTGGGATGTGGGTAATCCTTTCAAAGATTTCCATTTGTTGGTAACTTTTTCATATTCAACTATCCCTTCTAACCCGACTGCAATTTCCAGTTCAAAAATCTTATTTTACAAAATTTTCAGTTCGTTTATGTCTGTATCTCCATTCCTGCAATAATCTGCGGGACGTGTATGTACACAACACAGAGCAGTTGAATAATGGTTTTCTTCAGAAAATAATTTAAGTGCATGTACCGGAATTGCTTGAAGAGACCCTGTGGTCAGCTTTGGATATTGATGATCGGTAACAGAGGGAATGCAATTAAGTGACCACATCGGACTTCGATTGAGAACCGTCTGAATCTTTTTTTTTAAAAAAAAAGGATGATTTTGAGGTTTAATATACTTTTGTAACTATTCTATCCTTTAGCAATTCTTTCATAGCATCATGTGATTGTCTTTTAACCGGACTGCACCGGACTGGGTTGTGAAACCCTTTCCTAACTTCAATGTCAAAATGTCAATTTACCGGACGTGATAATATATACTTACATATTGTCATACGTAGGCACAAAAACTTCGAGGAATAATTATAAGGAAAATTTTATTCACGTGTGAAATACTTTTTAGCCACATAATCATGTCCCCCGTCAAGAACTTTCGGAATATACTGCACATGAGACGACAATCAAAAGAATAAATTTTACAAAGCAGGAACGTATTTTTTATTTTGATTTTTTTTTCGCATCTATCGTCCCTGTTTGGCATGGAAATCCAATGACAATCTCACTGGAAAGTTATTTTACTTGCGAATAAGTTTGCGTTTACAACGATAGTGAAGTGGGTTCACTTGCTCCCAACCATGTGCACAGTAGTGCAAGGAATGGCAAAAGAAGAGTAAGGCCGCATCAATTTCGCGTGTAAAGTGACAAGTTGTGTGAAATCTTTTTAGCCAACCTGCACCATTTGATTTGAAATTAAATTGGTTTCCACTGAATATCTCGGGTATCCTCGTTTTTTATGCTCCCACTCCTCAGCTATTGTGACAATAGGAAAGTGGAATCTTCTACTTCCTTTCTTTGCAGCGGCCTTTTGTAGTAGAATTTCTAAGTTTACGTCTTCTTTCTCTGCTATGGGAGAAGATTTACAGAAAAAGTAAATGTATCCAATTTCTTATAAAAGAGAGAAAGGTACCGTATTCATTTGCAAGGCAATGATACAAAAAAAAAGTGTAGTACAGCATTAACCCCACTCTATGGTGACACTATTCCATATAGACAGATAAACCTTGGTAGGAACGGTTTGAGCTGTCTGACTTCATGAAATATGAAATTCAATTTCACAGATTTTTCTAGGTGAAGTGGCATTGTGTTGAAGTAGAAGACTGAGAGTGAAGGACCGAAGGAAGAGAGTGAGAAATCCAACAAGATCAAGTAGGTTTACTCGACGACGTACAAACAGTGGAAGCTTGGTTTCAAGTGGTGTAAACTTGTGTTAGATTTACGGGCACGAGTAGAACTGCATTCAAAGTACTATCGGTAGATTTTGCATTTCATTGGAATGGTGGGAATATTTACCTGTGTGGATACATATTGCATTTGCCGAAACATATTGGGTTAACTCTGAACATATTAATATTTTTGGCTGATTAAATATAAGTCTCATCGCAATGACATTTGAATGCAAACTCTCTGTCAGTTACTTCTCCAGATTAGCTGGATGACCGAGAATTAATTGCTACGTGTTGTGCTCCTTAATTTAATATATGTCTACTAAGATTCTTATGTATCTAAGATGTATTAACTCTACTTTTGATAGGTCTAACTCTACTCATTAGGGTCGCCAATAAAGCCACATATTTAAGATTTCTTACCCCAAGAAGATAAAACCGACAGAACTTAGGTTAAAAATCATTTGAGGCTTAATGAGTTTTTCTGATACGTTAGTTTTTCAAGAAACTTCGTGTTATGGCTTACTTGAGACAAGTCAATTTGTGTTTCTAAAATCCAGCTGTAATAAGACTGTTTAATGAAATCTAATTACTGTTTTTGGCTCATAAGTCCTAGGGTGGCAGCAGTTTTTTTTATTTCTTCCTTGCCTTAAGATCCTAAGGCACTCAATTTGTAGTTTTCGAAATGGTCCCGTGTCCAGAAACCCAGGACAAATGTAGGTCAAAATTGTGGATCTAATTATTAGCATTCTCAAGGCTTTAAAAACTCTCTGATTCTGAACAGTAGCGCTGCAATTCATTGTAATACTTAGAGTCAAATTACTACCTGACGTATTGTCGTTACCTCCGCTCAAAATATGCTGCAGTATTCCGTCAGTGGTCATTTTTAAAATCAGGTGCATTAGGGAACATTTCTAAAAAATTCCAATAAACAGTAAATTTATTTTTAGTTAATTTAACCTAAAACTTATTTTTACACTTAATTCAGTTAAATTTTTTGTCGTAGATTTTCAATATTTTAATTATTATGAAAATATTTCAAAGAAAATGAATCAGATTCGATTATACTGACAAATCTCAAAACTGTGTTGTAAAAACTGTTTCAATAATTTTTAGAGGTCACTGTTTGTTTAGCACTGAATATCAACTCATGTATAAGTTAAACTACTAGTGTTTTTATATTTGTTTCGAGCACATGTTTACCTATCTTAAACAGCGGAATTGCCTCAAATAATAAATATTACACTTTGCCCGGAATGAATAGACCTAAACACATGGAGTAGATGCGTGATAACAATCATACATATACAAACATATGTATGTTCATATGTATGTATGTGTGCACTATGAAAACAACATCTGCATATCTAAACAGTTTTTCCTTCCCCAAAATTAGGCAAATAAAAAGCAATGTTTTTAATTACAAAAAATAATATATGTAGACTGCAATCCAAATAGATTTCAAAGAGCTGCAATTATTTGGTGAAAAACTAGCAAAAGATAAAAATCACAAAAAAAAACATGGTGCAACTTTGGAATGCTCTCTTTTAAAGTGTTTCCATGTGGAAAAGTTCAAATTTAATGCAAGAATAACCTAACTGCATTATTCAATCCTTAGAGATTTGGAAAAAAAAACTTCCACTATGCTATGGACGTCGCACAATCATGTGTTATATCAATTCAGAAACCCATGAGTGGCTTTAATTTGGTCTCTTCAAATAAAGATTTCTTTCAACTGCTTAACCTTATCTTATCCTTTTCGCTCAGCTGAATGAATGTTTTAGAAAAAAAAAAAATTCAACAAATAAAAACTAAAGAGTCAAGATATCAACAAAAGTAGAAAACAAACTTCTATGCAACATGAGCATCCGTTTGTCGATATCCTTATCCGATATGATTTTCCATATTTGGCATACAATAAAAAAATGTTCTCTCTGTGAAGGCATTTTCGATGTGGTTATAAACAGCCACCACCAGCCACTGCCATCCGGGAGCTAAAGAAGTTGAAACTGCAGCCGGCTCTGTTGATGTCCATTGCTTCTGTGAAAGGACAACGGGCTAAGAAAACTTAAACGAAAGAAAGCTGAGCAGGCAAAAGTAATTTTGTTGCTTTTCTCTTGGATCGTGGGTAGAATTTTCATTTTTTGTTTCTTCTCCAACCCTCGTCCAACCGACCCCGCCAGCCATCATTGTGCCCACCCAGCTTTCTTTCTGGTCACAAATACATATTTGTGTGAATGTGGGCTACACACATAATACAAAACATTACGGTCACCAGAAAGCAAACATTGAACCAAGCATACGACTACCATGGATATGTGAAATGTGAGACGGCTTATTAGATCCCACTACTTCAACAAAAGGGTTGAAGTTGGGCGGTTTTGAATTACCAGTCTTTCTTTCCTTTTTTTCTGTTTTTTGCTCCCTCTTTAGCGGCTGGTCAGCTTTACCCATTTTTAAAGTTATAATGGAAACTAAACGGGAATTTTATGAGTATTGAAAAAAATAGACAAATAAAAAATGTATCCCACTTTATTACTTGATTGTTCAATTAGCAAACTTGAACTCTACGCAAATCAAATATTCACAGGCATACATATTAAAGCATAATCATTTTAAGATACATCTAAAGTGCTGCTCCAGCAAATCAAAATCAAGTAACACAACGCGGGTACGACAGATGAAAGTGCCGACAGCCAAAAGGCATAATCGGAAGTGGGTACAACAAACAGTGTAGTGATTCCATTTAATTTCTAATCATGTTCTAATTAATTTGTGCTCGACCTAAATATTTTAATTGTTACGGTACTTTAGAAGGCGTGGTGCGTAATGTTTTGCTAATATCCACCAACATTATCATTAGTATAACTATTTTGAGATAATCTCCAAGCATCCTCAATGGAATTAATCTCAAAATAATTGAATGCTCATCTTTTTCCACGGCATCATCGTCATTGACAGTCACGTCAAAGCCATTTCTAAATAGAATTATCCTGATATCCGAAATTGAAGTGTTTTTATTATCCTGCGAATAGCGACTGCCTTATAATGGAGATATTATTTCTTTTAATGCTTTGACGCATCGTACACGGTCAATATAAAAACGTGTCATCATGAGTTAGCATTGAAGCTAATAATAAGCCAAAGAAGGATCAATTTTTTTTTGTGAACTATTTTTTTGCTTTAAATTTTGTCTTCTCATCGACTGGCTCAGTTATGCATCAAAGGACTTTACTTTAAAATTCGTCTTCATTTTCAATTCACTGGATGTCCTAGTCGTTCGCATTGTCATTGTCTCGTTCAATTCAATGGAATTCAATTGTGTAGTAAATAACGTTAATTTCTTATGGTCCAGCCTCCTTGGTGTAGCTTCCGCATTGTCATGCGACATTTGATATTGTATTTAGATAAGGATTACGATCGTTGAGCATGTTTGAATTCAAAATGACAAGGAATAACATGCTTTCTGGTAGTCAATAGTTGGCAATATGTGCTGTTGAATTTCGTCTTAAGAAGAAACTTTAATTCGTGCATTTTGAATTGTAGAGCTAACTGGTTTAATGGGGGAGAAGGGGAGCGAATAGTCATTAGTACAGTTTTCCCCACACACTACAAATTTGATTACAATGTCCAAACCTGAGAAACATCCTTTCTTGCAGGAGAATATTTCACTTCCTCCCACACTTACTCGCCATGACCAGTAACATGGAAAACTAAAAATGAGATGAGTGCTGCAGTTCGGCTCGTGTATCTGTATCTACCGTATCTACGGACTCTTATAGCTGACTTTTAAGTATACACACTGGTGAAATTAAATGTGTGATTTTCAAGTTAAAACAAGCGGAAATACGCATCCCATTTATCTAAATGGGAGAGATAGATAGACTATGGGTGTAAGCACACTGCGACCTTATAGATCTATTGTGCTCCCCTACTTTAGCTCCCGTCGATGAGATAATCGACTAAGAGCACCTCCTCCAGTCCAATTTCCTTGATGAACCGGAGTATATTGCGCGGATCTAGCGATGGTAGATCTTCTTCGGATAGTTGATAGGCATCCTGGTGTTTCCTTCTTTCGTGGATCAATGCTCCACATTCTTTAAGAAGGCGCCCTGGGGTTTATTCAACATCCCCGCAGAATCTACATTCTCTATTTCCTTTGCTTTGCTTTGCTCTATACCTAGTTTCCTGAGGTTTTCCTTAAGTCAACAGTGACCTGTTAGGAAGCCTGTGAGGATACGCATCCCATTTAGCAGTCACGAAGATTGAGACAGTTCAAGGTGAAATTGGGAATCATCTGAAAATCCTTCCCAGCCAATTCGATCTTTAGTTCGGTGGACAAGAGGTTCTTGGTTGGCATCTCGGAAGACACCAAGGAAGGGTATACTATTGTCCCACTTATCACGAATTTCTGACAAACGTTCAAGGGTAATCAGTGTCATTGGTGGGGGCCGGGGCTCAGTGGTTAGTGTGTTGAATTGCTAAACGGGAGGTTCGAGTCCCAGAAACCACAAAAAAAAAATTCACGTTCTCACGAGAAAGCTTCTCAAAAAAAAATCTTTTCGATATGGTTCGGTTCCGTCAGTCCCTTCCATTTGTGTGGAAAAATATAACACACACAACACGAATGGTCGCGGGAAGCTAAGTCGTTGTGCTAAGATTTTTTCATTTAAAGGTCATTGGTCTTGGCCTTATATGAACTTTTTTAAGGACTCCTCTATTGGCTAATCTTAGCGAAAACACCATGCCTAGGCTAAAACCGATAGTGTTCCTGGAAGGTGATAACCGGAAAGTTAATAGACAACCGCGGCGGCAGCAGCTCTGCGTGCCTAAAGATTTGTCTTGAAACGCTATTGTATGGCATAAGTATCTCTGAAAAGATATGATGCAGTATCTGCAAACGGTATGTGTTGTAACATCTTCCATCTTTCCCCTTAAATTCCTGGATCTTAAATCTTCATCCACTCATTACCTAGAGTTTTGTGCAAGCGAAGTAAATGTGAATGCGTTGAGCTGATTTACTGACGAATTGACTACAGACAGGGAGTTTCAACTTCCGATACCAGAAAACTCAACGGAACAAGTTTTTCACTTTCCCACCTCCCCGGATCTTTGACTATAAGAAGCTTTCCAATCACACCGTTTGGATCGGACAATAAAACTTTATATCCCTCCCATTCGCACGAAATATATAACACGCAAAGCACTGATGCTTGCGAGAAGATAGGCCATGACCGCACATGGGCTGTTTACGTCAAAAATGTTTAATCGTATTTACAATACGTATTTTCACGAAATCAACCACGATGTACATATGTATGTACGTAGAACTTAATAAATTGAGTGAACCACAAATACATGCTATCGAAACTGAAACTGATGTTTAATGACTTTAGTAGGTTTATTGAAAGTTAAAACCAAAACAGGCTTAACATACATTATGTTTCCGCTCCTAAAACAAATAGGTATTAAAACTTGGGCCAATGCTTAAGTGAAAATTGCGACCAGAAATAACTACATGGTGTTGGCTTGGCTTTCAACCAATAATACGTTCAGTCGCATATTTACTTGGAGTCACCGCCTTGATTGAATTTTCACAAAGCTAACTCTCTGTATTATGTATTTAATTTTGGACGTGATTCACAGCAAGAATATATTATTTCAATTCCGTAGAATCGAAAAAATTGAGAACAAAAATCACAACCACTTGACCTATACACTTCTGTACCACTGAAGACGAGGCTATTCGTTGAATGAAAGTTGATAATTATGAATAGATGAGAAAATACATTTTATTTTGCTTTTTCTTTGCCGCAGGCTAACGTTCAAGGATGTTTTATAACATCGGCAAGGAAATTACTTTGCAATTGAACATTTTGTCCTCCTTGTGGCGTAAATTCTTGGTAATTCTTCAGCTTTTGCGAAACGGAGCAGGATATTTGATTCTTAATAAACCTTTCCTCAGAAGTTCCCTAAAATTGGCATCGATGTTGCAACTCATAACACAGAGAAATTGATCACTTAGGTTATGGGCTCGCATTGTGTTGTTGTTATGATACCCATTTCCTTTTTTATTTTATTATTTTGTACCACGTCCCATTTTTTTACTGCCTCCTAAATCTATCACCTTAGCCTGCTCCCTAATTTTCATATAGATGACAACAGTCACGTATGTTTACCTTAACTTACACCATCTGCAGGGATTCCATTAAACTTGTCTTTCAATGTAACTTAAAGGTCCATTCGAAAATCTGAACAGTTCATAAATTTTCCTAAATTTGGTGGCATTTGGCTCTCATTTCAAAAGGCTGCACAGCCGTGCCTATTGTAAAAGACGTTACTATTTCACTTACATCAGAATGTATGGTCACTTCCCAATTGTTGTTCTGTTGCGCAAACATCAATTCCCTGATTTTTTTATACCTAAAGCAAACTACATATGTATTTTCTAAAACTAAAACCGATACGGCTTGCTCCTTTATGCAGAAAATTATCCAATAGTTCTACGATATTCAAGTGAAGCAAGCAAGTGAAATAGCCAAAAAAAAAAACTTTGCTGGTATGAAATAAATCGTCTACCAGTAGAAGGGTTTCCTCTAGAGAGCAATTTTCATACCTTTGGTTTTGCTACCATCTAAGCTTAAGTCCTTCGCTATCGATTGGTAGTAAAAAAGACCAAAATCTTTGGCATGTTGGATGTCGAACGTAAAATATGACCGAGTGAGATTAAGGGAATTGAGGGAGTTGCAGTCGAAGAATATCTGACCATTAAATTATTGAACGCATTCCGACCAAAGAACATATATCATATAAGGAAACGAATAAATAATATATTTAGCAAGGATTCACCATAAGGAGAATGGTATGAAAATACATTAATTAAAGCTGGAATACTAACGTGACATAGTACGTACCTTTCATTTGCAACGATTGGAAGATTTGATGTGGGAATTCTTATTTTTTTGAATTGTGCATGTAATTGCTAAGTATTCAAAGTATTGCGCATAAAAACCATAAAGCTAATCATGTAAATCAGCAACTGCCCTTCAGTAGAACTCAATTCCATCATGAAAAACGGCATCACACAGGAGAATTTCTAAAGAATATTTTCAAAGCCCCTTAATTCGAACCAAAACCACACACAATCCCTTCAAGCAAGTGAACGAATTGCATCATCACATCCTATACTCATATGTCATGAGCATAACCTACATCTTATGAAACTACCATGGGAAAGATTAATTAAAGGAATTACATGTGTGTGTTCTTTCAATTTATCAACTACATGTACAGTTTTTGTTGGGTTTCAGAAATTGTATTGTTAAATAGTTTTGGAAACTTTAAGGATGTCGGGATAAGCCCTGAAGTCGTGTTTTTCTATAGAGTTAAATGCATTTATTATATGTATATCTATGTTTAGCTATTTGGTTACTTAGAAATTTTTAATCACCTTAATAAACTAAAAGCATCGTTGCTGACCGCTGACAGTAAGTAGATTCATGTGGCAACTATAAAGCAATGTTTGGTCATGTTTAAGGCCAATTCGAGAGAGCTCTGCGGTTTCCCTCGATCATGCATACATATATGTCATAAGGCCTTAATTTTATTTTGAATTTAACTTTACATAGTTGTCTAAGAAATGAACAGTACAATACGTAAATGGGCGGCCTATGCTAAAAGTGTTATCGATTAAAAACAGACAGTTGGTGGTCCAAACCTAGCTTCTCGCGACCATTCGTTTTGTGTGTGTTATAAGTATTATTTTGCCCACAAATCGACGGAGCCTACATATCAAGCCTTCCGCTCAATGCTACTACGCACAAACCTCTGAGCCAATGCGCCCAATAAAATACTCTAAGGTCCTTTAACTTCAGTCTCCTAACTCATAGCGTCCTCATCTTTCTGTAAGAAACGAACACGCCAAATGTCGTTGTCATCCCTGAAACTTATGCATTTTTCGCCACGCGTTTCATACGGGTATTAATAGTGGCCGGGTAAAATGTCACCAGTAGATGGTGCATGTCAAATGCAGGTGGTGCACAGCGGCTTTTCGGTTGCGCACGTTTTCATATACCGCATATTTGTCATACTCATGATTTTATATCTAATAGTGCTGATTAAGAACCCAATTATTAGTGTAGAAGTCCACCCCCTTTTTTATGAGCAGGGTATTCACGTGGCTAGGCAGCCCGTAGCCAGAGTGGATGCTTATATCACGTTTGTTTATCACTAAATATTTTTGAAATTTTCAGGATTAACCTTTCTCTTGATGACCACTGTATTCACATTCCCAGGCAGCCCGTAGCCAGAGTGGATGTTGATATCACGTTTGCTTAGACCTAAATATGATTGTAATACATACGTTTGTTAGCAGTTCTAATAATAAACCTCCTCTCAAAGACTAGTGGCGGAGTTGGAACAGAAAATAGGAAATCCAGTCAGTAATCTCAAAGCCAGTATTGAATGCACGTTGAGGTTCATTTGAAGTATTCTTTGCTTTGTTTTTAACAAAGAAAATGCGAATTGCAATGCTATGAAATAGAGCTGTTATACCTATTTTACCCTGTTCATTATTTGACATCTTGGCGATTTTGCCTTTGGGTAGCGAATTTTAAATTATTTAATTTAAAAAGACGAGCAAGATTATCCATCGTGTTCTTCCTTATACATGTTTACACTAGTAGCTCTGTGTAAACGTATTGAAAAAACTCTTGAAATCCTTAGGATTCTTAAACAATAAATTATGACTTATCGAGGTTTAAAGGCTAACAAAGTTGTCGTCTTTCTTTCAATTGTATGCATGAAATTTTGCAATCGATGCCAGTTAAAGGCAACAAATAACACTTCCTTCTTTTACGTCTGATTCGTGAAACATTTTACCTTTTAGATGAACTCTGCCTCTGCAAACTCGAAAATAGGAATTTTGGTTTGCTTTTTGGAAAAATATATTCTGAAGCAATTCAAACTCATTAAAAAAAATAATGTTGGTTGCTTTATGTACAAGACATAATCATTTAAAGACGGTCATACTTTCGTCTTCAAATGCGGTAGCAAATGAGAGAAGTATGTCAAACATTACAGCGCTCGCCCCGAGTAATGAAGCTGCGGCTGCTTCGCGAGGTGAAGTCTTTTAGTTTTCAAGACCAAATTATGTACATATGTTCTAATCTCCCGAGGGATGTGTGTTGAATCTGGATTCCGGTGCATCCTGGCTCTTGTAATTGTTTTCCATTTCGTCGATGATGTGGATGTATCTGCAGCCGGCTGAGATAAATCACATAAGAAATTTATCGGCGCTGTCAGGGCCTGCAAGAAAAGAATTTCTTGTCAAAACTCTCTATTGAAAAGTTTTCTCTTCTGCGAACGGAGACTTTAATGAAGGTGGTGGTGTTAATATGGCTGGAACATCTCAGACGTTGTTTGTTTTTTTTTTTACATTGAAGGAAAGCGCTTGTGCAACCGAAACAGCCAAGAGATTGAATGCTGATAAGAGGTTTGCAATTTTCAAAAACTTCTGCACCCTATGTAAATCCACAAGTCCTTTCGAGCACCGCATATAGACAGTGTCGTAATTTCGCTGACATGGTTTTGGCACTGCATCCGGTTTGAAGTACACGTGGTAAAAAGTGTCTTGTGTCAAAAATGTTGCATTCCATGGGATGTGGTGTGGTTTTGATCGAATTCTAAACTATGGTTCAAAACAAATCAACGCAATGATAGTATACCAACTTAAATAACTTATACGCATATATTCTGCAAAGTTCTTTTCGATAGATAAGATAGAAAAGAAGCAAAAAAATTGCATAATCTCCCGTAGATAAGCAATGTGGCTTCGCAGATAAATAATCAAATAAATAAAAATTAATGCAAAAAAAATCGACAACTATCTGAGCAAACTAAACGAAAATAAAAAAAACCTGCGAAGATGATAATAATTGACGGCATCTTGTCAACAAATTTCTTCCTCTGAACGAGTGCATATAAAACAAAAAAAGAAAAAAAAACAAGTTTCATGAACAAAGCACTTCGATTCCAACATTTATTTCAAAACTACCAGCTTCTCTTACAATCCGGGCATTTTAATTTTCGGTATATAATTTTCACATTTCGGGAAGTCTTTCGGCGCCGATACCATCTGGCTCTGTTTTCCCACCTGCAATATTAATCCCATGCCAATAGCCAAATGCCATTCATAGTGACAGTGCATAAGCCAATACCCTACATACGAACTAAAATGTTAGCAAATCTAAGCGCACAAACGTGAAACTCACCTACCTGGATTATTAGCTCGGAATCGAACGACTGCAAATCCGCAGCTGGGTATCGAAACGGTATCCTTAAACGGCGGCCTATCATTATGATAATTCCTCGGCAGGCTCTTTTGCTTGTCCATTCGCCTTGCTTCCTTTACAGTCATCGGTTTGCCCAACGGATGTTGACCGAGTGCGGTGACCATGAAACGGTAGCCATGCAAATGAAATGGATGATGCATTCGGCCAACGGCTGTAAAATTTCGAGTGCTGATTTACAAATCAAAGGAAAACTGTTCGTAAGACTCACCGGTTGATTCGTCAACAATTACCAGTTCAACAATACTGTTCCTCCGAATCTTTAACAGATGTATACACGGGCATAGTCTATTGCCGATGCAGTGTTGCGGCCAATGCGATTCATCACAAAACTCAGACTTGTCAACATCAGAAGGTTGTGTTAGGGGTGGCGATGAGGGGAAGATCATGCTAAGATTGTTGATTGCACCGACTATAGTCAGATTGGATTGGAGATCTAAACAGAAAATGTTGATTGATGACAGTTCTTGAAAGCAAAATATGTACATATAGGATGTACTCACTTGAAAAATGTTGAAATCTGCCTGGACGAAATATCTCCTCGTTTGGAACTGGAAAATTGTGAAACGCTAGAAAGAATTTGTGATCGGGTACTTTGGTAAGGAGTTCGTTATCCTCCTCAAGTGCGGTGAGCTCGGTAATACAATGGTCGTCTTGGTCACCAAAACAAGTAGCGTTCGGGTGGTTGAGGAACTAAAAGTAATCAGTTAGAAAACAACTCCTAGAAGTATGTAGTGGGGGCTCGTTCATATTTCAAAATCGTACGCAAGTTGCTAAAATGTCTGATTGAAGTTAATGGAAATAGTTTTGGTGTGCGAATATTTGTATGGAATTTTCTAAATTGCTTAAATAATATGCAAATGCAAACGCGCATTAAAGAGAAAAAACGATTACAACCGATATTTAAAACCTTTTAGTTTTTTAACGGGCAAATAATTCAAAACTGTCAAACATTACATATTAAATATAGACTGTGGGGAATTTAAGTAAATTTATGAAATTTTGCAATTTTCCAAAATGTAATTTCTGACTTCTCCATTGTAAAGAATTTGTCCAAAATTTTTAAGAGCTTCATCTCGGAAGTTGAATAAAGTTTTTTTAAAATAACACAATTTTACCCGAAACATGCGTTTTATGAGCCACCACTGACACTGACGTAAGCATAACTTACAATTCCCGTTGGATAAGTTTCGTTGTAGGCCGGGAACGGTGGTTGAGGCTTGTCATTATCCTCGGTCGGGTCATTTGTTTCATACCTTAACAGAGCGAATGCCTCAGTTGGGTTGGTTGCACACACACCCAGTCCGCAGACCCTTATCCAAAAGTCGCCTTTGGTGTGATTTGCTGTAAGGACGAAATCGTATCTTTCACCGGAATTAGACACTAGTGTATCGAACGGACGTGGTTCAACATTATAGGAGTCCGACGAAATGATGGACAAGTTGTGTTTTTCAACCTAAAAGGAGATATTTGTAAGTAAGCTTAGTTAAGTGGGTTGTCAAACAACTTATGTATGTACCTGCAGCTGAACTGGACAAGCGTGACTGATCGAATTTATGACACGAAATCTATACCGCTTCCCAGGCTTTACAAAATATTTTATAACTGGGACCTGTGTGTGGGCCATAGTGTCCGGCTAATGGTGAAAAAATTGTCAAAAATCGTTTGTCTTGTATACTAACGATATTCGTTTACATTGATGTAGGTGCCTCGTCCATTTATTAAAATCGAATTGGGAAATATTCCCTTGGCCGATGGGAGGCCTGGAAAATATTGTTCTCCATAATCATGCATCCAATCTGAGATGAGTATGTGGTGTTCCGGTAAATCGTAATCGTATACCTTGGAGTTGGGAACTTTGCTTTCTGGTTCTCGGACTATAAGCGCGCCATACTGTCCATTGATTTTGTGATGCCCTAGGGTTTTCGCAAAATATGAGTTAGATTTTTTTTTTAAACAATACTTTAAGCTAACCTGCATGTGAATGATAGAAATGGCTTCCAACTTCGGTAGCCCAGAAGTTGTAGCGGAAAGTTGTAGCAAATGGAATAGGACACTGCGTAGCAAAAGGCACCCCATCCATAAAGGGAGTATCTCGCATGTGCATTCCATGCCAGTGCAGTGCAGCTGCTGTGCCATGTGCATTATTGACAACATCAACAATAATCATGTCGCCTTTGCAAACTTGAATCGCTGGACCAGGAATCATACGGTTAATACTCATCACCCCCTTTTCAACACCATCGCCGACAATGCATTGCGGATTGTTACAGTCCTCGTCGACACCATCCGCACATCTACCACAGGCACTTTTTGAAAAGTAAATTAAATATTTTGACTCTGAGAGGCAAAGAGGCACACTTACACTCCCATTGCTTGGTAATGTTCTAGGACGAAATTAAAATAACACACTTTTTGGCCATTTTCAACACAAGGCCGATTACACAACTCCCCGGCATGTTCGCTCACATTAACATATCGGGTGCGTGTCAGTGAATCGGGTGTAAGGATTTCCTGGTCAGTTAAATAATTCACTGAGGACGTCTGTGGGTCTACAAGTATGTCGTTGTCCAAATTGTTATTGTCGTATCCATCAATCTGTCCGAAAACTTCTACACTTAGTATGAAATACAAACTCACAATTTTTTTTAACGTTTCTGTTCCGTACATTTCGGATGAGCAAATATAAGTTACTAAATTGCCAACAAAATAACGAATGATCTTCTTTAAACTGAAACTCCTATATATGACTGATGCAAGACCTTGGCTTTGTAAAAGCACAAACGAATGTCTATCTTCCATGCAGTGGACGAGATAATGGCGATTTATAGTGCGCCTGGAAATGAATGAATTGGCTGTCTTTCATGTAAATGATTGCGCTATTTTATTGTTTTATTAGATTCAGCCATGAAAATTCGTTGGGTTTCTAGTTTACCAAATATTTACAAATTACTCGTGAGCCGTCACGCCTACGTAAGGAAATGTTCGATGTTTTTCGGGAAATAGGTACTTATAAGTATAGTGCCCTAATTACTTCGACAATCAGCTAATCCATGTCAAGTATAAATACATAGCACAGCAACAATACCTGCGCTTGTCTTGTGGAGTGATATCAGCTAGAACAGAAAATTACCATAAGGCTTCTGGAATATCATTGCAGCTATCATTGCAGCAAACATGATCCCAATAAACTACGAGTACTTTACTTTGAACCTAAAGTTCTATTTAATCGATTTGGAATCGATTGTCAATTGCCGGGGAGTTTTTCACTGTTAACTTGTTATAATAGCTACTTAAGAAGTTCAAGTGCCTTGTGTAATCTAAACATTTAGGAAATATTTCTGTAGTTTCCATGCAATATACATAGGTACTCGTTAATAAAGTTTATTTGAGTTCTTGGCTTTATCTGATTTCACTTTCACCACAACAAACTGCTTTATGACAGGAAAAGTAAGGGGTTTATTATGAAAAACACAATAAGACTGCTTGTATGAGGATTAGTGCAATATGTGCTTCAAGTGGGGCGATACAAAGAAAACTTCCGTATCGACGCAATTAGTAGCTTTTTGGATAAAAAGTTCTTTTCAGAAAGATATCGAAATGCCTCCCAAATTTTTGGATCAGTGAATAGGCGCAAAAGGCTTTGGGAAAACAGGATTTCAATAAAGATAAAGCCCTCCAGCTTGGAGTTTTTGCGTTATTAAGCAACCGCAACTTGGGAAAATATTTTGGCCATGCCTCAAAAAAAACTACTTTTGACGACCCTGAATAACTAAAAAAGGTAACAATAAGTGAAAATAAGTGACATTTAATAAGGTTACTACCGCAGAGAGCAGAAGCAATGCTTATAAGGTGCGAAAATGTTCACAGCGGTATTCGTAGGCAAAAAGTCTTATAACAATCACGGCCATGATAAACGTAAAAGACGCTCAACCACATCGAAAGAAGTGAACAACTTTGGCCAAAAGTGCTTATGTAAGTAAACTCCTCGATAAGAAGTACGAGCTCTAAAAACGATGTTAGAATTGTGTATTCCCTCCGAGCAGCCGCCATAGACTTGTGACCAAAATCACAGGAACAAACTTGCAGTTCACTTATTGAAAGACTAAAAAATGAATACACTGGTAGGATTATGGATAAGAGAATGGTGTACATTTAACTGATGCAGCACTGTTACTGTATCGAAAAAATTTTGCGCACATGAAATAACAAAAGTTTGGGTCCATACTTATGTTCCAACTGTTCTATTGCCATAATTTTGACCAAATTTATATTTTGCTAGGACTACTGAAGTCATACATGTGGGTAGGTCTGAATCAGTCAGTCTTTCTTCGTTCTGGGCTCCTATCTCGCACTTATTTGCACTGTTTTTTGCCAATCACTCAAATTTAAATCGTTAAAAGGCAAAAACTAAATTTTCCAAAGGCTAGCATGTCATCTAAGATTAGAACCATGTAGAGCCCAGCCATTAAGTTTAAGGAAAATCATCCATCCCTTTAGGCCGTAGTCCGCAAAACATACAGACGGACCGAAATATGAACGTAGAGGCGAACACAATTGAGACAACCGTTTTGGTTTCCTCTGGGCGAATAAAGAGAAGTTAAGTCAACATTTTGAAATCTACAATTGTTCACAGTCAAAACATTTGTACTCCAAAACTCAACCGCATTTAGTATGTTACTTCATTTACCTCTATACCTCCTTCATTCTATTCAGTAAAGCAATGTTGGAATAAACTAGAATGTCGACAAATAATTTATCAAAAACAAAAAGTTCCTTGTCTTCGCTCCAATTGATGAAGTAACTCGCGTGACAAACCTTGATCCGCACTCGATTTTTCGCATACAATTTTTACTTAAACAAATCTCTAGCGTTTGCGACAACCACCAACCGAAACGCATTCCCGGTTAAAGTTAAATCTCTTGTTGCCCAAAGAGATTAGGAAAAGCAAAAATAAGGTTCCACGAACGTGGTCTTAATTCCTTCTCTATGACGCAGTATTGTAAGCAATAACATTTGCACGACTATAAACATGACGTCTCGAGTCTTTGTCTCAACAATTTATGACCGCAAATACGAAACAATAAAAATTGTGCAGATGTCAAAGATAAAATAACCATGAATTATTTTCTTATTCAATGCAATGCATAAGCATTCAACTGAAATAGAGAAATGAAATCGAATCCAGGCGAATCAAAAAACAGACGATACCGTTCAATGTAAATAAATTCCATTGGTTTTTGCACCTCACGAAGTCATTTCCCATCAACTCTGATACCGAACCATTTAACCGATCCCCTCTATGGAATTTAACGCAAGGACACTGTTCTTTCCCTTTTGCTATTACAGTCGTTTCATTTCTAAACAGCATCTTGTTGGAAAAGTTTTCCGAGTGTATGTACGAGTATACTACGTAAAAGCCAGCTTTCTGAAAGAATTTCATTCTTTTGTGCAGAAGATTGGAGTATGCGGAAGGGAATTGAAGAAAATTGTTTAATTTTCCTACGGAAAATATCTCCGTCTGTATCCATTCGATAGCTAAATGTAATTTCTGATTATGAGAAGTATTGCTTATGCTTCACCACCACCATGCATGGTATTTTCTTATTAAAACCCAAGTGAAAAGCTATAATCTTTTCGAAATGGATTATGTGACACCCTATCCCAGTTGGAACGTGTGTTTCATATTTTTCTTGTTCTCGTTGCGTTGGTGTTTATTGTTTTGGCATTTGATTTGCTGTTAAAACCCATTCGGAGGATTTGGGATATTTTGACATTTGTTCTACGGTTGGCGGCAATAGCAACAAAGACGTTCAATGAACAACACTTCCTCTCCTATTGTCCACGAAATCCCCATAGATGAAACAATCAAGAAATAGCATTTTGTTAAGAACTTTCCTATGAAACTGATTACTAGAAGAGAATAGTCCAACGAATTCAGAATATATGTACGTATGTACTTATACCTATCATAAAACAGAACACGGTTCCACATGACGTTTATTCTATACAAGAACCAAAGCACTTCTTTGAATGTATGTACTCGTATACATGCACATACGAAGGTATTCAGGGAAATATCGAACTACTTAAATCGGACCACCTTACTTGAGAATAATACGTACTACAGCGATGTATGTACGTCCTCGAAACCGTTTTTGGTTGATGACACCATCTCTTGAAAAAAGCTTTGCTGTAGAAATTGTAAACAGCAATCACTTTCTTAACAGCGATCGGTCTAATAAACACGTAACCACGTAATGTCAATTTGATGCTCACAAATGCCTTTCAAAAGTAGACTGTAAACAGTTATTAACAACTCTGAATGCCTATTAGGATAAAGTACATATGTTGAAATTGAATTATGAGTCGGAAGATCCTGAGCGTAAGCTCAACCAATGCAAGTCAAGACGTCCCGCGGAGTAACGATTTGTGTATTCACAAGTTCCCCGATCATGTTTCTCACATTTCCTGTGACTGAAGCAGATAAAGATTCGCAACTTACACATTCCGAGGCTGACTAGGAAGTAGTGTTATTTTATGTCCTTCGCTCCCCAATTGGCATCTTAATCAGGCTAAAGCCAAAACATTTTTGGCTGCATTTTGTTGGCTTGCAGGCACATTCTGTCGACAGTGGCAACATTAATTCCGATTGCTCTTGATCACTGTTTGATTATTATCCTTATTCTAATTTTCCAACCCAATGAGGTTTTTGTCCTCAGACTCCGATAAAAATTTGGATATTTGACCTGAGTTTGTCAACCATCCAGTGAGATAGTATTTCCTCTCTGGAAGTGATTCAATCTCAATTAGGGTTTGGTGGAACCTCTCTGTAAGTCCCACACCCTAGGACCAATGCAGTTTAAGCTCCGTTTTTTCCCATCTTTTTGAACCTAGCTTGGATTCAAGGATTGACAAGTTGACATGTCTTATCCTTTTTGTCGACATCCATATCTTGTCCATGTTCCTTCAAACGCTAGCAGGCATTCGATCCATTTTTTTTTTCCAATCTGTACCAATCTGGCTTTTACAAACTCATTACACACTACTAACTCTCGTTAAACTGTTCTCTGAGACACAATTACTTATAAATGTTAGGTTGCCTGCCTTTACCTTGCAAACTTCCATCGAAAACCACTTCGTATGAGAGGTAAGGTAACCAACTCTGTTATTTCGCTACCTGTCAGTTATCACTTACCAGTGTGGCCAAAATGATTTCTATGTGACATATGACAAACAAAAAAAGGGTTGTAAGCCGCAGGTGAAATTGCCCAGAAAATGTTGGACCTTCCCCTTCAGGCCAACAGGAAGGTTTCAGTTTTCGTAACATGTTCTTACAGTAAATAATTGCTTGTCAGTCATAAGTATAGATACATATGTACATATGTATGTGCATAATCTAAGGGCATTATTTCGATTATTTTATCACAACCCATCTATGGATTAAAATTAAAATACCCTACGGAATGTGATATACTCGTAAAAAAGCAGCAGATACCGGTATAACAAGGGTGAACCTGCGGCAGAATGTAATGAAAAAAACCATTAAATTCGGATTTGAATGACGAATGAAAATTTATTAACGTTCTGGCAGCATGTGTGAGAATTTGTCTGTCGGAAAGTTATTCTTCGTGCTGATCCTTTGAGCGCATTAGGCGTAAAATGCAAATGGAATTCAATAATTGCGACATGCCTGAAACTCCTACAGGTAAAATGGTGCATTCTAAATGTCGCATTATTCTTTTACTGTGTGTAGCCTGATATTTGAGCAATAAATGAAATGAATAAAAATAATTTTATAGCTCATTTTCATCACGCCGCCACCCGTACAAATGAAATTTTACGATTCTTGCCAATGAGGTGAAACCATTCCCAGAAAATTTCCCGCTCGAAAATTTCCTGTCATAGAAATCCTTGATAGCGCATATCGGACTGCAAATCTTAAAATAAAAAAGGAAACGTGTTTTTTTTTCCAACGAATATGGTAACACACTTTCTGGGACAAATATCATTGGTAGTTCGTGGAGTCGCACAAGTTCTTTTGGTAATCAAAAAAAGCCTCTTTGAGTGTATCCGTCCCGTTCACGACGGAATCCATGAAGACAAAATCAATGGATGTGTGCAGACGAAAAATGAAAGCAGGAAAAATACTTCAATTTCACTTTGCGAAACCACAGCGCAGAGCAAACTATTAGGCGTGCATTCACGAATCACAATGTGCTTGGGATTGACATAGAGAGGAGTTCTTGAAGGATAGATTTGCCTCAAAATTGTATACACAGTGCTCTCTGAAATGATTTTTTGTTCGCAGACAATGCCGTATCCATGTGATCGTTGCCTTGAATCTTTTTAAAAAAACACTTCACGTTCCGACGATATTCGAATAATGATAGCCATTTATTTTGATTTTCTAAGTGGAATATTTACGTGTCATGTAAGCATGTGTCATAGGCGTTATACCACGAATTGATTCCAATCGAATCTACTATCGACTGATACAAATCGTTTCAAGTGAGCTGTTAAGAGTACAATTCACAAGGATGAAAGGACGCGACATGTTTATAAAAAATGGCAAAAAAATTATGTTACTAAGTTGCTGCCATTAACTACATAGCCTGTATAGCGAGGTACAATTTAATTTTATCCTAAATAAGGACAGGCAAAATATCATGCAAATATTTCCCTTGTTAGGACATTCATTATGTATGTAATTCAAATTGTAGATGTGTAGTTGGGAAATTGAAAAGGACCGAGATAGTAATATTTCGTCTACTTCAAACGTGAAACTAATATTCTTGTTCACTTTTGTTTTGAAAATATATCTAATCCTTTGAATTTTCTATCTATTTTAGCATACATTGCTCTGCCATGCTCATACATATATGGAGTTAATGTAATGAGTTCTTTTAACGGATACATGTGCATACATATGTACATACACACGACCACTAAAGAGCAAAAGATCTAAAAGATATAAATATGTTGTAGCTCCTCATAACACGCAATTTGATGGTGTTCGTAGAAGAGGTAGATCATTTTAAGGTCGAAAAAATATGGCTAAGATAAATGTCGAATTTAATGTATGGTAGGTCCCTATCGCCGCCCCTACCCAACAGTCTCTTTTTTCACTTCGCCTGTTTCCATTTTGTCCTCGTCGGGAATCTGACCGTGACGTTACTTTTGAAGTTCACACTTGGAGTTATAAATTTGGTTAGATTAGCAACCAGATCCCGTGGTAACAGCTTCAGAGTGCTGTTGTGACTTATAGGTTTGGTACAGGAGGATGACTTTGAGACCAAAGTCAACGCTGTTTTTCAACTCATTTAAATCTTACACAGAGAAGAAGCGATAGCGAAGCTCATGGGTTATCCGAGGTCTTTATGCAATTATCTCCTCAGAAAAGTGCGACTGAAGCTCAGTTGTTGAGGTCTACGACGGGCTCTTGAGTTTTCACGCGCACTGTTGGCTACAGCAGCAATTATTTCGTCTGCATTCGCCTGACGAAAACATATACCAACTCTCATTATTAATTTTTTTTTTCTACAAAATTTTTTTTAAAAATTCGCACAGTTTTTGCAACATAGCTTTCGCTTTGAAAATATTTTTTCACTATTTTCCACCGTTTTTTTCAAGCGTAAAATAATGTATACACTGCTCCGGAGGCTTGGCATCAAATATACAAGTCAACATTTCAAGTGTGTTGGTGCTGCCGGCGGCGTTGAAATAATACGCACTTCAAAGACAGACTAACAGATAGCCCACCCCTTACCTAAGGCCTAATGACGTAGCTAGACAAAGTTTAAATGTGCATATATGAATAGCATATGTATCCCATATCAAGATTCTAATGTCGTTCACCAAAACGATGATTTACTTACTTGTAATTCTGAAAAATTTCAACGCTCTACCTCAAACCGTTAAAATGTTACAAGAATGTAGAACATGTACAGATGGACGTAAGCAGACAAAGCGTTAAACAAGTACATATGTAAGTATTTATATGCATTCTACAAATTCGTGTCGCTATGCTGGGCATCGCCTTTAATGACTTCTGCAACAGCCGTATTTTGAATCTACAGACCACTTCCACTTCCTATTCGCCAACCCTAACCGTCGTCCGTTATCAAAAAAGTTACTATGAAGGGATACCTCTTCATGATCTGAAGGACTTTAGCTACGCCTCTGCAGCTAAAATTTAACGTTTTATGAGGAAAAGTAATTGGTTTCAAGAGTAGATGGTTTTAAGTACCCCGTCACATCCTGTAGCAATGCAATAGCCAATCCAAATCAATCAACTTACCAACCATGATAAAAATTGACATTCGAGGAAATCGAATTTTCTTTTTACGACATTCCGGGCGTCCCTATTTCATAAGACACATGGCTAACGCACATACGAGTTAGCCTATTCCCGAAATACAGAAATCCCAAAGTCCTAAAATCAAGCAATTTTGGTTAGGAGGTTTTAAATTTTAAATTAGTCCATTAATTTTTTATAACGTTTGTGTCCATTTTTCTGTATTTTTGGGAGAGATAACTATTTCGCGTTTCTGGTCATAAAGCTTAAAGGAATACAAGAAATTTAATTCAATTGTTTTCCCGACACTTACGACAGGATTGCTGCCTCCCTCAGGGTATCTTTATTGCTATAGAAAAAATTATAAATAAAATAGATACTTTAACGAAGGAACTATTTCCTACTACAGGTGATACCCCATTACCACATAATTAAAAAAAAAACATTCATCGACAGCTTGTATTGATGATAATTATATCTTCGCTTGACTAAGTATTTTCGAATAAACTCTACGCCTACAAAGAAATAACAGAAAATTGGAAAAACTTTAAGGCAACATTAAAGAAAAGTCAACAAAAAAACATGCAAATTTCCCGTCGACTTCGACCTCTCTCCCACAAGAGTAAATAACCATTAAATTATTCCTCCCATGCCGTCACTGACACACAACATTTTTGGGGTGGGTAAAAAATTTAGGCATTCAAATGAAATTAATTAAAGGTTCTCCTCGAAGCCTTAAACGGTAATCACCACCGCCAACGAATGGAGGGTAAAATAATTTTTTAATTATTCCGCAAAGAACTCACTTTTAGAACAGCGCGCCTGAGAATTTGTATTACATCTTTGCACGACGAAAGAAAGAAACTTGAATCATTATGGCTACAAGGCTCCACGCCATGGAAAATTCTCACGTAAGGCGACAAATATTAAAAGAAAGAAAAAAAATTCTAGTAATTGAATAAGCAAACATTTCGCAGGACCCCGTGTGAATACTATGGCTGCTGAAAAAGTTTTTTCCCTTTGGTTGACGCTTATAATAGCTGAACGCTAAAAGGACCCAAAACAAATATAAAAGGCAGCCGAAAATTTCTCAAAAAGGATTAAATTTAATGTTTTGAGCAAATACTGAAACGGATAATTTTTCAGACATAAACAAATAAAGCGCACAGACAAACCTCTTCTAAGTAAATGACATTACACCAAATGGTATTTAATTTTTTCTCACCTTTCTATTTTTGTGTTTCCTTTTAATCTGTTTTTTTTTTTGGTTTTGCTTTTACTTTTATGTGGTTTCCGTTTTATTCTGCCTTGCAAAAAGGAATGTAAAATGGGAGGAATATGGCTTTGAAGCGCTCAGGAATGATAATCCCCGTTGAGTTCGTTGACTTGAACGTGGTCTTTGGAGATGATTTTTCCTTCTTTTTTATCTGCTTTTGCACTTAAAGGACATGCCAAGTGGTAAAGATAAAATGCGAAAAATACGGTCAGTGCAATGGGATAGAAGGATTTTGTGGGTATACGCATGTATTTTACATTGCATAAATTTGGATTTATTATGTGTGCCTAGCCGTGAGTTATGACCACTGGGATTTGCTGTTTCTCATGTACAGTATATGTTTTGGGGATTTTGCTTTTGGCTGCGCCTGTGAAAGTTGTTTAGGAGCATTTTAGTGCTTTCGTCTCACTTATTTATGTTTATAGAAATTCTATGGTGTTGTGATATTACTTCGCCATATAAAATATTTTGACTACCAGTGTGTTTTCAGTGGTGACCCGTTCAGTAATAACACTCAATATTTTATTGACCAGCGCAAAGCGGTCAGAGTTAATATCATGCGCCAAAGTTTTAGTTTTCGAAAATCCAGTTTAAAGTTAGACAGTAAACTGAGCAGTTTTTCAGCTATAAATTTTACTAAATGATGCAGAAATATTTTTTTTAACAATTACTAGCGTTTGGAGCAAACTTCTAGAAATATCTGCCTATAAATAGAGAAACATAAAAATTTGATAGGATTAAAGACTCTCTAAGAGGTCTCTAAAACCATTTATTAATCTAAGAGCTTATTTTACTTTAAGGAAATAAAAAAAAATTTAAACACGTACCGTGTATCAGTGTGTTGAACTAGTGAACGTTAAGGTGTGAATTCCGAAAACGCACTACATGTTTTCAATATTCATTCTCCTGCTAGTGTCTCACGAATGTCCTACAGTGACAACAGAAGAAATCAACAGACGATAAGATCTCACTATGTTTGAAAAGAAAAAGTGAAACAGGCAAGAAGCATAACATACTCGTAGTATTCAAGTATTTTTCATCCCCCAGGAAGACGTGTGCCAAGGTCTGGAAAATCGGTATAGCTTGAATAAAGAATTATCGACCTCTTTCAAACAAAATTACAAAAGACTTCAAGATAAGACACAGTTCTTGCAAACCAAAGTGGTGTCTTCTAACATAGTATGATGACCGTCTTTCTCAGAACGATAAGGTGAAACACATGGGATTTTTTCTTGTGGCAATCATGTTATGTTCACTTAAGCAAAGATGAGAAATAATAAGAGAAGAAAGTGTCTACCGAAACTGTCTTCCTATGGAGCACCCTTATTTCTGGCGGATATTAGGGAATTCTCTTAAGGTAATCGTTTCGCACAAACCTGACAGGTATGTTTTAACTCTGCCAACTAAATAAATGTAGACTTTGGGACCCCTGTTGCAAGGGTTCACAAATATCTTTTGACTATGATGCAATATGTCGCTGAACATTCAATTTCAATTTTTTTATTTTTTTAAATTTATGTAAATAAAAACTAAGACCGTAAGTATCCTACTTGAACGCATGCCAACAAAAATTTCAAGTATTTTAAAAAAAAAATTCTGAAAATTTTAATAGTAAGCCATACAAGGTTAGATCCGCTTCTCTAGTGCTTGCCTGCACACATTGACTTAGGCCAGAAATAATCCGGATGTGATAATACAAGGATTTAGAAATGTCGCAGAATGCCACAGAATAAACAAAACGACCCGCATGTGCTAGATTACATATTAAAATTGCTAAGAAAGTGCGCTGCATGTAATGAAAAATCATTTCAGAAAACACTTCATTTTGGCACGTCTTTCAGTGTCATCTATCCATCTGCTTTTGATCTTGTTAATCGCATCCCGTAAAGTAACAATTTGCAAGTCGGACGATTGGCAGACATTCGCGACAGATGGAACCGTGGAATGGATTTATTTTTCTAGGATTCGAACTTCCCGCTCAACAGTCCACTCAATCATGGCAGCTACATACATATACGACTATCATTGCTTTTCAATCAAAAATTTACCAAGTTCGCCTCTATATTGTTAGGGGTAAAACCATTTTTTAAAGATTCGGAGGAAACTGGAATGGAGCATAGCCATTGTTTTAAGTTTCTACGACCCACAAGGAAATAGAAGTAACAAATTACTTCAATCCTTTACTTACTGCGTTTGGTTTTTCTCCTTCAACTAATTGGAGTTATAAATTCGAAAAAGGTATTTTGTATTTTGTATTTCTCTCAAAAACAAATCACTTCGTAAATAGTTCCTCAAAGTTAAATCCTCCAATCTGTTACACAGAGTAACATAATCGACAAAATTATTGAAATTATAACTTTTCTTATAAGCAGCATTTGAAATCAAATTAGTTATCCAAATATCTTTTGAACTAAGCATATACATACTCGTACAAACATGAGGTGCAAGAGACGAAAGAGAAATTTATTTCTAAATAAATTTTCTACGAACTGTTCGCAACAGTTTCTGTTGACATCTGTTACAAATGTCGAAAGTTTTTCGTGTGATTCACTGCTGCTTTTCTTTCACACTCTTCCAGATCCGAAGTACATTCAAACAAGAAACGATTAAAAAACAATTTTCGTTTTTTTTTATATTATTTCGATTTAATATATATTTTCCATTTTTGGTCTTCAATTTATACAATTTAAAGTCGTTTTGAATTTCAATATCTTTATGTGTCTAAATATGTCGTTTGATAATTTTTGTTTGTTTTTTTTTTTTTTTTTTTCATAACTAAAAATCTAATAAAAAAATTTATCGCTTAAGTTAGTTACATAAACGATCACCCCGATATATGTATGTACATATTAAAGTTATATATTCTTGACACGTTTTCGATTTGCGAAAGAAAATTTAATATCATCAAAAGAAGGTTTTTTTTTTTTTTTTTTTCTTTATACTATAACTTAACTACAATATTTTCTATATAATCTATTCAGTAGTAGTAGTAGTTTCTTTTTTTGTATACTTGAAGTTGCCGTTTTTGTTTTGTGATATTTATAACATGCTTCGAAGAAATAAATACTATTTGTCTTACATAACTTTGCAAGCGGTGTTTTGTTACAGGTTTTTTTTTTTTCATTTTCGTTTCCTAAAAATAAATATTTACAGAGGTTTTTGTAAAATATACAATGATATTGATGAATGAGAAATATTATTTTGTAAAGAATTTATAAACAAAAAACCTAACAATGTCTTTTTACATAATTATTTATATATATATAGTAATATAATACATTGTGGGATAGTATTCGTTTAGAACAGCTTAAATGACATCAATCATGTTCTTGGTCCTTGATAACGGCAGTAAGATCTGCCCATTATATCTTCCGGTGGAATTGACTGATCAGCGGGGGGAATTTTCTGGAGTTCCATTTGATCTCTTATCTGAAAGCATATACAAAATAAACCATAATATCCCATTAAATTTCAAAATTTGTTTTCAAATTCTAGATAAATATGTGCTATTGATACGAGTTTTTATAAAGAAAGTATAAGTTTCGAAGCAAATCCTTCTGATTTTAGACTAGATGATACCAAGGAAAGTTAGGAATTGTCGGAAAAAGCTTCAAAAATTTCAAGAAACTGTTCATCGAAAACAAAATATTTCTGGTCTTAATACCTGTTATCAAAATCTGAATCACAAATAAATTTTCTGAAATCAGAGAAATAATATATAAAATAAGTCAAATACAGTTATTGATGATCTTAAATAAGATTCAAACCTGCAAAATATAGCTGTGAAAGAAATGTGTACCAACTCAACTCAGACGGAATTGGGGAACCCACCAAGATTGATTGAAATACATATTGAGATCGAAGTTTCGGGAAACCAAAACTTGCCATTTTAGACGCAAATATTCTTATTTGTTCTTTGGTTTTTTGTAGGTCAACAAGCGAATATTAAGTTTATAAGTAGAGTCAAACGGATATGAAGTCGTAACACTTACCAATAAATTTAAATGGTTTGGTCGCATGTATGGCGCCTTTTCTACAGAAACACTATGCTAATAAATAGTTTCCAGAGGATTTAGCTATATTTTGAATGGTGTACTAGAAGAGCGGATTTCCTTACGGCAATTCAGCTATAGTCCCAACCGCAAACATGGGAATACTCCAAAGAGGAGGTAAAATAAATTAGAATTTTCTTTTCAATTCTTTCGGACAAGTGCAATCCGATAGCAAATAAATGTTTTCCATTCTGTCTGTATCTGTATATACATATCCATTGCGGTTGAAGTCATACTTATGTTTTATGCTCTTATGAAAATATATATTGCACCCGTGGGTATAACATTCAAAGAAAAATTTGTCGGTGATATTTAAAGCAATTCCGATTTTATAACAGCTAATTCCTATTCTGTGGCAAACGCTTTATTACCAGCAATACTCGTACAGCCCAAAAAGTTAACGCCTCGATAAATAAGAAGGGTCATTCTGGAGTTATTAAGGTATAATTGCGTTGCCATTAAAAATGATCAACAGCAGATTAAGTAGGCCAAAGAATATTACAGAGCAAAGCAATAAATTTCACAAAGTCTTCCCTTATCTTCAGCCCGAATACTTCCCAAAAAGGTTAATCCCTTACACTTAATACACATTTTATTACCAACCATAAGTCTTTGGCAGCGAAAAACAAGGTCAAGAACTCAACCGTATTCATTGTTCTACAACTAACTAATATTTATATTACCGCAATATACACCTGTTACGAGGAAACTTCGGATACAAATTTCACACAGAAACTTGTCAAATTAGGCAAGTTCCGGACGAAAACTCATTTCTCAACTCAACCGAATTTCTTTGTCACTGAAATAGAAATTAATTTCCAACGCGAAAATAATTAATTCATTTGTGTTCAGGGCGGGAGCGGGAGTTGAAAAGTCGCTAAGCTAATGGCTAGCAACAGCAAAAATACGGAACTACAACAATTGGTCCTGTAATGTGAAAGCGTAACATAAACCTATTTTGATATGCTATGCTTTGTTAATATACATAAACAATTTGTGGTAAAAAATTGTCGTAATTGAAATGTTTTATTTTTATTTTTAAAATTAAGGATTGTGGTAGTGGAAAAAAAACAAAGTTATATGGCCTTACAAACTGCTTTAGAAAAAAAACTTTCACAACAGACACTTTCAATGGTTTGTATGGAGGTGATGACATTTTAAGGCGTTTTTAGACGTTGTATCTCTACGTTACAAATTTTGGCAAATAGCTAGAATACCCTATAAAGCGGTAACCATAAAATAAAGGAAACGACATGGCCCTACGTACATACATCTATAATATGGACTATAACATGGAATGACAAAAATGTAGTGTCCTATTATGCATCTGACTGTGTGTATATGTATGTAGGTATGCGATAGACTTGCAAACTACTGAACCGTTTTAAGTGCGGAATTCACGGTTATGTAGCGTGTTCTTTTGGAGTGGTTCAAGACATTGCGCAATTTTTATTTATGTATTACTTCCTCTTTTATTTTAAGAGGACGAAAGAAAGGCTAGATTTGGCCAATCAATCATTGAATAGACTGAGTGGCTCGCAGCTATTTCGTCTGTCAAATTTCGCAAGCTTTCCTCTTCTAGCAAAGGACGGAACTCCGAAAGAGAGGATTAATAAAATCATAAATTTTACCAAATACGAAGTGACATGACTTAAGTAAGAATCACTGACCAAAGATATGGAAAAGTGACCGAAAGGAATCAAGAACACTGAATAATTCTATCAAAACTCTCAAAATATGTACGCACAGACGGATACATATATCACGATTCATCTGAGAGTTCAACTAAAGCCCTATCCTAGTCAATGAACCAGTGGTTGATTGACAAAGACTACAGAAGTCACTAAAGTAAAAAAGTTGAAGCGAGTCCAACTTCTAGCGGAAATTTGCATGATGTCACCTTAACTCGGCTATAGCTCAAGCAGAGATGAAATAAGTTTAGGTTATTATGGGATAAATATATTTTGTTATAGCTGACATTTATTAATGGAAACTTATTAAAATTATTGAAAATTTATTGTAGAATTAGTGTCCTGTTCGCCAAATGATGCGTATACGACGTGGAATTTATGGTCGGTAAGACCGTCTTGATAAAAGCTGGGATTCAAGGAGGAAATGGCTGCTGTTGCTGAAAGTAGAAGTGAGAACAGAAATCTTTCAGTCCTTCGTCGTTCACAATAAGCCTTTTCTCTAACTTTGCAGAAGGGTCTTTATCCATATAAAACGCAATATACTTAAGAACTAAAGCCACACGTTGTGTCAGACGTTTGTCTTTTTCGACGAGCTTAACTTGGCAAATGTCAGGGAAATTGCGGTTTTTCATGCATGTTCTGTGCCAATTACCAAGCAACAATAATTTTTTTTCTTTCTTTTCATCGTTATTATGGATATGATATCTCTTAATGATATAACACCGAGTTCCACCAGACCACTCCTTAGAAAGACATTCTTTCAATTTAATTTTTTATTGCAATCTTAAAAACCGTAACCAGCTTTGCTTTGCTACAATTCAACTAACAGAAATGGAAGTGGGAAGTATCGCAAAACTTTGGGATATCTGGTATCTTTTTTAGTGCTTCTAGTGTCCATGTGTCCACTATTACAATTACCACAGTTTAAGTCTTTGCTTCCTCCAAAGGGGGAACCTCACAGTTTCAAATCATTTATTTTAACTAGAGTCACTTAACTGCATCCATTATCTTATCAACTTTCCTTACCAAACTCGTTAGGGAAAATCCGCAGGCATATAATACTAATTCCAAAGTTTGCTTAATTGCCAAATTGCTGGCGAACATTTCTAAAATTATATAATTCTCGCCGTAGTACGAGTACACATTTTCATCTAAAAACACCATCTCATTCGTCAATACGACCGAGAGCTGCATTTTATATATGTATGTATGTATAGCTGGTGCACAATACGATAGACAGAATGTGTGACTTGCTTTTGTTCTGCTGGTACTCACCGTCCCTCCATCCCCTAGCCATACACACATACAAAAGATACACAGGCGTTGTTCTTCAACTAACTAACAAAAATACCTAAAACGAAATTGGTTTTCCAGCTAAGTGCTGATACCTTAAAAGTGATTATGTGAAACCACACCACCGAAACAAGCTAGCATCCCTTTCGTCCCAAATGATGAAGGCGCACCTTCATTCACCGTTCAACTCACTGACAAATTCGACAAAAATTCTGCTCTAGCGTTTCGAAATTGATGAAATTCCTTGACGTCCTTTGGCAAAATATATGGATAATATGAATGTCATCATCAATCAAAGATGAAATGAAAAAAAAAAAAGAGAAAGAAAAAAAAAGTTACCCACACCACCGTTATTACCATCCTTTATTTATCACAGCTCCATTTGTGGAAGAGAGGGAAGGGCTGCGAAAGGCATGATTAATTCTACTTGAGGTTGTTCTCATTCATAAGGCGTGAGTTTTTAGGAAATAACTTCATCTATCTACTCGTCACGAAATTTTCTCCGCAGAGCGCTTTTTCATTCTCTGCGGATTTTGTCATTCCCCCTTCTTTTGCTTGCATTACACAGAAAGTAAATCTGAAGGAAAACCTTAATTAGAAAATCCTTGACAAATAGAAAAGCAGAACGATTCAGGCAGCGCATACAGTGAGTATTACGCCTGTCTTTATGATTTCAAAGGACCTCTCCGTTCCTCGTACACGAATACACGCGCATGTGAAAAAGTCAAAATGACAGCAGATTAATCTCGTCATAATGTTTGCCTCATTACTCATTACTCATCATGTGAATGTGTGTTCCTGTCGAAATAAAATCTTAATGTTTTGTTTATTTGAGTGGTTATAATAAGATGTTAAGGACTGATACGGATACCGTTGTCGGTTTCGTTATGTGGTTGATTTTCTGACATTAAAGTGCTTTTACAGACATGATTATCTTCATTCTGCTGTCTTTATGAAATAATTACGCAGATACTTGTATAAAATGTGCGTGAAAGTGGAGAGTTAATTGATCACAGCTCGATTAAATTAAAATGCGCTCTCAGAGTTGAAGTTCATTGAGAATTAAATTCAATCAAACAGATTAATAAACGTTAACGTTTTTTACTTGGGCAACTTTGGTACCATCAACGAGTGCTTAACCACCCATGAAATTGCCAGGAGACGAAAAATGTAAGCTTTCTTACATTTCACATTACATTATCGATGTGCTGGCAATCGTGGTGTGCTTATTGAAATAATGGAATTTTTAATAAACAGATCAGAACGCCAATTAGAATTAATTGAAAAAATGCCCAGACATTTCAGGGAATCATAATATGTACATATGTGCATATGTATGTATGTACATATATCCACAGATCTATCATAAATTTTGATTTTCTCACGAAGAGGGACGTACTTACTAGATTCTTGGAAATGATCGAACCTCCAAGTTTTGATAGAACATTTCTTACGATTAAAAGGAAGGCTTTCCAGTCTGAATGTCTTTCTTTACCGAGAGTTGTATCTCAACTGGTTTTCATATTTTCAAACATGTACAACTTCGTTTAATTTCGAAGGTAATTTTTGTTTAGTCTCCACTTTATTTTTTGTGGTTTAGGTGGACTATAAAGAATCCTTATTCGGGACGAACCTGTGCAAATAAAATATCTGCATGTACATTGCCGTAAACGCGTTTTTCTTGTCATCAGTCACCATAACTGGAGTGTATTTTCTGAAGGGGGTTGTAGAGTTCGTTCAGCCCTTAGAGTTTATCTTCTAGTCTTTAATCTAGTTTCCAAGGAACTTAAAAATCGACCAATAAACAGCGAAATTTCTTCTAAAAGACTAGGCAAAAAAAACTACTTGCCAGGAAGTTAAAGGAAAAATGGCCGAATGAAAAAAAATAAAATAATAAAATATAAACTACCCTTATTGAGCAGAAAAGGAGTAGGTATAGAACACCAGCCGGGCTGTTCAAATTGCAAATCTGCTATGACCCAGATGTGACGCGAAGCTTTCCTCTACGATTGTAGGGGGTAGGGAATAAGATGGCTTAAAAGGTCTGTTGGATTAACACTTTAGTACGTTAAGTTCAGGCTCAATGTTCTCAGTGGCTCTGGCAGGCTTCGTGTGGCTATAGACTCCCCTCCTAGGAACATTGGAAGGGAATATTTATTCCGCAATGATAGTAAAAAAACATTTTCTATCACATTAGTTATTTTGAAAAGATGCCAAAAATATCAAGTTTCTTAACGATTTGAAAATTTTTTTATAAACTGAGCATTTTCCTAGATTCAATTTCTATCAAGATTCAAAAAGGTACAATAATATGATCCCAATTAAACACTGATCGTCGGATCTACTGGTATATATGTACATATGTATCTAGGTGAATACATCATATCAATGGGTTATGGAGTTTCCGTAGATCAAATATTTGATATTAATCACCTTGACCAATATTTGATGTCAATTGATCATAATCCGCCATTTAAAGGACATTAAGTTCCAACACCGAACTTTTTATAAGTTGCAGTATGAGGAGTGGCTTGCAAATTGTTTTATCCGGTATGGTTCTACCACGACCAGTTACAACACAAGTGACTACCTTTCAAATTTGATGTACAGCTCTTGAACGCACGCAATAAGTAAAAAGTCATAAAATAAAAGTCGAGAAATTGCAAACGATTTTCACAAACACAAACATACAAGCACGCAGTTAAAGAGAGTCATTCAATAAAACGCTTTTATTCATTTCGTCTCCATTTACTAAATACTTACCGCTTCAACCTCTTTGAAAACCCTTATAAGGTTCCTCCCAGCTAACTTCGCTATATCTTCTTCCGTCCATTTATCAGACTCAAGAAGGGCAGCAAAAAGGTAAGGATACTTCGACACATCCTCCAGTCCTTTTGGTACTCTGAAAATAATACGAAGAGAACATGTTTTTAATATTATATGATTGTCTTGTTTGTACAATTCAGTTGTTAAGCAACTACTAAAAGGGAATTTTAAATGCCACATAAAAAATAAGATATAAATTCAAGAAACCGTACTTTCTTAAGAATATAGTGCCTTACTGAATTTTACATCTCATTTTTATTTAATGGATTTTATTTCAAGAGGAAGTGAGTCATTATTCATAGTTCACATTGCTGATATACGGGTGCACGAAGTACAAATATTTTTACATTCGTATTCCGTGCATAACATCTTTGCGCTATAAAATTACCGGCTATTATTTTAAATTTCACTCAACTGACGGTATTTGTTCTCTCTGCAAATTTCACTATCTCGTATTTTTTCATCAATCCCAAGCGTAGCTAGTAGTAAATGTTTTCCATGTCAATTTTCCTTACGCGTTCCCTTTACTTATCGACTTAAAGGAAATAAAATTTACCTCGTTTACGTCTGGTGATCAATGTCGTTTTTTCTCTTATAATTAAAAAAAATTGTACTTCATAATTTTTGTTTTTATTTTCCAAAGAAAACTTAGCAACTACTCTTAGCTTTGTCGAGACAAACACAACACAAAATCTGTTTAATTTAGTTTCTACCACCGACTTCCTAATGGGGACCACTTATATCTATTATCAATTTCATACTTGGTGAAAAAGGACAGAACAATACTTATTGTTACAAAATCTCAGTTACAGTTACAAGAGCACTTTATTGTTTACAAAGAGAAAAAAATTGTTCTAAAAGTTTGCACCACAACAAATGCTGTTTCTGGTCCTGATTCGAGTGCTGTCCTGTTCGTATTTATTTATGTGGCTGTTTGTTTTCGCCGTTTATTCCTATCTGGTTGTGAGCATTAATTAAACTCAAAAGTAACAGAAAAAAAAATGTACATCGTGTGCAAAAGCATACTTTGTGTTCTGTTCCGTAAACACTGTGCATTTGTTTGTATTTCCCAAAATGTCTGTTTGTGAATTGTTTAACAAATTGTTGAGTGACTTTTGACAGGGAAAATAAAAAAGTAAAATAATGAACTTTCCTACGAGTATTGTACGACTAGTATCATAGTATATGTCAATAAAATTGTGTACTGCAAAACACTTACAAATTTACACCATCATATCCGGCGCCTATACCCACGTGGTCTATACCAGCTACTTCTCGTATATGGTTTATGTGGGCTAAAATGACAAAGCAAAAAAAAGAAAGCATGTATTTTAGGTGAATTTTTCAAGTGAAAGTCTCCTAAATAAAACACCTACCAACGACATCAAGTAGGCTAGCTTTCTCCGAACAGCTAACAAAATGCGGATAAAATGCTACCATCACTAATCCCCCATTTATTGCCTGCCAAAATAAAAAGCGTATGGTGTTAGTAAATACATATATATTTCTTAAATATGTATGCAAATGCTTAAATTTTTGTTTGCTTAAGATATATTAAAAGAGGGATTATCCCGTTATTCAGTCAGCAATTTGAGTAAAGCATATTAAATGAATTTGTAGGATACGGGCTATAAATAGCATCAAGAGACATTTTATAGAACAAATATAATTATGTAAATCTTTTTTAGCTGTCACTTCATATCTTCAGGAAGATTCAAGAAGGTTGAGTTCAACAGCTCTGCAGATGCACATAGTGAGCGTTAAACAATTTCATTTGAGAACCACATTGTAAAATGTACTGGAACAGTGAAGATAGAGTGGTTTGCTGGAGAATTGTGCCAATGAGGAGTTCGTAACGTAATTCGAACAGTTCGTGTGAACTGGTGCACTATCATAGTGAAAGAGAATTTTTTTTCCTCGTCGGATGGGGCCACTTTCCATTTTCATTGATTTTAAAGAGTACTTATTCATTTGTTACCTCATTTGGATATCCCATGCGCTAGGCATCACTAGTTCTTTTACGAATACAATGAGACTTATTGTGACCCTTTTTTGTTGAGTATTACTTCTATCTGCTTGTGCACCAATGGTCCATTATACTTATCATGCTTTACTCTTATAATAGTTTCTCCACTTTTTCAGGAAACAAGAAAGGGCTTCAGCGATGAAGAGCTTAGATGATCAGAACTTACCAAGTCTGCCTCAAGGATTATCCATCTTGTGGAAAGCCTGATCAATAACGGGCAAATGCTCCGCTGTGTAATCGGTTTCCTCGCATGCAGTTAAAAAGGTTGTGTCGCTTAAAGCCAACATATTCACAAAATCAAACTGCCTACAATTTTTTTTTAAAGAGTAGAAGCACGCAGACTCCATTTCCCAAAAGCACTCAGAGTTGTTTGCGATATAGAAATACATATGATCACTAGTTCGCATCGTCACCTGCTTGACTTTATTAAGACTGTCGTTGATACGTTAGTAGTAGAGAATTAAAAACAAAAGACAGGCTTTATTTAATTTTTGAAAAGCTTTCTCATGACAATTATTTACTCTCTGATGTTTATCTCGGACATTCGCCAGTGAAAAACGATCGTGAAAAACTTTTGGAGTTTTCTGGGATTCGAACCTCGAACCTCCTCCTCGGTAATCCAACGCACTAACCACTAAGCCATGGCGCCCACGGAATGTAAACACTTAACAAGAACAAGGCCTGTGAATAGTTTTCGAAGCTTATACATAAGTAGTCATGAAACTATCTTATGTATTTTATACCAACGATAAATTCCTTCCTTGTTCGACCATTAATGTTGCATCCCGTTTTTAATTCATCGCATGTAGCCATACATTTTTAAAACTTTAAATTTTGATTTGTATTCTTGTTCCTTTCTTTCCCTCTTACAAATACCTTTAGCTTAACTTTCATTCTTCTGCACAATGGCAAACATCCTATGATACACTCGCGTTTCCGTGTTTTGAATGCATATCCTCAATTGATGGATTCTTCATGATTGCATTAAGCTGAATGAATAGAGAAACTACTCTTTTGAAACTATCTCAGGAGGAATTTCACAGACCAAACGCAACAAAGAAATTGAACAAAATGAAGAAGAAAAATAAGGAATACCCTGCCACTTTCACAATGAAACTGTGATATGAAAACCTCCACTGCAGCCTAAATTTACAAACAACGAAAGTATTGTAGTAAAATCGTATGAATGTTGAAAAATAGTGGGTGCTAGACCAGTGCAGCACCATCTCCTACCCTCTGAAATATACCAGCATTGATGCACAGTCATGCATTTTCCATTAGGTGAGAGTTTTCTACAGAACAACAATGCTGGGAAAATCGTTATTCCCTCTATCTGTGTTTAGCTCTCTTTTCTCCCTCTATCCCTGTCTGTTCGTCCTCCTTCCTAACTCTCTGATCGGTGTCTATAGGGAATAAGGATATGCAACTATTGGAATTTACTTAAATGAACGAAAATAAGGACACATTTTGCCATTCCCCTCTCAGATTTTAAATTGTTCGCTGTGGGATATTTATTTGTTACGTCGATAATAAAGTGTCGAAGTAGGTTACTGTGTATATAGATGCAGATGGTATAGCTGCTTTTGTTGGGGTTTCCTTTTGTGATTTATTGATTGTGTTCGTGTTGACACAGGATTTTGACAAATTTTAGCAATGAAATTGTAGGCAACATCGGTGCATGAATATTGTGTGTTTTGTTTACCTGTCTAAAATTGAGACCTGAGAAAGGATGTTTCAATGGCTGTGCTTTGGAGTATTCATGTGCAGTTTGCGTACGTTTTCCAGTCTTGTAGTTTTTTGAACAGGAGACTAACTTCGTTATCTGTCAGAGGCTTATTTAGTTAAAGATGGCTTTCACAATGGAGCTCCTATTGTGTTTGAAATTTAAAGAAGATAACAGTCTTTAAAAAAAAAAGGTTTTGAAAGAGAAATTTTATTGGGGTTGCTTGTATTAATTTTGTTGTCATTCTTTGATGAGCTTCTAGAGTTGGGGAAAATTAAGGAAAAATAAGAGCTGCTGGTTTGTGCAATTTCCTGCAAAAAATAGGTCAAAACTAGAACTTTTGTTCATATACCGGCACAGTGAACCTATTTTTAAAAGTCATCATCTTACAGCTTTTCTTAGCTGTATCTGTTACGATATGTTAAGGTTACCCTATGTAGCAATTAAAATGCAAATATATCAACAAGAATCTAGGCATTTAGTTGATTCTATTGTAGGAGACAGTATTTGAGTTCTTTGGTTACAACCACATTACATTCCCAGGATTATCTGTACATTGACATGTGCTTTCTAAACACTGCTTTATTGAACAGATAACTCTCTTAACTCCTCTGCAAACCTTCCTATATTACGTATTCTAACATCGACAGGAAATGTTGAAAGAAAGATATTGCAGCTATGCCAAACAGCTAATCCTCTCAACAAAGATTTGAGCGCATACGAAATGACCTAAAAGGTGGTATAGAAGTACCTGAAGAAACTCAACTCACATTGGTGTGAACGCTAATTAGAGCACTCATCTACTTACAAAAGAGTTGCCGCCCAATTAGTTTGAAGGACCAGCGTCTGTCTGTGGGATGTGTGAATACATCACAAGCCAAGATTGGAAAGGGAAGCAATTCGAGCTTTTCTAGTTTAGAGAATTTGAACAACTAATGCAAACAAATGGATTTCTAATTTATCAACCCAAGCTTCATTTATGTACTTAGGTCTTCCTCCTCATTGCGCTTTTAGCAAAAAATGTATCAAAGAGAAAGATATTGTTATAATTAATATTAAAGGCTACAGAAAATCACTTACTATCCTCTGCAGGACATGATCTGGTACATTTCTGGAACTGTTGCATATTGCGTGCGCTGACGAGTGTGAAAATATAACGGGTGCTTTCGACGCTCCCAAAGCATCCAGCATTGTTGGCACAGATACATGCGATAAATCTACTATCATCCCCAACCGATTCATTTCTGTTACTACCAACTGAAATTCGTAAAATTTTACAATCAGTTCGTATCGAAATATTAAGTAAAACAAATAAATAAAAATAAATCAAAAGAAAAATCTTACCTTTCCGAACTTCGACAATCCCCCAATATGGGGAATTTTTCCCGGTTCATCAACTTTGCAACAATCCGCCCTTAAAAAAAAATTAAAATCTGTTACAAAAGACTCGTTATGTGTACTTTTAATAAATCCACACAATTCCAGAAGTGAATTTCAAACTTATGTGCATCATGCGGTGAATAAATTGTTTGTTTATTTTCCCTTTTTGCATAACTACATATAAGCGGATGCATATATCCCATAAGTATCTACGAGTATATTAAATTTATATTTTTATTGAATGCGGCGCAATGGAAAAGCGGAATATTCTACATACATATGTATATCGCTTGCTAAATGGATTGTGAGCAAATAGATATTGTACCTAAAATGTTAACGGTATCAAATAAGTTTTCAGTTACAGGCGTTTAATACATATATCATCATATATCATTTTTACAGCACAAACTAGCTTTATAGAATTATATTGAATTGCCCCTTCACAATAAAAATTGTTGACAGTTGACGGCGTATACGTAACATTTAATTTGTTCACTTATTTCTACGTCACATAACAATCTATAGCAAGATACTAACCATGGTGTATTGCAGGTGTGTGTCAAGGTTAAATACCGAGCACCTAATTGGTAAAACATCCTCAAGACACTTAAACTTGTCCCGATAGCATGACCACCTTCGACTCCAATCAGGCTGGCAATTTTCCCATTCTTGTGAGTTTCTTCTATTCCTACAACGGAGCAATCGAAAAGAAATAAGATGTTAAATCCAAAAAAAAAAATCTACAAACGGTTAAAAGGACAAAAGGGTGAAATATTGTGATTCGAAAAATAAAAACAAAAAAAAAAAGAAGAAAAGCAATCCAAAACACGATTGACGCAAAATAAAAAAAAGCCCGAGATTTGAGAAAAAGGAGTAATTCTGACGATTTCCTTTTTTTTTTCTTTTGTGAGTTGCTTCAATTTGTCCTTCTACTTCGTTAGCTACGAAGGGGATATTGTAACAAGAGAACAAAAAACCGTATTATACATTTCTAAGATATACTTGTCATTGTTGATGGAAGTTTAGCCCACAAGGACGTCCTTGCAGCGTGTGTTGCGGGTGAAAACTTACATTGCGATTATACTCGTACCATATACCTTTGGTCGTTGTTGTTTTTGTTTTTGTATTGTGTCCTTGCCGGGGGCGGTTTAAAATTCTTAAGAATGTATGAATAATATTTCCATAAATCCTTGCCGTGTCATATACACTATACACTTATATACATACATAATATACATATTTGAACGTAGCAAAGTTTCGTTTTAATAATTAAATGAAAAGATGAACACAACAGGCTGTGAAAAGGAAGGATGATACACATACCTGAGGCAGTCGTCACAAGTGTCATATGATGAGGATATAAATGTACGAGACGCCTTATCAAATCTATTTGCTCTAAAGTTAGTTGTACAGCATCCAAATGTTGTGAGGAACAAGGGGCATATGCGGACCAAAACTGAAAATTAAAGATTAAAAAAAAACATATACAATCACTGAATAGGAAAATAAATGATATCGTGCAACAATGCTATTTAAAGACTAATGCCAAATCTAATTAGATCATTCGTTAAAGATTTCTTTCCACGTGAAATCAACCCACGTCTCAAATGAAAAATCTCTCTCATACGTTAGTATACACCCTTCATTAAATATTCCGAGTATCGTATTCCTCCTATGTGCCGCTGGCGATGCGATGTGTGTTACGTTTCATTGGAGAAAAGAGATTGTGTGCGTTCTCCTATCAAATTTAAAGAATGATGATGCTAGCACTTTACCTTTCTCTGGAATTCCTCAACGCATTTCAATGTAATGCTCCATGTAATTTTCAATTTTCTCATCACAATGGATCCTTTTGCGAATCATTTGCTTCTGTTCATTTCTGCAAAATTAGTGATTCTTTGATATCCCTATCTCCCCAGATGGAGTTTCCATTCAGAAATGGTTCCATCTGCGGTTATGTACTTACACGGTTGATTAACCGAATGATAGCACACAGCTTTGTTTCTACAAACTGCAATGATGAGAACACCCAACGCTTGTAATTGGATTGATACCAACCGTACCCGCCAGCCTCCTTGTCGACGTTGTCCAAAATATTATCAAAATTTATGATGCTAATAACTCTGAGAGAGAGAGAGAGCAGAAAAAAAAATGCGGAAATTCCGAAATAAAATTGCTTCGGATCATTAAGTGGACACATGTTTCACTAGAAAAAATATTGCGAATCATTAATATACTATTTACAGCATGTGGCTGTAAAAACGAAATATATTTAGCTGGTTGTAATATATGAACTTAGACAAAGGGCCAGTAAATGGCTTACGAGTCACAAATAAGGGCAACAAAAAGCCTTCATCGATAATGGACACATACATTACGCAATGCTAGACTAATAGGAGTATATTTCTGAGCAGAAATAGAGTTTTAAACATCTCCAACGGAATAGACTGTCCTGTACTCGTATAGTTACGTAAAGATGGCAATTTCCATGCCAGATTACATATCATAAACCCTCCGTACACACTTGTTTATTGAATTTTACAACCCACCTTGTGTCCTCTTATGCCAACAACTTTATTACATCAATTCTTAATTGCGATTTCCATTCACATACAGCTTCTTTTTTACGATACCCAAGCAGGATGTGTCACCCAGCTTACCCACCAACACCCTGCCACAAATAAAACGAAAAAAAAAAAAAAAAATTTCTCCCACAAAACGAAGGATAACAATGCCAGTCGAAACAAAGAATAACAACTTCATTGTATGCCGCCAAAATGGCTGGCACAAGGGGGAAAAGTGTCGGAGCTCATTAGTACAATCAACTAAACAATAATCTTTAGATCTGGCTTCGCTATATCACATCATCTTGTTTCTTATTTTTTTCCACAGAGCCTTCCTTAATGGATGTTAGATGCCTATTTGTATGTACGTATTTGTGTGTGATAAGATTTAGTACACAGTCATTTAATTGTTTTCTCACCCCCTTTTTCATTCAAGTCCACCAGTTTCAATCTTTATCTCTATCAAATGAAACGCCTAGGAAAAGTGTCTAAAATTATTACACTCCCGACGGTTTGTTGGCTTTCCGAAGGAGGAGGTGGATGTGTATGAATATTAGCGTGAAATAAAAGCCATCTTATGCTTTCGAGAATCCAAGAGGCAAGCGTTTTATTTCTTTTCTTTTAATATTTCTTTTTCTTTCAAGTAGATGAGGGGAACAATTAACATAAAAACATTTTGAGCGCCTAACGATGCTTTAGGAAAGTGGGTGTCTGCTAGATTTAGTCGGATAGAAATTTGTAAATACGAAATACCAATGGGGGCGGATGCGCTTTGGGAAGAAGGTCAAGGGTTTCTTAAATATATACTTAAATAGTTGAATTTATTTCCTTATTAAAGAAAATGAACCTAACTAATTGCGTGAAAACGCGTTATTATTTTATTTAATTTGTTTTTATTTTTATTGTTTTTAGAGCGCCATGGGGTAAGCATTTAAGTTTATTGCACGAGTGCGCCGCACATTTATTCGTTTTCTTTATGCTTTGGTGCAAATGGATGGACAAATCCACATGCATAGTCTAAAAAAGGAAAACAGACAGAAATCTTCCGTAAACCTCACGCAGCTGGGCTTCAACTGAATACAAATTGTTAGCCTTTCCTTGTTCAGGAGGAGTAATTATATGTTCTTAGCTATATTTACCGCTTAGTTTCATGATGACATGCAAGTATGGCATACATGTATCATTCGTGTTATGATGAACACCCTTAGATAGAATAGAACAGGCAGGAGGTTACGTACTATGTGTAATATAACATGACAAATTTTAACATAATCGCTTGACTTAAATAATCGCTTGATATTTAAGGATTTCCAGCAAATTTGTAAATCCCATTATCTGTAGGTCACTTTTTTATTACTTGGCATAGTTTTAAAAATTTAGAAACAAATTTGATGCAACAATAATTCTACAGATTGTACTATTTCAAAGATATTCCTATATGTGTCTGAAAGGCCTATTAAAGCTCTCTTTTGATCAATCACCAGTCATCCTTCCAATCAGCAGGAAGGGAGAAAAAAGATCCAACTGCTAACTAGCATAAAAATCAACTGGTATAGCTTTAAAAAGACTGTGCAATTAAAAACATAGTCTTCTTTTGTTATTGATCTCGATCGGTTCTACATCTTTCTATTTGGAAATATCATAAATATAACTAATCTGTTGTTCTTAAGCATTCTCCTCTTGTTTGGACAAACCTGCTACAGATGAAATAAACTAGTACCTATTTGGATTTGGCAATCCGGTTCGGAAAACTATTGTTCTTAAGTACTCTTCTCACATTTTTTTTTACAAACAAGCCGCAGAAGACGGGATTACTTTTTCAGACCTTATTCGGACTTAATATTTGCATTGCCAATCCAAGGGAAACTGTAAGAACAGAAAAAAATAAATCTATTATGGGACACATTTTGCAAATGAACGCAAAATTCCCTGCAAGGAAAAGTTACAGGTTTGGCGACCTAATCAAATTTATTATCAGCAAAAAAATGAAAAAACAATGTAATTGCTAAACTTCCGTACTCTCCGTATTCCCATTAGAATATAATGTAGCTACGCATGGTTTTAAAAATTCATTTCCGTCGAAAAGTTCTGCTTCAGTCCTCAATCGGATCCATTTCGCATTTCGCAATGTAGCCAGAAACTCTCGAGGCAACACCCGGTATTAAAATTTTACAACCCAACCTAATGGTAAAAAATAATATTATTGGTCTGAGAACTAAGTTACTTTTCCCGAAAAAAAAGAAAGAAATATGTCCAGTGAATATCACCCATCTAAAGTATCAAAACTGCCTTAACCGTTTTCCAAGAGACCAATAGAGAACTTATATTGATGAAACTTTGTATAAAGACCCTTTTCATGTTAAATTTCAACATTTCATGTATAATAGCTCTAAGGCTTCAACACAGTCCACTGCCATTACATGAACACTCAGACTGTCGCAATAATGTACAACGCTTTTAAGGAAACTCCATGCCCCCAAAAGTATCTCGAGGTGAATACCCTCTACCCGTTCTATATTTTTATACTTGTGTGCTTTTTTGTTTTTCTCTGTACATTGTAATAGATTTTCTTTTCTTTTTCCACCAAAACAATGGAAGCTATTATCCTTTCAAAATGATCCCTTCTATGAGAAAATCGAAGTTGAAGAATTATTGAAAAACAAAATAAGCAATCTGGCTGCCATCCTTTACTACTTCTACTTCAGCACATTTCCGTTCCAGCATTTCAAAGGTACCTTAATGGAATAAGTCATTCACAGCAGCTTCCATTATTTGCCATTACCTGTAGCCGCTTTGTTAATTCGTGTTTACTTCATAAATTGCTTACCAAGAATAAATGCAAGCAAAATGGAAAAAAAAGACTTACGCGTAAATATAAATGGAAAAGGAATTGCTAAAACTGGTACAACGCAAAACTTTAACAAAAAGAAAAGTTAGTAGAATGATTCGTTCTGTTCTCCTTTTTGTTTTAAAATGTAATGAATAGAAAGTGCAGTATAGGTACTGTTGTAGTTGTTGCTATGAGTAATAGCTGGCAAATTTTACTTAACGATTATTATGAAGACACTTGTATATATGTCAACTCCTACTTATGTACTACAAGGACTCAAATGTGGAAAGAGAAGCATTTGAAACATTGACGCATTTTCTTGCCAGTTCCCCTTTTTATGTGATTGAGTGTCGCACAGAGTGCATGGAATTCTCATTTACGATGTAACAGCAATAAAATCTCGAGCCATAAAAAAGTTTAAATAACACTAATTTCAACACAATCTCTTTTCCTTTTCAAAATTTATGGATTTTATTGCAAAGCGCCACAATCTATAACAATTCTATTAGACAAAACCAATACAACCAAATTAGAAAGTGTATACCTACAACGCAAACAGCCAAAAGAGGCAAATATTTACTGTGACAAGGCATATATTTATTTTGGCTTAACAATATTTTTGTATTCTCAGATACCAAAGAAAGTAAGCAACATTTATACACCCAATTAGGATGGTGCAGTTTACTCACCTGCGCTGACACCATTCCTTCTTTCAATCGCCTCAAGTCGGTATGGCTCCATGCGCTCGTTGACCAAGGAAGGATTTCTCTTAAGTCGCCACCGAAACGAAAGTCTCTTAATTGATTCTTTAGAAACTTTCTGATATTCCATGGCAGGTCGTTGTGTCTGTAAATAGAAAAATTGTTCTTGAAACTACGAAGGAACACTGAAAGATAACTGAATAGAAAAATCGATTTAGAGACACGGAATAATTGAAAATAAAAGTTTGGCCTCTAATTAGACGTCTGTGCATCTGTTATATTCTATCTGCGAAATTCACTTTTAATAATTTGTTACCCTCTTTATATATTATATATTTATTTTAAAGATATTAACGTTCGCTTCTAAGGTTTTCTATTTGCCTAAATTTAGACCTACAATGGTGCCATAATCCGTCTAGACGTCGCCCAAAATAATAGGAATTGGAAGGTATTCCAAGGATATGTACAAATGTAAATACGAAATGATATATTTCATTGAACAAAATTGAGAAATTTCTAAATGTTTTGAGTTGATAATGACATTCCTTTCCGTTGGAATGTGTATAAAGAAGAGATCTAATCGCATTAGAGTACTTAAGATGCACTTAAAATACATATAAGAGCCGAATCAAATCAGGATTTATATAAAGATAAATCTAAAGAAGAGAATGAAGTCTTGAATTTTTGTTTTTCTGTACACACAATAAAACAGAAAAATCTGACTAAAAATGTGACAGACTAAATTAACCTACTTTGAATGAAAATTACCTTCCCGCATCCAAAAATTCAAAGGTGATTTGGCAGTCCCTTGATCAGCTAGCTACGAGCCAAATTATTGATAAAGCCATTGTCGGGAGACATGCTTTAAGTATTTTGAATGTCCGCATCTTCTTAAAATCGACTGTTGAAGCTTAGGAACGCATGCAGATATCCCAAATAGCACTTCATCAGGCAAATATGGTAGCAAGATACCGTCAAGAACTTCAAAAATAGTATGTCAATACCAGTAGAAATTTTGCCAAGATGTTATCAAAGGCGCTGCCAAGTCTTACCAAGCTGTAACAAGTAAACACATAATTTGGCAAAGAATGCCGAAGAACACATGCAGCTAAAAAATCTGCCTAAAGAGCTACGCTGCAAGGGGCGACGAGAGCTACTTGCAAGTTCTATGAGCAAGGTAAAACAACCTCTGCGAAAAAAGAAGAGGAAGTACACAAATTGAAATTATTAAATTAATAAAAATGAGCTCCAACCAATGGGAGAGAAAAATCATGGGGAAGGCCTACCAAAACACAAATCAATTGAAATAGCTAATCCAGTAACGCTGAAATCAGTAGAACCTGTGTTGAGATATGGAAGGTCTGCACGTACCATTCAGGTAATGAGTTCCTACTCCCATTGACAACTAAAGTCAACCCTGCATTTGATGAGTACCATGAGGGTGAGACATTAATTCCATTTGCTATCGTTTCATCCTATTTTACCGGATGAACCACTTGTATTCAGAGGTCTACCATAGCAAAACGTTATGTACCTACCTTGTCTTTTTATCGAATATGTTGATTAACAGTTTTCGTATTTCGAGTACGTACATATGTACCAGGTGTGTTGTTTTATTGGTTTGCGATCATTTACTGTCGACATATCTGAGTATTTAGGCAGTGCTTTCTTATAGAACGTATTTGCGATGGTTCTTGGTTACTGCGAACTTCTCTTTTAGACCTACAAACTAGGTTTGTACTAGTAAGGATCTATAAGCTCTATTAAAGTAATGACATTGGTATTTTATCAGTTTTTGCTAGCGAAAGGTGTAATTCGAAACAAGTCAATATTGGACGAGTTTACAATACCCCATTCAGACAGCAATTTTATAGCAAATGAAATCACTTGCAAATAATGTCTTCAAAGGGAACAATGATGATAAAAAGAAAGAATAGTTATATGAGAGATGAGCAATATGTTCCCAGAAGTCTTGGATTTTGAAGTTTCTGTTTTGATGATTAGGATTTAAACGAAACATTACTAACTTTTTTCCATTTCTAATCATTATCTCATGGAGTTCCAATTTCTTAATTATGCCTCGTGGAAAATTTTAAGATTCTTATACCTCTGACCTCTTTTTAGGCCCAGCTATTGTTTTCTGTCTTGCACCCCAGCATACTTGGAAATACATTTTCGCATTTCACATTTTTAATTTGTTCGTATCCCTACTCCGTACTGATATTTCAATTATGATATTCTGCATTCACCTTATTTTTGTCACCCTAAAGCTTTAATATGCTGCATGAATTTTAAATGGCAAAGTGCACTTGATACAATTTGCCAAAGTATAATGGAAGTATCTTTGTATCTAATCGAGTTTACAATTGCTTTTTAATAGAAATTCCCAGCTCATTTAAATTACCTCAAATACAAGACCAATGTTGATTTAATTTTACACTCACAGTCTCTACTTAAAATAAATTAGAAAATTTAAAGGAGATGGAACAAAAAAAAAGAAATACAGTTAGGTCAATTCATCGACCAAAAAAAAAAAAAAAAAAGGAAGATAGAAAATCTCAAACCAACTTACCCATCGATTAAAGGCACTTCTTTCAATACTCTTTTTACCCTCTGCATTCGATAATCGAAATCGTTCGCTGTGCATAGTATTACCGGTAGCACTAATGGAAAGTAGACAAAAGTCAAGCAATTTAAGCCGCAAAGCACGAAGCCTTTGTGGTGCTTCCGCGATTTCATTGCCCTACAAAAGTGACACCGTCACATTGAGACCTAGAAAGAGAAAAAGGAAAACGAAAGGGAATTAATAAGAAAATAACAGCATTCCTGTTCTTAATGAAAATAAAATCTGTTCAGTTCAGAGTTAAAGTCGTAAAATAAAATTAAAAAGTCCTCAGAAAAAGAGAAAAGGCGCCCTTAATAGATTCATTTCCAAGTTGCTGAGGCATCTGTTCCTTTTTAAAAATAGCCAAGTATTGCACACAAAGCAAAGAAATGAAGAAAAAACTCACAAATGAAAAGCCGAATCCTGAAAGAGCAACGTTAGCAAAAACTAGTGTCAACATAATGTGGGTAGTTTTCTCGTTAAATGTAGCAGAAAATCAACTGTACCAATATACCGAAGACTTTGAAAAATACAGACAAATGCAAGCAATGATAATGGAGACGTTGAACCATACATTTATTTTAAATGTTGGAAAAGTAGAACAACAGCTAAAGCAGAAGAATTCCTTTTTTTACCGATTTGAATTGAAAGTGAAAGACTGTTTGATGGTGGTAACAATAGCTGCTTTGCTTTCTTAAGGACCATGGAGACTTGCGAGCTGTATTGGTTTTAGTAATCATGCTATCTATGGCTTATAGGTGATTAGCTCGTAAGATATCTTCCCGGTGCTAATTAATGGATGATTGCAAATCCAAATGGACTATTGGGAGTCATTGTGCTTAGGTATTTTCTACTTCTGCAAATTGGATGAAAGCTGATGCTTTTAAGCCCCTATGTTGTGAGGTTGGTCCTTATGAAGAAAACTTGAATACACATATACGGATATATCAGTGTTGATTTGAAAGCGCATTTTTTCATCTTCTTCTTTTTCTTTTATTAACCGTTAAAATATATATTTAATAGCACCTTCTTCTATAAATGAGAACCACTTGACAAGACTGTTAATTTTATTTGCAAGTCATACTGCTATGGTGTTTGGTAAACTCATAGACCCAGACAGATCAAATCGAAAAAATCAGAAAAATATTATAGAAACAAATTTGCAGTGGCTAGTGATTTGAGCTACTGGGCGAGATGTGCGATATTCGAATCCTAGGACCTCTCGCGACAGTGTGCAAATATCCGAAATACATTTTTCAACCTACTTTTTTTCTAAAAAATATAACTCGCTATGAGTTGATATATATATGTATATATCGCCAAATATTTGTATTTCTTAGTATCTACATAGGTAATAAAAGCTCTCGTATACCATCAGCTAACTATCCAAGCTTTTCACAAAATTACTAAAAGTGAACATTACATATTTTGTTTCATTGCAAAGGATAGTAATACCCTAAATGAGGAGTAAGGTATTAGTTCTCCTTTTCAACATGACATAACTAATGGTTCTTCAAAGTACCAGTAAGTTTCACTAGAAATCTATACAATACTTAAAGAATTCATGCACCAAAAATCCAACTCTTCTAGCTCAGTGAGCATATGACTTCTATTCTTGCGGTCGTGCTTTTGACCCCAAATCGGGCGCCAAAATTTATTAACTGGTTCGACCTAAAATGATTCGTTACCATTTATATACCCTGTCCAATGATTTTTCGATGATTTTTCGGCACATTTCTGGATTCTCAGAGATTCTCTAGAGGCCACAATCACTACTGATTTGTTTGAATTAGTGAAATATGCCAAACTATTGCAAATGCCAACCCCGAAATAAAGAACGCATTATCTGGAGATCCTGAAATGTTTACAAATGTATCACTCTACCTTTAATGCCTTCAATCTTAAGACAATGCACAAAGTTCAAGAATGAAACAAGAGATTAAAGAGTATTTCGTATTCACGAACAGTGTTTGCAGATTGCCGAACCCAACTTTCCTAAACAAACGTCTAACTTATTCCATACGGCAACTACATTAGTTAGTGACATCATAGACTAACATATTAAAAAAATATGTGTATCAGAGCCAAAATTGCAACTGTATTTTTCTGCAAGTAGTTTTCGTCATACCAATCATGTATAGGAATGTATTATCCATGACTACAAATTAAATCTTCTTAATACCATCCAGTATAAAAATGGTTGAACACAAAAAAATGCAGTTTGCACCCAATCTCATACACACATTTTTTGTTATTTAGAAATATAAATTAGCTCTTTATTTTTATTTGTCTTCAATTTAACAACTAGATTACGCTATACCTCTCATATTCAAGAGTATAACTGTGGCATATGCTTAACATAATATGTAGGTACATATGTACATACATATAAGCGCCAAGAGTTGGGGAGAAAAAAGACAGCTAAATTAAAACGCTTTCTTTTCAAAACCGTTTTATATAGCATACATTTTTTTTGTGAATAGTTTTAATAAGCAAACAATCATACAGACAGAATAAGAAGGCAAAAACTCTTAAACATTTCAACTTAATTAGCTCCATTTTCTGCATCCCACCGTTGCGTTGCAGTTTCCCTTGGAAGCTTATTGAGATATACGCATTTAAAATTCAACCCCTATAACACCCCCCGGAAAAGTTCTGATGTATGTGTTAATATAATTTATGTGATAATTAATCAGGCCCAGGAAAAGCCAGCGGCAGCCGTTTTTGTTTCCATTCCAAGAGCTCAGAAGAACTCTCTTTTAATAAAAATGAACTGGAAATTTATACTAATTGCCCTGAAAAAAAATAAAAAAGAAATATGCGTTTCATCCATAGCTTATTTTAATTTTTTTAGTTTTTATTATGTAGATATGTATTTCCGCGATGGAGTGTTATAAATTAGCATATTACATATTTAATAGGAATTTCTAGATAAAACGTAATAAAAACCATATAATAACTAAAACGGGGGGTGTACCCCGAGGGCAACAGAATTGAAACTTCGGTGTTGGAATCTGTAAGAATTTTCATAGAATTGACCTAATACTACTGGTACATATGGATGTACGAGTATCTGTTGGTTTTTAGCTAATACGAGATGATGGTTGAGAAGTTGCTCACTTGAATTTTAATTCACGTATGTAGTAGGTATACAGAACGAAATCAGAATAACAAGATTTTTAGTACATATGAGTATATCCATGGAAAACCAAAAAGCAGAGCAAAGTCATATAAAAGCAAGGATACGCTCATAAAACTGCAAATGCAAGAAGTTGCGCCCGTCGGGATTTATGTCTCTCTCCACGCCTCGATTGCAGTGGACATATGCTCGAGTTGCCTTTTTCTTCATCTGTAGATAGTGCAATATGCATACATACGGATACATGTGTATGTACATATATTTAGGAGCGCAATGCAGTGGTATCTTTTGACAGGCTGGAAAAGTGTGATTAAACCCCTACATGTTTTTTTTTTAATTTAAATACTTAAGCTAAACACAAATTTATACGCGCAAAATATCCAAACAAAGGCAATGTGAGACGCCAGCAATGGAATGAGTTTTATTTGAGTCTTAAGGGGATTGCTTCAGTTTTACCTAGTTGTGTGTAGCAAGATTAAATGGGGATCATGAATTCCTCCAAGGTAGTTACCGTGTAATTGTTCGCTTTTTATGTTCTTCTCCATGTTGTTCAGAGAAATAGATAGTGCACCTGAATTGTTATCCTTGACATGCTATGGTGAAAACACAAGATTCAAGAGTGAGAAAAGATTATTCGGGATGAAAAACAAACAAAAAAACTTTCCTCGCAGATGAGATAAAAAGAAATTAAGGAACTTATAACGGAGTGGGTACATATATATATTTTTTTTTATTACTATTTTTTTTTGTGGCAATGTGAACTGTAATACTTGCTGAGATATACTTTATGTGTAATTGAACGCCTTGCACTCTCTAAATTGGATGAAGTATGTAAGAGTTAATCAGATTAAACTTTTACGCAGCACTTTTCTTAAGAGAATTATATTACCTACCTAGCTGTAACTAATGAATGTATTTCTCTGCTACCCACTGAAATTTAGTTTTCTCTGTTCGGTAAAATATGATAACATTTCAGAATTATTGCCACAAGAAGTTATAAACCAGTAAAATGTGAGCTTTCCGATTCAAGTTACCACGAGTATAACCAAGAGAAATATTTTCCGAAAAAACAGGGTTAAACTGCAAAACGTCGAAAAAGATAGAGTGCATCACTGAATCGTAAGAAATTTCTTCATTATATGCGAGTTATGGTAATGAATTTCACTTTAATCTGAATACTAAAATTAATATTTCTACAAAAATTAAGTTTTTAAAAACTACATGAAGAACTAAGAACTATTTTTGATCATACGACCAAAATATTTATGCCTTGCAAAGATAGTTAGTTAAATATTTTAAATATCAATTTTGAACAAAATTGTCCAAGCCATATTCAATAAATATCCTGTTTTGCAAGTCTGTTTTACTAAGTTCAAAACATTCATTCGACTTTTTAAACGAAAACTAAGTAAGCAGTCTTGTTAAAAACATCACGTTTTCTAAGACATGAACTTTTATTTAAAGCTTTACAGCTTTTCCGGAGAAGATTGCTTGATAGTAACGTCCCGTTAATTTTGCGGTTAAACTGAGAATCCTAATTTTGTTAGAAATTAATCGGTAAAGACTTATTTGACTTTTATCCTAAAACATATATTACTCTCACATCAGGGGAAGCTATCTGAGCACACAGTGCAAAAAGATTTTATCCTGAATGGTGCAAGACGTATGTATTTAAAAATCAGAAAATCTACAAAGCGGAAGTGTTGCGTACCTAAATAGTAAGGCGAAGTGCTTATAGATTCAAAACAGTGTCTATCTGCTTGCCACCCTTGCATGAACAAACGTACGCATGTGGGTGACCAAAAGTAATAGGTGAATCAGCAAAAAGAAATGTGTTTTCCCACCGTATAATGTATCATATAAAAGTTAATGACATACTTGAATGTCACCTTTAATAAAAAGACCGAAAACCAACGATGAAAAGTATGCGGTGTGTTTGGTTCATGCCTTATGTTTGGTAAAATGGGTTTACTCTTCTTTCTTTAAAGCGTTTGTTTGTAAGCTTTCAAAAACGATCAATTTTCTCCTCCAGCTTATTTTTTAGTAATTTGCATTACTGTTTTCGAAACTCTTCCCGTCGCTTATTAAATTGTGTGTTTTATCAGTAGCAAAATTTTGTTTAGAGACACCAAAACGTACACTCATGTTAGGTCTCTTGGCTTTTTTAGGCAGGGATAGTGTCTGAGTTTTTCCTTACTTCCTCCCTACACTAGGTCAGCAATGACCCAATTTTTGATTTCGTTAGAGTCCCTAACCATTACTCTAACTACTGCAACAAGTTATTGTTGACCGAAAAATATTGAAGCTGACTCCTATATATTCAGTCCAATCGTCCTTTCATTTCTTTCGATCCCTACGTGTTCTTTTCCACAAGCCAATGCCCAATCGTTATAAATTGCACATTAATGGATTTCTGGATATGTATGTATGTATGCATGTGTTGATGTCAATTCTGGACACATGCATACACATATGTATGTATGCATGTGTTGATGTCAATCTGCACCATGCGTTGAATGACAGTTTGACAGTGCTTCACAGTAAATTGACGCTTTCGTAAGTTATCCAGCGCATGTAACAGAGTTAGCAATTCCGTTTAGTACACTGAAGTTCTCGTACCAAGGCACTCTTGATAGGCCGTATTCAGCTCCTCCGAAAAGACACCTGCCCCAACTCGGTAATCGGTTACTATTTAGTAAATTATGTTTTCGGCCAGCAGCCAGGGCTTTCGGCTAAAAATGTAAATAATTGCCTCCTAATAATGGCTTTAAAAGTTGTCAGAATTATTGGTAGAAATAGTTTAAGACAAACTTAACTTACTGGAGATGTTAGGGTACATGTTCCTTTCCATTTTAGTCGCTGTAATATCTGACATAGCGATTCGATGTGCTTTCGAGCATTTTTTAAACTATAACCTAATACTCGTATCGTCTCCAACACAATATGAAATATGTACATGGAAACGAAAGCAAACAATATCTATCTTTTGGTTCCTGAGACCAGGAGTTTAAACTATTCGCCTATCAATCAGGACATAAAAAAAATTAGTATTCGTACATTTCAAAATGTTAATGTTTTCATTTTAGTGCGATGTTTTTTATCTTTGTGTTTTTTTTAGAGTTTGTACTAAATTTGACCAGTCCTATACAACTTAACCCGATTTCACAAATTTTTAATTTCATGTCCGCATTGCTAACTAACTAAAAAAAATGCGAAACCAATTTTGTTCATTTACTGGGTAAATTAAACTAGCGGAAGGAAATGGCATAAAATGAGTTGGTACGTAGATATCATTAAGCTCCTACTTATACATTTTAATGTTTATCTACAACTTTCCTAATTATAACTCCATTAAAACGATATGCTGATTTCAAGGACTTGTCTCAAACCTTTTTTTTATGAAAGATACAGAGATACTACAAAACTCAAAAAAGCTGATAATTTATCTAATTTAATAGAAATTCATAGATACGAGAAATATTTCACTATTTATCAACCATGGAATTTATCATGTGCACAGGGAATAACTTTAACCTACAAAGGAATAGCAAGAAAAATTCTTGGAAAACTTCAAGTTCTCATGAAAAATAAGTGAAATGAGAATAAAACTTCCGCAATTTTCAAGATATGGATATGTGTTCATTTATATATGAATGACAGAAATGTCATGTATTGTCTGGAAGTGCTTTTAGGAACATGTGTAGAAAAGATAAGTATTGTGGAAATGAGGAATGGGTTATCTTGAAAAGGAAATTATACAAGGAAGAAAGGATATACAATTAATTAATAAAACACACACTTGAATTATAATTACAGACGTTTCCAGGATGCTTAAGGCGAAGACTAAACTTATTACAAACATCAATTTATCCTTACAAATGAATACTTTTATACAATTTTGATATTGTGAGTTTCTACTGTGGTGGATGCAAAGGACTCAGATCAAAGTAGGTATGCCAACAACAAATAGTTACTTTCGATTTTTGCGATTGCCAGATCTTTCATACGTATTGTAATAAATTAGGTGTGCAGATGGCTCTCTTTGACGATTGTCAAACAGTTGGGTCCATTGTACCCACTTTATTTACCGTGTGAACATAAAAAAAGAAATTTGCCCAGCTCCCTATCAAAGCGAATGCCATTAGTCCGCAATGATCTAATGGTTAGGGTAAGAAACTGCTTCGTCTTACCTGCAGCTTTTGCAGAAGTCCTTGTGGACCGAGACGCATTCCACAGAGCTCAGTAAGGACGCCACAGATGGCTCATGTCCTTCTGCAATTAAGTTCGAACAGAGATAAGAACCTCTTTATGTCGAGGGCTCGCCAGAGTATTCCGGATTATGATTTAATCTTATCTCTTACCTCCTGTGCAATATGTGTTTCTAAAAGGTATATATATGTACCTTAAAAGGAAAGGGCATGAAAAAGTTCCAGTTTCGATCACTTTCTTGAAAATTGAAAATATGTACGTTACTAGGCATCCTGAATTTCTTTCTCAATGGAATCCAAACTGGTTAAGAGCAGCTAAGATGCCCAACAATCTCCAACTCATGTCGTAACCAAGTCAAACATAAGTGGGTGCTTGGTCATCGGCGCTTCAAGGAAATTAAGGCTTGAGATACATAGTTCGGTCAGTCCGACAGGTAGAGAGAAGTTTTTTTTATTCAAAAAGTTTTTATTAAAAAATTTGCCAAAACTGTCACAAATGCCCTTTTTTTCTATGAAAAAGCTGAAAGTGGCATTTTGTAATAAGTTTATAAATTATTAGGTTAATGATAAATATTTATGTGCAGAAAACAAATTACACTATAACATGGCTCGTAAAAAAATAAAGTCTCACAGTAATTTACTATTTCCCTCTAATAGGTATGCTAATTCCCGTCTGCGGAACACATTTGAAATGTACTCAACTGTTATGTCCCGTCCCCTTTACCAACAATTACATCCCCATACACATGCGTTAGGAAATACAGTCGCAGTCAGTAGAGTGAGATTTGCCCGTCAAATAAAACTAACAATAAAGCCACAAATACGGTAGCGTGGTATTGGCGCGCAATTAATTGCATTTTTGCGTTTCAACAAGTTGTTGTGCCGCCATCGCCATTTCCAGTAGCGTGGTCATTTCGAATAATGTAATAATTAAATAATTTACTTAATGTCTCGTTTATTGTCTGAACTTTTTACTTTCCACCTTTTTCCTGTTTAAATAATACCACTCGGAGTATATGACCTGTAAAGCAACATAACTAGACTCATTCCTTACGGCCACGACGTAGACTGTGCGCCATTAAAAACCAATGATTGCACGTGCTTTCCTCTAGGGAACGCCTTTTGTCAAACTAAAGACACGTTCTTTGCCAAACTACTTCAACAATAAGGAATCTTATTTTATATTTTGCAATATAGAAACAGTACCGGCGGTATGTACGAATATTAACATATAAACGGTGCATACTGGGCGAATACTTACTAACTAGATGGTACTCGAACTTTTACCCCAACAGGCGGCGTCTCCCCAGGGCTTCTTTGCTTTTACTTCCTAAGCCTCATTTTTCAACTAACACACTGCCGCAGAGAGTTGAGGAGCTATAAAGATGCTGACAACAAACAAATTTATATCGTGTCGTGACTGTGGAACATAGCAGCAGTACCAGCAGCAATAACAGTCACAGCGGTAGTATCTTTACAGCTAAATCATTTGCGATTCATAGTCAAAAGTCAGTTTGGCAAGACGATAGCTTCTCCAAGGATATTTTTGTTTGTGCTGGGTTTTTACTATTTCATGCAAAGTTCATTGCTTCCCTAAAGTTGCACGCCCTAGTGCTAGCTGTTGTCGGTGAAGTGGGATTTCCTGTTATTGCTCTAAACTTTTTCCTGTGAAGGACAAAGATATTGGAGCAAACTATGCATAAACCAAACAATTAATAAAATTTATTTGCGTTGCATGTTTAGAAGTCGCTTTAACGCTGACAATGACCGATACACAGCGAAATATGTCTTGTGGCTTGTCACTGTTTCCATGTAATTGGATTTCTAAGGGCAAAGCCGTGGCAACTCGAGTGTTAAAATAATTGGAGCGAATGGAAATATTTTTTTTTTTGTGTACGTAGTTACAAGGTTATGTAAGAGCTACGTTTCCTTTAGTTTTTCCTTTCGAATTCAATCAATATTAGTTGTTTGGTATATATACATAGAAGACAGTTTCCGTTTTAAAGACAGTTGAGCAGTATGATAGTGATGGTGTTGTGGGAGAAGGTCGTACGTATCACGGTTAGGTTAGGATGGCTGCCTGTAAAAGAATACAGACATTTTTAGACCAAAAGAGTTCCTTTGTAATACCATGGCTACCCAAAAACTCATCACACCAGCTCGAGCTTTTAATAAAGCGGATGAAGTTCATGATATTTACGGATGCCAGTTCGCTTAGGACATTGAAGAAAGAGCCCCTTCTTTGCGAAAGGCCGGACAAGTGTAAATGAAATGAACGATGGTTTCCTCCTACTCGTCATCCCCGCAGCTCCTGAGGCCCAGCCTTTTAGCATGTTGGCCTTTTAGACAATGTCCCGTGAGGACACCGATTACGTGGCTGATCTGCGATCGTTTAGTATGATTAAGCCGACGCTACGTTCTTAATCCAACCTAGGCCAGATCTGCCTATATATAAGACGCGTCGAGCCATTTTTCCATCTAGGGTTGGTCTTGCTGAAAGCGTCAAGCTTAAGTAGATATAATGCATTACATTTTCCTTCTTGATCGCCATGACTTCCGCCTGAAAAACGCTACGATCTAGAAGACGGAAGGAAATGAACAGATTGACCCGCACTGGCAGGCATCTGTTTGTCCGATATACATATCTACATATCTAAGGGCAGCAGATGAAACGTAATATCCAACGCTGTAGAACGAGTAGTTCTAAGTGCACCGCTGATGCACAAACATGTAGACCCTTGCACTTTTACTAATTGAGTGAGCTCTGTCAAGATGAAAATGGTTTTCCACTCCTACAGATTTGGATTCGATCTCTAAATCTTGCCCAAATATTGAAAATAACTCTCATATTTGACCGGGAGCTTATTTCACATGCTTGAGTTCAGTAATCGCCTTTAGCGACAAGCACGTCCTGGTAGACTGATTGGCTATCAGACCATTTATAATCAGTTTCCTTTTTCCGGCAAAACGTTGGATTATCCAGAATGTTCGTCTAATGCTTATTTTTTACCATTTCAGTCGAATTTAGGACCACTTGTCATAGTCATTTTTTTTCACTCCATCACTCGGAATTATCAATTTAAGAAGCAAGGTAGTGCAGAAAACTACAAAAAACAAAGGCTGAGTGCCACTATAAAGGGTAGGTCCTCGCCCCAGCCAATATCAGTTTTCCAAAATCAAAAAAAAAAAAAAACATAAAAATTGGCGGACTTCATTTCCTTTTTTTCAGTATTACCACTTCGCATAAGAAAGCACTTCATAAAAAGTCTATCTGGCTGCCTTCGCGAAATGTCTAGACTCTTTTTGAAGTGTTCTCTAGCCATTAAAGTTAGATTCACTTAGATCCCCCAAAAATTTAAGCACAATATGTAGAAACAATTTACCATTCCTTTTAAAAAGAAAAGTGTACAGACCATGTTAGACTTGTATATGATAAATAACTTGCTATTTACGCTATCATATCCAAAAATACATCATTCGAAGCCCATGGTATATTGTTGAATCGATATTCGAAATCAGTTGACAGCCAAAAACGTATTTTTTTGTCCTGTATCAAATGCGCGCTTATGATTAACATTCATAAGTATGTGTGTATGTATGTATGCACGTGTCTTTGCATTGAAAGCAGCGCTCTGTATTATTTTACTCATGTGATCTGCAGTGCTAGAGACTGTGCAATTACTGCGTTTGTGTATCTAGATTCATATTAATGAAAAATTATAATTATTTACTTTTATATTTGTATGATGTACATACATACAAATATAAGCAAACAAGATGAGTGAGTACGAAAAGTTCAAGTTGAAAGATACCGCTAGACATACGAATACCAAAGTATGGTGAAGTCGGTATTTGATTATGAATCGTCTGGAATTGGAATTGTTTCTAATTAATATACATACATATGTATGAATGTATGTACACACGTATGTACGTTATCTTGACTAACTTAATTAAGTGAACCTAATATTGTATAAGCTTCTAGCTGGGATATTGAAATCGCTTTATATTCCGGTAGCATTTCAAGATAGCGATTTACGTTTGTTGTTATCTACTCAACTATAACTACCTTTTATGGTTTCGCATCATTTATACGCATAACGTATAAAACTTAATTTAGCATCCTAATGATTTTGCCATAATGAGAAAATTGATTGAAATTTATTCGGTTGCCACAATTATAATTGAGTGATTCAAGCATATAATTATTTTCGGTTCAACGTAGTTTATAGGTGTGTGAGCAGATATGTAAGCAGTAAATTATTACATATGTGTGTATATTTGAAAGGACAGAGTTGACTTGTACCTGTGTTTTGCATTACGAATTTCATATACGAATACGTATGTACGTATTTGTATTTACATATATGTACATGTGCTTACAGAAGGGTTTAAATGTGGGTATCTGAACGTTTTTCAGATAGATTCTCAAATGTGCGCATCAGAGATTTCTAGTTCAAGACCCATCTACTTCAATAGAGAGACATAAAACAATTGAACGAAAAATATTTTTGAAAAGGCAAGACTCACAAGGTCTTTTAACAAAACCTTAACTCTCATTGCAAAAGTAAGGGCCTAATTTCTAAGAATTCTCAGAAAAAGGAAGTTAGGGCCTCACATTGAGCAAGCTCAAGTCAAGTTTTTAGCTTGAGTGCTCTAGGACAGTGTGTGTAGCAAAACAAACTAACGTGAGGCTCTCAACAGACTTTGTCACCACCAACGTCGGCCCACTAAAATTGAAGCGTGAAAAATAAAGGCAGGAATAATTTCCATTTTCCAAAAAAATTATCAGATTTTTAAATAATGCATTCGAATCTAAAATATCGAAATCAGATAAAAAAAAGTAAAACTATTATAAATTATTTATTTTAACTTTCAAAGTTGATTTTGTATTATATCGACCACAAATGATTTTTTCGGGAAAATACAGTCTGTTAATGGCAAAGGAAACGTAATTTATTATTTCACTTTTTAATTACTATCTAATCTAGGGGATGTAACTTACAAAAATGTCACATTCAGCTTGAAGTCACAATTAGTTTGCAAACTACTTTCTACCCAAAGTTGAAAACACCTTGACAAGTTTTGAGATTGGTTTCATAAAAATTTCAAGCTTGTACAACTTCGAATTTTAAGATCTTATATGTACGAAATAAATTAGTGGTCTATTTTTAAACCAAACTGAAATGATGTATGGGGCAGAGCATAAAAAAAACAATTTACAATTAACCACAATGGAATTTAAAATCGACAACTGGCACTCAACCCAGGGTATAAATATGTAGGATGATGTACATGTATGTACATGCATGAGTATTCCAATCCGTTCATAGACACGCACATCAATGCAAGAGTATACGCCTATTCTGTGTTACTCAATATCTGTGCCCTCAGAGTTTGTTACTTACAATTAAATTTGTGCAATTGACGTAAATGGGGAAATGTATCTGGGCCATTTTCAATTGAATATCCAAGGATAGTGCATCCTAATGCAACTCTTGGGAATTACTCACTCACCAAAGTATTTGCAATCACAAATGAACCTCATCGTTCACTCTAATTTCATCATTTTGATACATGCCTGCCTACGAATATATGTACATATATACATATTCATATTATTTTACAATATGCAATCAAAAAGCATGCATTAGAGGACTGATGAAGTCCCAATTCCACAGCAAATATTTATTTATGTATAGAAGTGTGTACGCATTCGTATATTCAACTTGCCCACTCGTGCATTTAATAAATCAGGATTACATTTGAATTGAAGGTGCTATGAACGGTAGATACAAGTTTAGTATTTGATTTAATTGGTCTTTACAAGGAAAACAAAAATATTTGAATGGTTTAAAAATTTATTTATTACCTTAAAAGACTGGATTTGCTTGGAAGTACCATGGAAAATGATATCAGTTTAAATGATGCTACCAGATAGTTACCCCGATTGTTTTATTCACGCCCTTTAATCCTGAAAAAAATAAAAGGAAAGTGTTTTCTAAAGGTAAGTTAAATATACAAATTTATCGAATGATTAGATATACTGATAATTTCTTTTTTTTTTTTTTGTGATTAATGGATTACTTTTTCCATCACGGAAAAGGAATACTTAAATGTACGTATACCTACATATGTACATATATATATATAAATTGCAATTGTAAAGATTTTAATTATTCATGTATAATACAGTGGATATTATAACGGATACTTTAAAATGCATAGCATTACCGCAATCCATACGCATCCACCAGTGGATATCAGTTATTCCGATCATCTGGTAAAAATATAGTCAGAATATGAAATACTTCTGTTTTATCAGTTGGTTGGATTTTTCTGTCGGAAATCGATAAACCCAAACCATTCAAATGGGCGTTTTACGTGCCAATACATTCATTTTCGGATTTACTTGATTTTTCATTTACCTTCATACATACATTCATATACGACATTTAAACGGATTTCATGTTCTCATTTGACCACACTATTCTTACCAAAAATAAATCAGAAGATTTCGACTCGTATGACAATATTTACTTCTTTTTTCTAGGTAAATTTTGACACTTATTTTCATTGCTGTTTCAGTTCTTTTTAGCCAAAATCCCGCCATATTCCGATAAGTTGCAAGTACTCGTATGTGGCAACACTCAAACAGACAGATAAATGACAAGCTCATATAATATGGTCATGATTCATCGCTTGAAAAAGAAATATTTGCCTAATTTTTCTCCTTCAAAAGTATTATAAAAGTGTGCCTAGTGCGTTCAAATGATAAACACCATCAATGTAAGCAGGCACAGGCGGCGAAAACAACCCACATAATGTGGTCGTGATTCATCGTTTTAAATTAAATCTCCTTAATTTTTGAGTCTACTAAGTTCGTTCAAATGATAGATATGACATATTATCAACTGTCTACGAACTCCTATTCTTACCTGCTTGCAATGAACGCTGAGTGCCAAGTACCCTAATCCGAGTCAACGGCACAGCTCACATCGTCGAAGTGGATTACTGGAATCGGTTCATCCGGACTCTTGCCATAGGGGTTGTAACGCCTTACCATGGAAGCGCAACTATAAATATGAAGCAAATACAAGTCCCGAATATGGATGGGGCGAAACATTGTCTTAACCAGCACCCGTTTGCAAAACATCAATATTCAGAAAGGGACTTGGCGATTTTCAGATCATCGTTATTCCGAACCTCCCATGCACCAAACTCGAATCAATACTTGGTACAATCCACCAGCAAGGGATGGCTATGAGAAGATTCAATATCAATTGAATGCCTTTATTGAACGAGTCTATCGTAATCTCCGACAAGCCCTTTACCGCCAACATCAAGTGCAGAAGATCAGTGCCCTGATGGTTTGCGTTACATTCAGCAACCACAACTAAACCCATGAAACCCTCAGTCGGTGTTGAGAATCTGAAAAGGACATTTCTGGAAACTGTTAAATGGCGTTGATGACCATTGACCAGTTGACCGCAATCGAGTATAATAAACCTTGCGCTGCGCGAGATTAAGTTAATAATCACCACTCTCTCTGGGGGGTTGAAACGCTCACGCGACTACTTCGTTCCACTAAGTTTATCTTCATTGTTATAAATATTTTTATTGTTATGAAGAAGCTATTATCGTCTTCAACCTTAGTTGATCACAACAAAGCTCATCAACGACGGAAAATAGGAGTCGCAGAGAGATTTCTGCTCGAGCGTGAGAACGTTTCTGAGGTCAGTAACTACACTTTTCTTCCATGAGTACAGCGATGATTAATTGTGTGAGTCAATCGAACGAAGGGGATCTAGAGAATATTTAAAATCGCCTGGCACCTGTGTAAGCTCTTTTACCAGCTAGCAGAGTCTTCAGCTTATAGCTATAATTATCTTTTAGAGCGAACAATTTGGATAAATATCTCAGCCTATCCGTGTTGTAAATGCTAAAGATGTCAATTTTAGGCGTCCGTTGTTGTATGTATGTACATATGTACATATATCCAATCGAACTTTTCAATAATGATCAATTAAAAAACAATAAAAGCAGCACACAAACTTGGTGTTACTATACATACATGACTAGTCTAAGCCATATAACATAGCGACTCCCTTTAACAAATACAATATGACCTGGCACACAAACAGAGGCTACACTTATGCATACAAATCGAGAATTCTTATCCGAAGCAACGAAAATTTGTAAATATGTGGGGACAGTTACTAAGTTTATTTGAGTCTCGCTTAAGAGCGGTTTCGTTGTTGAATGTATCTGTTCATGAATGCAGTTCAGCTTCACATTGTTACATCCCAGACTTATTATATTGCATTATTCCAATAAAAGTCTGATATTAAAGTAGAAAAGCAATTCTACACCCTGAGTTGTAGCACATTGCCCTCTCCGACACTAGAAAAAAAACTGGAAATATCCTGTAATTACTCAACGGCAATATTAAACAAACATTTCAATCACTCCTCTCAGACGCACTAATAAAACACACAACACTTATAACTACAAGAAGCCCTATATGATGTTCTGCAGAGACATAAATTGTTTGGATAAATCCTTTCACACGTTTTCCAATTTCTGTACGATATTAAAACAAAATACCGATACCTTTCAGATGCGAGTGAAAATCAAAAATTGACTCGATGACTTACGTATTACCATCTGGATAAATCTTCGCAAATGTTTTAAAGTATAAAGTTAAATAGTCAGAACTTAAAGTAACTAGGCAATGTTTGGTGCGTGATTTGTTTTGTTTACAATATCTTGCTCATGAAGAATTTGAAATTCAATCAGATAACAGAAAGTGTTAACAAACATGATTTAGGTCAACTGCGTACATACAATTAAATGGAACTGTTTATTATGTATGTTTTCCAATTTTTAATCGGATGAAATTGTACCGGATTATAAATACATGCCACATCTGGCGGTAATGAGATAATTGCAATTTGAATACTCCTAATTGTTTATTGAACTTTAATGTAACACTATGTCCTCGTATTAAAGTGCGAACATTGCCCAGCGATTGCAATCCGCTTAATAATATAACAATGATCACCTGCTAAGCTATTCTCTTCGCTCAAAATAAGATATCAAGAGAAACAGATACAATGCATGAATATCGATTTCCATCACCATACACATACTCGTACCTATGCTAATTATGAGATTTTGAAAATTTCCCCTAGTGTTTTATCTTATTTTCTACCAGGGTTTCTAGGGAAATAATACTTCGCGAGTATTTGTGAATCACTCAATATTAGTGCCGTAGATCAAAAAGAAACTTTAACATTAAAAATTTAACTATTTCTATATTGCTGCTCGCATAGGTAGGATTAATTGACAAGGAATTCTTTGAAAATATTGATTTTTTTATATTGGATTCCTCAAGATATTAGACGTCGTCTCCGATGCTTAATATATGTAGGTTTATTGACATCTTCAGACTTTCACATACTTTGCCACTGTGAAAATTGTTATTATTTTCAAAAAAAAAAAAAACCTGCTACGTGTACGGTGTATCACTTAAAATTGAATAAAATTATCTTCATTCCCTACTCAAGAAGATGAATGCTATGCGAACGATATACGTATGTATGTGTCTGAAGGTACATATGCAATGTACCGATGACGATGAGGGCACATAAATTCAGATATTCTGAAACTTTTTAATGCAAACGGATATTCCCTTGACTAACCATTTTATTATCTTCATTTTCACTTCTTCATTTATCCTAATTAAATTTCTAAGGCTTTGAGTTTGAATTGCTAAAAAAAAATATACATACATGCACATGTAATGTGCGGTTGACGTACATTCATGTAGGTAGGCATATACCCGTAGATAACATAGTCTTAATCAAGTAATATTTCGGGTACAATCACAACTAAGCAAATTTATGTGGGCCTATCAGGGTTGAGTATTGTGAAATGGTTTATTATCATTTTCTGAAAAGCTCCCATTCTATTAATTGACTCTTCTTTTGCTTGATTTTCTTATCTTATTATGGGAATTCCTGGGTTCGTAGATAGTGTACAAAAAAAAAAGAGGATGAGAATGGATTGGATGATGAGCCCCCATTGTACTTATGAACAATGGTTCACAAGATTGTTAATGGATTTGAGGTTTGATTTTCATGATTTGAAAATTATTTCATTGTCTTACGCTGATGAAAAAAGGCAAGGGTATGGACCCAATTTATTGCAGTGTATTTTGCTACAATGGATGGAAATTGTAAAGAATTAGGCATTGTTTAATTGCATATTGAATTTTGATAGGGATAAGTTGAAAAAGGATGAAGAAATGAGGAAAGGATACATTATTTATCTAAATGAGTTTTTTTTTATTTCCAGCTATCATAAGCTAGTTTCTCATTTCGTATTTATGAGCAAATAATACATTTTAAAGCTGTCAAGATTTGTCTACTACGTTAAGGCTTTCAGCTTGCATCTCTTCCGGTAATACTTAGACTTACGTGCTGATATTATAACGATTTTTGCAATGTAGTACAATAATATGTTTTTTTTTTCTTAAATTGTCTGACTACTTATGAACTGTTTATGAGTTCTAGATTCCACAATCGAACCAAATTCCCACATACACACAGTTTAGAGAAATATCCGAAAGATTTTTGTTTTTTGAATTGAAAAGCTTTCTCACGACATTACTCTCGCACGTTTGTCAGACATTCGGGAGAAGTTGGACCGTGAAAAAACGTTTTGGTGTTTTATGGGATTCAAACTTTGAAGGTCCCCCCGCTCAGTAATCCAATAATATTTAAATAAGTCTGTCAAAATAAAGCTTTGCTTTCCATATTTACTTAAAGTCTGGTGCTCTTTGCTAGGAATAATATAAGGAAATAACTTAGCAACTTCGAACAAGCTAGTCTATGCACCTTAAAAATAGATCCCCAGTGTTGTTTCAATTAAATATATGTATTTCCCAACTCCAGTTCTCTTAAAACACTTTTGTTGCATAAAAATTGGGTGAACGCAATTTGTTTTCACCCACGAGTAGTGGAACGGAACATCAAAGTAAAAGACTTAAATTTCAACTCTTAAATATCTAGATGAATTTGAATACAAATATTTATTCATTGACATGCGTTAAGAGTTTGTAAATAATATATGAATTCATATGATAAGGAAGTAATTTCTTGAAGAAAAAAAGAAGAAACAAATAACCCGGAACATACGAATCAGTTCCCACTTTTGATTGTCATTGCCTCCAGCTATGTACACAATCCCCAATAAAATCAAAATAATGAGAATAAATACATGTAATATCTCCCGTAAAATCTCGAAATCGGCATTACCGATTCCTTTCCGTTTCTAAAATTAAACGTAAATATTTAGCTGAATATTTAATCAAAAATATTATTTCATGATATTACATTTCAATTTTTTTAAGAAATAATATACATATGTATGTAGGTACATAAAAGAAGAAAATAAAAAGTAATTCAAATCTATGCATTCCTTTATTTCCATATTTCAACTAAATATTACCCTAATAATAATAATAATAAAAAAAAGTATTGTAGATACTACTATACCGTCTATCTCAGAATTAATTTGCATCTGCAGACGGACAGACGTTGTGACGGATTGCGTACTTTTTAATCACGTCTGTAACGAGGTCAGTCTGCACATCTCGATGCAAGTCACTATTTCTAATATACCATAGTTAATCTATTCCCCGAAGGACCTTTTTATGAAACGTTTGTATTATTTGTACATTCGTTTTCTTTGTACAACCCCATAGTTGGATACCATATGTCCAAACGGGTTTTAGTAGCTGATTATATAGTACGATTTTATTCTCAGTGGATAGTTCGGAATTATATCCTAACAACCAATAAAGTTTTCTATATCTAATATTTAGCTCTTCTACTTTTTTACCCATGTTCCTTCCATTTCAGTTTAGCCATCGGATTTATACCTAGATACTTAGCTGTGTTAGAGTAAGTAACTATTTGATTATTAATAACCACGGGAATATTCGTTATTTTTTATTTGTAAAATTGATATGAGTGGACTTTAACTCATTAAGTTTAATTCGCCATCTTTTACAAATATCGTTGATTGAATTTTGTAGCTTTTCTGTTGCTTTAGCCACACATCCATCAGTTTAAGAGCAGTGTTGTCTGCAAATGTGGCTATCACCGTATCAGTCTCATTTGGTATATCACACGTACATAATAAATATAGGGTGGGACCTAGAACACTTCCCTGTGGAACACCTGCTTGTATTTTTTAAAGTTTAGTTAAGTACGCTGAACCATAACGAATTCTAAAAAATCTATTTGCTATATAAGATTTAAGTATCTTACAATACTGTTCAGGTAGATCTCTATGAAGGTCCATACCTGTTAATTTCAACAATATATATTTATAAAGTGTTTTTATTGAAAAGGAATAAGTATAATGGATTACGTTCATACAAACATCGAATAAATTATTCAAAACCGCTGGAAAACATCCTTTTAACTTTTGACCATTTAATGTGTCATTCTCTGCGTAGCAGTAATCTTGTATCATATCACTTTTATGGATTCAGTAAAGTGCAGTCTACATACACCCTTGGTGTTGTGTTCGATATATTAATGAATTATAACATTTTATTATTTAAGTTTTTTTATGATTTATTTTTCTCTTTTTGTAATGAAAATATATGAATTTTCTGTAAATATATATGTAACACTAAAAAACATGTTAACTAAAGATATAAAATTAAAATATACTTCAGGATATCTTTTAATACATATCTACATAGGTATATATGTACATTTTGCTTCAAGTTCATTTTATAAGGTATGTGACTGAATTATCTCATTAAAATATAAATTAAAGTTTAACTACCTTAGCAGGTAAAGTAAATTAAATTGGAGAATGTACGCTTTAGGCGATAAAATTGAGGAGTAACTTTAATACACTTTTATTAGTTTTCTTACAGGGCAATTAGGTAAATTTTATTAGAAGATTTGAAAGCTGACAGCTTTTGCAGTAACTTCTACCTTATTATTATAGTCCTTCTTAACTGCCTACCCAAGGTAGGCAGGGTGGCAAATAGCAGTATAATCTGCATTACATTAATTTCCTATTAACGCGAATAATTTAACATCAATATTCCATGTGCGGTTTTACGTAGAGAATTAATTAAGCACTCAAATAATACATAATTTTAATTGCGATGGTGTTCTAATACCTCTTCTGTTTTAGATTAAGATTATGCACTTACATTAAGGATACCTACATCAAACAAGCACCGGCAGCAGCATAGTAATAAGGTATCTCGGTTTTTTTTTTTTTTTCGACAAATAGGAGATGTTAAACAATCGTATATGGATGAGATTTTAGCACAATGCTTATTCATCGTCCTCCTCAGAATTAGAACCGGAGTCCGTACTTTCCCAGAATTAAATTGGGAAAACGATTAGTTGCTGGATTAGTTTCAAGTTGTAGCAAATGTTAACGCAAAAGCGTAGTAGGTGTTAAATAGGATGTAGGAGGAGTTCTTTGAAAACTGCTTCCAGCGATGCGTTACGCGATACGACAAGTGCACTCCTTCACAGCGAAAGAACTTTGCAAGATACTAAAATTTCGAGGTAATTAGTGTATGCATTCTACATATTGTTTCAGGCACTTTTGTAATCCCCCCTTTACATTATAATTGCATTTACAACCCTCTTCAAAATGGGAAAAAAAGGGAACACAATATTCAAATAAATAAATTCCTTCTGTCTTTTAATTTTCCAAGCACAAATTACCAAAAGTTTTTCATCATTTTCGACTAATTTCCGCTACAAAATCAACTAAACTGATCTAATCTTTCTACTTTTTCGGTTACATGTTTGCTGTATATCCGTACCTTCATTCCGTCCATCCCTTTGCTGTACCTGTCTCAACGCTGCTGTTCATAGCAATTGCATTCACAATTTATTCAGTTTAACCACATTGCAGTTTGAAGTTTTATTTTCCTGTGGGATTCTCCTCCTATAGGTACTAGGTATGTTGCAACGAATTCTCTCCAAGCTCCACGGTCAATTCAGTTACTAGCTCAACCTACCAACACCAAAAGCAGTTGAAAAGTGTATGAAACTAACAGGTAAAACCCAACAAAAAAATTTATACATATTTAGTTTCGTAGCTCTTCAACATCGGCAGGATGCATTTTAGAGTAGATAACCTGTAATTTCGTGGTATTGTGGAAAGCTTTCTTTATTTTATTCTATTTCGCTCTTCTAGACCAACTTCGTTTTCGCCATTTATTTTTAAGTTAATTTCTCGGTGGAGAAGTCAAGAGTATTTTTCTACTCCGACTGAATTTTAATTTTTCATTAAAGTACGTGAAGGGTTTGGCGAGGATTGCCTTCTTCACTCTCATTAAGGATGAAATTCAAATTTATGATTCCAAAAATCTCCTGATGGGTTTCGTGCTTAATTTAAGTTGCTTCTCGTTCGTTGCTACGAACTGAGTTGGCTCTTTTTTTTTATTTTCCCACCCCAACGAAATCAATTTTCATAAATGATTTTCTGCAATTGCAATGGGGCCAAAGTGAAGCCATTTCTACCCGTATTAATGAGCTATCAATGATGAGCTATAAATTTTCTGATTAATGGCATTCGCGGTATCGATGACTATGAAGTGAATTTTAACTCCTTTATCAGAATACAGAGTTGTTTGTTGTTGTTTTTAACCTCGAAAACCAAATGCTGGTTAAATTTATCTTCGGATATTGGTTTCAGAACATAAAAGATTGAATAAAATGGTTAGGTATATCGGTCGATATTACTAAAGGATAACGTTGCTCTTTAAAGTTTTGAACTAAATTCTAGCTTTTGATGACCCATAAATTTGGTTTTTTTTTACTTTTATTCGCAGTGTTAATATCATTTAATTTAAAATGACTTTTTAAATGATAAAGTGTTCCAAGCCGACTTCCTCGCTTCTCGCGACCATTCGTGTTGTGCGTATAATATTTTGCTCTGCAGTTTAGCGTCATATCCTAAAGGGTTTAGTTTTACCGAGAAGCTTTCTTATAACAGTTATTACTTTTGGAAGTTTATCAGACGTACGGCAGAGGAACGACCGTGAAAAACATTTCACATAAATTCACCTACCCATAAAAAAAAAATATGCTCCTGATTTATGATTAGTTTTTTTTCAATGAACAGCTCCTATCGAAATTAAAATTTTTTGGAATGGATTAGTCCACAACATACAAGTCTAAAAGATAAGAAATTAAAATTTTATAACGACAGAGTGGAAATGACTTCAACATCCACATCTTAATCTTGAATGAAAATTATAGCTATGAAGCTATCCTATTTAGTTTAGGGATTTTAAAAATTAAATAAAATTCGTGGTGAAATGCATACATATGTACATATATGTCCTACCATAGTTCAAATGTTAGAACATTTATGTCTATCAAGGTTGTAGTACTTATCGATTTCCCAACTCCAAATTAAAATTCCTGGATTAAAATCGAATTTTAGAAAAAGTTGTATTTTGATAATTACTTTTATAAACTTTTAAAACAAAGCTTTCTGATAAATTGTCTTCAAGGATTATTATGAAGTTGTTGTGAAAAAAAACTTTTTCCGTTCAAATTCCGAAGGAAGCAGATATGTTTTCTTTATCCAAACTGTTTTATTTTGAAATTTAATCTGAAAAATAAACAATCGAACTCTATCTATAGGGTGAACATCAAATATAAAGAGCAAAAATTAGTTCTATAATCGGCAGTATCGATTGCCATTCGTTTCAACTGAATACGTGGTCTCACAGAGAGAAAGACTTTTAGATAACATGAGTGTAAAAGTCATAGGGGTCCTATGGAGTATATTCTTAAAACTTGGTTTTGATTAGACAACCGACCACAGTGCCTGGTATTAATAGCATGCACAAAATTCACAAAATATGTATCTAATAGAATCATCTGAAATAGTGTCGAAAAGACTAAAGTTGTTCCTAGGTACTACGTTGTGAAGCCAAATTCTGAATGTGGTACGAAGAGAACTAAAGCCAATCGCATTCTGAGAAGCTACATTATCTGCACGATAGACTTTAAGGAAGACTTCAATCTAGATTTATTAATTGAAGTAAAATGAGAGACCAGTAGAGTGAAAGAAACTTACAGAAAAGTTAAAAGTGGATCAAATGTCCTTGCGAGTTAACCTAACGTAAACGTAACGATCACGTTAATTATTATGAGTCCTAAGAAATATCTTACAGTCAAGCTCGGTAGACGAGCGAATAAAGAGCGAATAACGAACGAATAAGGATACTCAATATTTAAGGTCCAATTTATGTATTTTATTTAGGAAGTGAACTAGCCAGTGAATGCACATGTATTTAATATATGTACCCATGCATGAGGTAAATTAAAATCGAATAAATTTATAACTGAAATACAATTCTATAGCAATCTTTAACAGTAGTTACTGACTTTGTCTTCAAATAACATATACATACTCGTACATATATCTACTCGTATTCTTCAGTGATTTTTCTTTTTTTTATTTTCCTTTACTATTCAATGCTGAAGAATGTCCTCTTAAAGAGCATGTGGTAATGCGGTCGCTATCCGCCTTCCCATCCACTCCTTACACATTGAGGAACAAATGATTTGATAATCGTTTGGAATATCTGTCATAGCTTGCTGAAGGCAATCAAAGGCGTGGGCGGTCGGGTGAGGGTGGATCCCTTTCAGAAATCGAATGAACTGACAGAAATCCCTTAGGAGAAATATAATTTTCGGGTATAGCCGGATTGCAATGGTATTTATTGATTTATGGGAACCTATTCCATATCTCCCTGTAGCGGTCGTTTTATTGCCTACCACCAACACCAATGCTACAATTCAAATACCACTAACTACGTCGATATTGAAATGGAATTTGGTGTTTATGCACACACATTCACATATATACAAACATATATACGTGCTGTATATGCTATATATCTATGTACATAAGTGGATACGGAATCAGGCTATTACATTTATAAATTTGGGACATGTGCATGCAAATGGCTGATATCATTGGTCGTGGAATGATTTATTTTTGGCTGAATTACATGTGAACAATATGCGATAGGATCAAATTGGGTAACTGCCCGGGATGGATACTTAATGAGAGAACATACGGTATCGATGGCTCAATCCTCGTAAATATACATATATTTCAAATTTTGACAAATAGTTTTCGATGCAAGTGAAGAATATATAATCAGTTCTATCAACGACTGTGTTTGACATTAATGGTAATGTCCTACAGTGTCTTAAACAGAGAAATTAGATAAGATATCAAAAAGAGATAATCCAGAAATACCCTCAAATTCATAATTAATACAAATATCTACTAAAATGAAAAATATTTTAATCAGACATGTAAAAATCGATAAAACAATCCCATAGAAATAGATTCATATTTTCCATAATGAATTTCCAGTTTCAAATTAAAGAAATAATTAAAAAAAGGTCTCTGAAGCAAGTTTTAAATATGTAGGACTCAATGTGTGGGAAATGAAACAACTTTTAATTTGAAATAATGAAAACTTGCTGAAGAATTCTGTATACATGAAACATTTCAATACCCTGGTGGACATTCAGATTTAAATTCAATTTACTACATATGCAGTAACTTTCTCACTCGAGTGATGTAGGGTAGAATATTTGCAAGTTAAACTTACAAGTGTTGACAATTCATTAACTTTCAATAGGGGAAAAAATTAATAACAATGTAATAATGTGCAGATGGAGATGAACATTTTCACTGATATTCAAGATTTAACTTCCGAAACTATTTGTGATGACGATTAAGCCTTACTTTAAAACTGTTATCAGAAACGAATAAGAGGGACTATGCTTTGAGCCACACATATGTATTCTTTTCGAAAATATTCTTCCATCATAGATGATCGAATCTCTACAAAATCTGTATATCTCTGTATGGTTTTGAGTAATATTTAATTGTATTTTAATTAAATTACATTTCTACATGTTTTTTTTTTGCAGTTCCGAGTGCAGTCGTATAGTATGTAGCATGAGCACTAAATATTGTAATTTTATGTTGGGATCCTAATAACTAGGAACTATTCGGTAGTGACTTTTTAGTACGCGAATGCAATACCCGATATTACTCAGTAGAGCCGCAGCGAGGGAATATTGTTGGGGACATTCATCTTTAAAATTATTTAGGAATCTAAGGGTTTATCATAGTTTTAGGTGATTTTAGGCTCGTGCATCAGTTGTACGTTAAAATACTATATTCGAACACAGAAAAGAATCTGTTTTTAATGCTTCAACCTATCGCTAACGCCTTACAAAAAAGTGACAGTAAAGCGTCAAGGATAAGTCATGAACATCTCGCCAAGTTAAAGCGAAGTCACACAGACAATAAGCGCAATTGTTCATCATGGTTCCTAGAATTTTAGAGAACATATTAAGTGGATTTCAGGAAAAATTTACTAATAGTGATTAAGAACAATTTATGACAAATATTTTCCTATTTCCCCCAATCTATACCCCGTAACATCTAACGAAACCTGATATGTATTGGAATAGAGTCTCTGTTATCGATAGGATGCCCAAATACGTTCAAATCATTTGTTGAAAGTTGTGAAAGCTTTTACGGGAACAAAAATTAAACGATGTATGTACATACATATTTCATTTCCACTAGTTAATGGAAAGTTCTCAAATACAGTTCCTAACGCTAAGCAAACTCCATTTTTCAGGTCCCTTTCTGCGAATTGTTCATCATTAATCTCATTGCAAAAAAAAAAAAAAAATCCTAATATGAAACACCCTGCTTACTATGTAGCACATATGTAGTTATCCTTTCAGTGATTTGTTTCGTTTTCAAGCAATATTCACATTTTTTTATACGAATACATGTGTCTGCATTACAATATTAAAGTGTTCAAAAGTATACACCATTATAGCGAGCACAAACACACACATCTGTATGTACATACATACATATGTAGGTCAGACCATGACATTTTTTTCTGTAATGAGAAGACACTCGGTGTTGCTGTCCCTACTCATTACAACAGTAGTTTCCAACTCAACAAGCACCAGATCGATATTTTCCAAATTTGCATTTTGCAAAACTGTTTCCTTCTTTTCAGCTCACCCCAAGACCTACTGCAATTTATATACTATGATTGTATCGTAGAGTTGCTATCCTCTGCAATGGAATCCTTTCTCCTCCACGCGATTCACGCATTAAAAAATTGTGCACATCATCCACCATCGGCTCCATACCCTGATTCTTTGCAATGTATGCGACACGCTGGATGTACGTATGTCACTTAGGTGCAAAATATTCCCCGTAAAAAAAATATGTACAAGGACATTTAACCCCTTGCAAATAGCTTAAATGCCGTTCTGTCACATGGAAACGCCAAAGTCGACAATGGTAAGTGTACTTCCCAGTTTTATCGATTTTTTGTTGCACAACAATTCTCGTAGCGCACACCCGCACAGATGTGCATTTGGATTGTTTTTGCTAGAAATGAAGATGATGATAATTACAGGACAATCACCTCGAAAGCTGGACCGGATCCGGAACGCAACTGTAGATTAATTGTGTAAGCATGCACACAGCCATCGAGGGGAAAAGAGTTCGCCAACCGTTCGGACTGTTTTCATATCTAATGTTATGTAACCCAATTCCCATAGGAGAAAGAGAAGTAAGAGGACAGAGGCAAAGAATCCAATATCCTGCTCCAGTTCACTCATGTTTTCCAGCATTTTAACATTTTCTGTGCCAATGTAGGCATTTTCTTTTTTTATGCCCCTTTAATCGAATGTGCGCCAATTTTAATCACACAATGGAATACATTTGCATAGAACGCAAAAAAAGTCTGTCCTTTGGCACAAATCCTGTTATTTCGTCGGTATCATAGGAAAGTATCTTTGAATGACAAAGGAAAATATCCTTATCCTGACCGTCATGCAGAGGGATTTAAATGAAAGTAAATCCAATAACTTTTCTTTAAATACCATGAAATCAAAAGAATCTGTTGACCTTTAGATACACACATAAATTTCGCTATTTATGTTGATAAAATTCTATTTTTATGTACATATTTCTTTTAATTCGTTCAAATAGAATTCCAACATAAAAACCTACAAATACATATGGATATGCCCACGTGTGCATAGGGTACAGCATATACTACCAAGTTAGTTTCTTTTAGTTCTTTTGAAGTACAAAAACCTGGAGGGGAAGCATAAAGAAAAAGATTTACGCTACGCTCTTTATTACTCACGCAAATAACTTTACAGAGTATGAAAAGTTTTCTGTGTATCTATATCTTTCCTGTTGATGTTCATGTGAAAAGGACTAGACAAGTGGTGTGTACATACCAACCGGTTTCAGGTGAAAATTATTTGCACACAGATAGTATCCTAGAAAAGGGGCTTATGTACATTTTAATTTTATTTTGCTTGCTATTTTTGTGGTTGCATTTTTTTTTCTATTTTTTTAGTGATAAATTTCTAGCCACAAACGTGTATGTAGCACATGTGTGTTTTGTAAGAACTTTGTATGTACGAGTATGTACATATGCATGCTCCTGGAAGTTGGTTTATGGTTCTCATTTTTTAATATAATTATCATGTAGAAGAGACCATTTTCAATGAAAAAAAATTCAATTAAGGGAGGTAGTATAGCGCTTAGTTGATTTCAGTTAAAACACTTAAGTATCACACAAGTTGTAAACAAAAGAATATGATTAAAAGGAAAAATGCAAGCATTAACCCTGGTATTAATTCTTTTTTTCTCAACTATTGTTTTCTTTTTTAATAAGTTACTGTAGTATGCGCTGTGAGTGTATTTAAATTCGAGACTTCAGTTCCATTAAATTATACTTATACACGCTCTTACATTTTCAAAGGATATGCCACTCTGCTTCGAACAAAAGTGATTACTGCCTACAAAGGATATTTGATAGGTGGAATGCCCAAAATCTGATGCCACTGTCGAAAAGCAGGTGCTCTGAAGTAAGTGTTTTGAATGTAAAGAGAAGCCAGCTGCCGCAACTGTATTAATTTAAGACAAAAACAACGATAATGAAGCTATTGTCTGTGAATAAACTTACTCGATTGGGAATTTTTGGTTATTCACCATCGATATTTGAAGTTAGGACAGTTAGGACGTTGCATGAAATCTTATTTTGGACTATGAACAAATTTTTGAAACATATGTATAAACAAAGGCATATGCGTCACTTGAAAGAGATACATATGTATGTATGTATGTACATATAAAAATTACGGAACTGGTCTTAGGACGTAAGAGAAGAATTTATTTCTTTTTACGGAAAGCAGCCAAAGTAAACCAAAGGTTGTTGGTGCAAATATATATAACAAACACCTATTAATCATTTCTCCCATTCGTGTGAGATTCTACACTAGATTACAAGGCACCTTAAGCCTTATTCACCATCCGAATGACTAATTGAAAAGCATCTAAAAATTATTACACTATTGCTCTCGAATATTTGTTTGGCTGAGAAACTGAACTTTCGTTCAGTGGCTTTTCACAATAATTTCAGATTTGATTACAGTCCGCACGATTCAAATCGCCATAATCTGGCTTCCTTCTAATATCCGATTACCGAAGTTCTGCTTTCTAAGCGCGACAATTTCAATTAAATCGCACAGAACGCAAGTGTGTAATACAAATCACTGAAATAATTCGTATCGCCAAGTTGATGACTAAGCCTTGCATACACATACATATATGTACATATGTGTAGGGATACAACACTGTGTTTCTTCCAGCTAGATGTAGTACTATTAAGGTTTTAATTGAAGGAATACGCGCAAGATTCAACCAAATGGTCAGTAAACTAACGAATTTTTGCATCTATCATGCATACGTACATTTCGTTGCAATACGCTGTATTAACATAAAACATAAGTAGTCGACATAAGTCTTAATGTGTCTATGCACAACGGCGGAAGTCGTGTTTCGATCAATGTTATTTGGAACGTATTGAGGTAGTTTAAATGGATGTTTTCGGAAATATTTGAGACGTTTTTCAACAATGTCGTACCCTTTCAAGGTATGATGATGATGATCGCTTTAAATATTTGGAAGACAAAAGTACTAAGTGCTATTGTATATTCTTATATTCGAATCAGTTCTTCCATCCTGCAATGAAGGTTATCTTAAAATGACAATCAAATCTTTCAGATGATATTCCGCATTGATGTTGTTGGTGATATTAATACCAATCTTCAGAGTACAAACGGCTGTCAAAGTTGGTTAATTTCATGAATATTTGACAGCCCGACAGTTATTAAAGATCATAAAAGTTATCGTTATATATAGTCAGGAACTGCCGCACAATTCTAAAGGTAGTATGTACGCAGAACCGCGTAAAACTATGCTGGGTGCCAGGACACTGCGGTATAAAAGGGAATGAACTTGCTGATGAATTTGCAAGGTATGGAGGTGTATTGCCAATAGACGAAGCCGTCGATATCAAACCGCCATCGTATGAAGTTAAGGCTATCATTAAAGGCAAAGTATACCACATAGCCAACCAAAGATGGTCAAATATAGCAGGTCATAGGGTATCTGGCTTTGTGGCCAGAATTCGACCGGAAAAGAACTAGGGAAATTCTAAATCTAAACAGAATTCAGCTAAGAACAGCAGTAGGAATCTTGTTCGGGCATTGCTTTCTGGGAAAGCACGCCAAGAGACTGGGCCAGACAAGGATGTATGTAGATACTGTAACGACACATGCGTCGGATAGGACATCACACATATACTGTGTGAGTGCCAGAGAACAGTTTTATATTTTCATGATAAAAAAAAAAAACATACACCAATTCAGCGCTTAACAAAATCAGTATAATTCAGTTAAGATATTGAAAGTAGTATACTTTATAATTAGATTAAAAAAACAACAAAAACAGCAAACAAATTAGCTTTTCCTATTAATCATCTTACCAACACAGACACGTAAGTGATGTCAAACAACCAAAATATTTCTGGAAAATCAAAACCCATCAATTTTGATTAATAGTTGTCTTCCATTTTGTCTAAAATCATAACCAGCCATCAAAGTTTTGATTGATGATACTCTTGTTAAATCACCAATAATATTCTACCTATGCTCACTTTCTTTCTCTCCCTGTAAGTGGAAAAGGACAATGACACATAAATTTCTTCGAACTTTCTCTTCTGCCGGAAATATCAAAAGGCAATCGCTTATAAATATTTTTAGTTCTTAAAGTTAAGACTTTTTATCAAATCGACTTTATGCCATTCTCTCGTTTTGCATGCATATCATGGTTTCTAATAGAATATTCTAACCCGTATTCAATCGAAATCTATCTTCTTGCGGATAAAGTAGAGTTCTGCATAGAATTCAAAAGCTCTCTGTCGACATTGTGCAAATTTGTGTGTGATACCATGCCCATAGGTGCATTAAGACGATTTTCCAACCGATAATAAAATATTTGTTGAACTTTTTTTTTTCGATAAAAAGGACGGGAATATTTGAAATACTTTAAACCTAAAGTCTCATCGAACATGATAAACACACTCACACTTCCATGTGCTCCTATATCAAGCACATGGAAAATTGGTTCATTATAATGATTTACATTGGGCAAATTATCGTCCAGTAGACAATAGTTACTACTGCTGCTCGTATGTAATTAGAGGCTCGAGTGTATAAGGACAATCGGTGAATAGGAATGGGAAGGCAATTATCGAAATTAGGTCACCATTTCAACATTATCATACAATAAATAGCACATATCCTGGCGCGAACAGCTTGATGCAATTATGTTACTCAAGAACTGAAATTATGAGCTCAGTGTGTATTTTGATTATGTGAAAATGGTTTCGATTCCCAAAATTAGTTTTGTAAATAAGAATGACAACATCTATATCTAAACTGCGCAGTATGGATACACTTTATGAATTCCAAAATTTAAGAAATTTAACACCAAATGGCTGTGTAAGGATTTGTCGTTTCCTTTTTCGTTTATCCGCGTTCTCTTTGGATGCAAGGATTCATATGTGAAACGATTCATCTAACGCTTGATGTACGCAGTGACACGAATAAGTTAAAGTAAATATGCGACAAATTATGCCCTTGGTAACTTGTGTGTCATGTTGCCTAAGAAACTTTAGGAACAGAGAAGTTTCTTAGCAATTTTTTTTCCCTTTTTTTTTGCTTCGTTTATCAAACTTTAACTGTCTCCTCTTCTATTTACGTACCTCTTGAATAGGGTAGCATTGGGGAAGCGGAAATAATAAAATCCTCAAGCCAAGGTTGGGTAATATCCGTACATACATATACATAGAAGAAAAGCAGGAAAAAATTCACATTCAAGAGGGGTATGTATCTCAATTTGCGTTACCATCAACACACAATATAAGTGTTCCGGTTAATTTTACGCTTTACTACTGCAAAAGAAATTTATTGTTATTATCCACATTTCGACATACATACATCCTTAATGTATTGTAGTGAAAAGATTTAAATTGGACCTAAGCAACAAAAATAACTTAAATTATTAAATTAGGTTTATAACTTAAGTACGCCGCTTTGCTGAGGTAACTTTTATATGATAGACAATGCGAACTAAGTTTATTGTTCAACTCGAAGATAATATTGGAAGAAAATTTTCACCTTGCAATATTAAATCCCCTATGTACACTTTAACGGACTGTGTACTCTGAAATTTTGAATGGTTATTCAATGGGAAGCGGAACTAATTAAGCATTTTTGCAACTGTTCTTGTCTACCTTCTTTCTACATCATGTACTCATTTTTAATCTTACAAGAAACCGCTCAGCCCAATTCTTAAGTACAAAAGTCATTAAAATAAAAACCCTGAAAACGTTGGTTTTTAAATAATGTGATATAAGCAACAGAAAAACTTAAGGGAGTTTTTTTAAATGCTGGCTAGGCAAATGTATCGATAAAGTCTGTGAGAGAAATTATTCCGACCAAATGTTTTGTTTCGAAACTATTTACTATTTTCTTTTGTAGGTGCCAAATTTCGATAGCATCCTACTTCTGCTAATAGTTTTCGAGGAGTAATTTCTAGAAAACGTAAATGGTGACTTCAATGAGTAATAGTATTTCGCTAGGATTCGAGGTTCTGGAATTTTTCAACATTTTTAAATCGCTTGACATTTCGCAACAGTTGTAACTTTTCCCTAAAGACACCAGAAGTATTTGATTGCGGATGTGTAAAAACTTTTTCTTTTTTTTTTTGTAATATGAATCCCCGATAGCAAATGTTACGGACCACAAGTGGTTACTGCAAGTAATGTAATGCATTTGTCAGCTACTCGTTGTTTCTTTTCCTACCTCTCCTTATCAACTCCTCTCACTTTAAATAATTTATTTCGTACACACATATGTTGAGACTCGTGTCATGTTCTTGGCAAGAAAAACAATTTTTGTCCTACGTAAAAATCTACATACATATGTACATCATATTTATTCCGCGATTTATTCAACTTATTCATCGTTTCATACATATGCAGATATACTAAGAAAAGATTACTAAAAAATGTATCCTTCTAGGTATTTCATATTACATGCCTTCATTGTCCCAAGACTAACATCATTGCGGAAATTTGTTGTGAAAGGTTACATATTATTCTTTAAATTTGAATTGTTTTAGGTACATAATTTATTTTGTTAGTTTTTCAACTTGCCTAAGACTTTAATAACCTTGACCGTAGTCAAATTACTTTTTTAAGTACAATACACCAAGAAATAAGCCTTAAAAATGTAGATACTTTGAATTTTTAAAGAAAATTTCAATTACAAAAAACTCTATATCGATGAGATCATTGATAATATTATTACCATCGTCACAGCTGGCAACAATAGCAAGGAGTACTGTCAGTGTCGCTTTCCGTCGATGAACTTATCTACTGTCTTGCCCTATTTAATCGGATTTTCTAAGAAATTCCGCAACTGGAAAAGATATCCACACAAACTTACATTTATCTAGGACTCAATGTGCTCGTTTTTTATTGAATTACAAATGACACAGCCAACAAAGTCAGATGAATCAAAATTGTGTTCTCGGGGAACTTTTTTTTATTATATGCAGAACATTGATTAAAGTAAGACTTTGTACTTTCCATACCCTCCTCAAAAGAATTACCATTTGGATAGCTTGCCATTGCTATGGATGACATTTCAAATGATAGATGATTTTATGTTTACTTATACTTTTGTAAATGAGTAGAAAGTTGGTCCCACGCAGGGACTTTTCTACGCTCTCTTTTTATCCATAAGAATTTCTTTCTTTCTGTTTTTTTTCATTCGTACGGATTTCCGGAATGGAATGGTGAAGTACATTATTTATTAATACTATACCTAATGGGATATGGTCGTTTGCTTAATTATGTCGGTATGAGCGAGGGCCTTAGAATAAATTATTAGAATAAAAAATTAAGGCAAATTGAAATACATTACCTACAACCAAAAGTGAGGACTCGAAAGCCATGTGGTTTTTATGTAGATACATAAATTCATAAATGGATGTTATAAGTGATTTAACGGAATATTTTTTTACAAGGATGCATTGACGTGTGTTTACAAGCTAAGCAGCACATGATTGTAGTATTTATTATTCTCAGGAGAAAAGTTAAAAAGAAACTTAGGTTTAGATACCAAACCCACCTGTGGCTTTCTTAAAAACGCCATTTCGGCATTTAACACATACATAAAAGCAACACTTTCATTTATAACCATGCCTAGGAAATTATTGAGTAAAAATTAAATCCAACAGGCTACGAGTCCAAAGCCAGAGATGATATATTCTAGGCTCTAATCCAAAATAATCTCGAATTCAAAAAAAAGCTATTAAAAACAATTGCTTTTATCAGTGGCCATTTTAAATAAGGATCAAGCCTCGGATTCGAAATTCTGTCCAAATCTCAAAAGGGTTACTGTAAACAAAGTATCCAAATACAAAATTTGAACTATCGGTGGAGGCTTTTTAAATAAAATAGATTTTATTTAAATTTTCACGAAACCAATATTTGCCTTTTGAAGTGGAGGTAAAATATTATATGTAGTATGCCTTCAGAGGAGAAGGATTCACCGATTTAGAAGCATACCCCTCATACAAGTGTTGTTCGCATTTTCGCATTTTGTGGCTTAATCATATCTCAAACCAATAGTTCCATATAAAAACAGGCCATGTATCGTCCAAGAAAGGGCAGTAGATAAGTCAGAACTTGCGACACAAAGAAAATTCCGTTGTCAAGTATGCAGTGCCGTATGGAGTTCAATTAACTTATTAGGCAGAATAGTGGGGCACTGAATTTTGGGGGTGATTAAGAAAGAGCTTCGCTATGTAGCTAAAGAACTCTGAACACGGTGCCATGCAGGCGTTGATGGAAAGTACATTAAACCATGTAACGTGCCCTCTTCTTAATTTTTGTTAAATGATTAGTTTAACTCTGGCAACATAAGTTTGAAAATGAAAAGTATATACTAGGTATTATATTATCTAGATCACATAACCATATTAAAAGAGTTACCAGAGCAGAATTTACACAGAAGGTTTGAGACGTTTGAAAGTTTGAGAAGTCTCTCAGTAGAGGTTACTACTGTACATGCGGTGAAGAGTTCTACGTCATTTTTAATTTATTTATTTATTAAGAAGGGGGAGGAAGCGATGACCTTTTCCCAGTGCACAAGCATTAAAAATATTTTAAAGTTTCATGTCGAATATATGTACATAAGTACGGAATTCATATAGGTAGTTAAAGCAACTGAAGATACACCTTTCTATCCAAATCCAATTTTTAGACTGCACAGAATAACCACAATACCGATTTTCATAAGGCTAGATATAATGCTTAATAAATTGGTATAAGCGATTATACTTATAAATACGAGAATTTTCGTGTAACAAATTGTATAACAATTTTCATCAATACACCTACATATATAAATTCAAAAAACATTTTTGTTTTATTCGTATGTTTCACAAAAGCATCATCCATACCAAAAGAAAAAAAAATAACCACAACATATACTTGATGTCAATCATCACATTGTTTTCCAAATCCCTTTGTGTTTCGCTAATAATTGGCAACATTGCCAAGAATCAACAATTGATGATGACGGTATTGTTTTCTTTTTTATAACAGAAAAAAAGCCAAACATTTTTTTTAAAGGAAAATCATTCCATCGGAAAAAGTGCTGAATCTCATTTTATATTCATTGCTGGCTCATTTTTCACTCAAAACCGAGTCTTTTGCCAAAATAATTTCATATCCCAGGGTCTTTGGGACATTATCTGGTAATAATTCAATCTTATCGTAATCACGATAAAATGGATTTTATTTCTGTTTTTTTCGCAATGAAAGCATTGATGTGTGTCATCCACATGGCATATTTGTATTATACTGTGAATCAAAGAGCAGAGTATAAGTATTTTAATGCATCTACTTATCCTTATATTGCATTTAAATATGGAACGTGTTTTTTATATAAAATATATATTGTATATTCTCACTTTATAATCATGCCAAGGGTAAAATGAGAATACACAACAAACGAAACGAGGAGTCTGAAGTGAGCGTCTACTTGTTCTCTTTGGTGAGAGAAAACATTTTGAGAAATTGGTTTAAATATGTGAAATATGTTAAAATAGATGTAAAACATTTCAATTAGAAATAAGTAAGCATTACAGCAAATATTGCCGTGATATAAGAACGTAAAATTTAAATCAAATACAAAGAAACAACTTTGCAGATACTCGTATAAAACATTATCATTACGTTCACCTAACTTACCTACTTAATCCACAATCACTGCTTAAAACAGAATCATAATGTGCCTCCCTTCGAATTACTGTTTTGAAATGAGCAACATAATTATAAATCAATGAAAAGTTCGCCCTTAACAGTTCACATTAAAAGGAGCCAACGTTCAGGGGTAGTGATTACTTAAACCGTTTAGTTTTTTTTTTTCTCTTCTTACTGAAAAGTTTTTCCTTAAAAATTCTGTTTTTATTATTTCTAATCAAGATTCTTTCTCATGTTTTGAATGTAGTCGTGTTTTGGACTTATGGGGGTACATTCAATTTTGTCTCTCGAAAGCATTCCCAGAAACGGAAATAATTTACCATGTTGACCTTTTTGCGCTCCTCTTGAAAGTCTTCCAAGGCGTTTCCTTTCAATTTACTCAAATGAAAGAACATCTTAACACGATTACATCGTTAATCTTTTTTCACTCATTTTACCCGGCATTATGTTGGGGTTCTTTTTATTCCCAAAGCCTGCAAAAATTCAGAAAGAAAAACTCAATTCACTCACTCAAGTGTATTAAAATAATAGATTGTATCTCTCTTTTAAACTGAAGTACAAAAAATGTTCAAGCACATAGAATAAATTCAATTATCCTCCCCATGGCTCCTTTTAAATCTGTTATTAAATAAAGTTTATTTATACATGCATGCATATGTTTTGCATTCAATGTAGATACATTTGATGTGGATTGTATTCAACGACATCCATTGCAAGTGTACTCGTACTATTGAATTTTCTCATATGCGGCTGTAAAGAGTCGTCCTTTTTCCAAGTTCACGCTTCAGTTAGTTTTTATCCTCTTTATAGTGCTATGTCTCCCAAAGTCAACAGATCACAGAAGGGCAAAGGTACAACCACAAAACAACAGACATGCATTTCTCCCAAACATTTTAAGCTGTAAATTGAATAGCAACTGAATTATTGTGCTGCTGTTAATGTGAATGAATGGCTTAACGAACGACATTAAACGAGAATGCACTTTAGATTTAGAGGAGACTTTGGCTTTTTTTCTCATTTTCTGATTTACGATTTCATGATACACATTTTTACGTTTAGACAGCTTTTTAAGTGCATAAAAGGACTGAACATCTTCATGGTACGTGTGGTATTCTGCACTTAATTAGAATTTTGCCCTATATGTGCCATTTATTCGAATTTTAAATTTAAAAAGAGATGCATTCCTACAATGATTTCACAAAACAAAAAAAACCTAACAAATCGTCGATTATGCAATTCAATTTGAATAAAAAACCGCAGTAAAGCTTTACCAACTACATATAAGCTTTACATTTTTTTTTTTGCATTATCATTAGAGCATCAAAATGGAAAAACATCATACCATATGTATGTAGGTATCGCAGTGTGATTTCGGATTTTACTCTGGAAAAGATTGCAAATGATGCGTTTTCATAATAAGTTTTTTGACTACATACATATGTGAGGAAAATCCACAGTCGAATTGTGAACCTACAAATTTTGCTGTTAGGAAGTTTTTGTTCTTAGGAAGTTAGGGACATTTTCGAGTGGACCTTCCATCCAAAAATATTTTTTTTTTCTTAAATGGGGCAAACTTATGGATGGAATATTGATAAACACCAGAATTCTATCTGTGAAATAAAAATAATTTAGAGTCCATTAAAACAAGCACATGGATACTCATTTTTATGGCAAAATTTAAAACAAAGACAGTCAACCATTGTTTGAAAATTTAAGTGTTGTACAGGTATGAAATTTTTGGAAAAAAAAAGGAAATTGCCTTTACGCGAAATCAGTGGGCACTTGTGGGCTTTAAAGAGACCAATGCGAGCTCGTTTTCAGCTGTGAAACTCTGGACATCCTCCAAGTAGACGAAAATTCGAAGATCTCATCCTAAAAAACAATCGATTGATTAAGAAACAGTTGACCGACATGTAATAGTCTACTTCAAATCAGTTTATCAGATGTGCATTTATTCGCTTAGATGGAGTTCATTTGATTTTATTTCAATACACTTACAAATGTACATATCTGCTCGTGTTGGCGAAAAATGCACTTGTTTCAATTCCCCTATCATGATTGTATAAAATGACAAAGCCAGTGAACATTCTTCCCCAATGTGTTCGTGATAGCTAAGAGGTGAATGTCAATCTGGGAATTGGTGTGCTTTGAGAAATAAAACTTGGACTCTGATTAGCTCTCAGCGACCACACTGTTGGTCGTGAAAAAAACGCCAACGACTGCTAGTTTCTCGACATTTTAAAGATCAATCTGAGTGAGACCTAGATTCAACACTACTTCGACAAATATTTGGCGCAACAAACCGTTTGCAATGTACATATGTATGCAGTCAAGCTTCTCGAGACCATTTGTGTTGTGCGTGTTATATTCTTTTGGTCAAATTGATGGTACCTCCAGCTTAGAATCATATTCAAAAGCCTTTTTCTTTAGTTGAGAACCTTTCTCATTACTCTTGGACCTTTATAAGACATTCGCAAGAGGTGGGACCGTGAAAAAAACTTTTTTTTTGTTTTATGTTTTTTCCCCGCTCTGTAGTCCAACGCACTAACCAATGAGCTTCGACGCCTATCGTCAATGTCTCTCCAAGACGTATTCGCTAAAATTTATGTATTCTTGGTGAGGATAATACAGATTATTTGTATTCAATTTAAATTTTATTTATAATTTGATGCTTTTGTACCTATAGTTGGTTAATTCGCCTAAATCCACATCATCAACAACCATGATGAGCTCTTCGCTCCTCTTGATGCACAGTGCAATGATTCAATAGTTCTCAAGAACTAGTCAAGGATATACTTAAGGGAATTAAGAAAATCTAGGACACATATCTTGCATGGTTCAGTGTAAATCTCCACTTCAGTAATTCCTACCCATTGCCATCGACTGTGAACACTAGTGCAGTATTTAAAGTTGAAGTGTAGCGACGGGGTTAAGGGTTCAAACCTCTATTTAACCTTCCGACGACAAGCAGGGTTACCCATAACCCCACTACTTCTGCTATTCACGTAGAAAAAAAAAAGCCTTGCCAACGGAAGGTTAAGTACTGTTCAAGATTAGGATTTTGGTCCTGTGTTATTACTCACCCTAAGTCGCAGCGAATGCTTCGCTCCATGGATTTCCCATAAATATCTAGAGGGAGTACGTGTAACAGTGCTTTCAGTGCTGCACTGGGAGTGGTTCGTACACTGATTACGCAGATATACCCCATCTAAAATCGGCACTTATCATTGTTAGTTTTGGAGATTTTCTATCATAAGTCCAGGGCTGCAGACTAACAAAAACTGTGGGTTCCTCTTTAGCTAATAATCTCACCATTGACTGAAATCTGAAAATTTAAATTCACCACACCAATACACGTCCCATTTATAAAAGTAAGTAAAAATGTTTAACTTTACGAAGAAAACTCAGAACTTGTTCAATTCTGATCAAGTTAATAATCCTTTTTGAAGTTGAACATTTCCTTTAGATAAATTACCTCTTTCTAATCCTATCAGTTCTGAAGTAGGTACGAAATGTTGAAAGGTTAGAGAATATCTAACGAATAATTTTTTGTTTTTTTTTTATGTCAATACCTGACAGGGTTGACAAAAAAAATGTTTGATAGTGTACCAGAGGTATTTGCAAGTTTTTGTGGAAAGTATTTAAGTGCAGTAATCAAAAATACTGCTGCAATGGACAATACAGCCAGTCACCAGTATTTCCTTGCACTATGATTTATCTTATTTCATACAATTTCATGAAATAAGGGAGATGGTACAGTAATACTTGTAAGTGACATATGCCGATACCTTGACGCGGTAACTAGTGGAATGAAGTTCAAGTTCGAATCCTAAAAAACAGCACAAAGTGTTTTGCCATAAGTCCCACCTTCCGCGAATACTTGACAAACGTCAGAGAATAATAATTGTCGAATAAAAAACTTCCCAATTCCATCTTTCGGACAGTTTTGGATTTTTTCTATTCAGAAGACTGCCTTCTATGGCTTCGGAGCTGTTTTAATTGTTTCGTTAAATATTTCTTTAATACACTGTGTTTGTACAAGAGCTTATAAGATTGAAAATAACCAACAGAACTATGAAAAGAGTCATGTTTGGTACATATGTATATCTATACACAATGAGGAAATAAAATGTAAAATAAGTGGAATTGGACCTACCACTCCGATGGCCTAAGTCCGATAGAATTATTTTATAATGATATGATAGATACCTATGTTTCGAAATTTTTCATGACAACACTCTATAACACTTTTAATAGGAAATATCAATTTAATATCAATGGCGCGGATTTTGATAAGGCTTAAATTATTAAATCTTGGGAATGTGTGCCAGCATTTTCTGTTTGAAATTCGTATCGTATTTACGAAAAAATTAAAAAAATTAAAACATCAGGATTTGTGTGAAATGCTACTAATGCCTTATGCCAAGTAAAGAATTTAAGCAAAGGAAAGGTATTCATATGTACTTTCGAGTTCTTACTCTTGACATTGTTAAGATTCCCAGAACGAAAACATAAAAGCAGCAAAATCGCAAAATCTCTTTGATAATTCGGATATGCAATGTTTTTTTTTTAAATTTTCATCATTCTGTCTTAAAATATGTAGTCAAAGAGCACATGAGATCTAAAGATGAATTGTATGACCTCAGATACTCAGTGTCATTTTGTCCCTTTGTGTTGCGAAGTTAGATTTGGGGCACACATCGAAATATCCGAAGAATTTGCTGTACATATATTTTTTGGCCATGGTCCAAGGCCAAGAAATAGTTCAAACAAGAAAGGGTGAAATAAACACCATAAGCGTTGTTAAAACAAGTACAATAGGCGAGAGCGAGAAGCTTACTATGAACCATAAATATGCATTAAATGTATGAGTGCAGTGCTCACGACTGTGCGACTACTGGGAAGAGGAAACCATACATCTATGTACTAATGCAGAGCCACTTGGCATGACCTTACAAGTGGAGAGGATCTTACGGTGTGAATTTATTTATTTATTTTTTAGAAAAGTTATGGTGTCCTTGCTTGAGGACAGATATGGTTTATAAATTATGAAAGGATTTAAAAATTAGAAGAAACAATAAATTACTCTAGAAATTATACGTAGACAAAAGAGGAAACTCGTTCATTCGGGACATTGTTGCCGCGAAACAATACGTATGTATATGTATGTACATATGTATAAATATGCATAAATTTAAAAAAAAAGTTTTTCGCAAATCACTTCGTAAAGTTTGAGAGGCTTTTGGTATGGGAAACAGTATGAAACTTTGCATTATTACGTCGGTAAGGTCGTGACTTTAAAGTTGAAGGGGCTTATGACAATGTGCCAAGTTTTATTACAACTTCAAACATATACGAGTAAAATTTCATACAAATAAAATGATGTAGCAAAATAAAGGATTCACTTAAATCTTGTTTAATTGGACCAGTTAGGAATGTAATTAACAATGATAATCATTAAATCTGTTATTGCTTTTAAGCCTAACTATAACTTACGAGCAGTTGGATCAAATTTGAAGCCATTTACTCTGTTACTCTCAGAAAATGTTCAGACATGATTGTTAGAGATCGCGCATAGTTTACTAATTGTAATAATTGTTGATGGTTTTTAGCAATATATCATCTTTCATGCTATTCATTTTAGTATTTACATTTTTATAAAATTTCAAGCAGCGTTTACCATCGTCCCATTCATTGGATGATTGCAAACTAGCCAACCTACTGCGAGGATTTAAGAAGAAAATTCAAACAATAGAGCATCTACTTACTGGCTTTCCCGGAGCATTCTTTAATAAACATAAAACCTATCACTACTTTTTACAAAGTAAATTTAATTCCCACTTATAAACAAAAACAATCTCGACTAGGCAGTATTGTGCCGCATATGGGATTGGAATAATCGAGCGTAAAGCTTCGCTAATCTCGGTATACATATGTACATATGTATACAAATGTCCTTGAAATATGGATTTCCATTATTTTGCCTAAAAGAGCTTCATTAAGAGCTTTGTACGGTGATCCAAGCGAATAGCGTTTTTATTTTTTCATTTTTTTTAAATGAAATTCCAGAACATCCTCTTTGATTCCATAATGAATGCAGTGCAATCCAAACGAAATAGGAAGAAAAATGTAACTAAACACCATCTTTCGGCATCACAGCTCCTCTTCAAAAGGGCATTCATTATGAATTTCTCGTTGAATATTCAAAAGCTCAATGTTCATGTAAATGGAATATCATAAATAATTTACAAAAACCGAGGCAACCGGAGCAGAAGATATCCGATGCTCAGCATGGCAGCTAGTGGTTTGATGCAACTGCTGATTTAACAGCTTTGCAGTTATAGACACGCAAAAGAGTTTACACGTACGTAAAGTGATGTTTTGTTCGGGAGATTGGATTTTTATTAAGTTCATAATAATTTGAAAAATCACATAACCGAAAAGCAAAATGTTTTTTTTTTTTGTCCCTTATTTACATTCATACATATGTATTGATTATATTTTATAGGAGATTTCTGATTTCACCTCACTACTTTTTATTGCCTTTATTAGCATTTATTTCCAATGCCTATAAAATTTAAAACAGGACTTATCTATAACTTACTTTTTTCTCACTACTGTTTTCCTTATTTCTACTTCTATTGAAATCACGGAAAAGAGCACCTTTCAGATGAGTATATTTTTGCCACCTGCATGTGAACAAACAAAGTGAACTTTTTTGGTTAAAGAGGATGTTCAACTATCATCCTTTTCAAAAAGTACAATGAACTACAATTTTGCCATACTCTAAGCTTATGGATTTTCCATTTGAAGTATTTTGGAAACCAAGGTGTTCTCTAAAAATCAGCGAATTCACATTCATGCGAATCGGTTATCAGCAGTACGCCCATTTAAAGACAAAAAAGGCGATTTGTTTTCCTAACAAAATAAAAGGATTTCTAAAAACTTTTCATCATATGAGAAACTACCACCGGCTTTTTGTAAAAGTTGCTCTCTTTTTTAGGGTTTCAGTGTTCGCACAAATATGTGCACATATCATGTCATTAAATATATGTACATAGATAAAGAATATTATTTTGCGTTCACTTTCCTATCAAGGTACAAACACATAATCTTATGTATCGTCCTTTGTTGGTATGTAACGAACAATATGGAAATAATACACAACCAATCGTTAAGTGCAACTTGCAGCAGCTATTGTCAGCACGTTGCCCTTCTACTCACTTGGGAAGGATAGGTTTTCATTAAAAAGCAGAGTCTGCAATGTGACTTCATTATTTTTGATATGATATTAATGATATTAAAGCACAATTATAATCAACTAGTCTGGGCGACGAGAACGTTATGAGTGTGTGCATCCGAACGTCAATTTTTTTTCTATATTTTTTGGTATACATAAATTTGAGGTACATACTCTCGTAGAAGTCGAAAAATCGTTTAACGTTTGCAACTCTAAAAATACGGTATACAAATATGAATTATTTTTTTCATCAATACAAAAAAAAATAATAATTTATGGTACCTTTTCTCCACACACAATAAAAGGCTCAGCAAAGGACACTTCATCTTGTGCCCATACATGTACATACGTACATAAGTACAAATAAGTTCTATAAAAGTAAATGGAAACATTTGAGCACAAGAAAATAATCCGTGATGCGGTAAATACACAACAGAAAACTTATTCTGCTCTCAATGGCATAAAGCAGTAAAATGACTTATGGCTATAGGGGAAAGGGTGTATCCTGTATCAGAAATTTCAGTTTCTATAAATCAGAGCAGAATTAATTATAATTCAATTGACTGGAATGACTCTATGAGCACAAATATGTACGGCAAAGCGTAATTGAATTTCTTTCAAGCACACACCAGCGAATTATACACCAGTGAGTAATTCCATTTAACGCAGTGACAAAAAAATGAAAAAAATACAACAAACCAAATTGGAAATACATATAATCATTTGGCCTGTTGTTGAAAGAAACGGAGGCGAGTAAATAGATATACATACTTACGTTCCAAACCCAATTAGGATTTGAGGGCCAAAGAGAATATAAGCCTGCTACTGAAAGAGCTACTTGGACTGCGAAAAAATCATGCACACAAATCCATCATAGAGGCAAAAGTACGTATGTACATAGTTTGCTAAGAAGGAGAGTTTAATCGTCAAACGTACCGTGCTGAATTGGCATCTCAATATGGCCAGAGGCTCATTTTCTTCCTTAACGGGCAGCTATTCATCAAAGAAATTACAATCTACCTTCGTTGACAAGTACCTATTGGAATACTGCCTTCAGACACTTTCATAGCATTTGCAATCGTTTTGTGTTTTATGTCGAAAACACTACTACTGCTCGCTACTTGGTAGAAGAAAACTTTCACAGTATTTTCTACGTTCTACGTTCCAATCAAATTTTCGTTGATCGAAAATACACCCTAAATTTGAGGATTCAATGAGATACCGCGTTAATTCATCTCTGCTGGCGTATATTTATAAACCTGAAACTCGTCTAAGGACACCTAATTTTACCAGATAAATACTATAGATAAAGGCAACCAGAAAGGTCTTCAACCATCAATAGTATCGCAATTGGATAAAGAAAGATAAAATAGTAAAAAAATGATTTTTTGATCCGTATTTAATCCACAAAATATGTACTTTTTAGTTTATTTTCTTCTAATTGCTAGCTTTCTCTAATTTTTACTTTCCGGAAAATCAAAAATGACACAAAGAAAGGCTGCAATCACTCCGTAACTGGTTGTTAAACAGAGCTTTTGATTTCGCCTTGACGCTAGGTACATATACTACACTATCAAAAAAAGCGTAGGTTCAAATATTTTGTAGAAAAATTGTAGAGCACGATGCCATTTAAAAGGAGGGAGCAGGAACCGTACGATATGGAAAAAACTAAGAACGGAAAAATAATGCAAAAGAGCGGTACTCTGGGAGAAACTCCCCAGAGAGTACTTCTTCTCGTTATAAATTCTCGGGAATTATAACCGGAAAAGAAATAAGGTCTGTATGAGCATCAGCAAGAACCAGCTGCGCATCCTTACAAGCTTCCAAACGGGTCACGGCAATCCTAAGGAGCACCTCAGGAAACTGGGTATTGAGCAAAATGGAGACTTCAGATTCAGCGGAGATGTTGAGGAAACCCCTGGGCACCTTCTAGAAGAATGTGGTTCCAAGGGTTCGCTGGCAATAACTGAATTTTCTTAGGTAACAAGAAGCAAATCTAACAATTGTTGTACATAAATCATTCTTCCAAATTTCCCATTACTTTTGACTTTAACTGTAGCAGACAGTGATACATGTAGCTGGGAAAAATATGATGTAATTACTTCATATGTACATAAGTATATATTTCCTCGAAACTGATTTAGTTTCACTTGAATTCTATTGACAAACCCTCAGCGAAAAGTTTGTTAAGAACAATCAACCATCAAAATAGCAAACAAATCCAATCAATATTTATCTCTTCATGTTATGTAGATACGCTCGCAAATAGACAGAGAGTCCTGAAATAATTGCGTTTGTCACCTCGTGATTGTGTGAAATTCAAATACAGCGGGTAAATAACGAAACGTTTTGCCACCAATTAACAGAACTCGAATGATTTGTCCTTTCCAACCATTCGCCCTTAGCCCACCACCAAATATTTCCCCGCCCCCTTTACCGCTTACAAGTCATTAACGAAATTGACAAACAACATACCATACAAAACAACAAAAATTCGGTTTGCATGTACATAGTAAATACAACAGAATCGGCGACATCAATTTTCCTCCCTAACCTTAAAATCTCAATCTGAACATTTCCTGGGAATAGAGATTTCAATCTTCCATCCTCCTACCATCTGCCTAGCCCACCGCCGCCGCACTCGATTTTGAACGTACGCAATCACTGCTTACGATTCATTCGGTGCCGTTATAGGCATAAATGGAAATAAATTAAATTTTGCCAAATGATTATTACGAGTTGTACATTACACTATACGGAACGAGGTATACATATGTATGGTTATAGGCAGGATAGAAGCATTAGTGCGTATGACAGGTGGGCGCTAGGGTTTATAGGGAAATGCCATGTCATGCCATGCAATTGGCAAATTTTAGCACAAATTTTGATATTTAATGTTTTGTACAAATTAGAAATGTGCGCCACTATTGTTCGAAATAGTTGTGTGTTCTTATTTGATGTCAATAACGAGGAAACCCGTGTAAAGGGGGACTGCTTAATGACATCATTTGTATAACAAACATTTATGTGTCTAAATGTTGATATCCGTTATGATGACTTGGGTTATGTCAAGTGAATTTAAAGGGGTCGCATGCTCCGCTCTTTTTTTTATACTTCAAAAGTAATGTTTTGTATATTAATTACCCGTTTTGAATTCTGATATTTATTAGATAATTAGACTAAAATACTTATTCCCGGATATAGCACTTTTATTGATGTTTCAGACACACTTTGGGGTTATATTTATATTCATACATATATACCCATTCATTGGCAAAGAGTGTGAGTATTGACGCGCAAAGTAATTTTATAAAAGCTAATTAGTTTGGCATTTTATAACTCAGCGGACACTTTGAGTCGATCAATGGCGATATGCAAATTTTAGGGCGGAATATAATTTCATAAGGGCTAATTAATTTGCCATTTTATTGTATTTGGATCTATCTCAATACTTTATCTTTGAAATCTCATGGAAATGATACAAAAGTACGAAAACGGTTGCGAGATACTCCATACAAAGGAGGATGTATTTGTATAAAAAATGAGTAGTCAATAAATTTTCTTTGGCAACTTTTCACGTGCAAAGAAAATTTGAACGACCAGTATGAAAACACTTCGTGCAGAAGGAGAAGTTCTGAATTTGACAAATTTTCCTTAATTTTTAGTTTAATGAACATCAAAGAAACCAGTTCGCCATATTACTTGAGTACCTACGATTTTTTATTTAATTCATCAGAAAAAAGAATAAATCAAAATATTATTTTAATTGAACTACAAGCGTAGTTCAAGCTTAGGTAATAGACGTTATTACAAGATTTTTAATTTTAAATAAAATGAACGCCAAATAAACAAAAATTGTATGAGGTTTTGGTATTGATTTTGGAACGACGTATTGTCTAATTCTCAAGCTAGAGAAAAATAAGGTTGAGTGAAGGTTTAACAATGAAATTTTTCGTAATTATTCGCAGCCCATAAAATTAACGTAAACTATTCAGCATTCACAGATGATGAAGCAAACAGTTCTAAAATGGAGTAACGCAAAATTTGTGTCCGATTTTTGACAATTTCAAACATTTGAATTGCCTTATATTTTATAGTTCGTCTACTAAGGTGATAAGCGTTTCAGTGTACTGTTCAGTCCTTGTTTTAAAGACTAAAAAAAAAAGAATCCCAAAATATTATTCAATTATGTAATTGCGTCGAAAATTGTGTACTCCAGTCATATGTGTGCTTAAAACGAGTCAAATGCCTTGTTGCAACTGCTTAGCCCGAGGTTTGCTCTGCACAATTTTCATTTTTGAATAGGATCTTGGGGTATATCAAGAGTCTTGTGCCGCGAACTAGTTATTTTTCGCTAGCTTGCTGCGAAATACATTAAGCTAGTTACAAAAAAACGAAGGAATTGTACTCGAACGCGATGTGTGCGCAAATATCAGTAAAACAAAGGTACAATATGTTCGACATGCTGTTCCAAATCTGCAAAAGCAATCTTTTCAGCACAAGATTTAGCTTTAACGACCTTGCTCTAATGTTCCACAAGCAGACAGTCTACGTATTTCGCTCGCATGCCGCAGTCTTTCCTGAGCAGATGTCTGCAAATCATGTGCCGTACTTTCCGTCTTAACACTGTCTTGAACAAGCACCTCTGTATAAGAAAAGGTCAAGAACTTATTGTCATTACAAACAACGCCAGTCAATTATCACACATTGTGGCCCGAAGGCAATTGAGGCACGATAAAACGTAGCCCGTGGTATGTACTAATCTCTACCAAAGCTGACAGGACCCAACTACAAGGGCTAACATTTCAGCATTATTGAAAATTTGTTCGGCTCTGTAGGTAGTTGTGAAAATGACACTAATGCAGAGTTAAGGCGCGATATCGAGTCGCTGTTACTTTGACATAGAAATCCTTCTTCTATCACAAATGCACACCACACTAGAATCCACTTAAGATAACCACAATCATAGAGGACCCTTTACCTTTTGTGGCGCGCGGAAGTGAAAAGGGTGGTCTGCGAAGTTAAACACTTATGTTAGTTAGGGATCCAGATGGCCGCAGAAAAACGACTTTTCGTTGAGTATTTTGGCCAAACGAACTGTGCGTTTACAAAATGTTATCAAATATTTTTTATGAAACTAATGTTCCAACAGAAAAGAGCCAAAATTGCCTCATGTACATACATATGTATAACATACGAAAATACGAGTATATACGTGTATATGTTTTATGACATATATATAAGGAAATGCACACATACTACAGTATATGTATTATATTTGTCCATTCATGCTTTAAATCTTCGCTGTATCCTTTCCATTCCCTCTGTTGCTGGGTTTTATAAATGGTTTCGTAAAGGACACACCCAATCCCAAGTGGAAAGAAGATTAAAAAAATAAAAATTTCTGGGTGTTGGGGCAGATTCCGAATGCTCTTAAGTGAGCTACCCAATGTGCATTTAAGTAAACACACGAGAACGAAGGGTTTTCTTTTTTATTATGACTAACACAGAGCGTAAAGTGCTTATATTTTTCACACTTCCTCGAAATTGCTTACAGAATACACATATGTTCATACATACATATGTATATGTTTGTCTTCAGGTAGGTAAAACGAATTGGACAAACAAAAAAAACCGCAAAACTTCTATCGACACATCCGCCACGCAAAGCTAAAGCATAAATTAAGGATATGCCCACTTCTCCACCTGCTTCACTGAGCACTACGTAAGAATTCCAGAAAAATGTCCCTTAATTTCCAGCAAGCAAAGCATAAAATTCTTAAATTGAAGTGTCATGCTATACGTGAGTGAATTCCATTTAACACTCGCACTATAACGTCCCGAAACTGCCTTGATTCGTAACTCTGTACTTTTATACGCTTGTATACAACGTCTATGTGTATCCTCACTTCTTATAGCTTTGACAACCTCATATAAAACAGTGAACACAACACTAATGCGTGTGGGGTGAAAATACCGACTATCAAACCGCTTGCTTTTAACGCACATATACTTATGTACATGAAGGTATCTCCTAAAAAGTGTTTCCGCCAAAGATTTATGAAGATTTATTTGTGGGGCGCCCTCAAAATGTTGTACTTTTTTCGTGAAAAGGTTTTCAAAAAATCAAGGATACAAAATAAAGTGTGTTTGAAAAGAAACGTGCGAACACACCAAATGGTTGTGGAAAGCATTCAATAAAAAAAGGCCTACGGATTAAGGACACTCACTACAAAAGAGGAACCTGAGCTTTTTAAAGAAATGAATACTTTCTAAAAATCATATTCCCATTGCAAGGGATCAGTGACATTTAACAATTCATTTCTAGCACATACTGTACCCTTATGCTTGCTACACGACAGATAAAATAAATCGACGTAGAAATGGGAACCTTCAAGGAAGGTTCTTTAAAATGCGATAAGGGTTGAATTAAATTATCGTAAGCCATTTGTAGTAAGTTTTTATGTAGATTTTTGAACAAATCCTTTTTGTAATTGGAGGAGATACGCAATTTTGTGCTTCCCATTTTAAACGCTCCGGATTTGAGATTGTTGTAAGTGTTATCCTTTTTGTGAAGCATATGATTTTGTTTGGTTAAGGAGGTGAAATCACGTAAGATTTTCCTGGAATAAATTTTCAATTACTAGGGATCTTATCACTCGTTTTTTTTTTTTTTTTTTCTTGTAGTTTAGTATTTTCCAATTTTTCATCCACTTCCCCTTTGAACCCATAATCTTTGGTATTTTATAAATTTAGTGGCTGTGGTTGGCCCACAACTCACACTTTACTGGAAGGGATAACGATAGAAGTTTCAACAATAAGCTCTTTTTTCTGATGTTCTTGGCCTCTTGGCTTTTGTATATGTATCGGGCTATTTGTGAAATGGATCAGAAATTTGGCAAAACATCAAGGAAATTTATATGGTAATTAATTGCGGGTCCGAAAGAGTGTGCTGGCAGAGTCGGGAGCAGAATGATTGATTTTTGGGTTAAGTGCGTGCGTGAGGGTTGCTAGCATCGCATTCCAACCATATCCCTGTTTGGGATTATTATGTTGGTGAAGTTCATGATGAGCGTTATTCGTTATATTTGTCAGTAAGATATTACAGACAAGTTTCAGTATATCTGTTGGGCATGTTCCTTCACTTGAAAATATGTATTACATTTATGTGCTTGTGTGAGAGAATAAATTAGAAGATACATATGTAAGAATATATCCACTGGTTCTAGGGCACCATATTTGCAAGGAAACGATGTATTGGTATCACTTAACGCAACGTGGTTATATCTTAATTTTTTGGTGATTTGTTTTTTGTACTTACATACATATACCTACATATGTATGTATGTATATGTAGACCAGTACTATACTCTTCCCACTTGAGTAGTTTTTTTAGCTCAGGTATATAGTATGTTCAAAAATCACCTGGTGGGACAATAATAGATTTCTAAACTCCTGAAGTTCTCTTGCGATAAAATTCATTCTCAGTTTCCGATTGACGTAAGTATTTAGTTTCTTATCAGCATTGGTATTTGAATTCAATAAATCCACACAGATTTTACTGTATGTTAATACTGAATTTCATACCCACATCTTTCAATATTTGATTTCTTATTTCTATGACTTTTTATCCATTAACTAATGCATCCTTCAGTATCTAAGTCCTTTTTCTAAATAAATAAAAAAATATTTTAAAGCTATAAATTATGACATTTTATAATTCTATGTCAACTTTATTAGTGATTCCTTGTAGATGTGTGATTTAATTTTGATTCTACCAGATAGCTTGTAAAATAAAGATAAACCGCAACAGCAAATTGCACTAAGCCCGTCTATTTGTAAATATTTCACAAGTTTGTGATAATCCTAAAAAGTTGCAATTAAAAGCAATTTATAGTACTCATAAACTTAAGCTGAAAATATTAACAGAAACATAAACACAAATTTAGCTTGTTAATAATAGAAGTCATGTTACCAACTTTGTAAGGAAAATTTACAATGGCTGTCCACTTTTAACTACTCTGCACTTGTCATTTTTTTCGTGATTTATTCAAGACTTTGACATATAAAAGTCTTAACATACGTATCCTTCCAAAAAAAAGTATCTACTCTAAAAGAACATTTACATAAAGAACCAAATAAGATGACTTTCGGAAAGTTGTTTCTTCAATAAATTTGCCATTTTAAGAATCGATTAAATTTTATCGGATACTTGAGAAAATGTACATTTATTTGTAAATAAGGCTGCGGTTATCTCCCAAATAAGGAAAAAAAATGAATGTATTCACGAATCGGCCCCTTTCATTCCTGGTTGGAAATATACCACAAATAATTTTGCCAGCTAATCTACACGTAGATGTGTAGACGAATGAAAACTTTGGTAAGGGCTACCAATTGCTTCGTCAATTGCCATGTTTAACTTTAAGGATAGCAAATAAAAAATATCACAAGAAATTGAAAGGACATTTCTAAATTTCCAATTTATCGAATTAGGATACGAATGAAAGAAGAAAATGCCATGAACAGCAAGAATATCGGTCGTAATGTAGTTTATGCATGTAGAATGGGTCTTTCAACGACATGGTAAAAAGAAGTAAATAAATTAAAAAAATAAGACAAACCCAGAAAAAGGACTATTAAAGAAAAGGGATTTTTTTTGTTCAGATTGTAAAGACAAGAATGAATGCCATGTTCAATTTCTACATTGATAAATCGTTCCTCGTCCCTTACTCAATGGACACTCTTTTGAATAAGGGTGAAAAAAATGTATGAATAGCGAAAAGTTTTCCCAAAGTTTTGCTTTTCGTAAAAAGAAAATCAGCGCATTGAAAAAGTTATCTTTGACGAGTTAAAGTGAGGGAGTTGAACAAAAAATAAAAATTTAGAACTTTCCTTTCCACGAGCTCTCTTGCACCGAAATACATAGCAGACAGGTGGTAAAAGCTAAGATTTTTTGAGAAAACAAAATTTATTTTTAATTAGCATATATTTAAATATAAAAAGATATTTAGCACAAACAGCCCATATAGGGCCTAGGGCCTAGCTTCTCCCAACCATAAACCATTCGTGTTGTGCGCGTTATATTTTTCGCACGAATGAGGAGAACTAAGTTTAAGGCCATAACCAAATGGCGAAGCTTCTCACATGTATCTGTTATTACTCTCGGATGTTTGTCAGACATTCGCAAGAGATGGAACCGTAAAAACGTGTTTGATGTTTTTGTTTTTTTTCGAACGTCGAACCTTTCGCTCAGTAATCCAACGAATTATGCTAACCACTGCACCACGGCTCCCACAGCATATGTTTGCATGTATGTATGTACATACATAATGTAGTATGTAGTACCACCATTTTTCTTCATTACACGACCGACTATGTGCTGGTATAATGTGCTTCAATTCATGTGCAAGTAAAACTGTGTCCAACAATTTCGAATAAGATAACACGACTTAAAAAAGGGCAGAAAACGGTAAATCATTTTAAGAAGGTCAAACATTTTTCCGAAATTTTGTGCTAAACTCATATTCATACATATGAATGATAATGTTCATATATGGAACAGTACCTTTTCAATTGATGGAAGTCTTCCTTTTTTAGTCACTATCCATAAAATATAGATCTACGATAGTTAAAATAGTTAGGAGAACAAGAAAAAACTGAAACATTCAAACATTCAAGGAACCATTCCAATACACTTATGAAAGATCCAAAGAGAAAAATAATGCACGAAACTTAACCCACCTAACTGAAACTAAACCTCTGTCATATGAGTATGGAGAAGCGCAAAAAAAGACGAGTTTTCAAAGCCAAATATACATATATATGTATGTACATATATTGAATGGTATGGATCCGAAAGTGCTCTATGAGTGTGATTGTTTCAAATTTTTACCCTGAATAGTTTGAAAAACCAGAGAGGGCACCCATTTTTGTTTTTTAAGATTTCCATGAAAATATGGATTCTACTCAAAGTTTCCTTTTTTCTCAGATATACACAGTTACATTTACGTTTAATGTGCAAAGAAACAAAAATTTTACTATTACCTTCGCTTGTACTGGAAAGCGTTAAGAGAAATATGTATTTCGCAAAATCCTGTAATTAGTCCCAGAAAATGGTGATACAAAATAACCATCGTCAATTACAAAATCCGAACCAGATCAAAAACATACGATTATTTTATAAGCATTCAAAGTAATTGAATTGCACATAAACTGTTTTTTATTTATCGCCCAACATAGCAAAAAAAAGGCAGATATAGTAGCCACAATCGATACAAGTGTAAAAGCCTCCTAAGACGAGGTAAAACAGAAGATTAAGTGTAGCAAAAGCTTACAAAAACAAAACCAATAAAAGTCGTAATTTGATAGTAGCCACAAAGGGTGATTGCGGATTGGGATCAGTGAATAAAAGGTCATACATATAATGAGTTGCAAATGTTGCCTAACAGCATAATCTTCTACAGGCACATAACAAGGGTTGATCGACAGTATCTTATGAAAATGAAAATGGAAAATTTACTATTAAACACATGAAACTGAAAAAAAAGTAAACCCATCTTTGACATTTTCCGTTTTACAGGTAAAAATTACCAAAATCAGATACTGTCATTTAACTTACGATAAGCCACAGAAAAGTTTGGACATATGTATACTTAAACGCCAGTGAAATAAAAAATAAGCTGCTCACAGTTGCACGGCAATTAGTTTGAAGTCATTTACATCTTTTGCACAAGCTAATGAGGTGAAGTTTGCATTGTTCCTGAGGCAGGATGCTAATTTACTAATCAACGGTATTTTCAAGCAACCTTCATAAGATTTACATGACAATATAGAGAAAAACTTCATATGCATTTATCCAAAGGCACAAAAGAAAATAACAATTTTAATTGCAAGGTACATCAGGGCATATCCTTTGCCATATCAAAAGTATTTATATTTGGACGAAGAATATGTATTTTGACATCCCTTTTTAGTTCTTGTTCCTTGGAGCTTATGTTCAACGTATCCTTGCAAAGAAATAAACATTCATCTGCATTTCCCCAACCATACCAAACTCCATAGAATGCGCGAATACTTTTCTATTTCCTTTGCCTCGGCTTCTATCGATTGATTTTATAAAAATATTACAAAAGTAGACCAACTCCAGATACTGACCTACATACATAAATATATGCCTTATATTATAGATATTGATTGTTACGATATTTTCGTACTGTCTCGCCAAAAACTTTTCGGATTAATTTTGTTGCCTTGATAAATTTTCCAATAACCACGCAGGTGGCCACGACATAGTTCGACTGTCGTTTTAAAAGAAATAAAAACTTATATTCTTTGGCCACCGTGTCAAGATACATTATTCTTCTTAAACTCACGTAATTACATAACTGCACATTAAAAATAAATAAATTGACTATTTAACATATTATTTTTGTGTTGAGAAAATTTAGGAAACAGTTTCCGCAATTCTATAGTAAATGGCAGTTAGAATGTGTGCCTTATCTTGTATGTGTAGTAACGTAATGCACCTGTCTCCGTGCGGAACATATTGCCAAGAGCACTTACAAAATCCCTCTTCTGCATTGTGTTTAGTGCATACCCGCATTTAGCATCCCAGATCTACGTCAGTCTCATCTTCATCCTCAAGAACAAATTGTATATTGCGACATTTGACAAGATGGAGGTGGGAATACAGCTGTTTTGTTTGTTTTTGAAAACAATAGTGTGTGTAGGAAAATTCCTTCAAATTAAAAAAGAAAAAAGAATACTTTTTGAAACATTGTTCCGTGACGAATGTTTCCAGTTTATTGAAACCGCTGCACTGGAGATGGTGTATAATAATTCTAATAATTCAGATCTTTATTCGTTGTATTCTAAAGATAAATTATTACTCAATTCGCACTAGGTTAATCATTATGCTTTATTAGCATATTTGTGTTTACCAAACCACCATACTCCCAAATAGAGTTTTATCTAATGACGAGCAAATAAAATAATATTTTTTGAATACACTTCATAAGGAGTTAATAAAGCATTGTGTCAAAAAAGCTATCGTGGTTTCATTACAGCTAATAAACTCCCATCTTACAGAATGGCTATACATAATTAACATACTTCATCTAAGGAGCAAATTTTATTGAGTCGTAAATGTTGTTACAATCGTCAATCCACTGGCACCCATTACGTTTTTCATAATGACGCCAATACTCCATACTGTGACATCCATTAAATAAATTTTCCACCCCTCACTGTACTCAAAATGAATAAAAAAATAAACCAGATTGCGCAATAAAAGACTGTCCATCACAGCTGAAAATTTCTTTTGCGCCAATAAAAAATTTTAAAAACGCAATAAATTTTACAATACAAAAAAGAAGGAAAAGAAAAGCATTCTGTTTTGACCCCTTTGTAAAAAAAAAAAAAAAAACAACAGAGCCCTACAAATTAATGGTAGGCCATGACCATCAACAACAAACCATCTAGACCCATAAACCACATTCGGACCTACCCATACCTATGCACACAATCACCGACAAAATATATAGGTACATAGGTACTTACATATGTATAAAAAAAAATGTTTCATTTTCTAAATTGGTGTGTTTTTCATTGGTGTTTTTCTTCTGCCTATAGGTTGCCTGTAAAAAAAAAATAAATTACCTTAAAACCAACGTGAAGAAGACATTACTTATTGTGTCTGAAAAGTAGTCGGGGAGAACATTAATTCAAAATTTTATATCAAAATTTACCGTCCGTACTTAAAGTGACACAAATATAAATGCGCACGTACATAACTCGTAAATAGTTTTAATTTACTTTCGATAACAAAGTAAAGGCTGCAAAAAGAGGAACGATGAAAAAAAAAATAAATACAACGGTAGGTTTTGATACGAAGGAGAAATAAGTTTAACTCAGTCTGCGAAACAAGTGATCAGAAAAAACCAGAGCTACAAAGAACAAAAAAAGCAGTAGTTTCAAAACTTGTATTACCTATGTAGGTATGTATATGAACCTTTGAAAATATCGTTAAGGATTCATCGGTGGCAAGTAGGTTTGTTCCACCGGATCATGTTGGTGGATATATAAGAATGCCAGTACTTCGGGTTGTAACCAGATTGCCATGGGCTATCAAAACATATGAACAAAAGTTATTATAAGGATATTCATTTATAAACCAAAAAAGGAAACTAAGGATACAAATCTATTATAACTTACAATGCCTTCATCGACTTTGCGGACTTTTTCAGAGGCAGAATCTTACGTTTTTTTAATCACTCTTTCCAGAGCCCAGATCTATATATTACATTTCATTAATCGAAGTGTGCTCTCTGAAATTTTGATAGCTGTAATTTTTACTATCTGCAATTTTACAACAAGATCGCTGTGGCATTGAATCAACCAATGACTGACGTCACTGCAAGAGGATGACATATCAGTAACGTTGAATTGTACACCAAAGTTGATCCTCTGAGACTTAATCCAATATCTTGGACCAACACCATGATACGAAAAACATCCCCAAACCACTATGCTGCAAGCGCCGTGTTTGACAATTTTTGTAGCGTTAGTTGGTTTAAACTCTGTGTTTAGGGGCCTTCCAACATAACAGCGAGACCTGACAATACTCTCGTTAGGACAGTTCTCTGTTCTCCACTTTTGAACTTTTTAAATACATACTTAAATGCTAATAACGCGCTTATACTGCTATATTTTTGACTGGAGCAGTGCGTACAACTATATTCGCATGTAGGTACATACAGATGTATAATCGTAGATATAGAATAATTTGTGAAGTAATTAAGGCATGTACATATTTTTATGCCTCCATTGTCATTAACTTTGAGGCAGACTATGCCCAATAAAATAAAATTAATGTTTTACATCCAATCGGTATTAATTGTAAACGATTCAATTGTATTGTTCCTTCCATGTTGTAACTCAGTCGCACAATATAGTTCAAACATTTATTTTTATTGACAAAATTCATAAATAGGTACATAAAGCAAAAAAAAAAAATAAAAATACAGAAGAAAAAACGTTCCCCCACGTTAACGTACCATGAAAACATCCCGATTTGAACAAAGTTATATCCCTTTCATTTCCTGGTTTATACGGTTTTGGTGTGCATTCCTATTATACTCTCTTGTCCACTTCACATTGTAACCTACAGCGCCCGCAAAAATATAAACTGCCTTTTACGAAGGCCATCAATAACTGGGAGAGGCTGCCGCCGGTACAGTAGTATCCCTGCACTCTCATACCTTTTGGTTAATATTTTATTTTCTGATTTATGGCCAGACGAACGATCTGCTATAAATTTTATGTGTTATATGTACATATGGTTGTTTTTTCTATTTTCTGTTTCGTCTCACATGGTCACATAGCTAGGTTCTATCTAAACGAGTGTTGTATGTATGTATAATGGAAAACCCTTTAAACTTTGAAAGTATGAGGGAAATGAACCTGGATTTAACGTCGTATTACATATACTCGTACTATAGTTTTACGCTTCCTCTGGTAGCGAGTTAAATCTTTGTAAGTTAAGTGAAGGACATTGTTACTTTACTTGTCTTCTCTGTTTGGGCGTCTTAGCTTTCATCGACGACTCAGGTTTCATTTATTTGTTGTGAAAGGCTGCATGTACCGTGCAGAGATATACGATGGGAACTCCTTGGACGGTAATAGTACATGTCTATGAAAGTGTTACAAATTAAGAAATACTTCTATAAGCTTTCAATAACAGTCAAGTAATTGTTAAATGGTTAGCACCATTTGCAATACGTACAAATATTAGGGGAGGGGTTGGGCATTATTTTCGATTTGGATTATAATTAGAAACATCGTAAGCACTGTTACATACATACATAAACTTGACAACATTTCCAATTTACTTCAATGTCTTCCTCTTCCGTTTCATTGGAGTTGTGCAAAACGTAACCACTACATTTTCCTCACTCATGGTGCGAACAATGTACGCCGTTAAGAAAAAGTTTGACATTGTAGATATAATCCAATGAAATTACGCATACCTACAAAATTCGCCGTTATTTTTTAACAAGAATTTACCTCAAAGACGACTCACTCTTGCATCCGTACTTGACGGTGAGATTTTCGAACAAAATTAAAGTTTCTAACCAGAACCAATTGTCTTCTCCCAAGTCATTGTGCTCAAGGATTTCCACCGAATGAGTTCTTAGCAACATGTTAACATACTTTCAAGACTTGCAAACAACACACAGGGGACAAGATCCACAGTTGTTGTTGTCTCAACAGAGTTGTTTCATAGAAAGTCAGCGTTCATTTTGCTATACAGGTAGGTCTTAGAGGATTAAAAAAAAAAAAAAAACGAGGTAAGCAGATAACTGCAAAAATACTCAAGTTTACCTACATATTTCCCCATTGTACTCTGTGGGCCTTTTATAAACTTTTCTTAATTAACTAACAAGATCCTTCAAGAGTTTATTCCGCCATCATCAGACAAGCAGGTGTCACAATAAGGCGTTGCATGACTTAAGGGATCTCAGAAAAAACACTTCTTATCACCGCATATCCTTAGGTATGTAGTAAATTCATATATGTTCTACATACGAGTATATGCTGCTCCCAAAAACCTGTAGGTGTTTTAGCCTTCGCATGAAGTGGCCCTTCAATTTTGCACATACCCATAAAGAGGCGATGAAGAAAACTATGGGGTTGGGCGACAGTACGAAAAGTAGAGGAAATTTCATAATTGGTCTTTTAGCAGGATAAAATTAATGGTTAGTAACTATTAAGTGAATTCAGTGAAAAGCTTCCACTCTCTACGTGTGTCATTATCTGTATACAGGAGTTTGATGATCCGGTATGCATAAAACGTAAGGGTGATTTTAAATAATAGGGAGGAGATGGGAGTATATCGTGTTATTAAATTGTGTGGGATACCCATTTGCGGTACTTGGAGAAGGGATTATATGGCGTGTGGTTTTCAGTAGTTAGCATAATAGTAATGTAGATAGAACGGGGATTTAGATTTGTCTACTTCAAGTCCTTTTCATTTCAATTACAATTGAATCGAAACAAACAAGAGACATGCATATGTACATATGTAGATACGTACGTATACTATGATATGAGACATACGAGTAGGATTAAAGTTGTAGCTGTACATCCCACACAAATGTTTTCTAAAATTAAATCAAAAAAGATAGTTCTTATTTTGATTTGTACATATGTATATTTTTTAAGTAAAAACCAAAAAATTAAGGACGAGAAACTATTTTTCATGAATCCTATAATACTTATAGCTTAGAAAATTCCAAAAAAAAAAACAGTATATGAAATGGTCGTAAATGATGATAAAATCCAAGTCCCATCTAACTTTAAAAAATGAATTTGCTGGTGTGCTGAGGAGAACTTCAACCACTACAATATAGACGAGGTTTTCCTCCTGTTGGAATCTTTAGGAAGTTGAATTAGAAATGGTCACTTTCAAAATTGGGTCAACTATGAGTATACCCTACCTATGGACATACATACATATGTAGTGAAATGGTGTCAGGAAAGCATGTGCAAAGAAAACAAATATCCTCTAATAATTTCAGCCAAAGCTCTAGAGGCACAAAGGAAAAATTATCTTCAATTCAACTGTCACCCTCCACCGACTTTAAAAAGGAGAACAGTCTTTAAGATTGTTGAACAAAAGCAATGCCTGGGTAATCTTTCGCGTTCATCTCTCATGTATGCAGAATCCATGGTAAAAAATCTACCAAAGCCAATTTCTGCGCCAGATTCAGTTCTTCACTTGGCTTAAACTTATGTATAAAAATATAGCATTTTCTCGATATTGAGTTTTTCCTAAATTTAGCATAAATATCTGTCTGTCTTGGTTGGCTGAAAGTTAGGCAAATTCTAACCGAAGCAAACACAACGACTTGAAAATTGGAAAGGTTTCTAGGAGTTTTGAGCACATAACTTTTTATTTTTTTAAATATAACTTTTTCTTTTCTATTCCCAAAAAATTAATTGGTCAACAACTGTTGACCGCAGTCATCAAAAATTAATAAGGTTTAGTACAATGAGTTGCAGTTTGCCACTGAAATAATACGCATGACTAAAAATAATATAATTTAAAATTAAACTAGGCTGACAAAGGTTTAAATAAAAAAACACACAAAAATTAAATTTTAGTTTCACTCAAAGCATATGAATTAATTTACTTTAGGTATGCACTGCGTAATATACCATTTAGTATGTATCCCTAAAAATTGGGGAGGTTATAATTGCAGACCAAGGAGGTCCTAGAACCAATCTAAAAGTTGATAAGTTTTGTCAGACATTCAATTAAGGTAACAACCCACTTATCGTTACACGAAATCTTAGCAAAAATAGAGTTTAAAATCTCTTAAAATTAAAGAAAAAACTGTATAGTATTTACTCAGTCCTTAAAGAAGAGATTAAACAAATATTCCCAAACATATATGTACATATATGTACACATATATTTTCCTTATGATTTCGTATTTGCCTGCACCATTCATCGAGAATTCCGCATGAGTAATTATTTTCAAAAGACAACTGTTGACAGACATGATTCCATCATACAATGCTCAAATACTCGTAAGTATCTATGGATATCAACAAGAATACAGCACATGTCAGCCTTAAGTTTTTGATACAAAAAAAAGTAATCAAAGCAATAATCAATCCTATTGAGAAATACGCTTTTTCAAGCGAATCTTTACAGTCAAAGGGATCAAAGACTGCGGAATATTCATCACATTTTAGCTTTGGGTATGGTATTTTAATAATCTGTATTTCTGCCAATGCCATCTGGTAAGCATATATAAATGGAAAATGTGTGCATTGCGGTTGATGGCATCGTACAATTTTTTTCTTTTTTTTCTTTTTTTTTGCTTTTATGTGTAGTCTTATCAAAACATTCTACATTTTCTTTTTATTGCACTTAACGATTGGTAATCAACTGCGGCACAGATAAAAAGGCGTCCAAGAATATGCTTTTACGCTGACGAAAAAAAGGGGTAAAAAGCAAACATCAAAATACACATAAACTAAGCTTTCTGGAGTTCCTGGGAATTTGATACCAGTGCTTTTCGAAAATATCCCTTTTTCCTCTATTTGGATTGAGATGGCTATCTCTTCAAACCAGAAGTTAGCTGTAGGATCACTAGACGTTTATGTACACTTTTTGTTATCGAAATGTAAAATAAAACGCAGATAGGTAGGAAAGGAAGCGAAATCAAATGTCGTAACCAACCAACAGATACTCGTCGACAGTTGACTGTCGAAATAAACGGCATATACAACTTTGCTTATAAAAACAGCAGTAAAGGAGCAAGCAAAAGGGAGCCAAAATAAAAAAAAAACAGCTCAGGCAGAGCAACAAAAATAAAATTTATGTGTCCACGATTACCAGGACTAGTACGCCCGTTAGAAATGCGATAAGGTTATAGAAAAATTGCCGTTTAGGTTCGTGGAACGTGTGGTATTCGTAGTCGCTATCTTAACATAGCAGCTTTCGATTTGTAACTTTTTTTTTGCTAGGTATCCGTAAGGAGATTTTCTGATTTTAATTTTTTTTTTCTTTGTCGCCAGTACATACAGAATTGCAATATTCATTGATTATTTTGTTTAAACTTGAAGAGATTAGAAAAATTGCTGGAATTATACCTTTCGAATTGAGATATTCTCTACCTACAATTGGTACTAAGAGATATCAATTTGTTTCCAACACTACCAATGCGGAGGCAGTTTTCTCACGAAGTGATATAAATAGAAGACACACCGTGGAAATACCTAAACACTAGAAAGGATGCTTTCATCAAAGCCTGCACATGAATGAAACCTAGGAAGAAACAAATCGCAGATACCCACGTGACAAATGGAACATTCAACGAACTTAATGCTGACAATTACTATGAATGTGTATGTCCATCAACCGTATCCTTTCCTAGTCGCCGGAAAGGACATGGTCGATGAAACGTTTCAAAAAAAGGAAAACATTAAGTGTTCGTACTCACCCTTATTCACTTTTGAAAAGCTTTTTTATGCTTTTCCAATTGACTGGACTAAAGGACGATATCCAAGTGCGGAAATTTATCCTTGTCGTCAAATGAAATTAGGTCACAATTATATGTTCACATGCACATACACATTTATGTACATATACATATGTATACATATTGCACCTTTATTCTCTGAGTTATTCACTAAATTAAATCTACAGGGTGCTTCGGATATGATGATCTTAGCCTTGAGGGGTTGTATTTTACGCTCGCCTTAATGGCGGAAATCTATTCTTTTACGTCTGACCTAAGGCTGAGTAGGTTTAGTGAACGTGATAATCTGAAATGTTGTAGTATTTGTATTTATACATGTATGTGTATATAGTATAGAGATAGGTACTTGGCAAGGAAGGCAAAACATGATTATACATATATTGTCACCAATATGTAGTTCTATTTTAAAGATTGTAACGCCTTACTTATTATGTGCAACTACTCAAGTATGTAACTGCTCAAACACTATAAAATGGAAATAAAACCCTTTCACATAAGTTTGCCCTAAGAAACACATAAATAAAACAACATGGGTAAAGAAACATTACCTAAATTAAGGATTTTGCAATAAACACGAACAGAAGACAATGCGTGTTGTTAAAACATAGTACATACCAGCTTTTCTCATCTAAGGAACTATTACTCATGTCTTATGGTACAAACGATCTCTCTGATATGTAGTTGCTTTGGTACGGTATCCATTACGTTCAAGATCTTAACTTCAACGAAATGATGGTAATTTTCGCAGGCATCTGTCCCCTTTCTGATCCTTCGCAGTCGTGAAGGGCTACCTATGTCATCTATAGTCACCAAGTAACATTCGCGAAACAGGGCTGGGCTCCGTCCTATATCTAAGCTTTGTTCATTTAAGGCCTATGGCGACACTGAACAGAGCGCATGCTCTGGTAACATGTTGACTTTAGCATGTATCAGTTTATGGGACCTTAAAAAGGAGACTGAACATGTCCTAAAAGACATCCTACTCTCTCTCATTCGTCAAAAAAAGCCAAAGACGATGAATAATAATAAATTGTGTACGGATTTTCCGCATCATTTTTTAACAAAAAATTTTATGAAAAAGATTCAAACACTAGACCTTTCGTTAAAAATTGTGAGATCCTACCAACACACTGATTCTTCTTAACAACTAAAACGCTGCCCAAAAATACACCTCAATTAATACACAGACATACCCTTTTCAATTTCAAACTGACTTTTCAATAAACCCTACCTACGCCCATTACATCAAATACGTAACTGAAACTACTATAAAACACCTTTACGTTCGTGACTATAATCCTCCCATTTGTTATCTAATTGAAGTCTCGACCACAATTTGCGACTTAATCTCTCTTAACTTGCCATTTCAACATGACAATGCCAGCAGCTAATACAACGCAATTACAATTGGCCCTTTCAACCTTCTATGAACTTCCTAATATAGCCATTTGCAAAACCACTGTACTTGACACTGCCAGCAGTTGAAGCCATTAAGCAATCTGGCGACCTGTCTAAGTAATCTAGAATACTACGAGACCCATTTCCATATGTCAACGTGTAGGTGCTTTCTGGATCGTCTCCCTTCCACCATCACATCAGCAATCCAAACCCATCCCATACCTCTCATAAATATTCGATGCAGCCTCAGTGCTACGGTCGATTAAACCGATGACATTTTGCCACTTCTACGTAGACTGTTGTTGTTCTTGACACAGTAATCTGTAAGGAGCGGATGAACGAACTTCTAGTTTGAATCGGATGAACATTAATCACATTATAAGTGAATTTAAATATTATATGCGTTTGGATTTAATTTAACAGAGGGAATTGCAAATTTTATTTTACTTAAAAATACTGTTAAAGTTTTTAACGAGATTTGTTTTTCTTTTAATGTTGGGAAGTCAAAACCGAGTTATGTTTTCCTTTAGTTTATTAAAATTAAAAAAAGCAAAATATGCACGTTTCTTTAACGGGAGTTTAAATAGATTCGTAAACGATTTCGGATGCGCATGAGAGATGGATAAATGGTAAGTGATGAGGAAATAGGATTTCCTTAAAGTTTCAAATTTATTTGTGTATTTTGAAAGCGCCGTAAGCTATTGGGAAACATTAAGTACCTTAAATCGAGAACAAAATATTTTCTTTTCTCAAAAAGGATAGAGAATGTAAGAAGTAGAAGATCCCATCGCTCAGGGGAGAATTAAGATAGATTTATCATTTGCTTAGCATAGTTGCATTTATTACACAATAACCATTACATCCAAACAACGAATTCGATTGAAATTAAAAGAGACAGAAGAGACAGTCAAAAAGTCGTTAGCATAGGGCGCGATTAATACTAAATTATAAAAAGGTCCAGTTCTATGTGAGTTGTAACTTTCAGAATATCTATATTAAACTCATTAAATTTAAATTCGCAGCTTTTAAGCGAATGTTCTTAGAAGTTCTTATCACAATAACTCAGGGTATACATATGTACTTAACAGAAAATTTTTGACTCCTGCCGTATATGCGATGCCGATATGGGATGCTAAAAGTCCAATTTCGGACGAAAAGGCTTGAGTTTTAATCAAATAATAATTTTTTATAATTGCTAATCAAATATAAAAAAAATTTCTGAAAACAAACAAAGGAAAAAAGCGTAAAGAAGAGGAGAATCCCAAGTGGAAGTAATGTCACGACAGTTTTACGGTGGTCGCTAGAAAGGTTGAAAAGCACTGCGTTAAGCATATCAAATCGCGCATTAAAGTTCAGAGAATTTTGTCGCAGCATTTAAAATACATATGTCAAGAGTATATAATACAAGGACGAATCCAGACTCATACTCGCAAAACACCAGACTAAAAAATTGCCAAAAAAAGTTTATTTACTTTATAACCGATTTCTGTTTGAGAATTTTCTTGCGCTTACATAATACAAGTATGAACTATATACATGTTCATTAAAACGAATACGCAAGTATATCAAACTAAGTTAACTCTAAGAATGTTATGCATATTTAACACAGCCACGGAACATGACTTGCACTTGCCGATCGACAACTTGCACATTTGCTCAAAGCGGGGTATGTTCTAGTCCGTGGTGGAGTCAAAGGATTGTGGAATTAAACGCGGTACGAAAAATGTATACAGAACGATGTCATCCGCCTTAATTGGTATGCGTGAATGCATACCCTAAATGAAGTCACTTTTTCATGTGCAAAGAATAAAAAAAAAAACGCTGTATATTTTAGAGAAAATTATTTAGACGCCAAAAAAGCAAAGCAATTTAGTTACTCTGCGAACCATCTATTAAAAATCATTAAGACTTCAAAATATGTTGTAAAGGCTCTTACGTTGAAATATATACATATTTAAAATATTGCGTTAAAAACCCATTCAAAGGCTTGGAGTTGAAAGTGAAAAGAAATATGTGCATATGTAGATATGCATGCACATACATGTACAGGCACTCTGGTCAGGATACTAACTGGTCATGGCACAGTAGGAACACGCTCTACAAAACTTGATACTCCGGTACCTGTATGGATATTGCCAATTCGGGTATGAATAAAATTTGGAAACGAATTTATGTTAACACAATTCATCTCAATTGGTCAAAGTGAATCCTGCCTATTACGGTGGATAGCCACCTTAGCATAACATAACCTACGATAAGTCTATGATTGTATGGTTGCCTTAAAAGTACATACGTATATATGTGCAAGTGAGAATACTCGTAGTTCTCTAAACAAAATGTGCCCACAAATTAGTTAAACAGATCCAAAACTCTTTTTTAAGAACATGTACCCACCAGTGCCCTGATCTTTGAGGAAAAAACCCACCAAACCTACTCCAATAAGTTCATATTGATTTCCAGACAATATATTAATACTTTTGGTTATAAAAAGCTATCATCTTGGTGGGTTGGTGGGTTCAAATTTTAGTCAGGCATTTGCATCAATTAAATTACTATGCAGGAGGCATTTATGGCGTTGATAAGAAATACAATACAAACGGATAGGAAATGCACGAGACCTCGCTAACATCGCTACATTTGACATTTGAAGAGCTGTCCACAGCGCTAGTTGACATCGAGGCTATTATGATCTCGCGACCCATTACACCAACCTCGTCAGACTCAAACGACCTTGAAGCACTTACTCCAGGGCACTTCCTCATTGGTGTTCCCCTTCGATCAATTCCTAAGACCGGTGTAGACGTCGCCGATATAAGTTTTCTTCAACCTTGGAGACGAATCACATATATGAAACGCACTTCTGACAACGGTGGGCCAGTGAATACATCAACGAACGTCAAGGTCGAACAAAATGGTCATCAGTTCCACCGAATCTACCCATCAATTCTTTAGTCATCATCCATGAATATAATGTTCCTTCTTAAAGATGCTTGGTGGAATCGTTAACACTTTTATGGGGGCCGATGGGATGGTGTGCGAACTTCGCAATGCACACTGAGACGTCCAATCTGTAAGCTAGCGATCTTAACCTCTTGAAAGTGAGACCTTTCAAAGGGGGCGGAATGTTTCATTACAATAAAAATAAAGTATAAAATTTCCGAAAGAAACTAATCATTAAAAATCCAAATTCATTGTAAAATTCCCAAGGTCATTAACACTAAAAAATTTAGTACTTTCTTTGGTTTGAGTACATATTTAATATGTATAAGAGAGAACAACAGATAAATTATTTTTAAAAGTCAAACATTCAATCGCAACTAGTCGTAAGATCTTGTCTTCTTTTTTGTCGTTGAAGTTGCGATTCTGGAAAAGTCTCCATTATCAATAGAAATTGTACTGTGAATTAATTGTTGAATACTTTCACTAGATCATCGCTCAAAAATTAAATTAGGTGACCTTAATTAAACTGAATACTGAATAAGTTCGTTAGCTCTCGAATGGGTATTATGCTTGAATGTGCTTCACTTTGATAAACCACTTTCGGTTTGGTACAAATTAGTTGCACATTAAAAAATGTTTTGTTCTTACACTTTAAGTCTAAAAATTTCGCACCATGGTGTTACAATCAAATTGAGAGCAGTTTTTCATTGTGATGGTTTGAACCTCAGTGGTTTTGTGTCTGCTACTTAATGAATTTTATTCAAACTAACTGAGGACAATTGATGCAATTTTTTCGCCGTTTGTAAAAGTCACTGAAGAAGGAAAGGCGGCTGGTGTTAGATATGAATAATACACATACACTACAATTAACAATTGAGTTTATTTGAGTCTCACTTAAGACTAGCAGGTGTAGGTGTTAATGAATGCAGTTCAGCTTGCTACACCCAGAAAAGCAATTCTACCCGTACATTTCGGGTAAATTATTGTTGTGCTACACCCTGAGTTGTAGCATATAGCCCCTCCTTTAGGAACACTTGATCCCAGGAAGTGGTGTTGTGATTTATTTCCCAACAGGGTTGTTCTGGCCGCTGGCGACGTGGTGCGTTGGTCGAGGTTCAAATCCCAGAAAAATAAATACATTTTTTTATTGTCCCACCTCTCGCAAATATCTGACAAATGTCCGATAATAATATCTCTCATTAAAAAAAGCAAATCTTTCGGATATGGTTCAAAACTGAAGGTCTATTCCATTTGTTCGAAAGAATATAACACGCACAACATGAATTGTAAAGCAAAGCTAGGCCCTGTACAGCATACAGTCTGTTGCGCCAAGTATTTGTATAATGCTATTCAGCTTAACGTCTCAATTTTCATGAATTAGCCTTGAAAAAGTTTTTTTGAAAATTTCACTTAAAAAGGAGAGACGAGAGAGGCCTGATGTTAGATATGAATAATATAGAAAACAATTAACGACTCTTGGCTTACCACTAAACACTATGGTTTTTGTTTTTCAAGGGGCTATATAATAATAATATGTATATGTATAAGCTGTTATTTAGCAATAATTAAAAGTAGAGCTCAATACTCTATATTTGTACCCGAGTGTATGAGTGTGGCACGTTTCGAAACGCTATATTTATATAGCGAATCAAGGGATCTGCAAACCGAATATTGTCCCTATAGCTCTTAGTTATTTCTACTTATAACACACTATACAAGTGCATTAATATGAATATACCTCATCCGGATAAGGTATAAAAATAACATTTAAGCTTTAAAGTTCAAAAAAGGTTCGGAAAGTAGAATAAAGATTTAATTTATGATTCAAGTGTCTTCATTAATCTGCACAGATCCGCACTCAATGCTTCATAAATTAATAATAAATATTCGACAGGAAGTAGTTTAATTTCTTTTAAAAATAATAAAACAAAAATTGTTGCAGTTGTGCAGATTATCATAATTACACAGCCCGGTAAGTAGCATTCTGGTTAAACATTTAATAAATCACGCCGTAAGAGCACCAATATATGTATGTACTTTTCCCAAGTAAAGTATCAATATTTAAGCCGTCTTTTATATATGCAAATACATACCCAAGCAACAAGCAAACTGATCTTATATAACAATAGAATACGTAAACATGCATTCACGCATGATACTGTTTTTTTTTTTTTGATTTTTCAAAACAGATCAAAAAGATTCAGGACATAGCATGCATTTTGTTAGCTATACGTTAGGTATTTTTTTTTTTTTTTTGTTATAATTTACCCGCACTCAAGGGGTTATGAATACCCTTTTAATGTTTATACACGGTGCGGGCGTTGAAAGGAAGATAGAGAGAGAGAGAAGAGATTATATACGTTAAGGACGACAAAGTTAAGACCTTTTGCAAAGTTGTCATATAGAAGATCGTAAATAAATTTATCACACAGTACAAGCATCATCAGTACTCATAAACTCATATTACTTCTTTTATTTGTTCTCTGCCCACTTCAGTAGTTTCATTATCAACCCACCCCATATGATAAATTAAAGAAGACAAATCCGGAACACAAATTAATAATTTTTACGGAAAATTCTCAATTCACATATTTGTTCTCAGAAAGTTTGCGTATGTGTCGAAATAGCCTAGATAAGGAATGCATATTCGTAGACACAAAAGCACGTCCACTCATAATCTATGTAAATACACACAGTTATACTCGTGAATACCTATACATATACATATACATGTTCATATTCATGCCACATAATCGTCTTATAAGAAAATATCGTCCTTGGAGTTGGAGTTTAAGTTTGGTGGCACCATTGGTGTTTAATTGGATCAGAAGGAAATACATAAAATGGTGAGGGTTGGCTTGCGTAGAGCCACTTCCAGCATATTGAATAGGGGAAGGTCCATAAATAAAGACAGGCAAAGAAATTTGTCTTCATTCTCAAGGATATATCACAGTTCGGTTCGATGAGGAAGAAAATGTGTAAGGAAACGAAATGGAATGGCATTCACTCAGCTCTGATATTAATATCAAGATAATGACTAACAGAAAATGACGATCTCATTCCTATAGCCCACACATTAAAGAAAACAATACATATGAATATGTATGTATGTACATATATGTATCTATTTGCAGGAATTAATTATTTTGAGTGTTATATCTTAGACTATAAACTCCGATCAATTTAACTCACCTTATGACTTTCTGAGAAATCCTCTTATTCCTTTTTGATTTTATTGCAACACATGTCAATACATTCGACTTACAGTAGAACTTGAGTTATAGGAAGAAGTGTTGATTTTTTTATAAAATTCTTAACAAGTTGATATTGTATGATTTTAAGTAAAAACCCTTAACACGGTACACAAGATAACCACAACGTATTTACTTTCTTTTTTTTACTTCGCATTCGCAAATTTAAATTAAAACACAAACGAAATAACCGACAAATACTCACTATTTCACACAAATAAGCTTGGTTATCCTTTTTTAAATCCACTTAGCTTAAAGGACTTCAACTAAATTAACCAAATGAAGATACCTCTCTGGCTTTTATTATGACCGTTGATATAACATCAGCTTTCATATTATTTTTTTTACCATTACCCTATAAAGGGGATTAGGCAGGTGGTGGAAGTAGGTTAATTTGCACTTATGACTACAGGTATCTGAATAGTTGGAAAAAACAAATTCAACCAAATCCGACTTGCAGGATTTTTAGTATACCATCTATTACAATAATTTTTTTCTTCTCCTTTTTTTATTCTACTAGAGTAGATTTACCTGTGGATGAACAGTAAAATAATTGGTTGTTTTGAGCACTTTAAAAATATTTTCACAAATTTGCACTGATTTCCATGGCTTTAGTCTTAAAACCGAATGAAATTTATTTGAATATTTTTTATATACAATTACGTGTATCCACAGGAAATAACGTTTTCGACACGAAAAGCCGAAGTCAAAAATACATTTTGTGTGTATATTTGGTTTCAACACCAAAAACACGTTTTCACCAAAATTCCGTAATAAAAACCCTTCCAAACCGTTCAAGGATTCGAGTTAGACTGTGTTCGCAACCATATCAACTAACCACACAACTGACAGGATGGATAGATATCTTTGAATTTGTTGCTTTTTTTTTTCTTGTATTTGCATGATTTTGGAGAGTTGTGTACGCTCGCAAAGTGAGTGGCAAATTGTTGGATGTACTACCACAATACTGCGAGCCAACAACTTCGAGAGTACAATGTCCTAGAAACCGACAACGACTTCAGCGAACATGATGCGAAAACACAAAAAAAGAACGAAAAATACACAAACGTAGCAGGCACTGTTTGTTGTCATTATCTGAGAATTTAAGGAAAAATGAGCAGAGGCAACTACTAGAGAAACGGCCTTACACTAGGTTAGTGTGACTTTGGTTTTCCTATCATTTATGTACTCTCATTCTCGTGTCTACATGCTCGAATTCTCTCCGGTAAAACCGCGTTCTCAGAGAAGTCCTATAAGGAAACATGCGCTGTATCTTTTATCCGTTTATCCGTTGAATATGTCTACTGAATTCATTTTAATCACTCAAATGGAAACTGGGGCATAGCTTTTGAGTATTTAAAAGCACAAGCACACCATATCTGTTGCTTTTTTTTTAATCCTTTGGTTGTTTCGTGTATAGTGAATTATTCACTGAAAACTCTACCACTCATAGTAGAACTCTACAGCTCGGATCTAAATCATTTTGCATTTTTGAATGAAAAAAATTATGTGGCGCGCTCGCCAATAATAACAATGCACACACGTCTGATTATTTCGGTGTAAGTAATAAATTATCCATGAAGGATGAATTTTCATTCTCTTCGACAGAATGCAAAGTATTTAGTTTAACCTGAAAACAGGACGTGTTTGAGTCTCGTTAAGTGGGAAAGAGACATGGTTGACTCTTCTGTATCAGAAATGTGGGAGGTCCTACTTGCTATTTCGATTGAAGGGATTTATGCAGTTCGACAGGCATCATGAGACTAAGCCTTGAAGCAGATTAGTTTATTTATTTGGTTGGATTTCGTATTTAGTGGCATTTTTTGTGATAATTCTTGTTTTCAGGAATTACCCATGATGGGGATTAAGAGATTTCAGAACGATTAGGTTGTTTTTTTTTCCATGAGAAGAATTAGTTTTGTTGAATAATTCATTCGGAGAGGAAGTATTAATTTTTGCTTTGAGGTGAACCTGATATTTTGACAAATAGATACTGACATTTAGTACCATTTTAATGCCTGTCGCTGTTTTTCATTAATAGCCACGTCTAAACTGAGATTTTCGGAAAGTTGATGGGTACACGTAATTACTATAAATGTGGAAATATAGGTATGTACATAAGTATAAGGCATCATAAATGGCAGGGAGTTAGATAGAAATACTTAGATATTTGCGCTAACGCGCAATGAATTTTATTATAAAAAAAAGTCGGTCAGAGCAATCATACTGAATTGCTGCAATACTTTTCAGTACCAGAAGTACCAGAAAATAAAACTAATATCCTGTATAGTAAAGTTCTGGGAATGCAATACAAGAGTCTTAGAGTAGATAATTACCACCAATGATTATATAGGCGATGTCCAATCACGCGTTCGCTTACGTGATAAAAAGATGCAAGCAAAATACAATATACATATGTATATGTATACCTAAATATGTACTTGTAGAACTGTAGTGAGACCATTTTACCTTACGATTCTAAATGCTGGTCTGTCAAAAAAATTCTATGAAAGAAAGATATGTACGTGTAACCGAAACAAGGCCGCTAAGATGGTCACCAGAAATTACACTTATTGCGAAAATTACCGAGTTCAGAAGAAAAGAGATGATGAGAAATGCTGTAAACACCATTGACTAACACGATTAAAAGGAATATGCAAAACAAACATTGGAGGACAGGGCAAAGTGAATAAAATTTCTTTATGCCCGAACACCGAACAAGGAGGGCCGACCCCAAATAATAGTGACAATGTCATGGTAAAGAACTACAAGCACTTTTTCTCCAAGTGAGTACATAGGTGTAAATTGATATTTTTTCATATAAAATATTTCCGCAATTGTTTAAATTCACTTGTTCTATAACTTTTGTAGTTTTCATGCATCGAGCGCAGGTTTCTGCAGATTGCAATGTAATTTGCTTCTGAGATGACAAACCAATCTTCCTATTAACGATAATAATTTTTAAGTGACTTTTTTTCATTTCCCAAGAAAATATTTATTTTTTTAATTGATTAAAACCAACAAAAAACAATACAAACACATTACAGAGGTAAGTTAAAAGTGTCAGAAAACTGAACTCTTAGAGCAACCGCCTTCCATATTGAATAAAAACATTGAGGCATACTAATGATATCCATACGAATTTCCGCGCACATGATACAAGATCTTAATCCAAGTTCTAAAAATGTTAGCGTCTACCACATAAGGGCTTTCAAAATCAGTGCCGAAAACAAATCCTAATTATATTTGCTTTTAATTAAAATCGATTGATATTTTAATTACCCTTTTTGGCTGTGTTGGTTTGGGTATACCAAAGCCCATAGCATTAACTCAAAGAAAACTTTCTCTTTCTCATTTCAGCTCCTTCCTCACACTTTAGCGTAATTTAAATCAAACGCAACTCTCATGAATCCCACATGGTGTAAACACTTTACTTCATGCATGTTGATACATGATTCTGCTTAATTGAAATCCCTCACTTTAAAGACATTATTAAGTATTAAGGATCATGTGTAGGTTTTCGATTATAATTTTTTTTTTTAATCTGCTCAACAATTTCTTTTCGCTTTTGTTCATATCATCGCCAAAATATATACCTACAGCCTCTGTAAACTGCTTAAAAATGTGTATTATTCCAAACCGTCATCTTCTTCGGTTACCAGAATTGAATCCGATTTCATAGGGATTAAGTTGACATGTGTGAAGTTGGGGTGGTGACGTTTTTTTTTTTTTTGTTCAAGGCCATTTTGTGTGAGTTTATCCATATGGCACATCATATTCGTTGTCATAATGCCGGTAGAGTTGCTGGTTTTACTTTTTTATACTGGCATTTGGATCAAGGATAATGACACGAGTCATATTGGAAATTTGTATTTTCATGAAAGAATCGCATCCAGTTGCCCATGACCGAAATGGTGGATTACTGTCATCTTTAAAAACAGAAACTCGGTGTAGGTTGGAATAAGTGATAATGTTCTTATAATGTCTTACCCAAGCAGTCGGAAATAGGACTCGGCCAAATTTGGTTTTAATTTGTTTGTTCTGATCTTAAATATTTATAGACCACTTGACAAAATTTTTTATGCTGAACGTTAAACAAAATATACTGCTTTGCGTCTACAAGTGTGGGTTGCATTAGAAGTATCCCAACCACATTATATAGAACATGAAGTTTTGCAAATTATTAGGGGATATATGTACATACATACATGTGTTCATTTATAAGGTGGTGCCTAAGGGAACAAATCTTCTGCCCAGGGAAAAATTCAACGTAATAATTGCATTAATTATTGAGATGTCCTTGAACAAACATCATTATCTAGATAAATTTATAGCACATTCCATTTACTTTAAACCTAACGTAATACTCGTGTAGTTTCTATATACAAGCGAAAGGTGCACATAACATCATCTATGGCAAATAAATACATACATATGTACATAGTACGGAAATGTATAGATTTGAAAATAATCTATTCTGAAACAGATTAGAGTTTTCCGAATGATGTTTTCCTATGCTCGTATGTATAGAATGCCAGAACCTGACATGCATGCCAAACTTAACCAAAAAAACATTTGTGTAACTTAGAAATTCAAATACAAGTGGCGACGTTATGATCAATAATTCAACATTAAAGCCGCATACAGATGTCGCTAGCTGTTGCATGGTAATGACAGTTTTATCTCCGAGTAAATGTTGTAGAAAGAGTGGAAAACACATCGACATCAGTCGAATGAGAATGTGAAAGGCAATAGCTTTAATATTTATATTTGCTAATGGCAACAGAAATGTCTCAACTTATACCCACAAGTACATACATACATATGTACATACATACATACATAGTATAGTCTGAGAGTATACGTGAGTGCGGAAAGAGACTGCGGTAGTCGGGTTGTTTGCACATCAATTAACTGTAATAATCCCGTTGTTTAAGTTCAACAAGGATTAAAGGCGTTTCACAGGGAGAGACTGATGGAGGTGTTATTAGATGGGTGGGTGTTTAAGTATGTTTTGGAAGTGCAATCACACTCGAAGAAAACATAAACGTTTTCAAAATGGATGCTTATCATCCAGTGAAAGGATGTGAAATAGCATCCTCGTATTTCAAAAAAATAATCCTATATACCTACATACACTCCACGAAATTAATATAGAGGCACCAGGTTTTTTTTGAAATAAAATAACTTAGTACGAATGAATGAACAATATTGATACACAGTATCAATATATCCATAACAAGTCAACTAAAAAAGAACATAGATAGAACATAGAATGTATAGGATGCAGCCAGATTCAAAATAAGAATTTTTCAGAGTGAGTTAGGCAAACTCGGAACAGAATAGTATATCATGAGTTCAATAAAACCGTTCTAAAGATAGATACACTTTTTTCAAACGTCTAATTGAGATACAACAAGTGCTCGGTTGCTCCTGAGATTCTCGTCTGGTTTGTCCACTTTATTGGCGTTTACATGGAGGTAATAAAATTGCGAGAATTTTGTTGTGCGGCAAGATAACAATCAAAAGGCACAAGCTCCCCAAATACGTGAGATATTTAGCTTTCACTGTCAAGTTTTAATTTCAGTAGCAATTATCTCTTTTTCTTGAAAACTCCGAGTTAATTTTTAAAAGCGCTATTGTAGACCTAAGCCGAAGGACAGACAAACAGACCGAGGCCATACTACTTGGGCGCAAAAAAATCGGTATTTACAGATACATATACATACTTATGTATGTCTTCCAAATGGAAATATAGGTTAGGTTATGGCTATGAACTACACACTGAACAATATGTACATATAAGAGGCTGAGTATCTGTAGTGACAGTTCGATTGCACTCACTCAACTTCTCAACCATTATCAGCATATTCAGCCTGAGTCCTCCAGTAAAGTGTTTTCCAGATATGAATTGGTTTCCATTTCAATCCATTTCGGCATTTGGATTAATCAATAAATTTAAAGCCTCATAAGTCTGAATTAATTGCTTTTCCCGTTATAATTAATAGATTTTACTCAACTTAAATGAAATCTACCCTCCAAAACATACTCCAGAACTACCAATTACACAAATTTTCCCATTGCAACCTTAAATACGAATACATATGTATACCTACACACTCACTGTATCCAACATTTCTGCATAATTAGATGAATTTACGTTCATCAGTGCGAAGATTCAATTTCACTGCATTCAATTACACCTTTGTAACATCAAATGCCCACACGAATTCACAAACCTTGCAACAATCCAACATTAGTAATCCTTTGCGGTTGCACACACTGCGGGCAGCATTAAATTTCAATTGAATAACTTTGCGAAATCGAGCAAACAAAACAAAACCAGCTCCACCAACCAACTTAACTCGCACATGCCTAAAATAATTTTACTAACCCCCGGAGGAGGTTCGCTTCATGGACCTTGGCATCAGTGGTTGGCTGTTTTCCTTTACAAACTCTTCTCAATTCGAAATATTTCCGTAGAGATGTTAGAAATTTTCAGTCTCCAGAATATGTTCACATCATAAGTGTGCATATATCTATCTATTGGAATGTTTTTAGTTGAAAATTAAATTGTTTTGCTTCTTGGGAATTTACAGGAATCATAATCTTCAAACCAGCTAGTTACACTATTATAACTTGTTTGGAAGAGAAAAACATCGATAATTTTGACTTAAAAAAAGGTTCATTTTTACTGCATAATTCATGATTTAATAATTTGAAATTTAATGGAATTAACTAATTTACGAATATACATAGGTATGTACATACATATGTAAATTAAATCAAAATGTCTAATGTCCATATAAAAACATGTTTTTTAAACGAGTCATCATTTTGTTTAGTCCTTATTAGTGGCGGCTTTTGATATCTAATTGTAAATGTTGTTGGGGGCTTACACGATGCTACGCAACAGCACTACCTTTTGGAGGCCAGGGCCGAATCCAAGTAAATTTGTTCACTGCCTGCTATTTCGATCTGATTTTTACTTGATGTACCCCTCAAGTACATAATACCACAAACAAATTATAAAAGAACAGATGAAATAAAAAAAAAAAAAAAATGAATTATTATTCCATTCCATTTCCATACAATTACGAGTATTTATGTATGTAATTGATTTTGATTTTGAACTGTAATTGATTGGCGAGAGGGAAAATATGTTTGGAATATACTACAAAAGTTCTCTCAACAATGTGTCACTTGTCACAAAAAATGTGTTTTCTTTTTGCTGTTACGTATATAAAACGCGGAACCTTATTGCAATCACTGATGCGTCTGTCTGTCTGTCTGTCTATCAGCACCTTCTAGCCCCTAAACTACATCAGCTACAGGCATCATTTGTATACATATGTACATACTACGTAAAGTGTTGATTCCAATACAATGCCGGTGTGATTTTTGTAAAACCGTTATTTTGATGCCGTATTTGGCTGCCACCAGACGCTATAGGACTATTTAATATGGAAGTTAAAGTGAAGTCACCTTACTGACAGCGAGGGCGTCTTCTTTTAAGGGAATTTATCAAAAGATCAGTAAAATAAGAAAGTTTGATCATAGGCTTAGGGTCCCTGATTTTGTGGCAAATTTTTAAGCCTGACGCAAGAAATCGCCCGGAATAAACTTTATTCTATGAAAATCTTTTGTTCATAATGATGCCACATGCTGAGCTTGTGCAATTGGCATGGGACGTTCTATAATCTAAATTTATTTGAACCTCATAAGGGAGATTATTCAGTCTTTATCTCAACTCTGGCAAATTAGTTAAATTCAAACATTTTCCGATAAGATCTAAATGTGCACTACCGCAAGCATATAATCACTATTCAAGGTCACTAATAAATTAAATCAAAAATATTCAAATTCATATCTCAATTACGATAGCTAACCTCAATATACCCAAGCATTATGAACATTAAGGAAATATCGCATACCCTTATCTACTTCCTTAAAATTTTCAAATTCCGGCCCCAAAATATCTTTACAATCATCAACATTTTATTAAAATTCGAAGCATGATTGTTCGAAGTAGCATGCACGTCACTAAACTTGTCTACCTTCTACACTTCCAGTAGAAAAAAGAAAAAAACACATTGCTATACACGACTTATCCTTATTCTAGATGACACACATCCACTGATACATGGACACACCGCTGGTTACGATATTTTTCGTACTTGTGTCTCAACTGATTGTGATTGAAGTAATGTGTAAATTTGGTGAACTTAAGATACCTATGACTCTGAGTGTTAGCTGTGTTAGAAATCAAAGTAACGCCCTAAGCAAATATTTACCTTTACTTTGGAGAGACAAGTGATTTAATCCGATATCCTGACGAAAATTCTCTACACAGAGTACTTCCACCATGTTGTGATTTTCCATATTCCATATTTTTCGCCGAGATCCAAGATAGAACAGGACACACTCATAATTTTGAATTGGATTTCATTATGGTGCTGCATTATGATAATAATGAGCGTACGTGAGATTCATCTTAAATTAACTTCAAGATTGGCGAGGAGACATGACTGTTTGTTTTATTTTTATTCTTTACTTTTAGCACCGTACTGTGGTTGTACGGCACCTAAAATAATCTTCAATCTAAAAGTCAATCTATGTGAGAATTATTTAATTCAAATTCAAAGGCAATCCGATTTTTTCCGTCAGCAGACACGGAGCACTCTGTGAGGATTATTTTGAAAAAAGAAATGAAATTGTGTTAAATAGACTTGGAACTAAAGCCAAAAACGAATGAGTCATTGTTCACATAGGGGTGCACATTTGGCGGAAAGCTGGATTTAGCACACCCTTTCGGTGCATACATACATACATACATATGTATGAACATACGTGCTTCGTCACTCTAGCCAGCTTAGTGGTAAGACCATCAAAACCCCGGAAAATCTAAATTGGTTTCAATTTTACGGCATTTGAAAGCATATTATTCGCTAGACTTAGAGATTTAAAAGTTAACTTTGAAAAAACCATATTGTATACGAGAGCTTAAGCCAATAAAGTGAAATTCTATTAGAATTCATAACTTTTGAATACAACAAATTATTTGCTGCTCACGGCTTGAAAATAAATATTTTTCCTTATGATTGATGTACTCAATGTTGATTTTTTATATTACAATCATAATAAAATTACATATTGTCGTAAAAATGTTTGCTTATTAATACCTGGCTTATTGCGACCATACATGTGTGCTATATTTTTTCGCACAAATGGAAATGACTTAAAGTCCTACTTTTTGGTGTTTTCTGGGATATAAACTTCGAAACTCCCGCTCAGTAGTCCAACGCATCAACCACTGACCCACGGCGGTCCCATAAACTTTTTGTTTAAGTACTTGCAATGCCGAATATATGTATATGTATTTAAGCTATCAGTTGAATTTACCTATTGTTTCAATAATCTTCCATTATCGCCACAAGGGACCTACACATACATATACATTCGATATGGCATCATCGACTTTTAGGCTAGTTCAGGTAGATGGATGCTATGTGATCTCCAGCTCAACATTACTTAAGTCTTTAAGTGTTCCAAATAAGTGACTGCCAAGAGTCATTAAAGTGGCGTTAATTGGCGTAAGCAGATTAGATATCTTCTGCATCATTATATCGGGAATATCACCGTGATGATTGGTGTGAATACCGATGGCACAGTACCTTTCAGTACAGTAACTTTTTATCAGAAACTGAATATACATATGTCCAAATTTGTCCAGGGTACATTAGTTCTTTTTAAAGCTTATTTGTCAATCTTCAAATGAGAGCTGTTGTATTGAACGTATACAGACAGGGGCATGAAAGAAATCGAGCTCTTGGTACACAACGTAGGGTTACCGTTGAATGCTGATATCTCTAGAGCCTGGCTATCAACATGCAGGGTGATAATCATCCCAACTATGTAATTATTTATAATTAATTTCGTTGACTTCCTTGTGGTAGAATCCAGCCCAAGTATTAACCTACTCATAATATCAGACTGTCCAATTTGACATCCGCTTTGACATCGCTACAATAAGCTTATGTCAGATGAACTGTCGCTGTCAAATTGTCTAGCCACACAACCACGAAAAATTGGATGCGTGAGCGTTGGATACCACAGACCTTAACCCTACCTCCCTAAGCTAGTGTGCAGTCTTCGCAGCTCTGCTTTAGCATATTCTCAAGTGCTACTATCGGAGTCTATTTAGAGATCCAGTAATTCTTATGCCTTTTTGCTTAGAAAGGAAGGTGTTACTTATTTTCAAGAACTTTACATCGTGCAAATAAATTAATGTCACAAGTCCAATGTTGAATAATGTGAATGAGTGTGCACCTACTACAATATTTTTGTATGATTGAATTACAAGTCTCCTAGATGCTGAATACGGCATTCAATGCTACTTCATAGTATTAAAATATACTACAATAGATGTTGGGCTCGAATTACAGGGGGCCTTTAGGATTAAAGCTTTTCAATTTTATGTTATACATACATATATGTATGTATGTACATATCACTTCAAAGCAAGCTGAAAAAATTGATGTTTAATGGGTCATAGCCATAAAACTTGTATTGACACTTACATGCAACATGGTGGAACAATAGGAAACATATAATTTATTTTCGTAAAAGTAAGCCTTTTCAAGCAACATGTTTAATACCGACCTAAGTCCTTTTTTTCAAGAAAGAAAAACAAATACAAAACCAGGTGTAATAACAAAACATGCCCTTCTTTTGGATTGCTTTCCCTGTTTCTTGAAAGGCATTCGAAAACTTTTTCCATTAGTTGCATTTTCAAGTTGACAGCTGCAACGCCATGGTAAAAGTAAACGAAGTTAAATAAACCAAAACGCACAATAAAACGAAGAAGATATCAACTTATATAAAAATCTACACTACAAGCTTTATTGCCGCCTTTACTGACTCTTTAATGTTTTAACTTTTTTTTTCTAACGATAAAGTTTAAGATTAATGATGGTATCCGAAGTGTCACATCTTCCATTCTAATTGAAGCGTCAGATTTTATAATATTCGCCTTCCACAGTTTCTAAAAAAATACATACATACATACATATGCATGTACGTATATTTTTATAATAGTACTTCAAGATTACGTAGTGAACTCAATAAAGAAATTTTTACTTTTAAGTTCACCACATTTAACCCACCACTGCCACCACTTCGCTAAAAATGCAACCAACCAATTGGGTCTACGGAAAACGAGAAGGGCCATCTTCAAGGAAATTGTCGCTTGTAAAAAGTTACTAACCCCCGAACGTGACATGACTGCATCACATCATTTTGACATGGAAATGAACATGAAGCGTATTCATCTTCATTTGCTTTTTATGTGTAGTGGAGAACCTTTAGGAAATCATTTTAGAAGTCCTTAATATTTTACTACTAGTTTATTAGAGATGGGTGCAAGCAAGTTCTGAAAGTACTCGTAGGTATGTACGTCCATATGTAGCAGCTATTAAAATAAACTGCGGTCTACTCATGACAAAAAGTTTATTAACTGTTAAAACACACCGCACATACATATGTACGTATGTATGTACAAAAGAGCATTTTAGACCTCTGTAACTTTCATATATGTACGTACACCTTGATTAAGGAATGGTTCTGAGACTTTTAAAAATCCTTTTTTATCAGTTTCACATGCATATACCTGTGTATCTACAGCTTTCTATCCTGAACCGCCTAAAGTAAATATAAATAGTAAAGCAATAAAACATTCAAAAAACACTTTAAAACTTCCCTATAAAGTGCTGTGCATTTTCATCAATCAGTACACCTGCATCTAGGTTTGAAGAATTTACTAAAAACTTTACCCTTCTTTCGTTATTCGTCATCGGCGTAAACTGCATTGGGGAGATACAAAAAACTTTTTGCGGAGAACTAAATTCCTTTGTCAATTTATTTTGGCAAAAAAACTAAAATGGCAGCTCAAGGATAAAGCATGAGATAGATAATGGGAAATACTTGCGGATAAAAATGTACTAGCATACGTATTTTTTATTTATTTCATAAAAGTCAATTTTGTTTTTATTAGAAAAGTTTTAATTCAAAAAACCGATCTCCCTCTCCACCACTCGACAGCGCTTTAGTATGCATGAATAAGTTTTCAATGGTAGTAAACTATTTGAGGTGCCTAAGCATTGTACTTTGAATTGCAAATTACACGAGGGTGAATAGATGGTATTAAATGTGTTTAGCAGTTACCTATGTCTATTTTTAAGGACTTGAACTAAGCATTTGTGGTTACGTATTTTTTTAAGTAAAATCACATAATTTCTAAAAAAGTGAATGCGGATGAACGCCTTCAGTTTATCTATACGTCATCTAGTTTAGGAGAACATTTAACTTCGTTTAAATTGTTTATTACATTTTACGTGACAAACCTAGAAACATAGCCAAAAGTGATAAAAAACATTTCACACATCCCAACCCATGCATAAGAAAGCAAACCACTGGGTCTATTTTTCTTACTACTTTATGCGAGAAAGTTGCATCCACCCTTAAAGTTTCAATTTATTTCCTAGCACATTCCTAAACCGAATGACATGATGAAGTCGATGGCAGAATGTGTAATGTCCAGAAACAGTCCAAAACAGGACATAAAGTTAGTTCAAAAGGTCTGCAATGTGCTTTTGCATTTTTTATTTATTTTTCTTTTTTTTTTGTGTCCCGAAGGTGCATATGACACGTTTTTTTCTCAGGTGAACGCGTTTCCAGGTGGACATCAAAACGGTGGGAGTATGGAAGTAAATAAAGACGGGCAGTACATCTGTGGTTAAAGCTAAAGAACAAGCTGTCAAAAGTGCAGCGGACTATTGCAGCTTGTTCCGTTCACAACAAACCTCCGATGAAAAAAAATTTGGTGTTTTCAAATTCAATCCTCCAAAGTAAAACAACTTCGAAATAATGCAAACTGATACCAATTTCGGGAGTATGCATTCTGAACTTCTTATTGTAGCTTGGACTTATTTATCAAATAATTTTTCTTTTTTTTTTGTAAAAGGTTATCTCGAAGCCAAGCTGCTAAATTAATACATTGTTACCAATTAACTTACAACTTTCATAATTAAAAAGATCAAACTCGAATTGCTTCCGCTTCACCTTGCTCTCTGGCAATGTTCTTAACAATTGCTCTTATTTATGTACTGACACCGGTTATGTACATATTTTATGTGAATAAAGTTATATGTTATCAGCATCGAAAGACTGACCTCTATTGTCAACAATCGAAGTAGGAGTTACACTCTCTTCAACAAAAACAGCAAACGATTTCTACCATATCCGAACGTAAACTTCATTACGAGATGGTCTAACCGCTATAAAGAAACTGGAAACTGGAAAAATTAACTGAAACTGATAACCAGAAAACGGCAAGATTATCATCGAAATATTCTAGCAAAATCCCACACCACAGAATCTGAGGAAAGCAAGAAAAAAAAATTTCGGCGCTCGGAATCAATGTATCCCTAAAGACGATAGAGCAGCGACTAGGAGATACAAGTGTCCCTTTTATTTTCACAGACAAGTTTTCTTTCTGGTTGTTTCGTCCAATTAAAAGTATTTAGTCAGAAAAGGGTGTACCATTTTTTAAAAATACTGCAAAGGTGCACTTTTATGTGTGCTCCTTAGTATAAGGATTTAAACGTTTGATCTGTCTTACGGAAATTCTTAATTTCGAGTGTATGTTGATATTGTCCAAATCCGGTTTGTAGAAGTCTCCAGGCAAACAATCGAAATTGGGAACTCACAGTTAAAATAAAATGTCATATTACCTGCGCCAACAATTTAATCGAAAGTTACCAACATATGTATGTAGATATCTCGAGAGGATTAACAGTATGGGAGATTGGACTAAATATGAAATGCTATACCTGGAAAACAAAATATGTAGAATCATTTTTAAATAAAATCTTTTCTTGGACTTACAACCGCTTACCGTCTTTTATTTCACAGACTTTATTTACGATGTTGAAAGTAGCTAGATAACGAATCGTTCAGCACAATTTCAAGTTTCAGCTTAGGTACTATTAGCTCAAGAGAAATGTAAAAACGGTGTCTGTAAATTTGTTGTATGGATAATTTCTTTGTTTTATTTTTTTTTAAATTTGTAAATATTATAACAACTTTCGACTTACATAGATATAAATTTTCTTTCATACGACTATTTTACAATAAACAATTCTTTTCAATTATATTTCGATCAATTTTAACTAATTTTATCATTTTAACTATCTACATACAAATATTACAGACTATTCTTAAAATACATATATTAAGTGATAATCAGGCTATTTTGAATAACTTTATATTATTTCTTGATTGGCCTAAATTCTTTATCACAATAATCTTCGGTAGATTTCGTAAAGTATCCCCAGGCTTAGAATTACACTCGTCGATGTCATTAATTGCTCTGAACAACTCCTTGAACCACGATACTCTTCTTCGGATAAGAACTCCCTGATATGTCTAGTTTTATTCATCATCCAGTAAAACGCATGCATATTACCCTGTCGTTTAAGCTCATCGCCAACAAGTTCACGAATTTTCGCATTGTAATCATTCAGCCAACGCTTCTATGTATGATAACAAGGAATACCTAAAAGTTTCTGAGAGAAGTAAAAGTACGCATTTTTACTCACTTCCTGTGCGCTAAGCATCGTTCGGTCTATCAACTTCGGTTCATAAGGCACCAACGTCACTTCGCTAAAAGCCAAAAACTTTGCTCCTGATGGATGCGTGCGTCCGGTATCCACAACCTCTAACACATTTTCCAAACGAATGCCGAATGAGCCACGCCGATAGTAGCCGGGTTCTGCAAAAGACTGATTGCAATCTACATGAATTTAAGGGATGCAAGAATACAATTACCATTGGAAAAATAGTATCCCTCTCTGAAGTGAAACGTGCTATTGTCAACGTAGGACACGGCAATAGGAGCTGTAGCAACGGAAGGCATGGTGTAAGTCAGTTTTCAAAATACCAAATGAGATTCTACTTACGTTCTTCTACAGACAAATGGGATCCGATACCATGACCCGTAGCGTGCGGGTAATCACTCATTGCATCCCACACTGGACCTCGGGAAAGAGCATCAATCTCCGATGGACGCAAATCTGCTGGGAACTTCAAATGTGATAACCGCAAAATGCCTGATAGAACATTTGTATACGCTTGCCGCTGTTCAGTGGTCGGTTGACCAAAGTGGAAAGTTCTCGAGACATCTGTTGTACCATCGTAGTATTGCCCACCAGATTCAATTACTAATGTACTTTGATCAGTGACATCTATGTCAGTGACATTACTCGAAATGTAGAAGGGGAGTGCGGAATGTTTCCCAAAGGCAACAACTGTGCGTAAGGATAGACCCTTGGAATGTGGCTGCGAAAGGCGACTGCGTTCAACTTCAAATTTGATTTTTTGCTCAGTCCATTGCTCGGAGAAAAACTGTTTAATTACCCCAGATATGTATATTTTAGTGCATTTTTTCGATACAATTAGAACAATAAAAAAAGAACATTAATTCACTTACCCTTTGTTCCAGATTGCTCATTGCCTCGCACATAGCAGCGCCATCACGTATATGAGCAGCTCGCATTCCCATACGTTCGTCGTAATTCTTTTGAGCACGCATAAAAATTATTGGCGAAATATGTTCATAGACGATTTTTTCCGGCATCGCGGTGTAAATCGCCTGAGATGCCCCATGATCTAATGGACACGGAGCAGGAACGAGAATCCTCTTCCAAAGCTGAGAGAATGTTCGAATGTCACTCCAAACAGTGTTATACTCCTTGATACTAAACAAGAGCCGTTATCTCAGTGTATTATTATTATGGATTGGAAGACTTACTTAACGCATAGGGTATTGTGACACATATCAGCTTTCAAATGAAGCAACAGTCCTAGAGGAACCTTAACGCGATCGGTATAAAATATAATCTCATCATTTGATACTATCAGATAAGACTGTAAAAAAACTTTTTATTACACCATAGACTGGTATTTCTACGAAGCACAATAAGCAATACCTTAACTACCGGTGTATAGGGTATGTCTCTACCCCTGATATTAAGAAGATAAGCTATTTCTGTCAAAGATGTTACAATCATCGCATCACACTTATGTCCTCTAAGAATTTCTCGCAGTGACTCAACCTTACTTTGCCACTTTTCCCCAGCAAATCTTAGCTCTTGTACTTTAATAGTAATGTTCTCGGACAAAGGACGTTCCCAACCCCAGATGAGGTCTACCAAATTGTTATTCACTTTAACCAAACGCAAAAACTTGTCATTCAAATCTCGTTCCCATTGCAACCAAGTGTTTCGAGGGACCAAGTGTGGATCAGCACCGACTCGCATTTCTTGTTCCAGATAAGACTAAGGTTAAGGCAGTTCATACAATCTTGCTGTTTGGTTTTATAGTAAATCTTCTACCAACCTCCAACCAATCGGCTATTCCAAATGTATCATTCAAACGATATATCTCCCAGTTGCAGTCCAACTCTCCATCTGCTTGTTCAATATAACGGTTATCGGTCCATAGTGCTGAACCCTTATGCGTGATTACCGCAAATGCTTTTAACCCAGTGAAACCAGTTAGATAATTTAGCCGTTGATCACGTATTGCAACTTCTTCATTCAGATGTTCATCATACGAAGGAAGGATGTATGCGTCAATTTCTGGACCTTGAAGTGATGCGTGTATCAACATTTGTTCACGTATCGCTTGAAGCCTTTTCCGGAATTCTGTCACCGGTTGTATCTAAAAATGATAACATGAAAACAACACTAATAAACTTCCACACTTCACTTACTAAGCCTTTTCTGCTACATGATTCTCGTTCGAAACCCCGGGGTTTATCGTGAAACGATTGTGCTGATGAGAGAATTGCTTAAAATAAAATAAAATAAAATAAAATAAAATCAATATTTTTAGATATCAAATTATTGCTACTTTTTAGATATAACAAAGAAAAAATTGTCTGCTTGTATAACTAAAGCTTCCATGGCGGACCGTAACCTAATCGCAAGCTTATGAAATGATACTCGAATGTAGGGTTATAATTTCTAGCGTACCATTCCTACTTCAAAAGATCAAAAAAAAACTGAAATCATCTCATTTCTTTAAGAACATGTAATTGTAAATACATATATATGTACATATGTATGTATAATATTATTCGAATAATTCAAAGTTAGACTGATTTAATTAAAATATCAAGCCAATTTCAGCATGAGTGTATTTTCGAAACGCAATATAGAGCAGCAGTGCATAAGAATCACTATATATGTATGCATGTATGTAGAATGCATTAAGGTATCTAATCAAAATAAACAAGTAAAATAAATTGAGCAGCCATAATCGATGTACCAAAATCAAATTATATCCTCGTTATAACTGCAGCAAAATAATTTGATTCCTACGCCAAACCGCACACATCGCAAAATAAGCCATCATCTGCCCCTTGGCAAAAACTGAAATCATCTCATTTCTTTAAGAACATGTAATTGTAAATACATATATATGTACATATGTATGTATAATATTATTCGAATAATTCAAAGTTAGACTGATTTAATTAAAATATCAAGCCAATTTCAGCATGAGTGTATTTTCGAAACGCAATATAGAGCAGCAGTGCATAAGAATCACTATATATGTATGCATGTATGTAGAATGCATTAAGGTATCTAATCAAAATAAACAAGTAAAATAAATTGAGCAGCCATAATCGATGTACCAAAATCAAATTATATCCTCGTTATAACTGCAGCAAAATAATTTGATTCCTACGCCAAACCGCACACATCGCAAAATAAGCCATCATCTGCCCCTTGGCTTAAACTATCTAAAAAGCATTCATATACATATGTACGTACATACGAGTACATACACGTGCAGCACCAATAATTATGATTAATCAATGTGATAAAAGGTAAATTAATATGCGTACGTTCTCCATCAACTGATTTAATTGTCAGCGTGAAGAGCCAACACATCGGTCAGCCGCTTTTCAGGTATATTCAGTGAAATAGATTCAACACCGTACAGTATGTCCAACAATAAAATTTTATTCCTAATGAACGTAAAAGCAGAATTCGACAAAATAAAACAAGAAAATACTGACCACTCATACTTAGGAGAATTCAAATGATATCATTTATTTCCGTTGAATGTGTTCCTCGCCTACTGGTATTAAACAAATAATTCGTATTCTGAAATTCGTATTCTTTTTTTGAAATGGACTCATTAATTTTTTTGAAATGATACCACAGATATAAATATAGGGAGATAATAACGTTAGCTAGAATAACTAAAGAACTAAAGAACGAAAAAAACCTCGAAAATCAGTTTCATAAATCTCGAATACAAAAATCACGATTGGGACAAAATCTAGAAAGTACAAAAAAACTCGAAGCACCAAATCCCAAAAACATTTTTTTTTTTATTTTTTTAATTTTTTAAAATCCCTTTCTTTTACTCCAAATAGAATGTAGCAAGCCACGAAATTACCTAAAATTTGTGAATCGATTGTAAGACTATACATTTGTAATTTATAAGATTTTGCAAGCGATTCCATAATTGAATAAGACTTTAGAACCAAACGCCTGCCGGACAGTTGCTAACCTCCTAGCGGAACGACGAAAAAGGGCGCGGTCATCCCCTTTCCCCGCTAGCACAAAACTGTTTGCAATCATTTCCATTGTTTCTTGATTGCGAAATTAGATATGTAGATCTACAGGAAAGCCAATTTTTATTATTAATTATTTTTGACTTCGCTTCCGATTGTTGCCATTATCTCAACAATTAATATTATTTCTAGATTTTTGTCATTCGAAATTTTTTCCTAGATTTTTGCTGTTCGAGATAAAAAAAAGAACATTAACAAATTATTATACTATACGAATTGTGATTTTCTGAGAAAATATATATTTCCACTGTCACAGTCATGTCATCACACCTGCAATAAAACTGTACACATATCGAATATCGTACAACCCTCCAATCAACTTTAAAGTACATGTAATAATGATAGGTGTCATGGCATAGTTAATCGATCTTTGATAGTTGATAGCACAAGTTCACTTCAATAATGTAACTAAAATGGCACATGAAACATGATGTCTATTGCATTGGAATTGATTGAATATACTATGTAGTATACATACATACATATGCCTGTGAGATGAATAGAAGAAAACAAAATTTACGAGCTAAATTGAAGGCATACATACATATGTACATATGTATATTTGCATGATTCAAATATTTATAAAATACCTCCACATTCACCTGCAGTTAGTTGTCTCAGACAGCTAGTTGAGCAGTTTTAATCATTAACTAATTGATTAGATAACAACTCAAGGTAACAAATAAAGGATAGAAATTTTAAAATTGTCTGGCAAAGGACGCAATCTGCATTCAAGAATGATAAACCAATTACCCAAGTGAGGAACCAAAGTTTGACTTCTTTGCCGTTTTTTTACTAGTTGGAAACATGGGGCTAAATGTGAAATATCCGTTAAGCAGTTTTGCTTTGCCGAGTGCGAACTACTGGGCTGGTGTATTCTCATGGTGAAGGACCACTTTCGTTTTCGAAAATTTAGAGAATTAGTTTTTCTCAGACATGTACGTATGTATGTATGTATGTACTCACTTATATACTGTGACTTTTACCTATACCTATATTTTTCGCACAAGTCCAAATGACTAAAAGACCAAACGGTATACCAAATGTGGAGGAAGAAGCTTCGCAGTCTTTGCTCTCTGACATCTGCGGGCATTTGTCAAAATTCAAAATGGCACCGTCAAAATTCGTTTCGATGTATTTTGACATTCAAAGTTGAGCCCCGCATAAAATAATTATTCAGATCTAGGAGTTCTTGAAATTGATACTGTGATTGCAAGACCTGGCTGTCCAAAAAAATACGACTACAGAAACGACAATTCACAATTTATTCCTAAAATAATCAAATGAAAGCAAAAACCAAGATCAACATTCCTAGTGCTAAACCCTTAGTCTTGTATGTCACACCCCGAAATCCTCTCACCCGTTTTAAGTACTACTTCCATTGAGTAGAGAAAAACTAAGAACATTTTATTTGATCTAAAGGGAAGTACGAATACGTCGAAACTAATACTTTAAACCTGAATAAAATCATTTCCGTTCGACCCTGGCCGCCAAAGAGATATACTTGCCAACTAAACCAAACGAGCTGTTATCAATTATCTCAAATATTACTTATACATATATTTTTAAGAGTTCAAAAACAATAAAAATAATCAAAGAAACATCCACAGCCAATAAAATAAATACAAAGTGGAAAACGAATCCGCCTTCTTTTCCCCAAAAAATTGCAATTAACAAGCTCACGATTCATAAAATTTCTCATTAGCAAAATTCTGTAGAAGAACTTCCTTGAATTAAATTTAGTCGTTCTGTAACTAAAATAGAATATTCTCACGGACGTCAAAATATTTGAGTTCTTTTTTTTAATGTTCTATAGGCATGTACATATGTGCACACATTTGTATCTATATATGTACATACATACATACATACATATGTATGTATGTTCTCATTATGAAATCTGCCCGTGATCTTTTCAGAATCTCAATGCACAATTTGATTGCGTTTAGTCTATTTCAGGAACACAATTGTAAACCAAATTTGCATTCACTTCACCCTGCCAGTGACCGAATAGTAACTGAGTCATTCCCTAATTAAAAAAAAGAAAGCGAAATTGGCATTGTTAGGATCGGTGACGTTGATACAGTGGGCGACATGTTATTATCACTTTGATTTATATTAAAAGATAAAAAAGATATTTCCTCGCTTTTTCTCTTCTCTCTCTGCTATACCTAAATTAATAATGGTCATTCTCTTGAATTTTGGAATATATTCCTCTATGAATTTTAAAAATATACGAGACATCATTCTGGAAAATAAAACTCAGCGTTAAACATCTGCCGCCTAATAGTAGAGTGTGATTTAATTGGTGACATTTTTTACACCCTTGAATTTCAGAGAGCAATAAATCAAAGCGTTATGTTTTATTTACACAAATTTTTTGTTTTGTTTTTTTCATTTTATGCAAAAGAATATTTTGTTTTGGACACCTGTAAAGATGTTCAGGTAAATGAATGAATGACAGAAAGATTGATGTTGAAATTGTTATTGCTTTATAAATGTCGTATATAAAATCGTTAGACTTTATAAAATATTCATTTTCATTTATATGAATACAATCACAACTCGGGCACAGCGACCAACTTTTATTAGCTCAAATATACGCATTCTGAAAATAAGATAAGTAGCAAGAATTTGTATAAAACAGGAAATTTAATTAAAATCATTATTTAAAAACTGATGCGAAATAGGCATACGAATATGCAGCTAAAATCGGCATATATTTCATACGAGTAGCTTGAAACCTTCTGTTGCTTGAATACCAGAGAGCATTATTTTTTAACGTGTGTACGTATAATTATCCATGTAAGCACGTACATGTACACATGTACATGAGGTACACTCTTGCATTCGCTTAACATTTTCCACGACCCACCTTCCCAAAACATGTGAACTACTTTGAAATTTGGGACCCATATAGGGTTTATACGTAGTACCTATATTTAATGAAACAAAACAGGAGGAATTAAATTAATCAACTTAAAATAACCAAGAACCTTGACTACAGTTTAAAGCTGCATCCAAAAGGCGTAGAAGCTTCCCATAACACTTGTTACTGCCAGACGTTTGCCAGACATTCACGACAGGTGGGGCTGTGGAAATACTTGTTGGTGTTTTTTAGTATTCAAACGAATCTCCCGCTCAAGATTCCAACGCATAAATCACAGCACAAATAATGACAATTTATCTCCTTAATCTTAAAGCAATACGCACCATTTACAAGCGAGAATTGAGTTTTCAAAGTTGCAATCTGTAGTCTTATTGAATTCCTTTTTCATATTGATATACATATATATATGATTGTACATATAATGATGCATTTTTCGGGAAAATGACGGGAATAGTACTTTTCAATTTAGGTTAGCCACGTCGTTTTCCAAATTTATTAGAAGAGATTTTAAATAAATTAAGCAGGTGAACAAAATTTAATTGGTACTAAATATACTGAATTAATGCAGATAACGACTCAGTAGTGAAGGACGTTACATTATAGTTATTTTTTATTCTAAGGTGAATCATTCAAACTATTCATCCATGAACCGCACATCTTAAATAGGAAGTTATCTATGTAGATGTAACTCGTAACCCTTCTCGAAATAATAACTCCAAATATTCATCGACTACATGAGTCGAAAAATAATATAGAAATCAAAATTCCAGTTTTTATGAGATGCATTTTATTTTCTACTCCATAATAATTTAGAACAAACAACAAACTTTGAATAGCTTCCGAACGTTTTAAGTTTTTGAGTTACGCTGATTTTACAGAAAAACGAATAAATATCAATCAAACGAATACACATGCATACATATGTATTAAGCTTTGTCATATCTCAGAATTGGACTAACAAAGAGATATAGGACATCCTACGCTGTAAACATCTGGTGGGCTGAATTTTCTCGCGTCGCCTAAGAAATTATTTTCTCTTGAATGCTATTGAAAACATTATCCTTTCAATAGAATAGTCCTCCTGCATTATAGAAAATCGAATAAATTTTTAAAAAATATTTTTCCCGAATAAAGTTTGCTGCTCAAGAGATTCCTCATGAGAAATAATAAACGTCTTCGGATAAAAAAGGATTCAATGGAATCGCTTTGGGGATTTGGTATGTGAGTGAAACACAGTAGGTTCGAATAAAAAAAAAGTGTGCGATTACGAAGCAAAAGGGATCAATCAATCAATCACTTTCAATTCAAGTTTTTTTTTTTTCTTCTCAAATATTAAGGCATATTTTATCATACCGACGAGAGATGATTTCCTGATGGTTACATACATACTTAGGTGTATTTTATTTCTTACGATTTTAAGTATATTTTCAGGTTCACTATAGGTTTGCATATGTATGTACATCAAGCCATTAGACATCAACAAGTATACAATAACCTGACGATGATACTTCTTCTGGGGTGGATAACAAGTAGTCGTATGCAAGCTAAATTCTCCTGCGGCATCGTATGCGAAACGCAAATCCCTTTCAGAATGCTTATGAATTATTAAAATTAATTTCAAGGTTGATATCCTCCTTTTATGATTAAAAATAAAATCTTAAGACGAAAAAGAGAAAAAAAACTCAAATTTTTATAGTAAATATCGTTTTACAATAAGGAAGGATTGGAAAAAGTATGAAACTAAGAAAATGCTAAGGGCTCAGATACTCTTAAAAATATGAAAAAAATAACACTTCGAATAGCTCATGCAGGATTCCCGCCATACGAAGCTCGTTTGATGTACTCGTATGTATAATCTAAATTGCTATAGAACAATTTTCTTTGCACTTCTGCATTACAGAAAATGGAGGGGATCAAAAGAAATTTATATTGCAGTTGGACCCCAGAACAACAGAATTCAATTAATGCAACCAATCGTTAGGGCTTACTATGAATGGAGGTATGATGCACCACTGCTTTCAGTGCATAAAAATGGCCATAAATGTATCGTACTTCCATAACCATTTTAAATACAAATAAAACACAATCACATAAAAACTATAAGAATAAATACTTACCCAAAATACAAAACACCAGCTCGGTAGATTTTAATGACGTAAACATCCTCGTTAGTGTTAAATCCTCGAAAAACAGCAATTCGATATTTCTAATTTGATTTTGGTTAACTTTTATTTAAATATACAACTTAGTTTGCATTTTCAGCCAGAAAGAAAGCCTTTTTAAATTTTCTTTATTTCCTTAATTATTTTCTTTTTCCTCTCTCATTTCTCGTAAACACAACAATTGTACATACATAAATCTCGTTAATTACAATCCACGCGCATTTTATTTTATAGTTTCCTCCTACGAATAAACACAAAATTTAAATATACCGAGATTGAGAAGCAAATGTTCTATTTATTTGTATCCACTGCTAGATTTGTCATATGCAAATATAAATGTGTACACATGAACATGAAAACATTCAATAATTTTCATTCCGATCAATAATATAAATCTGCAATTAGTTTTCAACAAATGAACTATTCTTGGAATAATAGAAAGAAGCAATTCATTACTTAATGTTTATATCAGTTTATGCGTAAATTCATCTATCAATATAAAGGGAATTTACAAGAGTTACACGGTAACTTTGCATATGACTACATTTTGGACAAAAAATAGAAATAAAAGCAGCTTGTGCCAAAGCGTAAGCATCTCTTTTCTGAAGGGAGAAATCGTTTTTTTTTTTTAATTTTTAAAGTCTATTAAAACATACTTAATATAAATTAAAACAAACATAATTGTACTTCATGTATTTCTTTTATGATTCTGTAACCAATATAGCTTTGCTTACTGTTCAGTATTCACATTCTGTTAATCAGTAGGTGGCATATAAATTGAAGTGTGAATTATCTTTCTATTGAAAAAAAATGCGCCAAGAATAGATTTGGACTAATTTTTGGACAATCTTTTATCTTTGTAAAGAAAAAAACGATAAACGGTTGTCTGTTACGCAGAACATTTGTATTATTTCTTAATATCTGTTAAGAGCTTTCATTTTAAGAAAACCCACAGAAATTGTTAAAATTCACTACCAAACTTGTCGAGGAGACATTTCTTAAGGTTTGTACTTTTTCAGTCGCTTTAAAGCATCATCTCAATTGACCTCAATTAGCCACCTAGATCATGGGATTTAACACCACTAAACTACTTTTTTTGAGGATACGTTAAGGATAAGGTCCACGCCAATAATCCACTAAACATATCAAAGTGAAATCGAGCCGGATGACCATTTCCGAGAAAAGTCAAGGTCGACATTTATCAAATATCGTTTTACACATGTAATGATAGAGTCTGTACTTAAAAGAAATAAAATACTCGCACTTTCTCAAAAAAAAAAAGAAAACGAAACTTTTTTACCTATTTAAGATGACAACTCTTAATGAGAGACCTTTTGTTAGAGTCAGCACTTTAAATAAAATAAAATAAATTACTATTTGCTCCTTTTGGATGGCACACAAAAAAACTTAAGTCCGACAACATTGAGATCTAAAACTTCAAATGCAAGCAATTTATCCTGTGGCTATTTTTATTTAATCTTCTTTCATGACCATGAAAATTCATGCGTTCGTGAATATTTGTTGAAATCCAGCTTAAAAATACTCTTACACTAGTTTTCGCGGTATCAGATCTATTGAATTTTTCATGCAAATATGGGTATGATACTTGATTGCATTTTAATATGTCAACTTAAACTTTTACAAGGCAAAGGTAAATGTATCCGAATTTTTTAAATATTTTAAGACTTTATTGCACATTGGAAAATTTTATGAAAATCGTTACTCGTGAGCGTCAGTATTTTGGTTGTCCCTGATAAAACAAATACATATGTATTATAGCAAAAAATATTGAGCCAAATGTACAATTTTTAACCAGAAATGCATTATCTAGAAGCCATAACTTTTTAAAAACATCAATAGCTTATTAATTTTTCTTATAGATAACCCCGCACACACAATGCTATCGGGATTAATTTCAGTTCTCTCACATGTGCATACATACATATAATATTTACATATGAAATCTGCAATGTAGGCCAAAAGGATACGAATTAAAGTAGGACACGATTGAAGCGCAAAAGGTAAGTTATGGTTTTACTGTATATTTCGATGGAACTTGTTGTAGAGAAGTACATAAATAACAATTGGATATCTACAGGATTAGTTCAAAATACCTGTGTGCACGCTTATCTGATTTTAACTTTCAACTGCAATATTGCTCCCCAATTTTAGGAATGTAAGTAGATTTTCGGTAACAAAACTTATCTGAACATCTGGCATTTGCTTTCTGTGTTTTCTCAAGGCAAATATTAGATGTTTTCTTAGATTAGATTAGATTCGATTAGAATTTGTCTACAGATAGCTTTTTGCATTTATATATGATTTAAAAAGGTTTTCTTTATGCTTTTTTACTTATGGATCCACGTAGTACATATGTAGATATGCGTGTATATATGTATGTAACTTTTCACTGAGTTTAATTTACTAAAGAAAATAATTATAATACACTTTTTGCACTTGTTATACACAGATAACCCACTTCAGACTGAACTCTGAGATAGCTCGCAGAGTAAGCAATTAGCCGACCGATTACGACTGAAACTAATCATCAAAAGAATTTATCCATTACAGTCATTTCGTTTTCATATTAACATTACTTTCGATTTCATCATTTCAAATGTGAAAATCTGAATAAAAAATTGTATCCCATGTTTAATCACGAATGTATTTTTGGAAAATTATAAACAAAATTTATTAGAAAAAAAACTTTAGCAAGCAACATCACACACACATAATCACAAGAATATAATCTCCTTGGTTCAAAACATAATTACGAATGTTTGTTTCTGCAAATACGCACAACTTTTAGAAGCATGAGCCACACTACATTAAAAATTGCTTTAAAAAGTAATGTAATTTACGTAAAAAATATTCTTTGAATTTTTTTTTAACGTACACTAATTCTCAGCCCCTTCGAACATCTTAACGCAACCGATTCAAATATAAAACTAAATGTCGCTGATATTTACGCTATGTAGCGAAAAATATTGTTAAACATTTTTATTTTTCGTCTGTTTAAGTTTTCCTTTCCACTCGTATTTTGTTTACATTTTCCGTTTTACTTCAACAGAGCTGAGCTAGATTAACGCCGAACATCGTTACACATCGCACTGAAAATTATCTATCGAAACAGATCTGGTCAATTTTGTTCTCATCGCATCTAATTTTTTATTTTTTTTTTATTTCACAAAGTTGTCTTATTGTGCCATTGCATTGCATAGAACTATTCGACTTCAATGATTATTTGGATGACGCTTACGCGAGAAGTGCATGCCCGCCAACAAACACTTGGCGACAAAAGGAGGTTAAATAATAAAAAAATAAAAAAAAAATAGTGGGCGCATATAGTCGTGGGGGTAGGATGGTGGTGTCATGCCCTTCCATGATTCCGTTGACATAGAATCATTTTTTTTATTCTATTTTACGGCTGTTGATTTTGATGCGAAAGAAAATACGATCATGTCTAATCGTTATTGAATAACGGATGCCAAAATGGAATTATTCTATTAATGGTGAGCGAGTTTGAATCTATTGCGAAAGCAATCGACATCACAATCGTAGGCGTATGTATACACGAAAATCGACGAGCACTTGAATTATATACATATGTACATATATGTATGCATACATAAATGTATTACAAGAGGAAATGTTTTTAATGGACCGGGTGGATAGTTCCATTGCACCTTGAGATCATTTCAATTTGTTTACATCACATTTTGAGTCAATTTGGATATTTGGGGATTCGTACATACACGCATGAACATATGTATGTATGTATGTATATATTTCGTTGTTTAGTGCAGAAGTTCATGTTTTCAGATTGATTTAATGTTCGCTGCAAGGCCATTGAGAAAATGACCTTGTTATAATTTTAGAATTTAATTTATTTTATTATTCAAAAGCCATTCCCAACCCCACGCTCCTTTCTATTTAACCACCTTATTTGGCTGCCATTAATGTTTTTTATATGTTGGACAGTTCGCTTTTAGGCGTAATTCCAATTTCCGTTTATATTAATTTTAAATATTTTTCTTTACAAAAAAGCTATGAAGTTTTTGTTAATAGTCTACTAGACGTAATGTAGAAAGTAATAATGGCGAATGCTCAAATGAAGTATCATGGCATGCTAATGGTGTAGGGGTTAACATTCAAAGTAAGCAAATTGTTGCATGTTTATTTTAGCACTCACTAACCTTGACTGACTGGGAGCGTCTTTTAGAAATCTGTGGTCTCGAATACGAAAAAGTAATCTCAGTTTTCTTTGGATGACACCAACAAAACTTTGCAGTCAGCACAATCCTATCAGTTATCGAAAAATACTGACTCAAAGATGATTGAGTACTTGAAAACCCAAATTTGGGATAGATTCAAATAGTCCTCGTTCCGGAACAGTGGTGTTTATAGAAGTTACGAGACGTATCATGAATTAAATATCATACTTTCTAATGTGAAGCTTTTGTAAACCCAAAACATATCAAACTACTCGCACGAAATCTAAGATTTAGACCTAGAAGTGTCATACAAGTTACACCATATTTACCGAAACTATCGCCTATAACCTTTTCTTAACAATCGATTCAAGATGGATTTTCAAAGCTATTTCCTAAGCAATAAATACACACATACATAGGTATGTACGAGTATGCACCTAGAAAACACTATTTAAATGCAAAACTCGTAGAATCTACATTTATTCCCAAACCAAATACATAATATTAATTCTACTATCTATCCTGTGCCACACTTCGCTAACTCATATAATGGTTTTCTGTCATCAAATCACAATTATCTAACTGCAACTCTCTTTATGTCCTGGATATGTAAGCTCAGAACTAATATTTGTGCGTGCAGTTCGTGAAGAGCCATGCTAGCATTGGATAAGCTAAATTTAATTGATATTTGTTATGCTAACATTCGCTACAAGCAAAAACGTTTGTACTACTCTCGGATTACTGTGCCATGCCTATGTTTACAAAACGCAGCGATTAAGTCATTTATCCATATTTGCAATGAGTAATAAACTTCATTTGTATAACTGAAACGGTACAGATTGCATTTTACCCCAGTATTGAATTATGTATCAACAATGTATGTATGTACGTGTATTAGGTTGAACTAGTTTACATCCCATGAGTAAAGGTAATTAAAAGAATATGTTGTAATAACAACCAATAGATGATAAAATACAATTTACGGTTTTTATTCGTTTATTGACATATGGGTAAACAGCTTTAATATTAGATCTTTATCGTTATGTTGGATTTCTACCTTTAATTAAGCGTTTCTTTTAATATTACAGGTACTGGACATAGGGTTGGTTATATACAAGTAATTTGAAAAATTTGGAAGCAATTGCTATTATCCTAGCAAAATCGGTATTTAATTAAATTAGATGTACATATGCATATATACCTACTACAGTTGTGAGATCACCACGACATATTGTTAGATGCAGCGAAAAAAGGCAATGAAAAATGTTCTATTACTGACCACTAAACCGAATCCTGCCTCTCTAGTAACATGGTTCATGCACGATTTTCAGATGATTGTGTCAATAATCACCTTAGTCGATTTTACCGCTGATTTATAGCGTCACTTAATGATATTCTTCGCTTGATTTTATTTTTTTGAAAAATCATTGCTAATACTCCAGCTTTGTACACGATATTAAGCGATTTCCCCTGCTGCATCTGAAGGATAAGGAAGGCCTTATGGTAAATGAGGAAAAACCATATCAACAACACTTCAGGTAAACAAACTTTTCAATTTCAGTGCTCAGGTTCTTTTAAAGATCAAACCGTTGTGGATGCTTGATCTATCAACATATCAACAACACTTCAGGAATTACAAGCAGTTTGAAAAGTATGGAAGGCTGCAGACTCTTTTTTACCAATCAGATGTTCGTTCAGTTAGTACGAGTAAGTATAACCTACTTCCTAACACCGAAGAAAGTTTCCCGCTACGATATTCAACACTATCACTTCTATTCCCTAAAGGACAGAATTAACGATATCACGAGGATTTCCGTAAGAAAACAAAAACCTAAGAAATTTCTTGCAATTACAATTTATTCGTTCTTGTGTAAATTTGTTTCTAAAAAAGTAAGTAAGGTAATTTTTTTCACAACTGCTTTTGCTATTCCTTTTTAAAAAGAAAACAAACAATTATGACTAAACACCATCAGGTAATTTTCTTTTATGGAGGTTAAAATTAGTGAAATTGATATTTACGGCACGATTAAACCGTTCATTTTACAAAAGCGACCGATTGTACGAACGTGGGCTACTCTAAAAAAAAAAAACTACTACACTTTGTCAGTTCGGGTTAGAGATAAAATAATCATTTGAGGGAGAAATGTGTATAAGGCTAAAAAGCATTAAAGGCTGCGGGTCTGCCGAAAAAACACAAATAGGAATTTAATACAATTCAAAAGGTGTCAACAAATTTGTGCAAAGTTACATAACTATGTAGGTAAGTAAGGGAACTTTATTTTACAATTACATACAGTTAGTTTGTATCATCAGACTGACGGATCAACTAATGTTGAATATGTATGCAGATATCATAGTATTTAGAAACGACACATCCAAATGTAAACCAGCAAATTAAAATTTTCCAAATCACAAAATCCACATAAAAGTTTGCTGCAATACAAATATAAATACAAATAACAGACCATACTCGTATGTGGTCCAGAGCCTAACTTTTCGTAAACATTCGTGCTCTGCGTGTTATATTTTTTCACCCAAATCTACTCCGTTTTTTTGCTAACTATATTATTAACTTTTTCCGACAAATGTTTTTATACATATATTTAACAAAACTTCAGGATCATAATGAGGATTGTCATATTGTAGAAATTGTATATAACTCCTGTCTACATTTGATTACACTTACCAAACGTAGTTTACATTAGGTTTTTTTTATAACATGTGAAGCCTCTAAAACAAACATTACCCTTACTTAATAAAAACCTTACAACTCTAAGGCTGCACTACATTCAAGTCCTATCTATTTTAAACAATCTATGTCATGATATCAATCCACTTTAATAGATTGGGTACCGTTTCATTTCATCAGAAGTTTTTGGATTATTGAAGTATTCACCGATTTTTAAAGCTTGTATTTCTTTCTGAAGTAGAATGAAAAAATTTGCTCTGCAATACGTTAAGTGTTTTCATACTACCACTCTCACTCATAAGGAACACATTTACATACATACATACGTACATTATGCATGTATGTATGTTTGTTAAATTCTTCAAAAATATATGCTTGCCTTATAGATTTTTTTTCTTGTGCAATTTCATTAAAGTTTTTAAGCAAAAAGACTGAACATGTAGATAAATATACATAAATTTTTTTCCTTACAAATTTCAAATTTCGTATCCCCCCAGTAAGATGATGCTTTCTCAAAGGAAAAAAGCCAACAGAGTCCTCCTACGAATTTCAACCATCAATTTGTCCAATTGCCATAAAATGTTGATTATGTACTTCAATGCTTGCCCTAGTGTTGCTTGTATTCCTAGACGACTCATTCCCTGTTCAGGGTTAAATTTCGCCGCCAACTCGTAAGTAGAGTTTCGGTTTATGTAGGAAGTGGTGAAGCAGTAAGCCGCATGACAATGGCGTCAAAGGACATGGGCATAAAATAATCTTACAGCAAATTCCATTATAACATAACGATGGCAGTATAATCTTTCTACAGTCAAAAAGAACGACCTCACACTACGAAGGATGTAAAGTAATCGTTATTCTTTTGTTTTAGGTTCTTTTTTTTTTTTGGATTTCAGAGTAACGTTGTTAAGGCATGTTTTTAGGAATGGCCTCAATTGTTGTTATTCAAGTTTTAAAATGTTGTCATTGCTCAGAATGCGTATGCATATTGAAGTCATGAGAAAGCATTATTAAGTAATAGAATTTCAGAGATAAGGGGAAGACACGTTTGTATTATTGAGAGAATTTTCGTTTTGCGGAGCATTGAACAGTAATGACAAAAACAGTTTCATCATTAAATTGCTTTTTAATTTAATTATAATTCCTTAAAACTGACCGAAGTATGAAGTGAAGTGAAGAATAACTTGGCCCACAAATGCTACTGTTTACTTACATACATACAAACCTATACTAATAACGAAATTAGCAACAAATCATCTGATCTGAGCGCGTAGGTGTTTATTTGTAAATGCGAAGGTCTTTAACAAACACTTTTGAAATATTTTTGAAATAATATTTGTTAAAAAATTTAACCCTATTACACCAATATCGTAGACATGAGAAATGAACTTCTAATCGATAGTCCTGATATAATAACTGGGAAAAAAAGTGTTCTATCAAGTCACCAATCTATGGCGTTAATTTTCAGAATTGAAAGGAATATATTTTCAATCATAGCAGCTAAAGAAATCTTTTGCCTGGAACGAGTATTTAAGATTTGCTGTTAATTAATTAATTACTTGTTAGTTATCTAGTCACGGTGAAGCAGAATAAGTAAATGCATGTCAAATACACCACTTATATGCACGTATGTACGTATATACATACGTCCTTTATTGCTACCTCCTAAAACAATTAATTATGTATGCTGTTAAATATGTACACATAAATAATTAAGTACATATGACTGCACGCCAATTAACGAGATGATATGACTATGTAATGTGTTCTTATTTGTTCAATTAAATGTTTACCGAGATTATGAGACAAAATCATTTAAAAAAGGCTTGAGTCCTTTAAACGTCACCGTTATTATTTATAATGAAAAACAATCTTTCGGAAATTAAAGATTAATCAATTGCTGCTTCAAAAACAGAAAAGCCGCAGCAACTGCTGATTAGTTAACTATGTAGATATGTACTTTGTATGTATTTCTACATAAAATATTTATGTTGTAACACAAGGAGGGCCAATAAAATTGTCAAGTAACAAATTGATGTAAACTTCATTAAATTATCTAGAAATGAAAAATAATTAATTTTAAACAGTATGACATAATGGCTACATAAATTGTTCAATCACATCAAATTGCAATTTAGATGCCTTCTTTTGTAAGCCTTAGATTCTATATGAGAATACTAGGAGACGTTTCAGTGTGTTTCAAATTCACAAATGATGATAAATTTTAGGTTATACTTTGTTATAGTAAAAAAAGGCAATCTGCTACAGATGCCGCAAAAAATTATCCAACTGCAATCTTATTTTATTAATCTTTCGCATAGTGTTAGAAAAGATGATACCAATCCGCAAAAAATATAGCAGACGTGAGAGGTACGTTCTTCCTGTGTATGCAATTGTTCAAAAACAAGCCATTGAACAAACGAACAATCGATAGAAAAACAATTGGTCGAAAGGATAGTGCCCGAAAGAACCATAGATTGAAAGAAACTTGATCAAACGGACAGTCGGTCGAATATGTTATACTTTCAAACAAATCCACACACGGAGAAATTGGTTATTAATATGGCTTATACACGATCAGATTGTAGCCCTCATTATATTTTGTTTTCACGCAGTCTTAGACAATTAAGGCAATACAAGTTCCAAACACCCTAGTGTAAGTTTAAAAAAACAAAGTAGAGTCTTACCAAGTTATTTCAATTTGTATTTGTTGGCTTAAACACAGTGAAAAATACTGAAAACCGTCAGCGAGGCTTGTTACATATTTTTTTCAAGTTAATTTTTGAATTATGCAACGTTCGATAAAAATAACTTTTGTCGAAAAATTCGGTATCTACATTTCAAACATCTATCCGTTTAAAGTGCAGCGGGAGGTACTCGTTTTTTGAGTTTTGCAGATCAAACATGTGTGCGAACACAGGACTTGTGCTTTATAAGGATAGGTTACGTACATACGAAAGTAGTTCAGTTTACTATTTTTAAGATACGCTGTTAGTTCCATTAAGCATCTGGTACATTTTTTCAGTAGGGGATGCTGTTCAATATATGTTCACATGTATATATATGTTACCAAAAACAACTTATATTAGATCGAGTGGAAAAGTTTATGAAATACATAATGTTTCTCGTTGAATCTGATGTGGTGCGATACATTTTCTGGAGGAAATTTCGCGTTTATTTTTAGACAAGAGGCACCTTGAATGGGGTTAGATTTGCAGTAATGGAAAAATGGTACTTAACTGTAGTGTGACTAAAAAGGCAATAATGTCTGTAATAAAATCTAGAACTGTTGGTATGAAGTCCGATGTGCTGTTTTTGTCTTGTGAATGTTCTTTGGTTCCTTGAAACTCCTTCATTTTTGCCAATGTTTTAACCCCTTTCGCGGAGAAATAAAAGAGCGTAAAGCCTTCAATTCTGACCCTCACCAAATCATAATAGACGCAGGATGATCATTTTTCAAAAGTGAAATAAAATTCTTCTGTGAGCATTTCGCGCGTATCTGTGGAGTATTGCTTTCGACCATACTTTCCGTTTCTGTTTTTATTGGGCTGTGAGCAAGTGGCCTCTTACAAAATTTTCCTTAACCATAACTTTAACATTTTTTTTCTCTGACCCATTTAAATCTATATCCCTGTATACATAAGATAATGCATTTCTTTTGTTAAAAATTTTACTCTAGACATTATCTTCTTCACTAAATCTATTCATGTATGTCGATACAAAGATAAGTGTGGATATGCACATTTTTTTAGTCGAATGAACTTTATTTAGGTAGTATGCTCGAATCTAAAGCCAACCTCTACCTCAAGTATCATTAACACTACTCCTGACTGCATTGGTAATCACATATCCTTTCAGACGCATCCACCTACTCCTTAGTATTTTCAAATCATTCCATCCAACATCACCTCGAATCAGCGTAAAATAAGCATTACCACCCAAAGAACTTCGAGGAAATGTTTCTCAAGTCCATTAGCATAGTGAGGTAGCTTCGACGTTCCATACAATTTTAACCGTTGACCGTGTTGCAGAGACATTCTGCTTTTACTCCTTTGAACCAGGGTGTAGTTAGTGCTTGAATTTTTCCCACTTGTATATGTCCTTAAAATGGAAAGTGTCAAAACACTTAACTTTACTCGGCTTGACATGAGTGCTGGAAAGTTTTTAGTTTGCTTTGATTGACAATTTTTGTTGGAATATGATTTTTTTTGTAGATTATCTTATAGGGCAAAGAATCTATCTGAAGGCATGGATCAGAATTGCTTTTAAAATGTTTTTTCCCAAATAAATGTACTGAAGGAGCACTATAGGCAGTAATTCTAACCCTCTCAATATTTGAGATTTATTGAGTTATTCAGGCTGTCACGATAAAGATATTTGATTCTATTGTATATCAATGTAGAGTGCAATGACGCATATTAAATTCATGGTATTCGATTGCGATGTATTGCTTTCGCTTCCAGTCTAAAAGGTTTTTTTGTATTGTCAAAAAAATCCTTTTCCGCAGTAGTTCAATACATAGAATAATTCTGAAAATGATTGTTCTCATGCAGAATTCTGTCTAGGTGTTCTCATTTTTCAATTTACATTACAAAGTGATATCTGTCATATTCTCTTTACAAAAATAAATAATTTATTTATGACAAAATATAGGTTTTATACCCGAATTCGCACAAAATCCTCTTTGAATCTACCATTATCACCGTGGGGTGAAGACAGATGCAGTTCTCGTTCATCAAATAAGCTTCTTAAATACTTGTCATAACACTGCGGATAAAAGCCGTTTAATGTATTTTTTTTTTCACCATCTGCATTATCTGCTTCCAAAAAATGGAAGTACTAGAAGCCAAAGTGAATAAAAACGCTTGTGAATATAAAGAAAGACATACAAAAAAGTAAAGTGAACGTAGCCGAATGGAACCGTTGAAAGCTTTCATCTGCAGAGATAAATCCTGATTTAAGGGCAAAAAACATAAAAGCATTTCGTACTGAGTGTCATACCGAATACCAATCCTTTTTTCCATACAAACTCTATGCCGTTTCTAAACATTCTTCGTCTCAAGTGTCTACAAGAAGAGTATTTCTATTAAAGCGGGTTGGTTATGACACAAATCCTCTCTATGATATCCTTTATCTACAAGTAAAATTCATCATCAAACAATTGACGATAAATATCAAAAATAATGTTATAAGACGAAAAAAAAGACAGACACATAGCGCATAGCATTAAGTTTCCCATGACTTATTCAAAACTCCCAATCAGCAAATCCTTTTCTTGCGACTATAAGACTGAAGTTTTCCAACTGCATTTAGTGCATTCAAAAGAAAAGAGATGAAACTCCACAATTTTTGTTGTGAAAATCTAGTTTAGTAAAAGAATTCTTATTCCATTCAAATGTATTAAATGACATACAAATTAATATGAAGTCAAAATATTAAAGATAAACGATGTACATACCTTTACTTATGTAAGATCCCCGCGCCCGAAACTGAAAAAATGTGAGAGAACAGGTTACTGTAAAAAAAATGTTCGTTTTGAAGTGAAAAATTTAAGTTTAAGAGTCAAAATTTTGAATTAAGGGTTCAAAAACGTACATTGAAAAATGCTTTGCATTAAGGACACCAATATTAGGCAAAACATTATAAAATTTTTAGTATGAAATATTAAAGCATTTAGAAAACTCTAAAACCGTCAACTTTTATAAACAGTGAAAAGTTCAACTATGTGTTTATACTTAGATGTATGCATGACTATAATTATTTATTTGGTTTCGTTCACAGATTTACTTGCCACCACTTGCAGTGACGTACGTAAAAAAAACATAAGCTACACACTTCTACATACTCCAATTTCTTACGTAACCTTAATATTTATAATCGTATAAGCAATGTTACATTTGAATTTACCCTGATGCTACAGAGCGGAAATGTTTTATTTCTCCTTTTTTTTGTAAATTCGACAGATTCCGGGCACAGTTTGCTGTGTCCTTGTCGTGTCCTGTCTTCTTACATACCACGAATGTATTGAAGTGAAATGAATCGCAAAAATGGAAATTGCATTCAATTCAAAATGACCAATGATTGTATTTTTAATGTGAGATTGGAATTAAAAATGTCTGGATAAAAAACGACAGGAAAGGAAGTCTATAGACTGCAGGATATAATGACAGCTGACATGTCATTTAACAAAAAAAAAAAACTGATTTTCAATGTTTTTGTCGAAATTGGAATTTTATAAGAAACTTCTAACTAACCTTAAAATATATGTTCTTTTCGAAAAGGTTTCGTTGAGATGAATTTTCAATGTTGTGATTTCCCATTTGCCTTTTTTCCCAAGTTGAGCACTTGTACATTTTCTGTCATTAATATCCCAGCTTTTTATTCGTTACTGTGACATTTACAAATTGATAACATAACTCAATTTATTTTCTATTATGAAGGCTGGCCATTAATCCTAGCATCAGAATACTATACAACTTGTGTTTTATTAATATAGGAGAACATTTCTTTAATTTTCACGAATAATTGTTTTCTCATTATGTCAAATGAACAACATAGATGGAAATCATTTGTAATGTTTCTACTCGGAACAACATTTTGCGTCAAATTAATTATATTTGTGAAAATGATAAATCGGTTTTAGCCATAATATTCTGATTACACGTTACATTGGGAACAGTTTTGAAATTTAATACCACAAACGATTGTTGTGAACATTAATGTCAGGTAATAAATCTTTTTAAACAAAGCGGAGCTAAACCAAGTCGTGTATTCTATTCCCTTCTTTTATATTTCGACATTTACAGATAGACACATTAAAAATGATGAGGTTTCTAGCCCATCCGATTATGTTGGAGAATTTATGCCAACGGTATACAGTGTAAACGTATGTGCCACTTCCACCTCTCAGCTTTTTCTTAGTCCGTAAGGCCGAGGGAGCCTTGCAGATTCTTACTAAAATAATGGACATGAAACTGTCGTTGATATTACCGGATGGCCGAACCGATGATCATGCCACAAAAATTGAGCCGTCGCGTTTATATGAGTAGGAGCTGGGACAATAAGCAGCTTAGGCTAATATAAATAATGATAATAAACTATCGATATTTTCATTTAATACAAATAACATATCACTTACAGACGTCAGGCATTTCAACCTAAAATCAGATTTTTGATTATCTCTGATGCGAAAAATTGTAAACACTCAGAAATAAAAGAATAAAATCTGAAAGAAATCAAACCAAATCGAAATCGAATACAAACCCAGAAGGTTTCGTACATACACCTATGTATGTATCCCTATGGAGACACATTAAATAGATTCAATTGAGAAGTACCAACTTAAAGAGCAAAAGATTGACCACCTACCCATCTCAATCAAATGAACGAGAAAAATGTGAATTTTCCAAATGAACAAACACAAGCTTTCTCGTTTCTTCTACGGGTAGATATACTTTCACAGCATTATTTGTTTCATTTTTCTGTAATAGATTTGTAAAAAAAAAAAAGAAACGCCGAAGCAGAACAGTATAGAATTTGAAGTGGTTCCGACTGAAACCAAGACAATGTAGTGTTCTACACATAGAGCATGATGATGAAACATCTAAGCACGAACCACAGGGATAGAATCCAAATTGAGTGCAATTTTTTTTGTAATTTCTTGTAGGAATGATTTTATCTATATCTCCCTGCAGAATTATGCTACTATTTTATTGCTGATATACACTTTTACACATCTCCTCCACTTCAGGTTAACAACTTTCATTCTTTTGAGCGATAAGTATTCTGTAATGCGCTTGGGGCGACTTGCAATGTGGCTCAATCTCCAAGAATGTAATTAAAAAAAAACATTGATGTGCGTTAGTTGGCATTTATTTCTTGCAGATAAAGTAATGGCAACTTGACCCAATCAATCAATTTTTAAGCACATTGTTTAGTGGTCGTGAAGTTATTTTAAGTTGCAACAAATGGCAGTTATAGAAATCTGATGAGGGGGCGTGTATTTGGTTGGAAGACACATAGTCGAAGAGAAACCATCACATCCTCAAAGAGTGACTGTTTGGTGCGGGTTTTAAAGTAGTGATTGCTATTTTAAATCACCACTCGAGCTACTCACGAAATAGAGCCGCAAACAACCCATTTTTTGAAGAACACATATTTTGAAGAATAAACTTTTTTTTTAAGATGCCACGAAAACCAGTCTTAAAACGTAAAAAAGGAACTCATACGAAAGAGCAGATGAGAGCAGCACTTACAAAAATCAATGGCTCCTCTCTCCGAGGATCTGCAAAAGAATTTGGTCTGACGTATCATACTGTTCGGCGATATTATCAAACATATAAAAGATGTCCAGCTTCATCTCCTTAACAACAAATTATACGCATAGAAAGCTTGTTTCTGACCAGCAGGAGGAATCTCTCAAATTCTATATAACATATTGTGCTAATATTTTTTAGGGGATCACAGCAACCGAATGCCGCAATTTGGCTTTTCAACTAGCTTCCATTAACCAGGAAAATATACCAGCCAGCTGGAAAACTCATTCAATGGCTGGCTTAGATTGGCTTCGGGGCTTCCGGGGAAGGCACCCAAAATTGCCGTTGAAGAAACCTGAAGCATGCACCTTAGCTCGAGCGACATCATTCAACAAATATTCAGTTCAAGTGTTTTTTGATAACCTATTTAATATTTTTCAGAGGCATCCCGAATTTTCCGACGGAACAAAAATTTTTAACTTAGATGAAACTTCTACTACAACAGTGCAAAAACCACAAAGGTTCCTTACATGCAAAGTGACTAGTGGAGAGAGGGGTATTTTAGTTACAACTTGCTGCATTGTCAGTGCTAGTGGTCAGGCTTTACCTCCAAGTATAGTGTTCCCACGGAAGAACTTCAAAAGTTATATGCTTAATGGAGCACCGCCAGGATCCCTGGGATTGGCAACACCTTCCGGCTGGATGAATTATTTTTTGAATAATTTATTTTTGTTAATTTTCTGTATTTAACATGAATTTTTCTAGTTATTTGTGTTTTAAGAATTTCATATGTTATTTTTATTCTAATAAAACTCAATATATTAATTGAAATTGTGTTTTTAATTCTTAAAATCAATTCGTGGTGCAATTAGCACCCTCCTGGTGCATTGTGCACACACGATTGCTGCATTTAGTACATACCATAGTGCACCATGCACCATTTGCCATTTTTCAAAAATGTATGCTAACTTTAAGAAGACAGGTGCTATCAAAAATTTAAGTTTGTAAGTATCTACTTAAATAACCCATCGTATGGATATCAAAAAACCGAGCACAAGGAGTTATGTAATTTTGAAAGTTATGATCGTTTGAAAAAAGGGTGGTGCATCTATGACCACCTCACCCTATTTATGTATGTACATATGTAGCACATATGTATGTATGCATTTTTTTCTTATGAAAAAATTTCCACACATTTTGGTGTGTTAACTATAGATAAGACATTTGTTATATTATCAATCGATTAACAAGTTAAGAAATAAAGCCTAGAATTGTTGGTTTCCATGAGCCTCTCAAATTGTATGTCCAAAATATGCCTTCATTTAATTTCAGTACTTGGCTGCATAACTCGCATCATTACACCGCCTGTGGTTTAATTAATCTACGAGAATTACCCTAAGTAATAATAGGAATACCTAATAAAAAAGATTCTTATGACCACCTCCTAATTGATGCACATCAATAGGCCTAGCCGAATTATAATCCTCTTAAGTATACCGAAACTGCCTAATTCCCTATCAATTCGATGCTACGTTCTTCAAGGAACACTGCCACATCGTTACTCTTCCGATGTACATATTTCTATTCAATATTTCTTCCCCAATTGATGTGACTAGAATGATGCTAGCATAAAAAAGGGGAGAAAAAAAAAACACTTCTGGGAAATGGTTGTCGGTTGCGACTGTGTGTGACTACGAGTATGTTAGTGATTTGCCTGATTGAAAGAAATTACCAATTCGGATTACGCTAATTTGTCCCTTAGCGCTTCCATTAATTGCAAATGCCATTAAGTAAAATAGTTTTATCTCCTCTTTTCTGCCACACATTCGTGGGTTTTTCTCCAACTAGTAAGTTAAGAGGATTTCATGCCATTGAAAAAGTTAGTTCATTACCACACTACTTAAGTTGTGAGAAATTGTAATCAGGGTTACTATGCCAAAGATATTTACATCACATCCTTTAAAAAATAATATAATAGATTGTATGTACCTACTTAATATTTTCGTACTGTCAACCTTTAAACAAAATTGAATTAATTTTAAAATAAGCTTAAGATTTTCACTTAGGCTCAGGAATTATTACGTATTTCCGTCGCATGGAAAATTGCATATGTATGTATGTATGTATGCATGTGCACACATATGTATGTCTAAATCTATAAATTTACTTGATTCCAACGTATTTCTTTCATACCAAGGATTTTAGTGTTAGTACGTTATCCTGAAGCTAAGCATCAGATCATCATCTTTTTGGGTTTTGGCGATTGTGCATAGTTTCTATTTCGTTTTTACGGTTCCCTAAATAATTTGCTTACATACATACATACATATGTATGTATACATATGTGTTACATTTCTATCTTTGAAAATGTGTTGTAGCTCGCGATTACCTCTCTGTCATCGCCTTCTTGCTTCTAAACTTTTAATATATGTACATACATATGAACATGGGATAGATATATACATATGTAGATGTCATATCCAATTTATAAGCCCCATCGTTTGCAAGTCATTCAATAAAAAAATTTTACGAAATAATAATTGGGTTGCAAATTCTAAAGAATTCGTATTGTCTTTGCCGGATTTATGAGTTTGTTATGTCAAGTTCATTTTAAGATGCACTTTGATTATGGAAACAATCATTTTATAAATGCATTGTTCACTAGAAATGAAAAGGTGTTCACAAGTGAATACGCAAAGAATGAAAACATTATGACAGCAAACATACAACTTTCTTGCACTTTTCTCAATATTCAGCATGCATCTCATTCACAATGTGCAATCATCTCGATTATTTTTCAACTGACATAAAAGTTTCTCGACGCTTCATTTGAATGCATAAGGTGTGCGCCAGATTCTCCTTTGGTCCCACAATCAGTAAGCAAAGCTACGATGTAAGGAGTCTCACTGTGAGGGTGTGAGCACACACATTCTCATACAATGCACATTATAGGTACAATGCACTTAAAAATACTTTTTCAATTTCATTCCACTTCGCAAAAAGGTTTCTTCTCTGGTTATTGCAAGCCGTTGGCATTGGAAATGTTTTTAGAAGTATAGAACTTTAAATACGGCAACGAAAGCCTGGACGTCTGAGTGTTTCATGCTAAAAATATACCTGGGTGATGTTTGTTTGAAAAAATGTTTCAGATTGAAAAAATCTGAAGCTAAAGATCTAACCTTTAAAATTTAAGTGAATGGAAACTAAATAAATCACTCTAATCAAATGACAATATTGATCATATTGTAGATATAATATTGATCTCGGACAGACATAAGTTTGAGGTAGTTAGGAACTTTACCTACCTATGTAGGCTCCGCTGTGAACTCAGAAAACGACATCAGCGCTTAGATCAAACAAAGAATAACTTTTGCCAATCGCTGCTTCTGTGGGCTAAGAAGGCAATTGAACAGCAAAGCCATCTCTCGAGCAACTAAAGTCACTATATACAAGCGTTTAATCATCCCAGTCCTGCTTTATAGCGCACAGGCATGAACTCTGTGAAAAGCGGATGAGGTCGCTCTTGGAAGTTTCGAGAGGAAAATTCTTCGAGTGATTTTTGGTCCCGTCTGCATAGACGGTGAGTGGAGGAGGAGATACAACAGCGAACAATACGGGCTGTTCAGTGACATCGACTTGGCCAGAAGAGTGAAGGTGCAACGACTGAGGTGGCTGGGTCATGTAGAGCGCATGGACACAAATGCGAATCCATTCCCGAGGGACGGCACAGTAGAGGAAGACCGCGACACAGGTGGCGCACGCAGGTGGAAGGGGACCTCAATCAACTTAGCGTGCGAAACTGGAGGCAGCTGGCTAAAGATCGAGATGACTGGAGACGCTTGTTGGCTGAGGCCCAGGTCCATCCCGGACTGTAGTACCACATTAAGTGTGTAAGTAAATAGAGAAGTAAATCTTAATTTTATTTTTAATAGTTTTTTTCCCATCTTCACGCACATAAAATAAACAGTGCATACCCGTATATTCTCCAATCAAATGCAGAGCAATAGCCTCAACTAATGCAGCTTCTAATCTACATAGGTATATACGTCCTGTAATGAAAAAAGTTACGAAACAGAGCATAAAAGCATACTCATAATGAAAACCTCCCTCAAAAAAAAATACTAACCTCAACGAAACCACTCCTGAAGATCTATTTCATCGCAACAACGCTTTGAAACTAATCAAAATTATGAACGCATTCCATTCTGTAGCCGTTGTGTGTTCTATGTTTAAAGTATTTCTCATATTTGCAATGTATATTAGGGGAAAGTTTCTCTTAATAACGCATCACGCTTCACTTTCGCATATTAAACATAAAATTATGCAACGAATATTTGCTCCTTATGTAGATGCATTCTACAAAAGTGGAAGGAGAAAAATCGGATCGGGCATATTAGGAATTGCGGGATAAAGTCCAAAAAGAAATGCCTCGTGGTTGCTATATACATACATATGTACATATATTCGGTTTTTTTTTAGCTATAGTTAAACTTTTCTTTTAAGAGAATTTAGAGCTTTTAACTGTTGATTCCACCATTTTCATGGGTTGGATGTAAGCTTTTTAGCATTTATAAATTCCATTGTTATGTAAATTAAAAAATTCTAAACCTCTCAGATGACATCTACTGGATTTGAACAGTAATGCCAACACTATTTACGTTAACATTATTCAGAATATGGAGAAAACAGGTAATACGAATATGATTGCAGCTCAAATACAAGTAAAAAAAAATCATTCAATAAACTAATTTCAAAATATCGACTTAACTGTAATAAAACTAAGAGAAACATTGCCCAACAACAAATAAGAAATACTTTACACACAAAAGGAGATTTAAATGCATTTTGAAGTATTTACTTAGCACTTTAGTCCCCAAAATGGAAGAATGGAATTGCACTTAGGAGATGCAAAACAACGGGAAAGTGCCGTAAAACTGTTCTAGCAACCTACTACAACTACTACTTCTTTCCATTTGCATTTAAATGGGAATAGCTAGATAGCTAGCGCATCATCCCAATGACGGGCGAATTTTGATTCACAAGACAATCTCTGAAAACGAAAGCAGCAATCGCATTAGGAAACGTTTTCATTTCAACTTAAGTTGCTGCCTTTGTTGCTATCTTTTTGTAGGTACTTGGTTACAATCTTACTGCCAAGGGACTGGGAAAATTCAGAACGGGATTATCTATATTCATTAGATGTGAAAAGCGTCAACTGCAGGCAAAGCTGTTTTCTTTATCCCTAGTAATTGTGTGATGGTGGGATTTAAGGATTTCTTAAGAGTGTAATGAGTACAATTCAAATGGTTTGCGTTTGCTATAAATAAATAAGCTGTTTTAAGAATTTTGCAAAATAAATACATAAATTGAAATGATAAGAAGTATTTCTCTTAATTGTGATATGATCTGTCCGTTGATAAATAAACAATTTTAAAAAAGGACTAATCAGAAACAGACCAATGTGAGTTTTCAAACAAAGTATCTTTTCTTACTTGTACGAGTTGTGTAGGTACAAACTGAGCGTGTCATGCACAGAGTGTTATACACTACCTTAAAATAAGCTCCAGTAGATAAAAATAATAATAAAAGATGTTACAAGGTACATACTAAAGTCAGACTGTAAGGAGAAGGAGTTATTTGCTTCTCATTTGAAGCGGTCAGAAACTTCAGTTTGATATGCAGTGAGAAGGTTATGGTGCATTAATGCATATTTGGAAAAAGAAAAAAAAAAAGCCAGACAAATGGTGGTATAACATTGAGCACTGATCGAACAACTATCTTCCAGTGGAGTATGGGAAAGACTGTTGCAAACATTTTCTTGCCAGAGCTCAACTGACACGCTTTACTTTTGTCGTTGGCAAACAATGTTATGTAAGTAACTCTTTTGACCACCCATGGATTGAATTTGTTGATCATTTTTGGACCTGCTGAATCAACCGAGCAAAACTTTTGCTGACAGCCAAATGATCATGGGAATTTTTTTTTTTAATAATATATGTAATTGGGAAGTCGTCAGATAGAATTTCTTTGTGAGTCGCCTTTCCAGGACACTAGGGGAGGCAGATATAATCTATCTGTTATGAACATAAAAATTGTGAAATCTTAAAAACTGTAAGCAGTCAAATCGCAAAGGCAAAGGTTGCAGTCGATATGAGGTCTAAGATCGAGAAAAGCAACACAATCGTCTTAACTGACTGCGAAATATGAATGTACATACAATGTATGTATGTATGTATGTTTGGGAAACTCTAAGCTATTTTACAGGTTCAAGAAAAAGTTATGCATCGGACTAAATGAAATAGATAGGTGCAAGAACGTACGACTCAGTCCTGGACTTTAATTAAATAGAAGGTAATATAATAAGACGATTATCAATCACAGCTAAAAGTAAAATATTACGCTTATTTTTTTCCAAACACATTGCAACTAAAATTTTGTAAGCAATCAGAAAACAAATACAAATACAATACAAATACATATATGGCCTGAGGCGTAGCTTCTCGCGACCATTCGTGTTGTGCGTGTTATATTTTTCACACAAATGGAAGGGACCTACAGCTTAGAGCCATATCCGAAAGGCAAATTGGGAAGCTAATTCATGACAGTTTATTACTCTCGGACTTTTGTCAGACATTCGCGAGAGGTGGGACCGTGAAAAAACGTTTTGGTGTTTCTGGGATTCGAACCTCGAAGCTCTCGCTCAGCGATCCAACGCACTAACGACTTGAGCCACGGCGCCCACACAAGCAATCAGAAGACACGAGAAAATTTGAGTGAAAACCTCTACCTTAAAACAATAGAATCACATAAGTCATGAACTCCAATCGTCTCAAATTTATCTTTATATATAAATACATATACTGATTCGCAATATCCTTATTTCCAGAGTGGATTATTACATTGTGACAAATGTATGTATATGTATGTTTGATATTTACATACATACATATGTATGTATACGTACATACATATATATATACATAAAAAATGGAAAAGAGTTTCATGACCCACCAATTTAAGAAAAGTTTCACATTGAATTTGAAATTCCCAATTGAATGTTCGAATTCAATTAAAAGTTTATCGAGACACCAAACGAGGGTGAAAGAATTACCCGGAATTCATTTAAATTGGACATTAAAACAGTGCCTCTTATTCAGACACTTCGAATTGGGATCGATTGGTTACCGATGGACATTACCTTAGTGTGAATTAATACTGATCAAAATCCTGGCAGGTCAATTTGAATAGCAATTGTTCATTGCTTAAACTTTTGATTGAAAAGGAGTTTTCCTCTTGTTTAGCATAGAATTAATTTCATATAAAGTATAGAGCACAAACGCATACAAACATGTACATATATTCATATAAACATACATTTGTGCGTTTGCCGTGATATTGAGAGAGTTTTTACATCAATAAAAAGGTGGAATATATACATAAATGTTTGCGGAGAGTGTTTTGTTTTGACATAATTTTTAATTCAATTATGTATACACTTTAATCTTTTATTTCTTGAAGTTAAATTCAACTAATTCATGCACTGTTTCGGAATACATTAAAAGCTGTCATGTGTTTGAATTTATTTACAATTATAGTCCAGTAGTTTCATAACAAGGTTAACATTATATGTATGTATGTATATGATGTTCCATTCTAATTAAAGTGTCAACAAATCAATTACTTCGTGTTCTTGTCTCTTAAGGACAATGGTAAAAAGTAGGGTTGCGTTTTCCGACCAATGACTGATAATGTTTAATTCAATATTATGTAGGTAAAAAGTGACTTGAAACACTTTAAAACAGAACATATTCATAAAACTTCCTACCAACATACATACATACATACGTTGTAGTATACATGTTATAAATCTTCGCATGAAAAAAAAAAATTCGATATTAAATTAAAACTACATATGTAAATACATGCATGTACATACATTCGATCTTATCTCCACCAGTCTTAAACTTGTTTCTGCTCTCACTTGGCACACTCCCATATATGTATAGGCATAGTATTCTCATGTGGACGCCACGGCTCAAGTGGTTAGTGCGTTAGATCGCTAAGCAGGAGGTTCGGCGTTCGAATCCAAGAAACACCAAAGCCTAACCTGCTTTCCTTTAGGCCAGTGTGCTGCACCTGCTCTCAACAAACGAACCACTGCAGCCAAATCGATCATTCGCAAGACGTCTTGAGCTTTACACACCATACTGGTTGAGATTCCATCGCAACCGAGGTCGTTAACCACAACATTCCATTCGTAATCGATACGAATTATTCTTTTAGGACTGCTATAATTAAAAACACATCCAATAAGCTGGAGGCATCACACACATAAAAAAAAACGAAAAATACTCTATCTGAAGTTTGTTTTGCCTTTTTTAAATGGGAATCTGTCTCCTCCGATTCGGAAACTATAGCTCAAAAAGTGCTGTCTTTTCAATATTTTACTATAAACTGAAAAAATTTGTTTTCCAAAATATTACAGCTACACACCTCCTTTTCCTCCTTTTTACAAAATTAGGAATGGTGTACAACTATACACTTCGTAACTTTTCGGTATGTTTTTACATTTGTACTGTTTCATGATCAAGTAAACTTACGTGTATACTTGGCTGTCAGTGGGATATTACCATTCTCACTGACAGCCAAGCGGCAATCAAGTCTATGGAATCGTGCTCGTTTACTTCAAAGGCCGCTCTCAACTGCCGTTTATCTCTTATGGAGATGACAGAGCAGTTCAATATTCACCTATGCTGGGTGCCAGGCCATAGAGACATTCCAGGAAATTGCAAGGCAGACGGGACCCACCAGACAAGGCACTACTCTAAGGATTCTGTCTGACAGACAATCCCTGAGTATGCCCCTAGCTACATGTAAGCATCTAGTAAAGCTGAATGCTATTAGCAAGACCAACCTCAGATGGGAAAACGTGTCAACGTGTTCGATCTCGAGACAGATCTGGCCCAGGCTGGATCATAAACGCAGTGCCGAATTGGTCAAACTAAAGCGATCACAGATCAGCTGCGTTGTTGGTGTTCTCACTGGTCACCGCCTTATAGGTCAACATGCCAAAAAACTTGGCCTCTTTTCAAACGACTTCTGCAGAAGCTGCAGAGACGAGGAGGTACATAACTGCCCAGTTGTCGCATAAAAGAATGGTCCATTTAGAGTCCCCCTTCCTTGAAGTCCTTGGTGACAGCGTCCTTAGACGTCATGCGCATCTATCGCTTTATCAAAAGCTCCGGTTGGTTCTGTTAGTCCCTGAGTAGCGAATTAGTTTTTGATCCATGGTATCACAAAGGACCTTTATTGGTCTAAGTGTGTCTGCACTCCCGTGCGAACAGCCAAGCCAAACTAACTAACTAACTACGTGTATATTAGAAATTTCATCTTCAAATCTCATAATTTAAGGTCAGATGGACGCAAATGTTTAGATCGATATAATTTCCGAGGCCAACCGCGAATACTCGTATACATACCCATACATAAATACAGAGTGCGTTTTATATTCCAGGTCAATGTTTTTGTTTTTGAATAACTTTTAAATGAAACACAATTTTATAATTTATATTTTATTGATTGATTAAACGATCTTTAACATTATGAAAAATCATGTCGGTCAATTGGCCGCTTCTAGCTGCGGAACATATGCGAGCTATTTAAAGCATATTTCTCGTATAATTCTCACATTTTTCTGGTGTTATTTCGGTTGTCCTCAAACATCAGGATAGTGATTGTTTTGTTACTCTATACATATCACTTCAAGTACCCCCATAGAAAAAAAATCGGGGGCGGTCGATATCACCACATTTTGACTTCATTGTTTTTCTATATTCCAAACATTGTATCAAAATAAATATTCCTACATATGTATGTATGTCGGTGAAATTTGTACTTCTAAACATTCACCAAATTTTGAACAATCGCGGTAACACGCACATGAACACTCGATTGCTTTGGAAAAGATACGTACACTTTTGCTCATACATATATGTATGTATGTAATTAAGCCACAATATTTTATGTAAAACAAAATTTTACTAACTAATAACGGTTAATTGACTTAATTGAATTATTTTTAAGTATTTCTGAAATACAAGTCTTCTTGGTTATTTTGTTTTATCAATTAAAAAATATAAATTTTACAGATATTTGTTTATATTGTTTTGACCTCGGTTGACATAAAATTAAGCCACTTACTTTGAGAGTCAGTACTTCGTTAGAAAAACATTTTGCCTAATAACTTCGGCAAATCTATTGTTCGTAGTTTGTACGTAGTTTGGCCAGCGCTGTACATTAGGATCTTATTCCACTCCTGCTCAATAATCTGACACAGAGAGGCCTTGTTTCCAATTTTAAGTTGCAGCAACTGCCCCTTTTATGATAACCCATAGATTTTCTATACGGTTTAATTTAAATCGTGAAGGTGGGTGCAGTTACTTTCCAATCTAGATTTAATGACCCTGGCTGGTGGCAAATTGTCACCGGAATCTGCATTTAAATTATTGTTTATGATGCCTTTATACATTTCACCTGCCATTTTTTTATTAATTTCGACAATCCATATTAAATTTTGATTCATTGCTCCAGACGACCAATTTTCAAAAATTTAAGTCTTTAGGGAGATTGTTCTTTGGCGAATTGTAACCTTTGTGCAATAGATTTCTTTGTCACGGTTGGTTTGAGTCTCTCAATTCTTCCATTCAAATCATTTTGCTTCAAGTGTTCCCAGACAGTTTGTGAGGAGATTTTTACGCCATAGTTCGGATCCAATTGGGCTCTTACACGCGATAAAGTCAGAAAAGGATCAGACTTACTTAGTCAGGTTAGCTGTCTATCATCAGTAAATGTGGTTTTGCGGGATTTATTACGCGGAAGATTAGTAAACTTTTAATTTTTCTGGTGAAAGTAAATTGCATTTTTCACTTTACTGCCTAAAAAACCTAGAACCCCCAACAACGTTGGGGCTCTTATTCTTAAACCAATAAATTCACATGTTAAATGAATTTCGGTAAAAATGACTTTTTATTCGCCGGAACTTAACGAATCTCCACTCAAAGGATTTTACCTCTTAACTGGTATACCCTGTATTCATATATATACATATGTACATACATGTACATATATACTTATGTACATACATAAGTATGTGTGTACATATTTAACATTGTATTCATTTTTCATTTTTATGCATAAAATACATTAATTTTCGTAAAACAATATGCATTACCATTGCTATTTCGTTTTACAGGAATCCTTAACTGATTAAATGTAATGGAAATTGTTTGCAAAAGAAAAAGCACAAGCCTTGTCTTTTGGACAATCCAACTACATACATACATATATGCATGTGTACGGGTTTGTGGCAGGAGGAAAATAATTTCTATAATTCGTTCGCCTGTTCATCTATTAAAGAAATTGTAAGGGAATCTATTTCTGTAGTATGGACCATCAGAAATTGATACGTTGATGCTAGCAAGACACGTTTTAACTATAAATTTCAATCAATAATATTATGGGAAAATGATTTTTCCGGGTAGGAGAATAAAGGGAGATGTAGCACAAGGATTTTCAACCTAGTTTACAGCATAGAATATGTAAAAAATGGCAAAAGAGAAACACATTGAAGGAATTTCTCCTAGGGAACCTATAATTGAATCGAAGTGAATTTATCGATAGTACACCTACCCGTTCATTCTAGTATATGCACATGTATGCACATAACATACACGTATAAAATTAATAGCCATACATACATATATATGAGAAAACGTTTCTTTATCAAAAATAAATAAACTGCTAAGGGAGAAAACTTATAAATAGTAACCTATTTCTAAGAGTATGTATTACCATTAGTTACAGAGTATGAGCACAAATTTTGTCTTCCAAGTATAATAGGGACAATTTAGTAGATAGTCTCTAATTTTTGCAAAGCTGCAAATCCAAACTATTAACAAAATGTAAGGTTTGCTATGTTTTTGTGAGATGCAAAAAGTGCATTTAATCATAATCTTATAATAATTTACTAGCTAGCCCCTTAATCAAGAATCAACTCTGAATATCGCATGATTTCTATCTATTGCGAAAGTACAAAACCCTGCAAGTGTGAAAAGCATAGCAAAAGTAACAATTTACAAATATAGCATTGAATACCAATGCTGTTTGTATCCTTCCAAGGACATACTGGAAATTTTCTATGAATAATTCTCTATACCATATTTCATTATTAATGAATATTTTATTGTCCACAATGAAGTCAATGAGTACATTCAGAAGTAGAAATGAATTTGAATTGCAAATAAACATATTCATTTTCGCCTTACCAAAATAACATGAAAAAATATTTCGTTTATTTAAATTTCTTCACATTATCTCCATTGTAAATTTTACATGTTGCAATATTTGGATTTATTTCAATTTTTTCGCATAATAACGAAAATTGTGAAAAAGTTCTCTCATCACTATTTTTCTCGTTATAAAGCATTTGCACTTAAAAGTAGTCGAGAACATTTCAGTTTCGAGTTCTTTCAATTCTAAAATGAACTATCGAGCAAAGAAAACATTTCTAAGACTTTTGTGTTTTCTTGTACATATTCCCACAATTCAAGGGAATTTATGTAACTCGATATCCTTGAAATAGAAAGAATTGCATAAGCTGCATGCACAAATATTGTCGTAACATAATAATTATTCCAAATCAAAAGAACTGTACCAGATCTTATTGATTGTGTTTATTGCAAAACCCTGTTTTGAAATTAAATTATGAAGTTGTATCAAATTAAACAAATCTTATTTAATTTGTGTATACAATTTCAACAGCGTACATCCCTCTGGCTTTATCCAGAAATGTGGGCGAAAAATCACTAAGGGATAAATTATTCATCGGAAGAACCAAGACAGGTTGTTCGTCTTTATTAATAAGTCATAATCAATCAATCACAATCTGCCTTAGGTTGAGATGATGATAGAGGGGTTCTAAACACTTAAAGTTAATATCGGTAGTTTTATGTTTTGTATTTGTTTTTCTTTTATGAGAATGAAAAAAGCTAGATTAACGACGTTTTGTCAGGTTAAAAATTGTTGAGAAATCGTTACTTTCGATTTGTTTGATAAAAGTGAACAAATAATGATTGCGCTAAAAAACAATATATACTCTGCTCTTTAGCAAGTTGGACATTATTTCCCGGAAAACATAATTTTGTTTGCCCAAGCCTGAAAAGGAAGTAACAAATGCCCATCCAAGATCTGGGATTACCCAATTTTTATTACGTTCCCACAAAATGCTCTCTTAAGAACAAGAGATGTTTTCCCACACCGATAAAAAATAGCAATCAAATTGGGTGCTGGAGGCTGTAAAAGATCCCGCTGAAATCATGGTTTAGACCATGTCATATTCTGGTCTATCACCTGATCTAGAATAGATATTGCACATTTGTAAGTAGACGAAGCTCGATGAGGTAGTTTTATTGTGAGGAGCCGTTGACGAGCAAGCTTTTTCCTCACTTCAATAGCTGGTTAGTAAAACAAAAAAACAAAATGTTCTATGCCGGCTGTCTTGGAGATCAAAAAATATTTAGTTCCCTAGTAACTTTGATAATCATCTGCCTAGGACTTTGAATCTGTTATGTTTGAAGTTTGGCCTTTCTTTAAAAAAATGTGTCCGAATTTCCACTTACAGCATTTGTTTTCATAAAATCTTACTTGAACCAAATCTCCCACTTCAAATTCACGAATATTATTAGCGTTTACTGGATATTGTTTTTCAAAGATACGAATTGGTACGAATTGTCCTTTTAAACATTAATTCGCTTGGACTTAGTCCGGTTGTGCTTTTTGGTGTTTTCCTGTACTGCATGAGAAGACGACACAGCTTGATGTTTAAATCGCATGGTTCACCAGATATTGCCCGTAATCCTTGCTTCACTACCTGGACATACCGTTCTGCCAATCTATTCGTCGAGGGGTGGGATGGTGCACTGAATTTGTGATGTATTCCATTTGATTTCAAAAATGCCTCGAATTCTTCTGACCGGAACTGAGGTCCATTGTCTACAATGTAATAGGTAAACCGAATCTTGAAAATATTTCCCTAAATGTCTGAATAGTCACATTTGAATTAGTGCTTCTAGTGGGGATGGCTTCGACCCACTTACTGAAGGCGTCGACGACAATTAGAAAATTTGTTTCCACGAATGGGCCAGCATAGTCGATGTGAATACGTTGCCATGCATACTTGGGAGAATCCTAAGGATGATGTTGAACTCTTGGGCATTATTCGTGATTCGAGTGCAGCTATCGCACTTCCAGCAGAGAGACTCGATATCGTGAACTATTCCACTCCACCATACATATCCTCTTGCTAACGATTTCATTTTAACAATACCTATGTGTCCATCATACAGTTCTTCTAGGATACGTCTCCTTAGCTTCCGTGGTATTACTACCCAAATTCCACGAAAAATGCATCCTGAAGAGAAAAGTGAATAGATTGTTCCCCATTCGGCAACTTCGAGCCAACACGCGTGCACCAACACCAAGTGAGGTTGCAGAGCAGTACAAATTTGCGACAAGGCTACAAGAAGGTGAGAGCATTTCTAGTTTTCAAGCTGAATTGCGTCGATTGTCAATAACATGTAATTTTTTATGTGGAGCACGCAAGAAATCAACAGTCAGCGCACATCTTCGTACGCAGTGCATCCGAGGGGTACGCGACAGCGACATTCGAGAAAATTTGCTTCAGCAGGAATCAAAAACAACCTTCGATAAAATAGTGAAGTTGGCCATATCCATTGAAGCCGCCAAATCTAAAGGCAGAGAACTTAGACAGCAGCCATCGTCAGCATCTGTGCATTAAAAGGAAAATGTTTTAAATGCGGTGATACTGCGCATAAAGACAATGACTGCAATAGAAAAAACTTAAAGCGCAGCAAGTGTCATAAAAATGGCCACGTGGACGAGGTTTGTATGAGCGGGAAATATGTATAGAACCAAACACGGAAAATTGCTGGTCACAAAGCATTATGTGTGAAAAGTGGATCGGATCAGTCCAGCGAAGAGGAAGCTGAAGAATCGTTTTGCATGAATAACACTCAAATACACGGAAAGATAAACAGCATGCAGGTAAGCCAGAAATTCATGATTAAAGTCGAAATCGATAATCTTCCATTGTACATGGAATTAGATTCTGGAGCTGCCGTGTCAACAATTTCCAAAAAAGCATTCCAACATCTCTGGCCACACAAGTACCTAGAGAAAATATCCCTAAAATTACAAACCTACACAGGTGAAATCTTACACCCAAATGGAAAAGCGCATGTCGAAGTGAGATACAAGAAGCAAACTATTCGAAATCAATTGTACGTTCTAGACCAAAAAGTTGATTGGATTTTTGGAAGGGATTGGATTCGCAAGATAAAGGTAAATATTTTAGAAATAAACTCTATGAAAACTAACAGAGAATACATGCAAGGTTAAAATAAATAAACTTATATCGGATTTTGCAGATATTTTTATAGAAAAAGTTGGAACCATACCATCAGCTGTTTGCTCACTACGCCTAAAGGATACGGACATTAAGCAAATTTGTGGCCGACCAAGGTCAGTTTCATTCGCCCTGAGAGATAAAATTGCGGAAGAGATTGATCGCTTAGAAAGGGAGGGCGTCACCGAAAAAACCATACACACTCCCTGGGGTACTCCAATAGTACCTATTATTAAGAATAATGGAAGTATTCGACTATGTGCAGATTACAAGGCTACAATCAATAGAGTAATGGAGGACGATATTTTTGCGAAATTAAGTGATGGTCACTACTTCGATACAGACATAACAGAATCTATATCAGTTTTACATTTGAGCCACAGATTAGTGTTTAATCTCGTTTTTTTTATAATTGGCGTGCACCAAAGGGCGTATGAAAACCATTATACTGAATATTCAGGGCACGGGCGTTTGGAAAGAGGGGAAAGAGGAACAGAGGAGATACCGGTGCACGTTGGCTTTAAATGTTTTGATGTTGTACCGATGAGGAAATACAAAGCCTGGAAGATCATTCCACATACGTGTCGTTCGGCTTATAAACGAATCCCTGTATTTGACAATACGTCCGAAGTTGGGCTTGAGGGTGAACTGATGAGCATTCGAAGCGTGACGTTTACATTTCTTATCAAATTTCCGAAATCAAAAATATGTCTAATCCCCACTAAAAGAAAAAAAGAACAACAATACGCCCATACTATGTACTTACATATTTAAACTTCTATATTCGCTTCAAGGAGAAAACTACTCATGCGGACTCATCCATTAGATTTCTTATTCATTTCGCAGTACATCGTGTTGAAGTGAAAGAATTAGGAATGATATAACATTTTAGTTTAACGCTAGAGTCCAATAGAAGAATTTAATTTTGAAGTGTCATCACTTCATTTTGTATTCTTAACACGTTGTACAACATAAAAAAAAGCAAAATACATACTACATTCGTAAGGAAAGAAATCCGAAGATATCTTGTTAAACGATTACATGCTTATTGCTGGAGATTTCAATGACATTTCTTATTCATGTCGTTAGTTGTCTACACTAGTGTAGACACTTGTCACGAGAAACTTTAAAAGACATCCAACAAAAAGAGATGAATCGAAAAGGAACAGAAAACTGTGTTGCACGCTGATGTATTTTTTTAATCCTAATAAAAAATAATAAAAAGCTATTGATAAAATTTGCAATGTTTTAAATGCTGTTGTTAATAACAACTGAAAAAAAACTATCAAAGCTAAATTGAATTCACCAATGTATGAAAAATGCTTATGCTTTTCAACATATCGTACTTGTGATACTGGGCTTAATATCACTTTGAAATACCTTCAGAATCGTATATTCAACAGCTGCTATGGGATTTTTTAATTAAATTAAACGATAATTCGCTAATTACCACATAATTTTAAGTTCCAGTCCTTTTGGGCACACCAAATCCCACTACTTGAATACAAGACCTACATAGTAACATCTGAGTGTGAACAAAATTTCTGGGAATGCACCATCCCACCATCCAACCATCTTTATTTTCGATTTATGAAAATGCGAAAATGGAAGGACAATGAGAGTACGGTGAACTCCTAGCCTTATAACAACCCTCTTCAACACTGAAACCCACCCGCTCAAATACAATCAATTTAATTTTCAATTTTCGCACAGGCAAGAACCAAATATAATCCCCGTGGTCGAGCCATGAAGTTTGTAACCTCATGACCCTTTAACCCTGATGATGATTACGATTATCACGGCACTGTTGGAGCCACAGTGAACGAGGAAGATGTCTGTTAGAAGGTAAGTAGGTCTCCTACAGCTGTGTGTACATAAATATAATGAGGTTTACGAGCATCTAACTGCAAATGGAAAATTACGCTCCTTTTTGTTAACACTCGATAAGAACTCAGTTGTTTAACCCCTATTTCGACGATGCTATTGTTTTGGTGAAATTATTAATGGTTCATGCTAAGCAAGATACACAATTGTTAAATTCACAATGATAGTGTAGTGTTGAAGATGAAATGTTAATACACAAGAACTTTAATGTGAAAATATTTCAGTCCGACTTCAATTGAAAACATGTGTATTCATTCATATTACACACTACAAAAAAAACATGCATAAATTAGATAAATTTACTATGAAACATGACCTGGCATCCAAAATACGCAACTAACAGAATATTTTCTCATGTACCTATAGGTACTATTAAAATTTCCTCCTGACTTTTAATTGGATTTATTCAATAAAAATTAGTGGTTTTCACAATTCTACATTGCCAACGTGGAAATTTAATCGTGCATTCGACGAATAATGGTTACGTGTGATAAACGATTTAATCGCAAAGCCGGAAACGTTACTCACCAGAAGGACTCCACCCATTGGAAATGCTTCAACAAACATAAAATGTACCGGCAGTCATTCATCAAAATTACCTCAAAAAAAGTATATATGTACATATACATATATTCAAATTAACTGTCGTGCAATCGCAATCAGCCTACCATACCATCGCAATTTGATTATCAGTGAAAAACGTGTAAAAACGGCAATAAATTTTGTCGTTGCATCATATTCAGATCAATTATCAAGGCATTGATGAAATTTGTGAAAAATCGGAACAAAAATCTGTTACAATGTAAAGTAGGCAGAAATTTAAATGTGTCTCAGGCTTCCATTAGTGAACTGATGCATTACACTCTAGCTCCAGACACGGTAACCAGCTTTTTTAAAGTACTGATTCCTCCAAGTGACTGTACACTTACATAAAGCACATTTGCGCCTATACATATGTACATGCATACATCTTAAGTTGTTTAAGGTAAGTCACTTTTACAGCATACCTCGTTTCATTTACGGCAGTTTGAATTGCAAGCGGTTCATTTTCGAATATTCGGCCCTGTGTTTGCTCCAATTGATTCTCACATTCAATTTTTTAGCTAAGCATGTATGCTTAAGGAAACATTAGCGACCGCTTAGATATGATGCAAGCTGAGCTACATAGTATATTTATTTGAAATTTTTCTTAACTTTGCATTTTTTTTAGCACTTATTACTGATCGGTTTTGGAGACCTCATTAAGATGTTATATTAAAAAAGCTTTCATTAAATGAACATCGACTACTAAATAATACCCACAAAAACGTGATTCACATTTCCACATTGTTTCAAATTATATTTGTATCAACCTCTATCAATTATACCGGCAACCTCTAATATACGGCATTCTGTTTAGCAAGTATTTTGTTAATATTCGCTCTATTATGTCCTAAAAGGGTTTTTCTGATCTAATATCTTAAAAATTAAGGATATAACCCCTAAGAAGAAAGACATCATTGTTCTTCAATCAGCATTTAAACAGGACCAACCCTACTTTTTTTACACCTGGGAAAAAGATGAAGGGATCGCCTACCTCAAATAAAAGTTCTTTAGTAAATGACATTTGTTTCAAATTTAATAAATAACATATCCAGAGATGCGTTGTGTAGCCCAGCTGTATATATACATAGGTATATCAAAAGAACCATAATTTATAACATGCTTCGTACCCTTAATCAATTTGCATATTAAGGATCTATGAAGTAAGGTTTGATTAACGGCTGTAGTTATAAGAGTACGACTATGACTTACTTAAGCGCTGCCACCCATAGTAGAACATCAGTCTTCAACGTGTTGGGATTTCTACTTTCAAATTTCAATTAAGAACAACTCATGTCCGGTGGTCTTGATTACGCCTTAACCGTTCTGATGGATGTTTAGCTCTTCATTGGGAATGCCATTCGGCTCTCTTACGAGGCTAAAAAATGTTAATTTTCTTTAATATTGTGAAATAAAAATGTACATATGAAACCATTGAATTTTTACGATAAAAAAAATAAATTAATAAAAATTCTATTTGTTTTGTTTAAAGGAAACTTTTAGCCAAAAGCTTGAGGAATAAAAGAACCTGAAAAAAGAGCATAAGAACTTTTTATTCCCTTAAGAGTAATAAATATTTACATAAAAACTTTCAATCTAAAGATTTTAATCAAACTTGATTTTATAGAGAATCTCAAAAAAATAGACCTTTCAATTCTCTCAGAATTTCTGTCTGCTTTTATTTCATAATCACGATGTATAACATTTGTTAGCATATAGCATATAGTCTAGTAAAGTCTTAGTAAAGTATCAAAGTAAGTTTTTAGCTTTTATACGAATTCTAGAAAAGGAAAAGGGCATAGCTTTTCGTGACCATTCGTGTTGTGCGTATTATATTTTTTCACACAAATGGAATGGACGTACAGTTTAGACCTATGTACATCCGAAAGGCTTTTATTTTCCTTAATTTGAGAAACTTTCTGATGAGTTATTACTCTTAGACGCTTGACAGACATCGCGAGGGGTGGGACCGTGACAAAACCTGTTGGTGACAAAACTTGTTAGTGACAAAACTGACGTGTCACCTTTAAAGTTCTTTAATCTTTCAAAAATGTAAGACTTTATTTTGTGACATTTATAATGTATTACACAAGTTCATCTGACTTCCGGCCAAAACTATTATATTATTTTGTTGAGTTAAATTGCATCGGATGCTATCACTTCAAAAATGAATAAAACAATTATTAATTAGCTTTGCTTGTTTTAACCAAACCAAAAAATATCTTATATCTAATGTACTTACGAGTAATCCAATGCCTGATTCAACTCATAAAAATTACAGCTTCGGTTATAACACCATACCTGGTGTCACGAAGTCCACTATGCACAATATTTTTCTAGCCAGATCTCAACCAGCAATTCAGACTCGAGCATGTTTCTATATTTCAAAAATAATGGGCCCGCTGATTTTTATTAAATGACGTGGCTAAAGTTCCGCATGTGTTACAGTTTGTACATATTTTACATAGAATGTGCCCACTTGAGTCGCTTAAGTCGCTTGCAACAGCTCAGGAATTTAAACTCTCAAAATATCATTTCGCGCATGACGTTCACTAGGTTTGCTCCGACTTCAACGCGAATAATGTAAGTTATTGGTATACAGTGCAGGCTTGCCTGAGTGCACGAAGCAAAAACAAAATCTAACATCGAGAAAAACTCTTTAGAAGAATAATAATCGTGTAAAATGAACGAAGAACATGTATGAAACCAAAATAAGGAGAAAAATATTTTTGTTTTGTTCTTAACGTAAAGGAATTTATTTAAAAAAAAGAAAAAAATGACAACCGATTTTTCGTTGAATAAGCCATCCTCACACTCAATTACTTACTCTTTTTACAATTCTTGGTATTCTAGCTATCAGTTTTGATGATGAGCATTGATCCCCGATCCTTCTACCCAGTTCCCCCGACAACAGCCCTATAGGGTATAAATCTGGTGATTGCGGCGACCATATCATGATTTGAAAGATTTCTCCATCTTCCTTCTGTTTCAGGAAGTCTGACGTGTTTAGGGTCGTTGTCCTGCTGAAATACGCAACCAAAGTCCAAACCAGAGTCCAAAGGCAACAGCGTTTTCTGCCAATATTGTTTTGTATGCCTCCTTATTAATTTTTCCAATCACTCGAGCCAGTTGAAGAGTAACATGCCCAGACCAGTCAGCCTTTATGCTTTTTGGCCAATTCTAACATTTTCTGCTTGTTTTGTGGTCGCAGCAGGAATTTTCGAACAGTACCTCGCCCCAATAGTCCAGCATGTCTTACTGCTCGTTTGACCGTTGTCAAGAACAGCGATTAATTCCGTGCTTCATTTATTTCGACGTACATTTCGCTTGCTGTTTTTCGTCTACCTTATTTGCTTGTTGTGAATATAAGCTGATCCTGGTGTTTAGTTGTAGCTCTAGGCCGTCCTGACCGTGGTTTGTCCTCAAGATTTCCGGTTTGGAACGTTGATCACAGCACCTTGATACCTTCAACTGCGAAGCAACTTCCCGCAGCGATGCGCTTTTTTTAAGAAGATTCTCAAATAAATTCTTTGAAGTCAAACTGTGGCTTTTATGCAAGACTCTTGAAATCCAAGTCGACAAATATTACGATTTGCGAACCCTTTTGCTGTAAGAAGTCATAAACAAGTGCTGAATCAATTACCGAAAGCCATATAATTTCATAATTATGAAAAGCCTAAACACTCCTCAATAAACCACAAACGCGGTTTTTCCTGCATTGGTAAACACAGCGCACACTGTTTAAAAACATGGGTGAAAAATCCGATCTTTATTTAGTGTTGTATTATCAGAGTGCATTGTTCAGGCAAAAAATTTAGGTAAAAAAATCCATTGTAATTCATATAGCTTAATCTTCAGGCATGAATAAAGTCAGTTGTCTAGGTAGGCCTCAAACTTTTAGCCTGCAGTGTATGTACTAGCTCGGGCTGAATTTTTATTCATATCATCATCATTATAAGCGCAAGACACCAGACAATGCGTTTATTAAATTATTTATGCACATCTGTTTTTATCTATTGTTTATTCCCGCGTCGTTTTCTCTAGAGACTTCCAAACAAATAGCAACGCACGCTTCAAACGCTGGCTATTTCTGTGGAATGCTAAGCCAAGGTATAACAATCACCTAGATAATTTCCTGTAAAAGTACTCAAAGGTGGCAGACTGTGAACAGCGATTGTGGAGTATTATATAAACAAATTATTAGTTTTTACCTACGAGCAATTTGACCACTACCATTGAAGATCACTTTTTAGAAAGGTTCTATTTTCTTAATTAATAAACAGGTTTAGTAGCTTGCAAGAACCAAACAAGAACACTTAACATTTGTTCATTTAAAAACAAATGACCAAAAAAAAATCAGCTTACCTTTCAGAATGCTTTCGATACGGGGTAAAGTTGACCTTTTATAGCCTGGCAGGCTTACATAGGTTTAATGTTTAGGTGTGGGTACGCTAAAACCTACCCTTAAGAAAAAAAAGGAAAATTTAAAAAACAACACAGCATTCAAAAAAAATAAAACAAACAAATTATGAAGCAGAGCATAGAAAAAAATACCTATTTAATTACGTGTTTAATTATGGTTTTTTTTAAGGTAGTTTGTAAGTTTTATTCTATAAGGAATTAATTTATTTTTAAAAAAACGTACTTTTTTTATAAATGTACTTAGTTTTCAATTAGTAAGTAGAGTAAATAAAAGCATTAGGTATAGCGTCCGCATTGGGTCAGAAAGTTAGTATATAACATATTGTAGTTAAGTTAGTTTTAAGTATAACATGTAAGAAATTACGAATTAAAAATAATCAATGCCTTTAAAATAAATATGAATGGAAATGTGCGTGGGACTAGAAAGGAAAGACGTTCAAAGTTCGAATCCCAAAAAACACCAAGAAGTTTTTTCACCATCTTACCTCTCGCGAAATTCCGACGAACATCCGAGAGAAATAACTGTCATGAAAAAAGCTTCTCAAATGTGTTTAAAAAAAATATATATCACAACACGAATGGTAGAGAAAAGCTAGGTCTTGGACCACACAACACAAAGTATTTGTATTTTTTTTATAGAAAACGAAGGACTTTTTTGTAATCTAAATGTACTTAATTTCAGCAATACGAAACAAACTTACCTTCACTTTAAAGGTTAAAATAAGTTAAAAAGCTCACTTCAGTTTTCTTGGAAAGGATTTTAAGAAAAATTGTAGAGATTGATTAAATTTTAAGGAATGGAAACTTTTTTTGCATCAATATGAGAGCTTTTAAAATTTTCAATATGCAGCGTAAAAAAATAATCATCTCACGGTAGAGATTTTTTTTAAAAAAAAAAAAAAAGAACGCCGCCGAGGTGTTCAACTCCGATTGCTCATTTAAGCCGTGTGACGCCGGCTATATAATAGTGCCGCAGTGCTTCCCATGCGAACCTGAGACAAGATAAGATTGCAAGGCTGTTTGCGCAAATATGTCGGAGAACATTGGACAATGTCGGATCTATGAGAAATAAAAGCTTCGAACTTAAAAATGTTTTAAGAAACAGAAATATAGACATTTGATGCGGCCAAGAAGTAAAGTGGCGCAACGTCGGACACAGAGCCGTTTCTAAGCCTTCAAGCCAAAAAATATAAGATGTTCTTTTACGGTAAACAACAGAACAAGAATGGTGTGGTCACTATTTTGACATCACATCTACTCAGTAACATAATTTCAATTAATAAAATCAACGACCGTCTAATGTGCGTGAAACTAGTAATTGAAAAAACGAGTTGAATATCATTACAACTTCAGCATTGGTTTATCATATTTAGGCCCGAAGACCATTCTAGCGCGCAGGGAATGTGGGACGAACTGCATGTATTCAAAAAGGAAAAATGCTCCTCGGGGTTTCGAACGAACGTCGCCACTTAGAACGCGAAAAGAGGAACGCCTTCCAAACGTGAACTAAATGCGATCCCAACAATGAGGTCGAAGAAGGGCTGGAATACGAGTGATGGGCAAAGGCGGAAGTAGAATATCAGAAGTATTTTCAGTGAAGGTTGGCGTCCACCAGGGAAGCTGCGAACATTACACATCGTGTGAGTGTAGGGTGGGTGAAATGGAAAGAAAACTTTGCGATGTTTTGTGATAGAAAAATGTCTTCAAAGTTTAAGGGCAGACAATAAGCCAGTCCTGTGCCCGCTTTAAAGTACGCGTCTCAATGTTGGACGATGCACGAAACATACAAAAACAGATGAAAATATTACAGATATCAGTTAGGTAATGAAACTTGAAAAAAAACAAAACTTTTTTAGTGTATTCTGCGATTCGAACATCGAACTCAATAATAATAACGCACTAAGCACTGAGCCACGGCGCCCATGTTGAAGAAGCATAGGTCTGCAGTATGCTTGCAACCAGTTAAAGTAGAGTGCATACATACATACATATGAAAATATTGCTAGGTTTGTTCCCTAAAGGTTATTATTAATTGTGTTAAACTTATGGAAAAAGAACTATGATAACTATGATAACATTAAGGTATCAGTTTAAATTAAAACCAAACGAAATATAATTGAGGTCGCAAGAAATAACATGAAAGTCGACTTCGTCAAAATTATGTCAGCAAAAGGATTATATATTATCATTTTTTAAATATGATAAGCCATTGAAAACCAAATGGAATAGAAAATTTTTTGTGTTCTGCACAAATGGAAAAACAGATAAACAGATCATACAAGTTCGCTTTCCACTTCAGATATTTCGTTAAGAATTATCAAAGAAAATGAGACAATTTTTTTTTTACTAAACCGTTGTATTACTTTTTTGTCATTGATAATTGTAGAAAAATTAGATCAGAAAGAAAAAATCTCAGTGCAATACAAAGCGAAACAACTTTGAGAGACAAGAGCAAAAATTTAGCACAGAGGTTATAAAATCAATATAATTTTGGGCCGACATACCCAACCTGAAAGTCGTAAGATCTTGTTCTGAAAAAAAAAACGCCTTTACATTTAGGGTGCATTGCCATGGAATCTCAACTCAAATTTAAAGACAAAGTAAAAATCGATTTAAAATCATAACTGTAAAAGAAAAGTTAAAAGGTTACTTTAAATACTTAGCTATAAAAGGAATTCAAAAAAGGAGATATAATCTCCTACTCGTAATGCGTTTATGTACATAGATGTATACTTTTCCTTTGAATAAAATTGAATAAAAAATATATAAAATGTATGTTTGTTTTAAATAGATTTAATTCGTTTTTCTTTTTCTAATTTAACCAAGTAAAAACCAAACTTTTATCGTCGTTTGTTCAATCTTTCAATATATTTTGTCTTAGTCAGCGCGCCACTTCCACTTGTTGGATCCATCATACGATTCCAATCCGTTTGTCCAACTACAAAGCCGATAGCCCGCATTTTATCTTGAGCACGTTTTTCTTCTATATCCGCCCAACGTACCTTATTAACACAAAGAACCATTAAGAAAAAACAAAAAAGACAATATATAAGCTTACTCTCTTCTTTCCATTTGTACTTGAAGATGGTGGCTCCCAACCGTCAATCTGAAGGTATTCTTCAAGTGTAGCTGTACCGCGTTTAGAAATCGGTTTACTAGTACCATCAAGACGAGCTATAAAATTTTAATAGAGCACAAGTTTACAGTATACCCCTCTCTTATAAAACTTACCTAGACTTTCTGTTGTCGGATCCGCGTCCCATTTGCTTTTAAGAAACCCAACACCCTGGTTTTGCAAAAATGTTATAAGAATAAGAAAAAATCATTAACGGTTTTTTCAAACCCCTTAATAGTCCAGTTCCCTTGAAAAATACTCGGAAATAACTAAAAGTAGTTAAGTCTTTTTATAAATTGCTTATTTTAGTTAAGTGTATCAACCCTTTAAAGACTACTGTCGACATTTTTAGGTTTTTCCTTGAATAACTGTGAAACAGTTGATTCTACAAGAAAATATATCTAAAGCCAAAAATAAAGAATGTTGAATTATTAAAAAAATGCAACGATATTTAGAATAACCCCCAACTCGTGCACATATTGACTAATACAACATTCATGACTTCTAAAATAATAGTATGCAAGATTTTTAAGATATACCCTTAGATTATTATTTGAACACGATACCGAGGTGAACTTATAGTACATTTTTATCAAATACGTCAGGCGAAATACTGTAAATTCTCAATGTCTCTTTCTATTATTCATTAAGCACATAAGATATCTTATGATTAACCTAAAATATGCTAAAACTAAATACACTTTTGCTGTAACTCACAATGCTAAGGGTAGATTTTGAAACACCTCGCATGTTTGTTATTTCACGTCTTATTCATATAACACTACTCGATAAGAGCACACTTATTGGAAGTTATTACGAAATTGTTGCCACTTACAAACAATTTCTAGCACCCTTTTCGTAACAATTTAATGGCTCTTTAATTTTTAGCTTAGATATTTTTTAACCCTTATACTTTGGCTACCAGTAGATAATAGACGGTAGCTTTAACTCAAACAAGGTGTTTGCGAAAAGACTTACATATTTTTAGTTATTTCACGTTTCCTTATTTTTCAAACTTTTGGAACTGACCTAAAGGTGCTTGGAGAAAAATTATGCCTGAAATAACTTAATCTACTTTTGTTTTTCTCATACGTATTATTTAATTGTTTGTTAAGCACAGAAAATCATTTTGTAATTGGTTTTCTTATAATCCAAATGTAATCAGCATTTCCTGTTCACATTATATTAACTTCGAAGTAATGTAGGTAAATGCGTTCACTGAAGGCATTTTTCAATACCATTTAAAATCATAGCAAATGTTAAAATACAAAATATGAATGTGGGAGACGAAAATATTAGGCTCTTAAAAAGGTTGAATAAGACACAGTCAAGATAGATAAACTCTATAATTGCTCAGACAAATATTACCATAACAACAAGCACATTCTGAAAATTAACAATCGTACATGGATCAATTAAAATGTACTCATTTTAAAACTATAGGCCAATTAGCCTTAAGATGAATACTCTATACCAGGAATATAAAAATGCAGAGCAGTTTTGCTTTAAAATATAAAAATTCAAGCCAAATTCACAAACCACCCACGCATATTGAGTAGAGCATTCTACAGTTACCCCGAATATATGTACATATGTAAGTGCTAGTAATAACACTTAATGTTTCTTAGCAGGAAATAAGTGTTTGTTATCCATACAAATATTTAAAGATGAATAAGAACGAAATTGTTGGAATTTTAAAGAGGAATATTAAATTGGTTCAAAAACAAACATTCTGTTTTTTTTTTAATTAACTTTAAACTTACATTATTATCATTCGCTTCGTCGTCTTCATCGAGATCAATTACTTCTGAGTCGGCAACAAAATTATCCTCCTGCAAAGTATTTTTTGATTTATAAGTTTCACGAGTTAGTAAAGTGTTTTACTATATTTTTTGCAACAAAAAGAAAAAAATATAATTTAATAATAATTTAAGACTACCAGCAATGAAAAGCCTTGTAAGTTCATACGGTTAATGTAAGCATGTACTTAAAATTTTACATTTACTAAACCTTTTGAGAAGGATATGGAATAAACTGTTTGGGTGATTATATTCATTACAGTTATTACAGCCAGAAAAATTTATACATAATAAAGACGATAAGATCACGCCCAAATATATGATTAAAAGAAACATTGGTCTATTATTGTAAACATTCGTAAAGCTTACCAAATCGGAAACGTCTTCCATTTCGACAACATTTTCCAGCAAATTAGATACATCAAGTTTAATATAATGACCTGGACAATCTTGGTAATTTTTAATAATATCTCTTATTTCGTTTTCCTTGCGATCATGAATATTTTGATTAAGACAAATCTCCACATCGCATATCATATCAATGACAAATGGCTGTAAAGGGCCAAATAAAAGAAATAATTTTTTTAACAGCGTTATAATGGTCCTCTTACCGAAAAGTTGCCATCCCTAGCAGCATTGTAAAATTCATTAAATGTTCGCAATGACTGATTGCAACAATCCACAATGATAAAATCAAACAAATGATCGGTAACGGTTTTCTTAAATGATTTTATTAAATACTGCATATATGTATCTTCCATTTCTCTCTCATACTCATAAAGAATTTCCTTCTTTGGAATCTGTAATAAAATTAGTTTATATTTGCTCTTAAAAATAATTACTTCAACACGAAAATAAGAGGGAATACCTCAATACTATTTGCTATGCATTTTTACGATAGGGATTTCGCTGAGGTTTTCTAGCAATTGATCATGCTCAAATTCAGTATATAAAAATAAATAGAGGAATCAAATTTAGTCACTCAAGTGTTTATTACTAATTTGAGCCAATCCATTACTATTGCAATCATATACTTATGTGACTCAGATGTTTAACGTTACAAAAAATGGGACGAAAACTTGCACAACACTTCATATTGCCACGACATTTTGTATTCTTTCTTACTATTAAATCGTTTAAAAGATAGTCTCACCACACTCACCTTCCGCCCAGTTTTGGGGCACTTTTCTTCATAGTCATTCTCAATCATAAAATAATCGTCGATACTTAATAATCGCGGTGTCGGCCCACCCATTTCAACCTCTTTGTCTTTAATCAATTTTGCTACGTGAGATTTTCCACTACCTGGTGGCCCTCGTATTATAATAACGATATTTTTGGGACGCGACAATCGGCCTGGTTTGAATAAAATCTCATCAATTGGAATAGTATTGTTGTTTTCCATCGAAGGAAAAACAATTGACGTCTTTCCAATAGAATCGGATACAGACGGGAACAGATGGTGCGATTTTGTTTTTAACTGAGCGCTTTCAGGAGGAACACCAGAGATCTCATTTAAGCTTTAATGAATAACCAAACGTATTCAATTTATATTACTTTTGCAAATATTTTTAATCTCTAAAACTCACTCTTCGACATCCGAAATTTCTTCGAAATTCTCTTCAATTTCGTCACATTCACTGTTGGCATACTCAGGTGGGCTCTCATGCTGAATTTCAAAATGACCAGGATTTCTTTTTCCTCTTTTAGTTGGTGGTCCAGGCCTTTGACGTGATTCAGGATTTTGGAGAATCCACTTGTTATTCGGATATCTGGGTATGTTGTCATCATTCAACTCGCTAAAATCTTCGCTTTGACACTGCAATAAATACACAAAATATGGCAAATATATATTAGCAACTATTATATTGCAAAATACAATCACAGATTCGAATTATATAATTTACTAAAATTACTATCACTGGTAATTTGTAGTTTACAACCAAATTCATTTTTAATAAACAAAATAAATAAATAAAAATGGCTTACCAGGTTATTTGGTTCCTCTTTTTTTTCGCCTGAAGTCTTATTTATTTGCTTATCTATTTTATTCGGAATTTGTTTTTGCTGTTGCTTGTTTTGGAAGTTTGGGTCTTTTGTTTGAAGGGAACAATTTTTATTTTGCGAAGTTTCTGATAAAGTTTCACTCTTCGCATTCTGTCCTCGGTTTTGTGTTAGTCCTTGAGACTGTGTCGGTCCACGCGACTGCTTATTTTCTTGGGACTGTGTTTGTCCATAAGACAGCGTCTGTACTTGGTTACTTTGTTGATTTTGATTCCACTTATTACTTTGATTTGTAAAATCCATATTTTTTTGTTGAAACTGATTCTCATTTTGAGCACTATTTGATGAATGGCCATAATCAATCGTTTTCACTGGGATAAACTCACTATTATCACGATTGAAAGAATTCGATGGCATAACCGCAGATGGTCTGTGCCCATAGTCGACAACTTTGGCTGGTGGGACTATAGCATCTGCACGTGAACGATTTTGATAATCAAAAACTTGGGCTGGACGATAGTAGTCATTATCATCGCCACCACGATCACCAAAATTGTTTGAATTATTCCGAAAGCCAAGGGAATTCCCGAAATTCAAATGGGGTCTGTATTTGTTAAAATTCAGGTATGGAGAAAGTTTTACAAATTATCAGTGCACTTTAAAAAAATTAGTAGAAGTAAAAACATTTTTTCTAACGATAAGATCAAATCTTAGGTATAAATTTTAGTTATTACAGTAAAAATTATCTAATTACTCGTACATATTATAAAATTGTACACATATACATATGTAAGTGGTACAGATGTGATAAAAAGTTTAAGGTTTGAAAGTTGTATTTGGGTAATTTTGGATATGAGTAATAATAAGCAAGCAGTATATCTGTTGTAGCGTATGTCATAATGAGTAAATGTTTATGTTGTAATATAATAAAAGCAATGCAATACAAAAAAAACATACAATTTTCTAAAAACTTTTTTTTAAACTCTTAGGTAAATTGTTTTAGTAACTTTTATTCAGACCATGTATCTGTAAACAAAAGAAAAACTTGTAAATCCTAAAAATTAGTCACATTGATATACGCAATATCAGTTTTAAGACAATTCCTGGTCTTTTGCTTTAACACTTTCCTATTTAAATAATTAAAAAAATAATTACTGCATTTTCTCGATTAATTTAACATACCCAAAAACCTGATACTTTACATAAACTAGGTTTTGAATTATATTTTTTAACGAATAAAATAATAAATCGTGAATCTAAACTTTGCGTCATAATGAAATCTTATTGAGCGCCAAAATCGAAGTATGTTGGCCGTCAAGCCTACATAAATGTAATATACAGTGTACTCCCTTATTAACCGACACCGACAGTTCCGAAAAATTTGTCCGCTTATGAAAGGTGTTCGGTTATGAGAAAACAAACAAAAGGAGCTGTAAAAGAAATGTTCTTCGAAATCTGTCCGGTTATGAGGGATGTCCGTAATGAGGGAGTACACTGTACTAATAGGTCTTCAGTTTTTTTCCGTATCCAATTACTCCATCGTTGAGTTGTAGCCAACTTTGGTGAGAGTTATTGACGAGTGAGACGAAACCTGCGAAATTATTTACCTCCTTTGAGTCACATCCATATAAATATACAATACATATGTATGTACATAGATTTAAATTAGCAATCCGATGGTACCTTTTAAGCACAATATTATTTTAATAATTCACATTATACTTTCAAAATTGTGTAAACCACTAGTTTACACGCTTAGAAATGCTGGGCCCTCTATAGGGATCACATTATGGTTAAATTACGCATTCAGCAGTTTTTACAAAGTAACTTATTCTAAGTAAGCAAACACTTATCTTCTTTCAAGTGGAAATTCAAGGCGAGAAAAATAGGTCAAGGAATTGAGGATATACCTAGTTGTAAGATCAAAAAGTTTCAAATTAGATTGTAATCAGAGTAGATTTCTCATGCATAAAAAGTATTTTGTTGTACGTGCAACATTAGTCGTTATAACTTGAATAATATCCAAATTAAGTTAAATTATTGCGCGGATATTTTGACTTTGTTACATGTCCGATGTCACTTGCAAAAGATAGCGGAATTTTAAACGTTACGTATCGGAAAAGATCATCAGCTTCAGAAATAAAAGGGATGTACGACGATATGTTGTGACGACTAAGGAACTTCCTCTACAGAAAAAATCGTTTATGCCTCGCTTCGACGTCTAAAGAGCTGTCATCCATATATTATTATATTTTAATCAATATACAATTAAAAAGCTACGCAGAAAGAGAAGTTGTTTACTGTAATATTTGATTCTCACTAAAAATTACATTTACGAAACGATTGAACTTTCTGCCGGATTGCTTGCAGAGAAGAATTAATTGAGGGAAGGCGATACAGGCAAACAAAAAGCGATTATTTGAGTTATGGGCACAGTTGGTATGCCTCCATCGAAAAAATTTTTAGTAGACAGCTCATCTGAAATAATGAAAGGGAACGATGAATACGGCTACACCACCGACGATGACTGAATATTATTGAATTTAAATAAAATCAAGATGTAAAATAAAAATTCCTACATTTTTGTATATTTTCAAATTCAAATATTTTCAAAGCATTCTTAATTCTTTTCATCACAACAATTGAGCAATATATTCATTCAGTAATATCGGATTTGCTTACCTCACTAAAATAAAATAAAAAGTGCAGTACCAATTAAACCCTACCCCTCACATGAAAATTTTTTGTCCACTAACATTGAACAATCAAAATTTCAAACGGACTGTAGCGAAGAATATGTTTTAAAGGCAGAAGAGTGGGTTGGCCAAGCCAGTGCCAACAACGTCCGGTATGTCTCTGGGATGAGATGAACCGATACCTTGGAGAGACACAGTAATAAGTGTTTAAGATAATTTTCAGATAGCTTAGGTATAGGTTAGGATTTGGCTCAAGGTGAGTTAAGATGCACATAGTTAGGCTTATTGAGGCCCAGTTTGCTATTATCTTTCCGACCTTTTTCCTTCGTACAGGCATCGATCTATGAACTTCTTTTCTTTTTCTTCTATCTTCTGTTCAATCGTTTTCAGTCAGTTTATGTCCAGAATAGAATACGTTTCGATTATCTTTTTCTTTTTTTAAATGAGACACGAGATTTGGTGTCTGTTGGTTAAGACAAGACAAGAACCAGCTCCGTCCGATGAGTTAAGCCAAGCAGCCACAGACTTCGACCGTCCTTTTCATCTGTACCGAAGATAATTCATTGACTTACCTTTGGCTCAAAGCAACTTGAAATTCTATCAAATTCACTTTTAATTTAACTATACGAATAACACAAAACTTTATTATTACAAATGAGTGAGAGGGCAAACAAACAAAAATAAGTAATCTGCTATTATACAAATTAGCAGTTAACAGTTCGGTTTATCGATCGAACATTTATGTACGTCATTTGCCATTTGTATGTCTTCTAGCACAAATCACATTCTGGCAAACATATGAAGCCTTAAAACAAAATAGGAAAGATTTATTTTAACACTATTTTTTGAAGTCAATACGGAGTTTCGATCCGGAAGGGATCTAGTTCTGGCCATTTCCCTTACGGACTTCAACCAGACACGGGTATACATATAATTGCAATTGAACTGCAATGATTTATGTATAAACTGAGAGTGTAATGTAATTTATTCTTATCTACATAAAATGCAATTATATGACTTAGCAAAACGTAACTTATAAATGGACAAGACAAGTATGCAATATTTAGGTAGGCATTGCATTATTTCAAATTCTATTGTTTAAGGTTCACAAACAGTTATTTATCTTCAAGGAAAAACCTTTTCACGCACATACTTCAACATTGGGGTGCATTCACAATTCAAGCAATTCCAGCAATAGTTATTCATTAATTAAAATACTATAAAATACCTACAATGAAATCAAAATAAATTCTGAACTACGGTTATCGCATATTTACTTAGCACTGCTATCTATTTTACCGAACTACTAAAAAACGTTAGATCGAAAAAACAGTGTTTATGTATTTATAGACAAAACTTTATTGATTTAAATGATTTTAATATATTTTTTTCTTAGCATCATATATTAAGCAATATGTATATTATGCTGTCACTTTCGAAAATTTCTCCTCAGTTGGCGTTTATTGTTCCTAGGACCTTTGCTATATGATGTAGTTACGAATGATGAACAGAGAATTGAAAATCACAAAACGATCACAACCCGTCATAAAAAAAGAAAATCAAGGGAAATTGTTAGGAAGGAGCAGAATATTAAGCTTGTTGAATATGTTTTAGTTTAGTTAAAAACAAAAATAGTACACTACTCTTACAAGCGACTTTTCTTTATAATTTAAAATGAAAGTTACATAATTCATGAAGCGAAACCAGTATTTTTTTATATCCTTATAATGTTTTTTTTAGGGCCCTATTAAATATATCTTCAGAAGGGAATTGTAAAAGAATAGCTCTTTCATGTACATACTAAGCAGAGATATAACAAATGTACTTAAGAAAAAATTATAAATGTTTTAAGCTACGACAATCATTAAGAGGTGGGTAAGTAAATATACAAAAACAAGGTAGAAGAATTTTGGTATAGAAGTACATATGTACATTAGACAACGCATGTTTTGAAATGTGATCACACAAGCAAAATAAAGAATATATTCATTTTTTATCACAAAAAGATTTCCATTTAAGATTTAAAATAACTTCGTAACTTAATTCGTCAATAATATGTAGTTCTTTTTGAAGAGAATAGTTTGTAATTTAGTATTTAAAGTTATACTCGTACGTCAACAATACTAAGTAGGTACGTGGCTTACTATAAAAATTATTACTTTTTGATCGTACCCAGCTTGATAAAAATCATCATCAAGTTGACACTACCTTTTTCTTCAACTCATTTTACTCAATTTAAAAAATAAAAATCTGTTCATAAATTAAGAAGATAAATATATTAATAGGAGATATTGACATATGTATATTCATTATCAATATTTTATTTTAAAAATTGTGTAAGAGAATCATCCAATAACTTAGTGAACCAATGTGTGTCAAGTGCATTATATAATCAGCAGATTATTCAATATCAGATAATTTAAGAAACAAGATTGTAGTTGAAGCAGCATTATATATGTATAATATGTAATTTCTTGTAGGGACAGATTCAACTTTCTTAGCACAGGACTATTATTCATATAATCAAATCTTAATAGTAGAGATAGAAAATATTTCCTATTGATTATCAAAAAAAAAGAGCGACAAGTAAAGAGAGGAGTCATTTATGGAGTTGGGCTATTAATATACGATTACGTACATTCCTGGATCGACTCACTTTTTGGCTTAGCATACAAAGAATTGGTTCATGTTTAATATTATAGTCTACGCATACTCTTAAGAAATGTAGCATTCTGTTCAATAATTCATATATGTATTTTACGAAATGAGTTAGGGGAATTAAACGTCAAACATAATAATATGTAGTTTGGACATTAATAATATGTTTATACAAGAAACTGCACACAGTAGAACCCACTTAAAATGGGAAATGGATCGCAACACTTTACAAAATAAGTTGATAAGACGGATTTCACACTGTACGAAAGCAGACTTAAGAGCAAAAATAAAATTTTCATAACATGAAATAGTAATTTTCAGACTACGGAAATTAAAGCATAGAAATGTGTACATATGTATTTCTCCTTAATAAATGTACACACTATACACATGTACATATATTGGTATTTATAGTTTTAAATTATTATTCTCAATTTCGTTATGTACATAATGAAACTAGGCCTTTTTTAGGTATTTCTTCTTCATGTATTGGTGTGCTTTCAATATACTTAAATGATAACTTTGAGTTACGATTTAGCAAAAGGATACATACACAATACCAAATAACGGCTTCACAAAGTTCATTTTAGTCTGCAGAATGCCCAACAATCCATTTTATAATCTATTATATAATTCCCAAATAAAGAAGTCGGCTTCAAGACCATGGGTGCTGACCTCGGAATTATGAGACTCCAAAGGCTAATAAATAGCTTAGCCAATCGAAGAAAGTCAAAAGACTGAGTACAAAATAAATATAATAATTGTTAAATATTTGTATTGTATTTGATTTTTATTATTATTTTAATTTGGTAAGTAATAATAATCCGGGACATTTTTAAAATATTCACGGTTGATCTGAGATTTGAAGACCAAAAACGTAATCATGATAATCAACCGCCTTTGTTTTTAATTTTTTTAAGTTTTATTTCTATTACTAACAACCTGTAGAATTGAACCCAGTTTTTTATGCGATTCAGTTACTTTTTTATTAGTAATTATTTCAGAAATATGTGCGAATAACGAACTATTTTTAAAGTCCGCTCATTCGCATCTATGCTTCAGAGTTTGAAAGATTCAAAATATGGAGAGCGTTAAAATAAAAAGAACAATTTGTACACGAATGATTTAAAGAATATGTACTGTATATCAACGATTGAAGGTGGTAATAGATTAACTTTTGTCAAGTAAACAAGAGAACATAGTAAGGTGTGCGATGTAAGACTTTTTTTAAATCTCAAGATTTAGATTTATTCTTGAAAATTTATGTAAAATTGAAGATGTAAAAAGATCAGCGGCATTGCCTTTTCATTGTACTCAGGTGGTCCCTGGATGCATATGTACATATAAAGACAGGTTTAATTTTTGCACTATAAAACATTATAATTATCTATTTTCTTTCTGGTAATAAATATTTCAGATAAAAGAAAGAGCATAGAGGGGAGTTATGATGTTAAATATTTTAATCTTTTAATAAGATTCAAGGAATACGCATAGATTTAATAAGCCAATTTTCGGGTTTTATTTTCCATCGTCTTCTGAATTATTCTTAAATAAAACCAGAGCGAAAAAAAACTGCGGTCATTTTAAGCCACAATATAGCGTCGTAGGTGATAAAATATTACAAGTAGTATTAGTTTTCTAGGAATTATTTTAACTAAAGAAAATAACAAACGAAGAGAGAAGGTATTATGTGAATCTTTTATCAACAATTTTGATTTGATTATTAGCTCCAATATGATAATCAGCAGACAGTAACAGTACCCAGCATATATATTTATAGAATATGCATTTAGATGTAATTTTCAACGTCATGAAGAACTAAAGTCTACAAAAAATTACCATTTGTACACATAAACCAAAGAGCAATGAGAGGAGTAGACGATATATTATTTTTACTTGGTTTTATAAAATACTAATTTAGATAATAGGGGTACATTTTTTTAAAACTTATTCCATCGCATTTCTGGTTCACAATTAATGTAACTAGGAAGAGACAAGACAAAGTTCATATCATAATTTTAATGACTTTCAACTTTAATACCAACCAATTAGAATTGTATTGGAGATTGACGGGGTATTTGTTAAAATCGGTTAATTAGCATACATGTTTGAGTTTTTTTTATATTCAATTTTCGGATGACTTCTATTACTATGTATATAACAAATATTGGAATACAAGAAAATTTTTTAGATGATTTGGAAATAAAATAAGATACGAGATCGCGTATTTCTTAATCACAAATGTACATATAGCTGTATATAACATGTTTTGATTCAGAGTTTGCAAGGCAAGATATACATACCTATGCATCAATACATACACAAATATGTTACTAAATTTATACCTATTCCTACTTATATTATATACAAAGAAATAAATTATAAACTAAGAGCCGCAGTGTACAAATATTATTATTAAATATTATAAATATGCGGAACGTACCTGTTATTATCAAAACGTCCACCTCCACCAAAATTGCCCCCTCTTTGTTGTTGAGCATTTGATGGACCTCCAAATAAGCCAGGTAAGCCCTGAACACTATTATTACCAAAGGGACCTTTTCCGCCAAGGCTTTCAAAATTTCCTCCAAAACTTTTATTTCCACCACTGTTATCATCACTTCCACTTCCACCAACATTGCGACGAAATGGATTATGTGGGTTTCTCTGCTGCATATCGTTGTTGCCATCCGATTCGTTTCCGCTTCCAGGTCCCCGATTTAAGGACGATTGATCAATATTTCTGTTAAACGGATTGCCACCCCATGAATTACGATTTTGATTGGAGTTAGCATTGGTCTTGCTATCCTGGTTCTGATTTTGCCATGCTTGTGGACGCTGAGATTGCTGATTGTTCCAGGATTGATTGTTGAAATTTCGGTCTTGTTGCATTTGACAGAGAGGATTGTTCCATGATTGATTGTTTGAGTTTCGTTCTTTTTGCATTTGAATTAACGGCTGAAGTTGCTGAAGCTGTTGCAGAAGTTGATTTTGCTGCGGGTTACTACCGGGATTTATTCCACCAGCTTGTTGAGCTTGAGCTAAAGCTACAGTCAATAATTGCATCACATTTGGATCTTGTAGAGCTTTTGCAAGATCAGCAGCTTGTGGTGGTAAATTAGATTGTGGCTGTAGTTGCTGATTGGAAAAAGGCTGTTCAATGGATCTTTCTGGATTATTTTGAGTAAGTTGTTGGCGTTGACTTATTGATGATGATTGTGAAGATGGTCGCTGACCAGGAGATGCTAATACATCACGATCTTTAGAAATGCTTCTCGAACGAGAATCTGCAGCACCTGGTACAATATCAGCTTTCGATGATCTACTTACATCAGGTGAAGGGTCTCTACCTGGCGACTGATTTCGATTTTCCGTATCTGGGGAAAGTGTAGGTTTTTCTACTACTATATCAAAGAGCGATGGAATCTTCCTTTTCTGAGGCTGAGAACTAATGAAAGATGACTTTTGTCGAGGGCGTATGTCAGGTAATAAAATCTTTTGCGTTGCAGATGGTAGTAATGAGGCAATGCTGCTTTCTGTTGTGGGTACTTTAGCTGGCCTAGACGGTCCATCGGTATCTAAATCAATTACATCCGAATCAGGCTCTCTCTCAAGGGGGTTTGGATTTTTGTCATCTTCTTTTGATCCAACTAGATCTAAACCAGGAATTCCACCAGCTGATTTAAAGAGTTCAGTTATTTCCTTACTTTTAAAGACGTTTGTATCCGTACCTTCCATTTTTTTTGATGGAGCAACAACCTGAGGCTCTGCGGCTGGCTCATTTTGATCAATCACTGTATTAGTATCCTCGTTTTCACTTTGTTCCATATCAGACGGTTCGTCTTCCTTTATTTCTGATATATCGCCCTCCTCTCTAGAATCAATTATTTCGCGATCAAGTTCCTGTTCATCTTGATGAGGACGTTCATTCTGTGTTTGTTGTTGTTGCTCTTGCAGATGTTGTTGTGGCGAATGTGGTTTTTGTTGCAGATTTGGTTGTTGTTGCAAATTCGGTTGTTGTTGCAAATTTGGTTGTTGCTGCAAATTTGGTTGTTGTTGCATTATTTGTTGTGACTCTATCATTTTGCGGCGTCTCATTTGCTCACGACGTTCCAACAAACGAATTCTAGTTTTCTCAAATTCCCTTTCATACTGCATATACATAGTACGATCAGGATGATTGGCGTTTTCCTTTTTCCAGTTTTCAAATTGTTCTTCCCAAAGTCGAAATTGCTCATCGAAGGCTTTTTCGTCTACTGACCCAGTGTTAGTTCTACTATTATTCTGTAAACTTCCAACTGAAGTGTTTTGATTCTGCAGATTTTGTTGTTGCCTTTGGCTATCAAGGGAAGAAAAGTTGTTGCCCTGGTTATTATTACTCCATCCAGAACTTTGTTGGCCGCTACCTTGTCCCATATTTTTATTAAAATTGTCGTAATTATCGAAACGATTATTAAAATTCCCACGATTATTTCTTTGCCCTGGGCTGTCAGATTGTTGCCAGGATTGCTGCTGACGGTTGTTTTTCCCTTCAGAGTCATCAAATTGTTGCTGCTGACGATTATTTTCAAAGTTATTTCCACCTCGACCTCTGGCACGCCCACGAAAGTCATTGCTTGGTCTATTACCCTGCCTGTTTTCACGTCCTTGTTCGTCTCTTTGCTGATCCCACGACTGGTTTTGCTGATGTTGTTTTCCCCGCTGGTTATTATGAAATTGTTGATTAAACTGATTTTGTTGCTGCCTGTCTTGTTGATTTTCTGTTGGACCTGATTCATTCCAACGGTTTCCTTGATTTTGCATAGATGATGCTATATTTTGTTGCTGCCTATCTTGCTGACCTCTCATTGGCCCTGAATCACTCCACTGGCTTCCTTGATTTTGCATAGGCGGTGGCGGTTGGGACCATTGGTTATCTTGATTTTGTCTGTATTGAGAAGCCGGCGCATTTCCAACTTGAACAGGTGGGCCACTTTGAAATTGGCCAGAAAGTCCACTCTGATTCTCATGTTTTTCTTCTGGCTGAGGCGGAGGTGGGGGTGGTGGCGGTTGTTCGTAAATTTGAGGTGGAGCTTTGACAGCCATAGTATTTGAGTTATCTTCCGGTGGTGGTGGTGGAGGAACATGAGATGGCGCAGGGGGAGCTTGGTAAGGGTTAGATACAACTGGTGGAGGATATGAGAAGGAATTTACAACTGATGCTTGGGCTGCAGCGGTATTGTATTGCGGAATTGATGGTGGTGGTGCACCATGAATAGCAGCCATTTCACGTTTGTACTAAAAATATAGAAAATATACATAAATTTTGCGTTTTTACCATAATGAAAATCGACACCATGATGGTAAGACAAATCATTACCTATGGCACGTTGACTTGAACCGAACTTATTTCCAATAAAAATAAAAAAATAAAGTTAACTCGGTTATTTCGGCGTTTAAAAATTGAAAACTCATTGTGCATTAATTCGCGTAGAAAAAAAAAAAAAAAAACAGTTGTTTATGGGGACTAAACTATGAGAAATTCGCACATGCATGCATTAGTATGCTGAATTTTGTATAAAAACGAATGTATACAGTCAAGATTTTCAAAGTTCAAAAGAGCAACGGAAGAATATCGTGATGGGAAAGGTTGTATGCTGCTTAATAGAAACTGACTTCGAAATACAACTATCAATATACATTTTTACGTTTTTTTTTATAATTCGCGCTCGCCAAAGGGGGTATGAATACCCTTATGCTGATTTCTCAGGGTACGGGCGTGATTATATGCACATACTGGGAGCATCAAAAAATAAGTTCACACATCGATTCTTCATATTTGAATCCTAGATAATACAGTAGCGAGCAAGGAAAGCGCAACACCCATTTTTCACAGAAAAGTGAATTTTAGGTATCTTAATGACTTCAGTTTATTTTAGGTATACATATGTATGAATGTATATACAGTGTACTCTCTCATTACGGACCCCCTTATAACCGGATTTCAAAGAACCTTTCTTTTAAAGGTCCTTTTGTTTGTTCTCTCATAACCGGACACCTCTCATAAGCGGACACCTTACATAAGCGGACACCTCTCATAAGCGGACACAATTTTCGGAACCGTCGGTGTCCGCTTATAAAGGAGTACACTGTACCACAAGGTGGTAAACAATTATTGGAAAGTACTAATCGGTTCATTATTTTTTTTTTAATTGACAAAATACGAAGAAATGAAAAGAGATGTTTTCTTTGTTCATGCAATTTCGCTACTGTATGTACATATGTATGTATGTATGTATGCACATAGTAAAAATGAACTAGATAAGCATGTACCTAGATAGTTTTAATTAATTTTCAATATTGAAATTTTGTATTAACTAACTAGCATTTGTGGTAATATCTCGGACAGTAAGATTCGATAAAAGGTTATAAGCAAAAAACAAAAACAAAAACCGATATTGTTTAAAGGAATGGCAATATATTCCGTCTAAATTAACAAGAAAATTGAAAGCAGTCCTGAAATTCATAGATAAGCAGACGAAGAACTGATTGTATGCCTTTTAATTTATTTTTATTCCTCTAAAACCTTTTTTTAAAAATGAAGTATTTTTTGTTGTTTTTTTTTTAATCAGTTTTGTCTCTTTAACTCACTTACTTAATTCATTAAGATGTATTAATTAAAGATAAGCATTATATCTTAGTATTCAAGCATAATAAAAACTGTAATTGAATTTCAAATATGAAAAACTGAAGTGCCATTTTTGATGCTTGCAGTAGGTACAAGTAAAATTTACTCTAGCTAAAGACTAGCTAAAGAGGATTCTGATATTGACTACTCGCTTGACATCTTTTTTTTTTTTTGTCTACCATTAAGACACTCAAAAACAAATGCCATGTTGTTATGTGAAGTGTTGGATTTCCGAAAGAATTATTGAATTTTATTGGTAAACATACAAAAGTGTACCTATACTACTAATTCCGTCTGCTACAAATGACCCATTTAAATCAGTTTACTAAGATATTTCAAATAAGAGCTTTAAAGAAAGTTAAGTTTTACGAGAAACTAGGCCCCTGAATTTTTTATACCTATGTATGTACTTAGGTGCGTATGTTAGGCATAATTTCTTTTTTCTCATGTAAAACAATTCAACTAACCTGCTCTCCATACTGGGCATGCCATTGTGCATATTGCTGTTCATACGCTTGCCACTGCTGCCAATGCTGCTGCACAGCGTATTGTTGTTCTGGAGTCATTGCAGCATATTGTGCCGGAGTATACGATGGAGCTCCCGAAGACGTAGCATAAGATGCCGATTGCATTACCGGCATTGCGGTTGGGGGTAATGCTGGATCGCATTGAGGTGGAACTGAATTTGGTTGAACTGGACCTATTAGAGGTGGTTGTGGATTTGCTGTTGAAGGTGGGGGCATCGGCGGTGGCCCTGCAGACCATTGATTCCACATCTTAACCCACTTTCGTATTTGTTGCTTTACAAGTTAAACAAGTTACTTTCAATAAGATATCGTAAATAATGCGAAAAGTATTGTAATACAAATTTGGTTGTACACAATACGTTTTTAATCATATATTTTCTATAGGACCTAAGATAATTCCCAACTTCACTTTTTCTTCAAAAAACGTATTCAATGAAAAAGGAAACCATTTTGCAAAACTTTTTGTAGTTCTTTAGCCTTACTGTCAAATATGACAGTCGAAAAGTTTGCCTTTGTATAACAGTATTGATTTGTAAAACTGTGTTCAGGCTCACGTTGGAACATATTTTGTGTTTATATTTTTAAAACAAAAACTGAGTAATCATTTTTAATTTCTTTGATATAAAATATAAGGTCCTAAAATGCATGAAATATGAAATGAAAAATTAAAATAACAAAATGTAAAATAAAATATGTTTATATCCAATTGAAAAAATTATTTTCTTTGGCTTAACAAAACAAATAAATTTAGAAATTTTCTGCTGATATAGATTCTTCTTCTTCCTTTTGTTCGGCGAGGTTACGATCAGGATTCTAGGGACCTGCTGATATAGATTAACAAATGGAATTACAATCAAGGTATTGAACTTGTATTGGAAATAAAAAACAATTGATAGAGAGGTCTGATTTGAAGTTTGAACATAACAATCCATGCCCTTTGCAATTCCTAGATATTGTATCATTTATATCATTCGAATTCCTGAAACAGAATGACGAGTCTTAAGATAATGACCACCAAATCTACTGGTCATGTACTTATCAAAATGGTTTTAGCTTAGAAATAAAATTACGGGATAAAGTTGATAAAGCAAAACGATGTTTTTTATTATTTCTGAGATATGTATAATCAGGCTTAAATCAGAATAATTATTTTAATGGAACACTAATTAACTAATGTTACTAATGTTAAAAAATTACTTACATAGGATCATGGAACAACATTTTATGAGTTCTTGTTCACAGTTTGTTTTAAGTTGTTTGATAAATTTTCTTGTACGTAGGGTGAACAACGAACACTACACGTAAGGCGAAATATTGAACATGTCGGATTTCGTACGGTATTGGTTCGGAGATAGATTAATTTTATACCGTTCCTTGTTGTCATTTAAATCTTTTAGTAGGTACGTTTACTAATAAACCTTCTCTAAGCACCATAGACGACAACGTACCTTGAAATATCAAATCAGTTTGTTTTCGTTGGATGTTGCACCGGGACCTTTTTATATATGTATGTTCGAAAAAAATAGTAGATGTAACCTGCAGTAAACAATATTTACGAAGATGAAGTTCAATCGAACGCATACTTGGCAGCACTAAATATTTTTTTGACAGCGATTAAAGAACTGTATAAAGGGTATGAGAAAAGAAATTTAAGCGAGAATGCACATGTAGTTCTTTGACCAAAAAAACAAATCAACAAAAAATCAAAGTATGACTACTTTTGAGCAAAATTTTCGTATGGTAGTTGAGAATGTATTCAATTACTGGCCAGATCTAAGATTGGCTGTAGAGCATGGCATGGGTGGACGCAACGGTCAAAAGGTACCTAATACTTTCTTTCAAAATTTGCTTAACCTTACTTAAAATTTTGTGATTTCAGACTGCCATTGAAATAATGAACTACACGTACTCCTACTGCGTCGGCAATAATCATGTAACGCCAGGAGAACTGCAAGATGTTATTGAAGATCTTATGGATCAAGAATTCAACACGCTGTGCGATGACAACTCTATTCCGGGTACGGTAACAACACAACAATAGTATTACATTTTTACTTACATGTGCATGTGCATATTTCATGTTTCAGAAATTTGTACGAATCTAATTCGTTATTTACAAATGTGCAGGGATGGCAAATATTCAGAGATTGCAGCAGAATTTCAGCATCTTCCACCAGGAAAAGAATGGCTTACTGGAGATATTAAAATCACACCACTTGAAAATAGTTCCAGCGATGATGACAATACTGATGGCTCCACTGACTGTGAAATGGATGTCGATGATGTACCAAGTTCAAGTAAAGTTGCTGCGACAAAGGCTGTTCATTTCGTAGAACCCGAGCCTGGTTGGACTACTGTTCGGTCAAAAAAGAAAAACTAGAATATCTTCGTATTACAAATTGTATATGTGAAAATACAATAAAAATAGTCAATAATATAAAATAAGCTGAATCCGAATTAGATAATGCACTGGTCTCTCATCTAACATCCTGATTACGCCTAATTTTTGAAAGGAATATATAGATTAGGAGGTCATGCGAGTCAGGTATGATTGAGAAAAGCAGAGATAGCGCACTGTTTCAATACAATGAAGGTTCAAAATAATAAAAAAAAAAATGTTGCCATAGGAACTTCAATGTTGACCAAACATTTTTAAACCAGTTTTCATATTCATTTGTCAAATCATTCTTTATCACGTTTTTATAAACAAAACATAATAGGCGACAAAAGATGTCTTTTGATTTTAAATACAACTATCCTCAGATAGCAAGAGATTCTGGATTTAAACTACGCCAATTTAGAGATGGGCCTCTCGATTGGCGAATTGTTGGTCGGTATTGATTTGTTTTTTTTTTCTAATTTTTTTATTAAATGAATGCCTTATCAGGATCCCTAGAAGTGGAACGAATTGTTCGTGAACATCAGTTTGAACATATAGATGCGGTTCTCTTCTACCTCTCGGAAGCTCCACTGGCATCTATGTTAGAAAGCAACGTTTTGGATAGTGGTATTGCAAAATATTTTATTCTCTCGCAATTGGCTATCCAATATTTAATTTTCTGTCGAAAGTTTCTCGATGAAACTGTGTGTACACTTCGTGAGTCTCTTGTTGAAAAACAGATCGAAAATGTTAATTTAAAAACAATAAATCAGGAGCACAGTAATGAAATTCTTCAACTTCATAAGAAAATAAGCCAAATAGAAGCTATACACGACATAATTTTTCCATGCCACATTTGCACAAAAAATTTTGTTAGTAATGATGCTCTCAATATACACTTAAGTAAAAAACATTCGAAAAGTCCAACGGGGGATATTCAATGCAAAGATAACGATCGAACATTAATTAACACTATTAAATTGGAGTTGGAGATAAAACAGTTAAAGGAGCGTCTTAATATCGCTGAAAAAGATATTCGTGAAACAGTGGATAGCAAGAAAGGAACACTTCGAGAAGTAACTAAAACATGCTCTAGTACGCAGATCAATACTGCAACGAATGACGTAGGAACCCAAAGTAACTTGTTCGAAACAAAGGAAAGTGATTGTGCGGAGGATGAAAAAGGCAATAAGGTTGAAATCATCTCCCAATTACAGGAGAAGATAACAAAGCTAGAAAATTGGCAGGAATCACAGCAAACTGTGAATCAACAATCGATAAATGACATTACTCAAAAGTTAAGTGAAATTACTGAATCGCTACAATCTAGATCTGAACATGATGTGGAGAAATTAACAAAATTGGCCAAAGATGCTATTTTATCAAGTATCTCAACGAATCAAGTCGTACCAGCATCATCTAAAGATGAATTGCAGAACATTTTGTCTAGTACAGTTTCTGAGGCAATATATTTAAATTCGGAAAAGTTGAACGAGATTTTGTCTAAGATAGAAACTATTTATGAAGAAAAATTGCCTTCTCTAAAAATGGAAATACAGAAAGGGAGAATACTAGCACAAGAGCATATGAAAGAGGCAATTTCAGCAAATATGATGACTAAATTACCTGAGAAACAAATGTCTGAAGAAAAAGATTCATCAACTCTTCATAGTCCACGAACATATAGTATTGAGAGATTTACCCGTAGGTAGCACTCTTTGTTTCTTATCTTTTTTTTATCTTAAGTTGCTATTTCCCAAATAATGCAAGCTTATGCTTTTCTTTGTCCAGACGAGAATCCATCGGATAGCAGTTCCACCGACATGACCGAGGAAGTGGTAGAGTCTCAGGAAAGTGAAGTAGAAAATAAACCCACTACTTCAAAATATTTAGAGACGACATTGTAAATTAAATTGTTACAAGATTTAACTTTTTTATTTGTGTGCATATCTCATTTAAGACCAACTGCAACTAACGTGAAAAAATTGGCTAAAACTATCGAAAAAAAGATGACATCTTATGGTATAAATTCGGCAGCGAAAACAATATCTGCTTCGGAAGCAAATAAAATCTCAGTAGATTTAGCCGAGGACAGAAATTCCTTGAAGAAGGTAGGATTTGTATATTTATGAATTTTAATAAGGGTGCTGTTTTTTTTTAGATCTACCCTAGATTTTACGCAACACGAAACAAACTGACGAAATTGGTTGACCGATTAAGTTCACAAAAACGGGCAAATAACCAAATCTACAGTGCCTCTCTGCCTGATCTTAATCTTCAAGAGCCTTCTGCAAAAAATACCACTAAAATAAATAAAAAGAGCGATTATCTGGAAAAATCTAATAATAATGATGATTTTAAAATGCGGCTTGAAAAGATCTTAAGTTCTCCTATCAAAAAACCTACAACCTATGTCCCGACGCGTATGCCAGAATTAATTAAACCTATACCAATGCCACGAAAACGTGTAATGTTTAACAATGCAGAGGATTGTAGTACTGGCAATGAGATCTCATATTCAGTATCTCGCTTAAGCCCCCGTTACAAGATATGAAACAAAATAAAAGAGTAGAGAATGAAAATGTTTAGTACAAAATTCTGTATTTACAAACAAAAAGGGGAAATAAATAGAAAAAATTAAATGAGTTGAGCTTGATCGTTGTGTATCAGATCTGATACTAATTGGTAAGGAATGATATGCTGTGATCCTGCAGCTAAGTCTACTTCCTCATCGTCCACGCCAACTACAACCGCTGGAACTGAAAACACATTTATGAATAGAAACTAAATTCTCCATCACCCTGAAATTGAATACCTACCTGAAACATTCGCTTTGATGAACACATGACTCATTAGATTTGGGCGAATAATACGTTGGTCACTATCTGAACGCTGCATACTGGGCATATATTGCAAAGCAACTACATTAAAGTAGCTCTCCATGTTTTCGAGGTACTCCTGTGCATAAATTGTCTCCTCTTCAGACAATCTCTTTTCGTTGGCTTCACGTGCTCCTTCTTCTGTGATAATGTGTTTTGTATATGTCTCTATCTTCTGTAGTCTGCAGCGAAGATAACTTGCAATGATGTACCGAATGCGTTCGAGTTCCATTTGATGTGCAATGAAGCGAAAATCGTTTTTATCTAGGTCCTTCATATTTTCTTCCATGTGTGTGATTTGTCCAAGCATAAGTTCAAGCATTTCAGTCTGATGGGTCAGAATATCTGGTGCAAACATTTCATTTGACCAAGCAACCTCGAGGTTCTCTAGAACCTAAAGAAAAATCTTTGATTTAATATTATTTTTATAATAATAAGAAAAGGCCACCTTTTGCGCTGTAATTAGTTCTTCCTCGTTGTCATCATAACTAATCAAAACATTCTCATTCTGCAAATTATTCATGATAATTAACAAACCACCGAAATTTAAGTTGTAATTGAATTATTTTTTTTAAATGAAGGCGACACAGAAAAGAAGTATGTAAACAAACAAAAAGAGCTGTGTATGTCAACAAACGTCACATGCAAAGATTATAAATAGTTACAGAAAAATATGTTGGACATATTTAACCCATGTGAAGCGTTAGTAAGTGACACCGCTTCCATATCTTATAGAACGCATATGTATGCAATTTTTTTGACATATAGAGCCTTAGGATGTTTTTTGTGTGAAAATGGACAAATAAATTAAAGTCTGAGAATAAAATGAAATAAATAACGAAAGCAGCAATAAAAAAGTAATTGAATTTCATAGAAGGGTGGAGAAAAATAGAAGCGATTGTCAAGTATTCGTTGAATTTTGAGGTATTAGCAATTTTCAGTTATTCCTGCTTCTAGTAGGTAGTGCGCGCATTGGCATATTATACATGGACTGCTAGTAGCCAACTTCGCGTTGGTTCCAACATTAGCGCTAGCGCTCGTGGTGCCCGGGGGAAAATATATTAATTAGAGCTGTGCCCATGCCCCCCCATACATATTTCACTGTTTATGCATACATATAAGTGACATAAAGCCAACTTGGCCTAATGTCGCTTTATCAAAGTGTCATACGAGATTTGGCCTTATGTCACGGCACCGAATATATATTATAAAATTCTAAATGGAAGGGCCGAAAACATTTACTATAAAGAATGTTCAAAACTATAACTACGAATAAATTCAAAGCGTAATAAGGCCGACTCGGCGTTATTTTACGGCACCCCATCTATTGCAAATAATGCGTCAACAATTTGAATTTCAACTGTTTTACTTAGCAAATCCCAATAGGTGTAACTGCCAGTCTATGGCCAAATTCAAGATCAAGAAATTGGAATTTTTTTCTACATTTTTTCGCTGGGCACCAAGAGCGCTAGCTATGTTGAAGTCTTTTTTTGGGTAGAGATTGAATGGAACTGACATTTCACTAGCTGTCCATGTATAGTATGTATGTATAGTATGTTATGTACATACGTACACATGTAGATCACAGATAAATCATTGAGATTAGAATTGAAAAACAAATTAGGTATCTTTAAGGGTTAGTTGTGTGAACGTAACTTAACTACGGGTTTAACTCAATGGGCCAGCGCACACTGGATCAATTCCCCCGGGGTAAAACTCAGTTAATAGAAAAGGGAGGGCAAGTGTACAGTATGAAACGGGGAAAAATTTTCATCCAGCGTTAAGTGGTTTAACAAAGGGGTAAACCAATGCACACACAAGTTATCAATTTCGAGATACAACAGAAATACCACTTAAATGAAAATCGGTTCATGTATCCACAATTTTACCCCGAATTATTCATCCAGTGTGCGATTCAAGTAAAATTTACCCCGAGTATACCCCGGGGGGAAATTGAACCAGTGTGCGCTGGCCCAATTACATATAGATATTCAGGCTCTGACTAGGCTTTAATTATAAAAACTATTTGCCATGTATAGTTAACTTTGACTCAATCTAGTATATGAAATTCTGCTGTAAAATTTAAACGTTTTGACAGCTGCCTTTCTAAAAATAAAAACAAAACAAACAAAACCTGTTCCATCAAAAACAAATTAATTTTTCTATTTTTCAGGCCAAATATGAACGTGAACATAATGTAATTTCTGAACTTTGTTCGAATACTTAAACGAACATGTTGGGTTAGGCCCTGATCATAAGTTAAATTACTTTCATACAGGTCACCCCAACAGAATAATGAAAAAGAGTAAAAATCAGCACATTTCTCTAGTTAACTACATATATGTACATATACATAATGTACATTTAGTTTTTTAAAAAAAGAAGTTTGTCGCAAAATTTTTCATCAGTCTGGTAAATGGGTATGAATAACATTTGTAACAGCTAGTAAAGCCGGTATGGCACTACATTTCTGCCGCATTTTTAATGATCTGAGAATGAAATTAGAACAGTAAATTCCCAATTAATTTTTGCTATTTGTGATTCTGTCCTGTCAATCTTCATACGAAAATAAAAGCTGACGGTTTATTATGTTTTATAAAATAGTTACTTTCCTTTTCTTAGAAAATTGCGTTGTCTCTTTTTTTAAAAAAAAATGCGGGAAAAACATAGTATCATACGGGCTTAAGTTCAGATTTCCTACGCCCGTAACCTCTCGAATTGTCTCACCAAAAAAAAAAAAACATTGTTTTGGCCGGTTATTTTCGCAATACGACATTAGAAAATATAGCTTTGTAACTTTCAATTCATCGCAATGGAATAATACTCTTATACGAAAAGCTTTCTATATTATGCACTCATAACATAGGGGATGGTACGTACTGAATTTCAACGCATATCTATATCCATTGCTTGAGATGTTCACGCTTTTCTCAGTTTTCCTACGAGGTGAAAAAATGCTTTTAAATCTTTGAAAGCCAGCTATCAAATAATGTGAATTATATTATAGAAAGTATTTAAAAAAAAAAATCATGTTGATAATAAATTTTGTATTCCTATTTGCTCTGGTTTCTTCCGGAAACAGTTCAGGTAAATCGTTCAGGTCCAGAATCATGAATATCTTTATTTGATTCACATTTAAGCATTCTATTGAATAACCAGTGCGCCTCGCCTGTCTGAAATTTTTTTCCACCCTTTTCTTTGTTTTTGTTAAACATGTATGTTTTTTGAAACAGGATGTCAATTACGAGTATAGTGGTATTGCTTTAAAGCTGTCTTAGCACCAACAAGTTAAATTATAAAAATTTATCTATAAATTTGGCATGCCTTTTGTGTATTTACAGTTGTTAGCTTTGAAGCGAATCCATATTCGAAACGCCTCTACGATGATCTTCTTAGTAACTATAACCGCTTGATAAGGCCGGTAGTAAACAATACGGAAACACTTACAGTTTGGTTAGGCCTAAAACTATCCCAATTGATTGAAGTTAATTTGAAGAACCAAGTTATGACAACGAATTTATGGGTAAAACAGGTATGTTAGAGGAACAGAAATACATATAAAAATACGCCCGATATAACGCATTATATCCATTACCATTAATATGTACTTATATACATATATTCCAAAACTCCAAACTTAAGAGTTTGTAGGCAATTCTTAAGTATTGCAGTTAAATATTTTTCCGTTCTATCTGTGCACACTCGTATATGTATGTATGCATGTATGTATGTACATATGTATGTCTATAAGTATCTATGTATGTACTTACATTTAATATAAGAAGATTTTTTCACTGATAAAAAATTACATTGAGGGTTTAATTTTAATGCAATTTTAGTATGTTGTGGAAAACACTGATCTGGACATTTACATGTGCACCTTTACATACATATGTAGGATAGAGTCCCCTATTCTCGAACAGCTTACATTGGGCCTAGAAACATAATTTTGATTTCACTTGAAAGCAAAACTCAAATATTCCTAAACCCCAAATAGTTGATTTTATTGAATATTATAATTTATTAACAAATAAACCAAATATGAAAATCAACCATTTTCCCCTATTCTCAAACACTTGTTTCCTAAAGCCGAACAAAAGGTTGCCTCCTTTCGAACACTTAAATCATTCCTATAAGTTTGTCTAGAATGTTAATTTCAAGTACATACTAAGTAAAAATGAATTTGAGGTAACACTTTAGTGCTTGCACTGAAACCGTTCAATATCTCGCTAATACCTGACAAAATTCTCAATCCCCCCTTTTAGATATGATATTAAACTGAAGATCTCTTCCATTCGTGTAAAAAATATTACCCCACAAACACCTACAGCAAGCAAATTGGGAAGCGCAGTTGGCGCTACATACATACATATATGCTTCTTTTTATTCTATTTGTTATTTGTGTGTTTATTTTTTTAATTTAAGATATTGTTCAAACCATGTAATTTAAAATGTATTACACTTTATTGTAATGTGCGAAGCGAAGATACATATATTTTATTTCAGCATTTTTTTTTTTTAAGAAGTGAAGAATAATTTGTCCGAATAAGACACTATACCTAAAACTGAGATTGTTCTGATAACAATTGAATATGAATATTAAAAAAAACGTTTTCCTTAGTTGAATAATAGTAAAGCATAAATAAATTAATTGACAATAAAAGCTATCTATTTTTCCTTTCACAAATATATAAATATTCTAAATTAAGGACTTTGAAGAGTTAGCAATAATTCGTTGTTCTTGGACATTTATTCATAAACTAATATTAAATATATAGTTTCAAATCCTTACTCTTTATACTCTTGACTACCTATCTACACAGAAATGGTTCGACTACAAACTAAGATGGGACCCAGAGGAATATGGTGGCGTTGAAATGCTTTATGTTCCCTCTGAGCACATTTGGGTACCAGACATTGTCCTCTATAACAATTGGGATGGAAACTATGAGGTAGTTAACGAAAAAATATGATTTCTTTGCGGATTCACAGAATGTACAACACCGTTCACGATTCAACTTAAGAATTAATTTTTCATTAGTTTAATGTCTCGGTGTGGATAAACTTTTAACCTTTTCCTAGGTAACCTTAATGACAAAAGCCACACTGAAGTATACTGGCGAGGTTTTTTGGGAGCCGCCAGCAATTTATAAGTCATCATGTGAGATGAATGTGGAATACTTTCCGTATGACGAACAAATATGTTTTATGAAATTTGGTTCATGGACATACAATGGTGCACAAGTGGATTTGAAGCATCTAGACCAGGTAGTGTATTAATATTTTATTAAAAATGCTTTCAGATGCTAAGATCTCTATAAATATATTTTATGTCGACGGTATTTTTTCGCTATAAGTGTACTACATACAATACATATGTATATTGTACTATTTATAGGGAGAAAATACCTGTATTTTGAAATTATTAAAATGCAGTTCATTCGTCATTTAGGTTCCTGGAAGTAACTTAGTACAAATTGGAATTGATTTAAGTGAATTTTATTTGTCAGTGGAATGGGATATCCTGGAAGTTCCTGCTACGAAAAACGAAGAATACTATCCGGATAGTTCTGAACCATTTTCAGGTACGAACTATTAAATGGATAAAAACCAAAATCCATATTTAATCTTTTTTAGATATTACCTTTAAATTAACAATGCGCCGCAAAACATTATTTTATACTGTGAACTTAATTATTCCTTGTGTGGCATTGACGTTTTTAACAGTTTTGGTTTTCTACTTACCTAGTGACTCGGGAGAAAAGGTACGTTAATTACTTTTTTAAGGTGCAAATTTGAATTATCACCTATACGAAATATTATTTAAATATAAATATATATTTGCTTTCCTCGACCTTATCAAAACATATTAAATTGGAAACTGCTTTTGTTTTCATTAACAGGTGACTCTCTGTATTTCGATCCTTGTGTCTCTGACTGTATTTTTTCTGCTCTTGGCCGAAATAATACCTCCAACTTCATTAGCTGTTCCACTGCTTGGAAAATATCTTCTTTTCACAATGATGTTAGTTTCTCTGTCCGTCTGGACGACGGTATGTGTTCTCAATATTCATTTTCGGTAAGTAACTAATATGGATATTTACACGCAGATATTAAATAATCAATATTTGAAAAATGTCTGCATGCATAAGTCCTACTGTAATTTTTTAAATTTAAATTAATTTATTGTTTATTTTATTTATTTTAATTCCAATTTCTGATATGTTATCAATGGTATTATATATTAAATAAGTTAAAACATACATGCATATCTAGTTAGTTAAAGAATGTTTGTGGTTTCTTAATACCTAAAGCAAGTCTTTACAAAAGACAAAGCTTTAAATATGTACTCCACACGAATGTGTTCTACTGACAGACCAGCGCGAGGGTGCTATTTTGTTGATATTTTTTGTTTGCACAAATCCTTCCCTCAGCATTTCTATTCATTTACCAGTTCGTTTTTCAAAGCTCCAAAGTGACCAAATACACAAAATAGTCTCCTTCGGTTCTGTATGCATTGTGTGCCAGTTCTGACCTACATATGTACATACATTTAATGGTGCCTGATTCCAGTGCCTTAAGTACAGCCAGATTATACTACATACATGTATCCAAATTAAGATCAATTTTATTTCCAAAAATTCTGCCGCCTTGAGTATAATTAGAATGTCTGATCGGAGCACACTGTACACATCCAGTAATCCAAAGAACAAACTTTCAAGTCTAGATTTGTTAAAAATCATCACCAATGGGATTTTTGATATTTTTCAAATTTTAATTTTCAACTTTGCTCGAAGTTACGTACGTCAAATACGCAAACCATTATATACCATTATACCATTATTAAATTAAATATAAACATATATTGTATATTCAATTTGTTTAAAAATACGCAAGATAATTTATACTTTTTGATTTCAGTTCTCCATCTACGCACAATATGTCACCAGGAGTTAAAAAACTATTTCTGCATTTTATGCCAAAGTTGATGATGATGCGTAGAACGCAGTATACTTTACCGGACTATGATGATTCTACTCCAAGTAACGGTTACACCAACGAAATCGATGTGAGGTACCTGTATAAGTAATATTAAATACTGTTGATCCGAAAATTCGGGTTTTATGTGGAGTCCTTAAATACTTTTTTTTCGGACAGATATTAGAAGAATTATTTCTTTGCGTTTGAACTGCATACTAGCGGGTACCCGCGTGCGTTGCTGCGCAGTTGTTAAAATGCAATTGTGGGCAAACTACAGAACCGATTTTGATCAAGCTTCACAGAAACACTCTCAGAATATTACCGACGATTGCCTAAAAATTTTAGCTTAATCGGTTTGGTGGTTTCGGAGTCCATAGAAAATATACAAACATAGGTACATAGATACATAGGTACATTTAATTTTATGTATATAGATATATAAGAAGATGCGCGGCTTTTCTCTTATTAAGTCTACCAGCTTTTCAGCTTGAACACTTGTTAAAACGAACAGAACTCTTTGAAAATACATAAAACAATAGAGTTACAATAGAGTTTTTTTCCACTTGTTTCACTCAAAATGTAGTTTTGGGCAAACCACAAAACCGATTTTGATCAAACTTCACAGAAACACTCTCAGAATATCACCGACGATTGCCTAAAAATTTAAGCTTCATCGGTGAAGCCCATAGGGGTCAATTTTAAAATTGGCACCGCTATATAAAAATAAATAATTAATTGTTTTAACAGCGGTAACGATAATTGCTTTAAAAATATCAGATACTAGCGAATTTTGAACCAATTTTGCAAAATATGTAGCTCGTGTAATTTATATTAATTTACTAGTAGTCTAAACTATTCACAAAAACTCTTAGATTCAAATCATGTATTTCAAACATAAAAAAGAAAAAAATGAGTACCCCTGTGACTTTTTAAAGCACATACACCTTGTACATTAAAAAAACGTGTACAAAATACGAACGTACATTATATACATAAGTAGAAATTGTTTTTACTTATCTTATATTATAACCATTTATTAAAGGGATAGCATTAGTGACTTCCCAAGTGAATTCAAAGACAGCCAAGATGTTGGCTTCGATACGATGGGATCAGGCTTGCCACATTCAATTGGTGCGTGAATAATTATACATATAAAACAGAAAATGTTGTCAATTTGTACTGATAAATTACAGATTCAGACAATGTTATTCCAAGACATTTAACGCCTGAAATACTTCAGGCGTTACGGGCAGTCCGATTTATAGCACAACACATCAAAGACGCTGATAAGGATAACGAGGTACGTAGAAATTATTGTAACAAATAATCGTCAATATGTATTTGAACACGGACGCCGGAGAGAGATATTATATACATATTTACACATTGTAAATTCTACACAATTATATAAAAAAATTTTATTTGCCGTTATTGCTTAAAAACCTGAATTTAAGTACATGCATAAGTTGTTAGTAAAAGATTCGTGTTTTTTTTATTATTGCAGATTGTTGAAGATTGGAAATTTGTGTCAATGGTACTAGATCGATTTTTTCTATGGCTTTTCACTTTATCGTGCATTTTTGGCACGTTTGCCATTATATGTCAATCACCATCCTTATATGATACACGTTTGCCCATCGATCAGATGCTGAGTGAAATTCCCCTGCGCAAAAATAATTTTGTGTTGCCTGCAGACATTGTTCGTCAAACTATTACTTAAGAGCACAGTTATTAAATACATAAACAAATAGGTAAATCAATTAGAACTATTATGAAAAATAAAATCTAGCAATAAATATTGTTCATTCACAGCACTCAAAAATGACAAAAGTCCTTTGCTAAAATGTTCTTAAAAATCTGCTTTATACTAATAATAGTCTTGCACTGATGTCAAAAATGGTAACCACAACAGAAAAAATATGTTAAAAGAATATATAATGCTAATACATGTGTACATTTACAATCATGTGTTGTTGAATGACTATGATTCATCAAATCTACTTTCATTCATGTACACACATCCATATGAATACCTAATAAATTCAGATAAAAGTATTTGTATTCAAACGGTTTGTTTAATTTCGAAAGACTGATTGCAACATTTAGGTAATAAATGTATATTATTTCGAGCCATTTAATAGTCTTGTCTGCATATTTGATCAGCACATTACTTATGTACATAATCCTACTGGACTCGCACTGGAGTTTTGATGACCCTGTGCGACGGCTGTCCTATGACCCCTGTTTAATGGACATGCCATCTGATGCAATGACACCAGAATTACGGCTGCGATGCAAATTTGAAGTCGACTTCCCTCATAGTCAGAGCTGACTTTGGCCAGAGTCTGAACCAGGAAAGGAATGTAGTCGCGTTTTTACGGAGGGCTCCAAAACTGGACAGGGGTCCTGCCCTGGTGTTTTCGTGGAATGCGACAACATTAGACTTCATTACTCTGTCTTTCAGGCAGAGGTGTATGCCATTCTAATGGCTGCGGACTATATTGTGAGAAACAGGCGGAAGGGGCGAAATATCTGCATATGTAACGATAGCCAGGCTGCGCTTAATGCACTACTCAACCCTTTTGCCTTCTCCAAAATAGTTCATGAGTGCAAACCCTCCTTGAATTCGGTCGGGAGACTGAACTCATTGAATTTTTTCTGGTCCCAGGCCACAACGGGATAACAGGAAATGATATCTCCGACGAACTTGCTAGACAAGGCTCAGAAGAGGCTTTCTCAGGACCTGAACTCACGTTGGGTTTGCCAGCGTCCTTGGTCAGGGCTTCCATTGACGATTGGGTTTTATTGAACACAATCGACGGTGGCAAAGCTCTCCAGGATGTAGGCAGACTAAACGAATGGCCCCTGACGTCTGTAGGAAATCGGCGGTTTTCTTGCTATCCCTTAGCAGGAAGGACTGTAGACAACTTGCTGGCGTTCTTACGGGCTCCTACACCTTTGCCAAGCGCCTTAGTGTGCTAGGTTTAAGTGATACCTATATCTGCGACGCCTGTGGAGAGGGCGACGACACGGCGGAACATTTCCTATGTGATTGTCCCTTGCTCGGATCAAGTGGCGAATTTTCGGTGCTGATGTGGTGAGTGCTGATGATCTAAGCTCCTCATCACTGAAGCTCCTTCCCGACTTTCTACGAAAGACGAAAAAACTATAAATTAAAATGGGGTTCTCTACCTGGTAGTACAATAGACCAGTTTTTGAGTGTGAGTGCTCCAGTAGGGTGTACTCGCCCCGACATAAAAAAAAAAAAAAATCCTACTGGATAATCTATAAAAACTTTAAATTTATAGTACCTTTACAGCCAGTTAATAGTACCATAAGGTGTTCTTTGATAAGCAGAATACGCACATATATTACTTATCCATATTACCTGTAGGTCAACCATCATATCTTAGTACATATATGCAATGCACTGAGGATTCATGCTCAATTTCTAGGTTTGGTGGAGATACATAATGGAGAGTCAGAAGATTTTCTAATGCAATAAAAATCTGTTTAGAGAGTTAATGTTATAAGTCATTAATTTTCAGATAAAAAGAAATAAATCTGAGGTCTTTGAGTTCCAATTGTAACGTACTTTGATAGAAAACGCACATATCTATGTAAACTTTCAAGTATATATATTTCCAAATAAAAGTTTGTTTAAAAAAAAGATTACAAATTGTTGATTGTTGATTAAAAATTGCAGGATACTCGTAGCTTTTCATAAAACTGGAAGGTTTGGATAGAAAATGTAATGAGCCACGGAACGGAAAGTCTTACTAAAGATTTTGTTAATATCCTGTTATGTTTAGCAGTAATAATTAAAGATGTATTTTTTTCTTCTTAAATTTATCAATGAACTGTTACAAAGTGTTATATGGTATATGCAGGAATACGTATACATATGTATATTTTTACCAGAAGTTGGGTGTTAAATTAATTTACCTCACAATATGACTCTGCCCGCTTCGGCAACAAAATAATGCAAAAAGTCTCCAGCAAGCAGTTGTTGACTAATTACCTAATTTAATTTGTGGGCAACAAGGACGCTCTTCTGCGTAAGACAGTTGTGTGTAATGGTAATAATGTAATGGGCTAATAGTAATGATAATGTTGATGATAATAATGCCTTGGCAAACTGCCAACAGTTCATGAAAGCAATGGAAAAAAAAAAAATTGTTTATTTTGTTTTTTATCCATAAAATCTAAAATCTAATCTGTTTTTCATACTATGAAATGTGCCTCTAAGTTGCTTAATATAATTTGATTGTGTTCTTGTACCGCCTTTTTTCTTACACCTTCATTGATACAAATGAGATGACACAGGGTGGAAGTCAATCAATAAATATTGAGCTCGGTCTGAACTCATTCTATAATAATAATACACATCAAAATTAAAATTCTACATAATAGGAAACTTAAACTTCCACTTCATCCTTACGTTGCAGATTTTGCTAGTAATTCGCTACATGTAATATGTTCTTTAGTAAAAAGAAAGGCAAATTCTAACAAGGTATATGTATGTACATATATAAGAATATGTATATATTTGCAAATTTTGTGGTCACCCTTTATGTACAGTTTCCCCCCTTTATTACGTCCCGGAAAGCCGTAAATCAAATTTACGAAAGAGAGAGTTCACTCAAGCAAATTGATGTTCAGTTTTCAAGGAAATACCTCAGCTTATATCAAATAACCTGCAATGCCAAATCGAATTAACGAATGATACGACAAGAGACACCGGAAAAATATCGTAAAAAAAAATTAAGAAATAAAAATGTGAGAATGTAACGTGAAGAAATTTAAGTAACTATTATTGCGCGTTCTCAATCTTACGCCCTTTTGGAAGAATTTATGTGGTATTAGAGAACTAAGAGCCCTTATGAAATTAAAAGCACTAGTATCCAAAGGTGTAGTTTCCCCGAGAGACGCATTACTTCTGATATCACATCGAATTAAAAAGTGTTGAGACAAGCATGATTACGCCAATTCCATTTTACACGTGTTAGTATTTAATTAATATGGATTACATAGCAAGAACACATGAATCTACATATTACATAATGCACTCAAAGTTATTGTGTGAAGAGGAGTACAGTGTATGAGAGGGGAGTACGAATAAAGGGAAAGAAAGCGACAAATGTAATAAACATATCTTTATGTAAATTTCCGCTTTAACCACAAATTTGACATTTGTAGCAAAATGTACCTAATGCCTTGACTCAAAAGATGAGATTCATTGAACTTTTGATCGCGTTCTGATAGTTTAATCACAGCTGTTTAAAATTTCATTCATTTCAGATCCACAATTTTAAGACGATATAAATGTATGCTTCAAAGAAGATGTTTGCTTGAAATGATGTCACCAATTGAAATACTAATTAGGTATCTTTAAGGATTAGTTGTGTGAACGTAACTTAACTACGGGTTCAACTCAATGGGCCAGCGCACACTGGATCAATTCCCCCGGGGTAAAACTCAGTATCATAGTATCATACGGGCTTAAGCTCAGATTTCGTACGCCCGTAACCTCTCGAATTGTCTCACCAAAAAAAACAAACATTGTTTTGGCCGGTTATTTTTCGCCATACGACATTAGAAAATATAGCTTTGTAACTTTCAATTCATCGCAAGGAATACTACTCTTATACGAAAAGCTTTCTATATTATGCACTCATAACATAGGGGATGGTACGTACTGTATGTCAACGCATATGTATATCCATTGCTTGAGATGTTCACGCTTTTCTCAGTTTTCCTACGAGGTGAAAAAATGCTTTTAAATCTTTGAAAGCCAGCTATTAAATAATGTGAATTATATTGTAGAAAGTATTTAAAAAAAAAAGAATCATGTTGATAATAAAATTTGTATTCCTATTTGCTCTGGTTTCTTCCGGAAACAGTTCAGGTAAATACTTTTTTGTAATCATTCAAGTCCAGCATCATGAATATCATTATTTGATTCATAGTTAAGCATCTTACTGAATAACTAGTGCGCATGTCTGAAATTTCCTTCCACCCTTTTCTTTGTTTTTGTTAAACATATTTTTTGAAACAGAATGTCAAATATTGTTTATGTTTACGAGTACAGTGGTACTGCTTTAAAGCTATCCTAACACCAACAAGTTAAATAATAAAAATGTATATATAAATCTGGCATGCATTTTGTGTATTTACAGTTGTTAGCTTTGAAGCGAATCCATATTCCAAACGCCTCTACGATGATCTTCTTAGTAACTATAACCGCTTGATAAGGCCTGTAGTAAACAATACGGAAACACTTACAGTTTGGTTAGGCCTAAAACTATCCCAATTGATTGAAGTTAATTTGAAGAACCAAGTTATGACAACGAATTTATGGGTAAAACAGGTATGTATGTTACAGAAACAGAAATACAGAAAAAGGATTACGCCTATATTCCTTACGAATATATTCCAAAACTCCAAACATAAGTGTTTGGAGGCAATGTTTAAGTATTTCATTTACCTAAATATTTTTTCGTTCTGTGAGTGCACATTCGTATATATGTATGTACATGCATATGTATGTCTATATGCATCTATGGACTTATATTTATTATCATTCACAAAAATTTGATCATTGTTAAAAAATTGCATTCTAACACTCAATTTTAACGAAATTTTAGTAGATATGTTGTGGAGAACATTAATCTGAATATTTACATGTACACCTGTACATATGTATGTATGTACATTACTGCGGCAACAGATGATAAAAAATTAGTTTCTGTACAATTCTAGAATCGAGTATGGAGCCTCCGACTATATGATAACTCAATTTTGACATCAGTAGACTTGTGCTGTTTTTCCTTGTTGCCAAAGAAATGTACATACATGTACGAATATGGGGGTTTAGAGGTTCAGTGGACCATGTGAACGGATTTTATATGTTCCATCGCAGAAAGCACAAAAAATCAAACCGTTCCACATCTCGCGAATACCTGAAACAATGTCTCAATCCCCCTTTTAGATATGACATTTAACTGAAGGTTGGGAAGTGCAGTTGGGGCAACATACATATGTACATCCATATATTCTTCTTTTTATTCTACTTATAATTTTTTATGTTTATTTTATTTAATTTAAGGTATTCGTCAAGCTTGTGTAGCTACACATAGTTTTAATTTTAATGTTCAAAAACTGCGTCTCAAATGACTTTGCAGTTTGCGAAATTTGATGGTAACTTACTTACTTATGTTGCGCGGCAGTTAAATCTTTATTCTTCTCCCCCAAAGCCTGTCATTGCAAATGGAACCGAATATCTTACGAAGAACTTTCCCTTAAAACGCTCGAAGCTATTTTCATCCGCTTTCGCCAGTGTCCATGATTTAGCGCCATTTCATATAAAATGTTTCTTCAAAAAGAAATGAATGCAAATCTTACACTTTATTGTAATGTGCAAAGCGAACATATATTTTGTTTCAGCACTTTGCTTTTGAACGAAGTGAAAAATACGAATGTACAAAAAACCGTCTTCCTTAGTTAAATAATCGTAAAGCATAAATAAATTAATTGACAAAAAAAGCTATCTATTTTTCCTTTCACAAATATATAAATATTCTAAATTAAGGACTTTGAAGAGTTAGCAATAATTCGTTGTTCTTGGACATTTATTCATAAACTAATATTAAATATATAGTTTCAAATCCTTACTCTTTATACTCTTGACTACCTATCTACACAGAAATGGTTCGACTACAAACTAAGATGGGACCCAGAGGAATATGGTGGCGTTGAAATGCTTTATGTTCCCTCTGAGCACATTTGGGTACCAGACATTGTCCTCTATAACAATTGGGATGGAAACTATGAGGTAGTTAACGAAAAAATATGATTTCTTTGCGGATTCACAGAATGTACAACACCGTTCACGATTCAACTTAAGAATTAATTTTTCATTAGTTTAATGTCTCGGTGTGGATAAACTTTTAACCTTTTCCTAGGTAACCTTAATGACAAAAGCCACACTGAAGTATACTGGCGAGGTTTTTTGGGAGCCGCCAGCAATTTATAAGTCATCATGTGAGATGAATGTGGAATACTTTCCGTATGACGAACAAATATGTTTTATGAAATTTGGTTCATGGACATACAATGGTGCACAAGTGGATTTGAAGCATCTAGACCAGGTAGTGTATTAATATTTTATTAAAAATGCTTTCAGATGCTAAGATCTCTATAAATATATTTTATGTCGACGGTATTTTTTCGCTATAAGTGTACTACATACAATACATATGTATATTGTACTATTTATAGGGAGAAAATACCTGTATTTTGAAATTATTAAAATGCAGTTCATTCGTCATTTAGGTTCCTGGAAGTAACTTAGTACAAATTGGAATTGATTTAAGTGAATTTTATTTGTCAGTGGAATGGGATATCCTGGAAGTTCCTGCTACGAAAAACGAAGAATACTATCCGGATAGTTCTGAACCATTTTCAGGTACGAACTATTAAATGGATAAAAACCAAAATCCATATTTAATCTTTTTTAGATATTACCTTTAAATTAACAATGCGCCGCAAAACATTATTTTATACTGTGAACTTAATTATTCCTTGTGTGGCATTGACGTTTTTAACAGTTTTGGTTTTCTACTTACCTAGTGACTCGGGAGAAAAGGTACGTTAATTACTTTTTTAAGGTGCAAATTTGAATTATCACCTATACGAAATATTATTTAAATATAAATATATATTTGCTTTCCTCGACCTTATCAAAACATATTAAATTGGAAACTGCTTTTGTTTTCATTAACAGGTGACTCTCTGTATTTCGATCCTTGTGTCTCTGACTGTATTTTTTCTGCTCTTGGCCGAAATAATACCTCCAACTTCATTAGCTGTTCCACTGCTTGGAAAATATCTTCTTTTCACAATGATGTTAGTTTCTCTGTCCGTCTGGACGACGGTATGTGTTCTCAATATTCATTTTCGGTAAGTAACTAATATGGATATTTACACGCAGATATTAAATAATCAATATTTGAAAAATGTCTGCATGCATAAGTCCTACTGTAATTTTTTAAATTTAAATTAATTTATTGTTTATTTTCTTTATTTTAATTCCAATTTCTGATATGTTATCAATGGTATTATATATTAAATAAATTAAAACATGCATGCATATCTAATTAGTTAAAGAATGTTTGTGGTTTCTTAATACCTAAAGCAAGTCTTTACTTAAGACAAAGCTTTAAATACGTACTCCACACGAATGTCTTCTACTGACAGACCAGCGCGAGGGTGCTATTTTGTTGATGGTATTTTTTGTTTGCACGAAGGTGACCCTATCTACAAATCCTTCCCTCACCATTTCTATTCATTGACCAAATACACAGAATAGTCTTCTTCTGTTCTGAATGCATTGTGTGGCATTTTTGACCTACATACATACATATATCGTATTTAATGGTGCCTGATTCCAGTGCCTTAAATACAGACAGATTATACTACATACATACGTATATCCAAATTAAGATCAATTTTATTTCCCAAAATTCCGCCGCCTTGTAATCCGAAGAACAAATTTTGAAGTCTAGATTTGTTAAAAATCATCACCAATTGGTTTTCTGATAATTTCAAATTTAAATTTTCAACTTTGCTCGAAGTTACGTCAAATACGCAAACGCAGGGCAATTCAAAGCACTTCTCTATTAATATACCATAATTAAATTAAATATAAACATATATTGTTAATTCAATTTGTTTAAAAATACGCAAGATAATTTATACTTTTTGATTTTAGTTCTCCATCTACGCACAATATGTCACCAGGAGTTAAAAAATTATTTCTGCATTTTATGCCAAAGTTGATGATGATGCGTAGAACGCAGTATACTTTACCGGACTATGATGATTCAACTCCAAGTTACGGTTACACCAACGAGATCGATGTGAGGTACATATGTATATGTATAAATAATATTAATAGCTGTTGATCCGAAAATTCGGGTTTTATGTGGAGACCTTATATTTTTTTTTCGGACAGATATTAGAAGAATTATTTCTTTTGCGTTTGTATTGTATATGTATGTAGGTAAATTGAAAGAATATATAGAGATAAAGTCACATAGGGGTCAATTTTAAAATAGGCTATATACAAATAAATAGTTAATTGTTTTGAGACCTGAAACGACAATTGCTTTAAATATATCAGATACTAGCGAATCTACAACCAATTCTACAAAAAATCGTGTAATTTATATTAATTTACTAGTAGTCTAAGCTATTAACAAAATATAGACTATAGTGTTTACCATATTTTTCTCTGTACTGTTTCAACGGCTAAAACACTTCTGCGTTAACATAAATTCCATGGAGATTTGGTTTAAAAATAGTTTCGAATAAGTATGCTGACTCTTAGATTCAAATCATATATGTACTTCGAATGTAAAAAAGAAAAAAATTAGTACCCCTGCGATCTTTTAAGGCATATTACATACTTGTAAATTAAAAAGTGTACAAAATACGAACGTACATTATATATGTAGAAATAGTTTTTACTTATCTTATATTATAACCATTTATTAAAGGGATAGCATTAGTGACTTCCCAAGTGAATTCAAAGACAGCCAAGATGTTGGCTTCGATACGATGGGATCAGGCTTGCCACATTCAATTGGTGCGTGAATAATTATACATATAAAACAGAAAATGTTGTCAATTTTTACTGATAAATTACAGATTCAGACAATGTTATTCCAAGACATTTAACGCCTGAAATACTTCAGGCGTTACGGGCAGTCCGATTTATAGCACAACACATCAAAGACGCTGATAAGGATAACGAGGTACGTAGAAATTATTGTACCAAATAATCGTCAATATGTATTTGAACACGGACGCCGGAGAGAGATATTATATACATATTTACACATTGTAAATTCTACACAATTATATAAAAAAATTTTATTTGCCGTTATTGCTTAAAAACCTGAATTTAAGTACATGCATAAGTTGTTAGTAAAAGATTCGTGTTTTTTTTATTATTGCAGATTGTTGAAGATTGGAAATTTGTGTCAATGGTACTAGATCGATTTTTTCTATGGCTTTTCACTTTGTCGTGTATTTTTGGCACGTTTGCCATCATATTTCAATCACCATCGTTATATGATACGCGTTTGCCCATCAATCAGATGCTGAATGAAATTCTCCTGCGCAAAAATAATTTTGTGCTGCCTGCAGACATTGTTCGTCAAACTATTACTTAAGAGCACAGTTATTAAATACATAAACAAATAGGTTAATCAATTAGAACTATTATGAAAAATAAAATCTAGCAATAAATATTGTTCATTTTTACAGCACTCAAAAATGACAAAAATCCTCTGCTAAAATGTTCTTCAAGATCCGCATAGTGCTTGCACTGATGTCAAAAATGGTAACCACAACAGAAGAAATATGGTGTAAGACTAATGCAACCAAATTCAATACAGAAACATGAAAAGTTCACTAATACATGTGTACATTTACAATCATGTGTTGTTGAATGACTATGATTCTTAAAATCTACTTTCATTCGTGTACACACATCCATATGAAAACCTAATAAATTCAGATAAAAGTATTTGTATTCAAACGGTTTGTTTAATTTCGAAAGACTGATTGCAACATTTAGGTAATAAATGTATATTATTTCGAGCCATTTAATAGTCTTGTCTGCATATTTGATCAGCACATTACTTATGTACATAATCCTACTGGACTCGCACTGGAGTTTTGATGACCCTGTGCGACGGCTGTCCTATGACCCCTGTTTAATGGGCATGCCATCTGATGCAATGACACCAGAATTACGGCTGCGATGCAAATTTGAAGTCGACTTCCCTCATAGCCAGAGCTGACTTTGGCCAGAGTCTGAATCAGGAAAGGAATGTAGTCGCGTTTTTACGGACGGCTCCAAAACTGGACAGGGGTCCTGCCCTGGTGTTTTCGTGGAATGCGACAACTTTAGACTTCATTACTCTGTCTTTCAGGCAGAGGTGTATGCCATTCTAATGGCTGCGGACTATATTGTGAGAAACAGGCGGAAGGGGCGAAATATCTGCATATGTAACGATAGCCAGGCTGCGCTTAATGCACTACTCAACCCTTTTGCCTTCTCCAAAATAGTTCATGAGTGCAAACCCTCCTTGAATTCGGTCGGGAGACTGAACTCATTGAATTTTTTCTGGTCCCAGGCCACAACGGGATAACAGGAAATGATATCTCCGACGAACTTGCTAGACAAGGCTCAGAAGAGGCTTTCTCAGGACCTGAACTCACGTTGGGTTTGCCAGCGTCCTTGGTCAGGGCTTCCATTGACGATTGGGTTTTATTGAACACAATCGACGGTGGCAAAGCTCTCCAGGATGTAGGCAGACTAAACGAATGGCCCCTGACGTCTGTAGGAAATCGGCGGTTTTCTTGCTATCCCTTAGCAGGAAGGACTGTAGACAACTTGCTGGCGTTCTTACGGGCTCCTACACCTTTGCCAAGCGCCTTAGTGTGCTAGGTTTAAGTGATACCTATATCTGCGACGCCTGTGGAGAGGGCGACGACACGGCGGAACATTTCCTATGTGATTGTCCCTTGCTCGGATCAAGTGGCGAATTTTCGGTGCTGATGTGGTGAGTGCTGATGATCTAAGCTCCTCATCACTGAAGCTCCTTCCCGACTTTCTACGAAAGACGAAAAAACTATAAATTAAAATGGGGTTCTCTACCTGGTAGTACAATAGACCAGTTTTTGAGTGTGAGTGCTCCAGTAGGGTGTACTCGCCCCGACATAAAAAAAAAAAAAAATCCTACTGGATAATCTATAAAAACTTTAAATTTATAGTACCTTTACAGCCAGTTAATAGTACCATAAGGTGTTCTTTGATAAGCAGAATACGCACATATATTACTTATCCATATTACCTGTAGGTCAACCATCATATCTTAGTACATATATGCAATGCACTGAGGATTCATGCTCAATTTCTAGGTTTGGTGGAGATACATAATGGAGAGTCAGAAGATTTTCTAATGCAATAAAAATCTGTTTAGAGAGTTAATGTTATAAGTCATTAATTTTCAGATAAAAAGAAATAAATCTGAGGTCTTTGAGTTCCAATTGTAACGTACTTTGATAGAAAACGCACATATCTATGTAAACTTTCAAGTATATATATTTCCAAATAAAAGTTTGTTTAAAAAAAAGATTACAAATTGTTGATTGTTGATTAAAAATTGCAGGATACTCGTAGCTTTTCATAAAACTGGAAGGTTTGGATAGAAAATGTAATGAGCCACGGAACGGAAAGTCTTACTAAAGATTTTGTTAATATCCTGTTATGTTTAGCAGTAATAATTAAAGATGTATTTTTTTCTTCTTAAATTTATCAAATAAAGTGTTATATGTATGGTATATGCAGGTATACGTATTCGTACGTATATTTTTACCAGAAGTTGGGTGTTAAATTAATTTACCTCACAATATGACTCTGCCCGCTTCGGCAGCAAAATAATGCAAAAAAGTCTCCAGCAAGCAGTTGTTGACTAATTACCTTATTTAATTTGTGGACAACAAGGACGCTCTTCTGCGTAAGACAGTTGTGTGTAATGATAATAATGTAATAGGCTAATAGTAATGATAATCTTGATGATAATAATGCCTTGGCAAACTGCCGCAAAACAGTTCATGAAAGCAATGGAATTGTTTATTTTTTTTTATCCATAAAATCTAATTATACATGTTTTTCATACTATGAGAAGTGCCTAAAAACTTGATTATGTTCTTGTACTGCCTTTTTACTTACAGCTTTATTGATACAAATGAGATGACACAGGGTGGAAGTCAATCAATAAATATTGAGCTCGGTCTGAACTCATTCTATAATAATAATACACATCAAAATTAAAATTCTACATAATAGGAAACTTAAACTTCCACTTCATCCTTACGTTGCAGATTTTGCTAGTAATTCGCTACATGTAATATGTTCTTTAGTAAAAAGAAAGGCAAATTCTAACAAGGTATATGTATGTACATATATAAGAATATGTATATATTTGCAAATTTTGTGGTCACCCTTTATGTACAGTTTCCCCCCTTTATTACGTCCCGGAAAGCCGTAAATCAAATTTACGAAAGAGAGAGTTCACTCAAGCAAATTGATGTTCAGTTTTCAAGGAAATACCTCAGCTTATATCAAATAACCTGCAATGCCAAATCGAATTAACGAATGATACGACAAGAGACACCGGAAAAATATCGTGGAAAAAAATTAGGGAACAAAAATGTGGGAATATTACGGTAAAGAAATTTAAGTAACTAATATTGCGCGTTCTCAATCTTACGCCCTTTTGGAAGAATTTACATATGTGGTATTAGAGAACTAAAGCCCTAATGCAATTAAAACCACTAGTATCCAAAAGCGTGGTTTCCTCGAGAGACGCATTACTTCTGATATCACATCGAATTAAAAGTGTTGAGACTAGCATGATTACGCCAATTCCATTTTACACGTGTAAGTATCTAATTAATATGGATTGCATAGCAAGAACACATGAATATACATATGTTTTACATAATGCATTCAAAGTTATTACGTAAAAATTTTAATGCTAAAAGATTTTTTAAACACCATCTCTTAGCTAAATTCGAATGAATTTCATTTATGTACATATATATGTAAGAGAATAACATTTAAAAGGAATAATATATAAACAGACGTATACCCTTATCCCCACACACATATGTAGATCCAATTTTATTTTTATTGTCAATGGGGTTATTTTTATGTACCAATCAGGGAAATATATTTTTTGATGTGAGTTCACAGTACACCACAGTAACATGTCCTATTTTATTAATTTTCTCTCATGGTTCAAGGAAATGTCCTTTCTGCTTATTTTAATAGGGGTATACGAAACTGAATTATGGTAATGGTGCTCAGCACACTATTATTGAAAACTTTTACTATTCAATCATCTTAATGCATCGTTGGTTATAACCACTTTATCTGGTCGAAAACTTTAGAAGGAGGAAAGAGTTAAAAATTAATTAAAAAGTTATTCTCTTCCTTAAATTGGCTTTCGAGTTTTTCAAATTGTCACTATTAACTTCGAATGAGGCACAATGATACAAAAGAAATAGTTTTAATATTTACGAGTAGTACAATGCAAGTCTCTTCCTGGATTCCTAGTACGCCGGGAGTATGAGGTATGTTGCCATGTTCTCTGCATTGTTTATGGTTTATTGGTGCAGCACCAAAATTAATGCTTCCGTATTTACAATGGAAGTAAGATATTTAATTTACTGTAATCCAGTTTTGACAAATTTCCTGAAAAAGGATTTAAAAGCAATTCTTCCCTATTATATACTGCTGTTAAAATATGTATGTACATATGTACATACAGTGATGGAAAACCTAGTGAAGTGTTGGTTTGAGGAAGAAAAAATAAGCGTTCTTAGCTGGCCAGCGCAAAGTCCCGACCTCAATCCCATTGACAACTTGTGAGAAACATCCCTTTTACACGATGTCAGGATTTAGTAGCTACTATCCCATGATCCCAAGATAAAGGATACCCAACAAAATGTTAGTTTTCACTTGAAAAACGGGATCTGAAGTGCAAAATTGAATTTCCTTTTCTTTTATTTTGAATTGTTATTGTTTTTTTTTTTTAATTTATTGTTTCTAATTATAATTACCCATAAAAATGGACTATACTTTACTTTTTTGTCGAATATGTTTCTATTTATGGCTTAATTAGAGTAAGTTAATTTTCGTGAGGAAAGTGTGTGTTTCTAATAAGTTTTCCACCACTGTACATATATACATACAAGTAATTTCAATATCTGAATATCGTTTTCAATTTACATCGGGTGCTTACGATAACTTTAAACTACTTACGCATGTTTGTATTTAACTCTATTCAGTTAAATAAATAGATATGTTAAATAAATAATATATATATTATGTGTATATATACGTGTATATCATATGTATGTGTATATAAATAAATATGTTACATCTATTGATTAATAATAAATAATGTTTAATAAATAGTTTAAATGTTACAACAAAAAAAAAATCAATGAAAACAGAAGCGCAAACACTGAAAACAATTATGCGATCCTTTTCGTGAGCCATTAGCATTAGCCTTTCCCAACTTTTTAATATTCGCACTTATAACACAACAAAATCCACACAACTACTAAAGAAGAAGAATTATAAAACTTTTTCTCACAGTCTCCCTTCTCATTCCTCTTCATCGACAGATATGACTATGAGACGTGGCCTGGAAGGAAGAGAGGAAAGTAGCACGTAATAGACTTTTGGTTTACTGATTCCTGATTTTTTTTAGCTTCGAGGAAATTCATTGAAATTGGCAGTACGGAGTGTCGGAAACTTTCATTTGGTATGTGTGTCGCTTATGCTTGAAGTGAAAATAGTTTTTTTGTTCCTCATCTAAGCCAACACTATTAGTGCTCTTAGATACTCGATAGGAGAATTAATTCTATACATATGTAGATATGTATGTATGTAGGTCTATCATACATCAAACTTTTACTGAACGAACGTTCTTGTGTCAACTTGTCGAAGAGTGATGTAAATTAAACATTCAAAAATTTTAATGAAGGAGGTTATTTGAATAATTCACGTCGTATTCATATTGGTTTGATGGTGATGTGCCAATGGAGACTGTTAGGATAATTTCTCCTCTTTGTTTAATTTAGAGAGTTGGTTAATGACTTTGCAAAAGATGGAATAGTTCTGCTAAATATTAGAGAGCAAATTTAACAAGGCTATGTACATATGTATATTGGTAGTTGTTGCTTAAGTCCCGAGTGAATATTATATTCGAATATGATTTACTAGCAAATCTTATATAACTTTTAAATGTCATCTTTGAGTGAGCTCTGCTTAACAGTATATTAAGGTATCAATTCTATAAGCAGTCCCTTTTGTGGCTAGTATACCCGCCATTATTGCCTTGCTGACCGCTCTTTCATGCATGCACACTGCCTCATACTTGTTTCCATAGAGATTTCGTAAACCGTGTGACTAGTAGAGCTGCTTCGCTTCTTGGTTGTAGATTCGTAACAAATATACGAATTTTGGCTTGAAATGTGGAGTTATATGTTAGTAGTCTTATCATAGCTCTTTAACGAGTGTACATATGTATGTACATACATATGTACATATATGTACTTTATAGTTAAATAAATTTTCCTAATGGAAATACTGGCTGGTTCATTTTGAGCTTTAAGATTTAATTTAAACAGATAAAGCACATGTTAAAGATTTCAAGGATTTTTTTACTCTGACTATGCCAGTATGTACACATGTTATACAACATCAATTAAAGCGACCATAACAACACAGGTGTTGGTTTTCAAGTGGTCAAAAGTTTGGGTACTAATTTAGAATTCAAAAAAAATCTTACGGGTTCAGATCACACGATCTTGGTGTTCAATTGATGTCTCCAAATCTCGAAATTAAACGGCCAAGGTACTTTTCGTGGAAATTTGCTTTTATTGTGAGGCACGTAGTCCCGTTCTATTTAAGCTACATGTCGCTCACATGAATGTTTACTTAAAAATCGGATAAGTGCATGCATGACATAGTGCAGAGACTTCATCGCAACAGGGGCACATTTGTTGTTTTAAAAAAAAATACGTCCCTATCACGCGACAACGCGCACCACACTGTCATCCGCCGTGGATGCAATGGCCTCTCAACGCATCACATCACATTTGGAATTTCAGAACCCAAAATTCTGGGATTTTATTTGTTTACGAAGCCGCCGAGTGAGAAAAAAACAAAGCATTTTATCTGCATATGTTTTGTACGCATGGTGTACATGAACTATCTTTCTCTATTCATTTAAGAACACTGAAGAACAATTCAACAGTTCTTCTTATTCTTCTACAAGAATTAGGTTAAATGAAGTTATATCATAGTCACTCATTCTATTTGCCTTTGTGTTATGTATGTATATTCCCTTCTGATTAATTAAATTATTTCCAATTCACGAAGCCTTCTACTTCGCTTGAAATTTTCACTCAACTAATTTACTACAGATCCATCATACCGACCTACATTTTGTTCATTTCATTTTTAACTTTGGAAAAAATATTCCTGCCTAATAGGTCAATAGGAATAATAAAGTACTTGATCCGACCAGAGCCAGGAACCGTATAATGGAAGAGAAAAATCATGGAAGAAAGCAGCCTAAATAAAAAAAAGTGCCCTCATTTGCATTGCATTAAAATAACAGCGTACACATTGTTTGTTCTACTGTTCTGACATAAATGGGGAGCAAGGAGTTGGAGAGACTCGTAGGTGCAAACAAAATTCCATTCTTTCTAATCATGCAGTACAAGTATGTGAATATGTTTGCTTGCAACATAAAGAAACTTTTCAACTAAGACAAATTATTTATATGCCAAAGGGCAGTATGCAGTATGTGCAGTTCCGAACTGCATGTACATACATATACATATACAAAGGTAGATGTTTCACCGTCATCCGTAGCTTGAAGTGCAGGATAGGTGAATATCTAAATACCAATGCAAAGATATCTATAAGTGCATGTATATGCACAAGCATACGAAGAACGTTAGGACATAATATACACATATCCATACATAAACATACACATATCCTTCATTGCTATTATGAAGTGAAGCTATAAAAGGTTTATGGAATTCTGAGCTCTAGGGCATATCGTAGAACACGGTGCGGTTGTGGCGCTATAACTCCACGTAAGCTCAAAGGATGCAAGGGTGGAGATTGAGTTGAAAGAAAAGAAGTTGTTTAGGGAAGTGAAGTCTAACAAACATACATATAATACAAACACGGAGAATCTGTGAGAATTGCGACGTTGTTATTTAAGCTATTTTGTGATAGGGGATGATTAAGCCAAGGCTCACGGTACATGGGTTATTTCCGTCGTCATCTAAATGATTCAGGGATTATCAGATCGGACTAAGAGCAAGATACATAAGCCAAATCTGGAATTTAGAAAATTTCTAAAGCTTTTGGTACATAGCATAGACACAACGTATGTTTGCAGGATAAGTATGCCTTGCTGTATAATAAAATATTGCTCAAACAAAAAAATAAGCTCTAAAAGAATCTAGACAAAAAAGGACTAAATGCAGTTTCACTGACATTTTTACAAGGCAGTTGGATTCAATGAAACTTCCTGGGGCAGATAGAGAAACGAGAGGTGACATTCTTTTTCTTTTAAGAACATATATAGTTACACAGATTACTCCTAAAAACGGATGAAAATAAAAATAAATTGTGCCCAGATAGTTTCCGCTAAAAAATAGTTCTTTTACTTCAAAATATGTTCTTATAGGTATGTAGAAATTGGCAAAATAATGTTACTGTTTCTAATACATCGTCTTTGTATACCTTGTAGTACCGAAACAAAACACTAAAACCATTTTGTAAAGAGACGTGTAATTTGTTGGTAAATTGAGGATCCAATTTAACTGAATTTGATCCATCGTTTGAATGCTACGGTCTATTTTTCCCAACTGCCTTAGTCACGACACAGAATTATGAACTTTAAGTGGTATCGCTTTAGATTAGCTTCTATGCGGGATATGTGTTAGTGACAAAATGTTTGTCATGCGGCATTTTAGTTGCTGAATTTTGGGGAAGGTCCCACGAATAATTTAAAATGGGCTTAAAGTCTACAAACGTTGCGCCACAATTACATAGATATGGGTCAAATTTTGATACTAAGAGAGTACATCAATTTGTATTGAAAAATATTTGAGAAGGTAAAATGTGTTAGTTTATCAAACGTATGCAGAATGTCAACTCGAAAAGTTTTTTTCCTGGAATGACTGGTAAACAAAAATAATAAGCTTGCGTTAATGTAGTTGCTTGTCAATCATGCTTGTCATCAAAAAATTCTATGAAATCCTTTCAGATTGAGAGTTAATAAAGATTCCTAACATGTTTTATGACTTGCAGATTAGTAATTCAACTTACAGCGTTTGATTGCAATGTATTGTAAAATAAATGCTTAGTAAGACTCAGCGATTACAACGCGACTGAAAAATAGACCCTCATCCACTATATGTATGTATATGCCCTTGTCCTGCATTAGCTAGGGCCAGATAACGAGCTTTAGGGAAACCCTTCTTTAACTTACTGAAGGAGGTCTCAGGAAATAATGTTAAAGAACTAATATCTTTCTTAAATTCCACTGATTGAAGTTAGAAACTTCTCATAAATACACCTTAAAAGCCAGATTAACATAAGCTGTGGTAACAAAACAGCACCAAGTGCTAAGGTTCTTTACAGAAGCACTCCTCCTACCTACCTGTCCTACTCAATGTGTTTTATTTTATTTAGTGCCGAAAACCTCAAGACAGGGTCTGTTTAAAAATAAGAAGATATAACTTGAAAAGGCGATAATTAAATTTGAATTTAGAAAAATTGGCTACTTTACACGCATTTTATATAATTTAACCCTCATTTACTTTAATGCTAAGGAAATCACTTTAACTATACACGAATGTACATATGTACATATGCACTTATATTGCAATCAAATCTACAAAAAATATCGCATGCTAGTATGTAGTTACTTCGAAAATTGGCTAAGCCATTAAAAACCCATTTGCAGGTGAATACAGCCCTTCTCTTCTGTGCAACCGCTACGGAAAGAGGATTATCCTTCATTCACTCTCATTCGCTTGGGAAAAGATTTATGGAACTTCTTTGGTTTTCTCATTTAATGACATATAACAACTGAACAAATTAAAGCTTGGAATAAAATAAAAATCCTTTAAATACTTTAATGTTGCGATCTTCAACTTTTTTTATATGCATTTAATCAAGATGTGTATCAAAGTTTTATATCTCAAGGAAGTAGTAGCATCGTATTGTATTAAAATAGCGTCATTGACCAAATAATGGATACTTTTCTCAGTTATGGCCTATCATCTCTGTGCATAACCTATTTAGTCCCCTGGATATATGTGAATGTTTCTGAAAATAATTAAAACTATTCATGCAGAACTATCTTTTATAATCAGCGCTGCAAGACTTTCAAAATAATGACACCCACGACAAAATCTATTAAGTATTAATAATTCAATGGCCTCTCAGTCTTAAAGCTCTCCTGTACTTTTCAAGTTTGCTTTACTTCTCAACAGTCATCCTCGAAAGTATCTGTAAAAGAAACAAATTACGGTTTTAAAGAATAACATTCTACAGGGCAAGGATACTCAATTAAACTCTAAAGCCAAGCACCTACTTCAACCCTGTGGAATAAAAATAATTCAGTTTCTTGCAGAAATCACTGCTTTCTTTGGCCTTATAAACTTTCGATTTAATACTGTAAGGTAAGAAAGAAGCCTTAATGGTATATAAAAGTCTCTTTTAATGTCTATTGAGAGTGTCATTCAGTAAAAGAAGTGCTTTTACGGATACACTACTACTTATTTTTATCATTTTAACGAGGTATGTCCACTGATGGGCTTCTCTCTTATTTAGTTAAACACGTAAAATTCAGTTTAAAGCGATCATCAAAGTACAAAAAATATTAAAAGTGCTTTCTATGTAAAGACTCTGCATATATTATTGCAATATATAGGAATTTTGTTTAGGCTATTACTTACGATTCACTTATTTGAAATTACAAAATTTTCCATTGCAATCTTTAGAGGATAAAAATGATGGCATTAAAGTTAAAGTATTAATTTTTTAGTGATAGAAATATAAGTGACAAATCTAGTTTATGGTAACAGAATTTGTACAGATTTAAGACAGTATGCACGCAAGAGCGTGGTTTTAATTAGTCACTTGAACTAAGCATTAGAAATACTGAATTTATATCCTTCGGCGGGTTTTACATTTCACCACAACTAATTTCCAGGTAGGACAATACATTATAAATACATACAACGAACTAAGTGACTAGGGTGAAAGTACATACTTACTGATGATGCTTATATTTCTTTCAACAAAATATGTATGAATTAAATAGATATTGAGAACGTTCAGGTGTTACACCCATAAAAAAATTTTTATTTTTTTCTTAATTCAAAATATGAGATTCTTTTACATTAAATGTTCGATTTTAGTTTCGTTTGGCACGTTAAATAACTTTCAGTGTTAAAGAAAAGTTGATTTAAAATAACAGTTTACTTGTGCGATTCAAAATAATTATGATTTCTTTTCCGTTAAATTGTATAATTGCTGTGCAATGACTGACAATTCAACATCGATTGGTTTGGTGTCATCGTATAAGGATGGTGCTTCGCACAATATAGCAAATGTGCCTACAATCGACGCAATGGTAAACATCCAAAGGAATAATCGATCCAGCACCATAGCAACAAATCCCCAATCTTGATCTTCCTGAAAAACAAAGACAAAAAAGATATAAAGTGGCATTTAAATTTTAAGTTCTGGTTTAAAAGAATCATTTCGTTCATTGTGTTATTGCTAGTGTATATCAATTGTATTTCAAAAAAATTTTGTAAATTTTATACCGAGATCTATTGTAAATAAGGGGCCTGCAGTTTAAATAATTTTTCTGTTGACTGTCTGCTTTTTAATTTAACTCATTTTCAACAAACTGATTCGGCGGATTTACATAGATGCTTACTTAGTTATGTTTCCTAAAACTTTAAATGTTTAATTGCTATTTGTAACAAAAAATTTTATATTTCATGATGTGTATCAAAATTTCTGAAACAACATTTTGAATTGCTGGTAGGTTAGACGAAACCTGAAAGTTCTATTGTTCTCCAGAACATTTTTGTATTCTAGAGATTTTAAACTCAGAGACAGTTGATTCTATTTTAATTTGATTGTACCAGACGCTGAAAAATCCATAAACAAAACAAAGTTTCCTCAAAATATTTTTATTTTTGTCTTTAGAGATCTTTCAAAATAATCAGAACCTCCAAATACAACCTGTTCATCATAGCGGCTGTAGGGTTTTCACAAGGTTTATACAATCAATACGATAATCAATAAGAGAAATATGTTATTAGATGCATTGCGAATATCACCACTGTTCACTCTGGTCATAAGACATACTGACGATCGTTTTAAAATAAATACTAAAGAAAACCAATAAGCTACTCGTCAAAACCAACCATATTCTCTCCCCTTACGTCAACACAAGAAACTAATTTAAAATTTCCAGTTGGCTATGCATATGGATGAAAATGTGAAAACCGACTTTTATCATTATTGCCATCCATCTATGATTTATATGTATATACATATGTATATTGTATATATCTGGTATAATAGCAATTAAATCGAGCTCCCGTGGTTTTATGAATTTAAACAATTAAGAGAATGTTACTCTCAACCGTATAATGTACACTTCACGGGAGTATCACACGCAAATATTTTTTCTTTAGTTTTTCTATGGTAATCATGGATTTCGTAAAATAGAATCCCTGTTAGCATAGAACAATCCGCGTTTAGATTAGTGTATGCAACACGAAATGGAATTCAATTAAAAATCCAATCAAACTCACCGCATTAAATTCATCTTGCCGCTGCATATGATGCTGTATGAACATAACGTTATGAATTGCTTTTTCCAACTCGAAAGGATACTTCTTTCGTTGTGCGACATCACTTAAAGAATCATCCAAACCGGATAGAACAGATGGCAAACCATTGTAGCCACTCAACGTGCTTAATCCACCACCAAGTGCACCCACTAAGCCACTAAATCTGTGAAATGAAATGCACACAAAAGAACGTTATGTATTGAGGTAAGGGCTAGGATATTGAAATAACGAGTGATTTAATTCTTACCTATTCGTAGCTGTAGTCGAATGAAGACCATTACATCCGCCAATTCCTCCACGGCCTTGCATTCTTCGAATAGAATCAGGACTCGATCCGCCCGAATTCAATTGCATCTCATCAATCAACGCTTGACCAAACTTTGTTTTACTTATCTGTTTGCCATAATTTATTTTACTAGCAGCTAAATCTCTCAATAAATCTTTAGGCACACGCATTAGCAACAGCTTGGGGAGACGTTTGATAAAAAATGCCCTCACCCAGGGTGCCATTTTGTGAGTACTCGGCTTACGGTAATGAATGTTTAGAATAATAATAGTTATAACTACACTTAAGCCAACTAGTAACATCGTGAAAAGAAGGTATTTTCCGAGCAAGGGAAGTGCAAGTGATGTTGACGGTATAATTTCCGATATAAGCAAAAAGAACATTGTTTGTGACAGGAGAATGCTAATACACAAAGCAATTTTCTCGCCAGAATCAGCCGGTAGGTAAAACACGAGCACGGATAGATAGGAAATACCGACGCAAGGTATAATTAGGTTGACGGTATAGAATAGTGTTTTGCGACGAAGCGTTATGTTGAAAAATATATCTGTAAAAAGTAGAAAATACGGATCCTTGTTTGAAATTGATACAATCCTTATACTTATTATATAAAAAGGATTAGTAAAGAGGCAACTCGATGCAACCCAGTTTTTTTTCATTTGCAATGAAAAACAGCCCACACTGGTTATCTTATGTATGTATATTATTTTAATTATTCTGTAATGTGTACCTGGATAAGGTTCTGCACAGCAAGGATAATATTTTTCATGTCGTTCTGCTGGTACGCCTAAAATATCCCATTCCACACTTGGGTAGTACTCCCTCAAATCAATACCGACTTCAACCTTATTGTCCTTATCGTTTTTCTGATTGATATGCTTAAGGTCAATCTAGAGAACAATAGAATTAAAAAAGGTTAAGAATAATAAATAATCCTCATAATAAAACATGTTAAGAACCGGGTACGTTTGCTGTAATATTTCATAAGCAAATTGAAACAAATTAAAAATATATATATATTTGAACCTGCGTCGATTGATTGGGGTAACATCATGCCTTTTTCCTAGAAGTAGGTATATTAATGGAAGCGAGTTTTACACTATTCTACATATGTACATACATATGAGGGAAATACTTATTGCAGTTCAATAAAAAAATGCCATTAAAATTGTTAGAAACTTAAAATAGTTCTGTACCTGGTCTCCATCATATGTCCACGATCCGAATTTCATGAAACATGTTTGTTGATCGAAAGGAAAATATCGTACATCGATTTCACAAGACGACTTAAAAATTGCAGGCGGTGTCCAAACTACTTTGCCGGTGTAGTGCAGAATAGCTTTCGTCATTGTGGTAACAACATATTCACCGTCAGCACTGCAAGAGGCAGAAATAAAGCGTTATAAAATTAATGATGGATTCCTCACCATAATAACGAAAAGTACCTACTTAGAAGAAATATTTTATAACAGTTATGTATTTATAGTGAATTATAAAAGAACTGATAGTGCTAGTTTAATATCTGTACCTTAAACGATTTCTCAAAAACATGAAATTCTATCTCAAAGGAAAGAACTTCACCTGCAGTTTTTCGTTTTCGTTGCAATATATACAAACGCATTACTAAAATTTGGAGAAACAAATTATTTTTTTAACTAACATGTAGAAGGGATCACAATTTCGTTTGTACCTATTCATATTTGGATTAATTGTGCTCCCTTGGACTATTCTTGATGTCGTGAAAGAAATGTACAGTTTAATCTGAATTTGAAATTATTTAATTTATTATTAATTTTTAATCTATATATGTACATATATAAAACAGAGTGGCATACGTAAGACCGCGCATAACTCGAGAACGGATCGTCCGATTTGAGCTGTCTTTTTTTGCTGTGTTCGTCTCTGCCCAAAGAAACTTTTTACGGCGAGAAAATTGGACAATTTTGAAGAAAAATTGGAAAATTCGCAAACATAGATTATCCATACATTTTGTATGGGGATTTTCTTTTTTTCATTTTGATCTTAATATTGCAATTCAAATGGTTGCAATGGTTCAAAATTGGGAAAAGTTTCCCGAAATTTTTTTTCATTTTGAAGTAATAATAGAGTGAAATTAATTGCCAGAGCTCCAAATTTGGAAAATTTTTAATCGGATAAACCCTTTTCCCACACATTCACATGCAACAACATTCGTAAGCAATTTGACAGGTGTCCTTTTTACTTCGTCATTTCACAATAGTCTGACTACACTAGACGGCAAACTTTCGATGCATTTGACTGATTCGCTCCACCGAGCTAAAATTGGTCCATTTCCACCTAGAAGCTTGAATGTATTCTGACGTTTCAGCAAAATCAACTGGGAGCCCCACTCACACACTCTTACAAGTAGGTGGAAGATGGGTGCAGCCATTTTTTTAGAACATTATTGTGCATTTTGTTGTTGTTAAGGGGATGGCAGGTTGCCCAAAATGTTGTGTTCAAAAGGAAGGAAAGAAAGAAACAACACGCTACACTTTTAGACAGTTGACGGCCACGTTCTCATTCACATGCATTCACCGACAGGAAAATTTGGGCTCCGCCTATTTTCGATAATGCCCGGAAAGGGGAAATGCAAGTTTGCCGTCTGTTATAGGTAATCTATGCATTTCACATTGATCTGTTGTTGCTACAGTTGATGCTGCATTAAAATTACTTTTTGAGCATTAATTATCAGATTTTCAATATCCAAATTGTGCCAAACTCATTCGTGAACGATTACTTCATCTTAATCAAGTGAAGTTCAGCCTGATTTTGATGATCAGTTGTCAGCTCATGTTTTGTGATTTTGCCGGAAATTAAAGTGAAAATTCCAGTAATTCCGGTGAGTTTATCGAAAACATTCAACGTTTCTAATGTTTTCAGTGCATTTGCGTATCAGATAATATTGCCGTGAATGTCCAATTACATCGAGCCTATTTCCAATATGACTGCACGATTCACTACAGCGAACTGCCGTGTGTTACGATTGGGCCCATAAATGCGATTTGCAAATATTGCAATGCACTAAAGTTTCATTCGGAGACGCCAGGATTGTGTTGTGCAGGTGGTAAAGTCAAATTACCGCCGTTGACTCGACCACCAGACTTGTTGTTGTCTGGACAAGAAAACAAAGAACGTAGTCTACCACATAGCATTGACCTGGCAAGTGATTCGCTGAACCTCTTTACATTCCGTGTAAATAAAGGATATTGAATTCAATTGAATTCGAAATTTGTTAGGAAAACATAACATGGTTTGATTCGTTTAACTGTTTTCAGTACGAGGCATATTTGATTGTTCAATTCGTAAGAATAAACTTAAGTTGAGTAACTTATAAAATAAGAAAGAATATAATGACAGAAAATCAGTAATTTAAAAATGAGAAACGAGGTAGGATATTATACTTACTTATTGTATAAGACTATATCTGGAAGCCAAATATGTTCCGATGGTACATAAAGCTCTGTTACTCCACCGTATTCAGAAGGATCCCACTTAAATTTGTGATCCTGCCATTCCTATGAAATAAAAATAAACAAACTAAATCTAGACACTTTGTAAATGTAGTTTTCATATCAAGGACGTAGCCCATAAACGATTACATATTTATAAAGTACCGCCGATTTCGGCATGAATTATGGCACATTTGAAGACAATATGTTTAGCCGTTTTTGCTGCAATCGAACATACTTATACATTGAGTTCGAATGCGTTAGCCGTTTAGGAACAGCCGAGCGCATATATAAACGCGCAAACTGACAGACAGAATTTCCCTCTCTTAGTAATACCAAGCCACATCAAACTAGTGAAAATGGCCAACCTTTGTAAAATAGCATATGTATATGTATATATGTATGTACAAAGTAGCATAAAAATAAACTTACGTGTTCCAGCCATACGTTTGTAGTAAGTATTTGATCCTTTAGGTTCTGAAAAAGATAAGGTTAAAAATATGATATTATTTAGACAATATACGTAGATAAATATCTTCATATAATATATTTCTATCTTTTCGGCGATAAAATGAACATAAACCACAAGGAGGCAGTGATAACTTAATGCATCTCATGGTAGAAGTATTCACGTTTTGTGTGTTATGCTATAAACAGTTTTGTTATGTTATAAACATACCAAGAATATGTAATTAGACTGTGTTTCACATGGTTTTCAACTTTCTGACGTTTTTTCAAATGTTTAAGGGGAATCGATCCAACGAACGCGCACCAATCTGTGACTACATATGTATGTATGTATATACATAAGAGTTAGAATTTAGATATTTTGACTAGATACCTATAATAAGAATTTGTCTTGTTTTTGTTGAATTATCACTTAAAAATGTGCGGTGCAATTGTCAATATGATGCAGGCGGGGTCTCCAAATTTTAGACTCTGTTTATATACATATAAGTTTCGTTTCATAGAAGTTTTGATCAGAAAAAAATCATAGGAGATTTGTTGAAAAAAAAATGACCAGAACAGTCACAATTTATAGCCCCTATCCTTGGGTTCTACTAAGATAATTTTTGAAGTGTCTAGGGCTGATAACAGCTTCACCACATACGTGTGGAAGTCCAACTGCTTAATATCATCACTATGATTTTGATAAGAGAGGAAATGCTCCTCCATGGCATTAAGAGAAACGTGAAATTACAGATACAACTTGAGAGACTAATGCAACTATTGGACGAAGGCAATGACCTCCAATCATAGTAGAAACCAGTTCACTGGCAAAGTACAATATTAATTAGAACAAATATAAAGTTGTATATAATTTGTATGTACATATGTATATATGTACATATGTATATAAATGTATATATTAGAATAAAATGCGACAGTTTATTTTATTATTTACGTATATTCCCTGATTAAATAAATACCCCGTGGTGGACTCAAAAAAGTCCAAGTTAAATTTGTTCAAATGTGAACCAATTTTCATACACAAAGCAAGATTAATAAATTGTATAAAAATAAAAGTTAAAGAAGACGGCATGAAATTATAATTCAGAAACTATTTGCCACTTCAACAATACAAGTGTGTACACACTTAAACGTTTTCACGTCTCATATAATCATACTCTCAGAGTAGGACCTGCTACTGCACATAACTCGTTCAAAATTTTATGATGACATGAAACTGTTGGGAAATAAAATGTGAAAACGGTAGTTGTTGTCTCCTTTGCCTCTTAGTACCACGAAAAGGAAACTTTCAAGTGTTTTTGTCGTCCAAATATGTATATATTTATATTTTTTTATTATGGGCGAATTAAAATATGTACAACTTAAATTTAGACCCAGTTTCTTATCTCATATGTACATACATATATATGGCTTGTACATTTATACACGGGTTAGTGAGGTCTTATGTCCTTATTTAAAGGAATGCAAAATCAGATATTGAAAATATGTGCTCAGTTTTTATTTGTGTCTGACCAGAAAAGAGAGCAATCTGGTGAAATTTGTTTCCAGCTATTTTCCAACAAATTTAAGTACGGTTAAAAATCTCTGCGCGCTTTTAGAGTTTATTAGCCTTGATTACTAGTTGGTGATTCCAAACGCCTGGTTGTCGACATATATTTAGAGTTATTATATTTTCGACTTTAGAAGAGGTTATACACATACATATGTATATACATACTTGTATGTAGATACTTATATATCCTGTAATTCAGAAACTCTATTTGTGGTGCGAGAGTAAACGAATGTACATGCATACATACTTATATTTATGTTGATATGTACATATGCTTTAGAGAAAAAAAAATATAAAAGCCAACGGTTCTGAGTAGTCCCTCTTGACCGACAATGATAGTAAGCTAGAATTTATGTGGCCACAAACTATTGCAATACACACCGCAAATACTTATTTGCCAACATATTTCTCAATCAAATGAGATATATTTTGTAGCTAAGGCGATTAATTTACAATGTATCTATCTACAGGGAAATATTTTTGTTATCTGTTCTTAATTAACCCGCAAAGTAGTGCTGTCGTCTAAAAACATTTGGCCCGTCAAGATCTACCAGCAAAAGTACTTATATACATACCTACATACATTCATGTACATAAATACTCGTATATAGTTTAGATATCTATACATACATATACATATTCTTAAAGTATCGTCTTTCAATTTTATGCTTATGCAAGTATGTTCAACGCTGTTAATGGAAACCGAGAATGCATGGTGGACATTGGACACATATGCAAGTATCCTGTACATATACTCAAACTATATGTATATATTAAAGCACCATCTCAAATCCAGAATCATTTTAAAAAGGAATGTAGACACCTGTGCAGTTTCTTCTACATTCTGAAATTAAACCGGATTCCCTAATAAATGCAATTTCCTTTTAATATTAAAAACGACCGCATTTTGAGGTGAAAGAAACCTTTTTTATTAAATTAGAGCAGATATGTTTGTAGTTGTTTACATTTTGCAAATAAAATACCTTCAAGGCGTCTTGGCGTTATTCGCTTATGTAACTTGTTTTTTTTTTTAATAGCTGAATATATGTACATACATACATATGTATGTATGTATATTTATATTACTTTTTCAATATGATTGTAAATATAATAAATATTATACATGTTACATGAGTAAGTATTCGCTAATAGTTTTAAAAACATGTCCACTTATCCTAAAGATAATTATTGATGATGCGGGACACTTACCAAATCAATAAGTTGTGACAGCCGCAATCCCAATTTTACAAGCACTGTGTCGGTATTATTACTAACAGGTCGTATTAGGCGATTATAATTACTTAACAAATCATCATACAACCTTTTTGCATCTGGATTTCCGTTAACGCTTTCTATTAATACCAGGCAAAATAGAATAACATACAAACTTTTAAAACTATCCCAAAAGGAATTCAGTTTTTTCGTCATTGTAAGGCGGTTGTTCACTGCGTCTGAGAACTAAAAAAACTATTACTTAGAAATCGAGGAAACGTAACGTTTTTAAAGTACAGCACATCCTCAAATAGCATAATTGTTTAACTATTTACTTGCATTTTCATTTAAATCATTAAATCTGCTTAATTTTTACTTCTCTCAACTCATAGGATATCACATTGACAGTTAAAACAAAAAATGGTATGAAGGTGTTTACATATACCTACATACAGACGCACGTTTGTATCTTAATTAGTGTCATTGACATGTATTTTTATTATAAGGAATTGAACTATAGCATTAGATGTGAATGTAAAATTTTGAAAGAAAACGTCTACGATCTAATCTTTTTTTATTTTTTTTGCAATTAAAGCAAGATTTTTTAAACACTTAATTTCACTCAAGCAAACTACATTTTACGCTGCAAATTTTATTCACGTTCCTATTGCGCTGTGGACGAAAATCATCGACGTACTGATGCGAAGAACATTTCCGTGTGTACGTTATTATTTTGTTTTTGTAACTGCGTACAGGATATTTAATGTAGTAGTGCCAGAGTGCCAAATTGCCATCTGCTTGTTTTGGGAGAAAAATCTTGTTAACTGAGTGCTTTTGTGGAAGATATGGATCGATTTTTACAAATGTACCATTCTCAGTTTAAAGGGCGCATGTTTTCTGAGGTCTCTTTGAATATCGGAGAAATTTCTCTTGACAAGTCTCCACTTTTGTGAGATATGTTAACTTATCTCTTTTAAAATCTGACGAATAAAATCGCTTATCATGACCAAACCCAAAAAGCTTAACTAAGCTATAAGCTTACAACGTGTTGGATACGCGCAAGTTTATTTATTTCATAATTATGTATATGATAGTACTGAAAACACATTTTGAACAGCAACCATCCAATATTTTTTGAAAGCACAAATATCCTCTGTATTTTAATTCTCTTACTTTCGCTCTCTCAATGTTTATTTTCGAAATGTGTTTAAAAGGATAATCTTCCACTAAAGTTTGGTTGTATGTAAGACATCCTTTTGCGAAGTTGCTCCCTTTTTCTCTCATTTTGGGCTGGGTCCCTAAGCTCCAAAAAAAAATTCATGTCACACAGCCACAGCCCTAAAATCTCTGTGTAGAACAACAGAGAGAACTTTTGTTTAATTTTTAAAGCTTGTTTTAGCATGCATTGAATCGTTTACAGGAGATTCTTATTACACTAATTTACTATCTAGCAGATGATATATTGCCCTTAAGTGATATAGTTTTTAATATTTTATTACTCAAATTACGTGACAGTATATAATCATCATGTTCCATGTATACTTCCAGCTGACGAATATCGAATATCGCGCACAGCAAAATAATCAACGATGAAGCTAAGTTAATTGACTTTACAGGCTAAATGTACTTTAAAATATGGGAAAGCAAATTAGAACTAAAGACAAAATATGCACTTACTACCAACAATTGTCGAAATGTATATACATATACAAATATTTTATAACCAGGCACGAATGACACGAAATCATGAATAAAGTCGACTGTAATACAGTTAATTGAAATCAAAAATAATATACTCTTACAATTTGTTCAGAACTTTTGGCTTTAAGCCATGCAGAGAAATTAGAATCCCCCTGATATAGACGATTGAGGCGTTATAATTGCTTTACACAGCTAAAAGTTGGTGTATTGTTATGTAATGATTTTTTTAAATATAATGATATCTTATAAGCCACAAAATGGAAGAAATTTTAATGTTTTTTTTTTTTCTTAAATTATGATCAGAAAAATTATAAACACTTTTTTATGAGGATAAGTGAGCGTGGCAATTGCATTTATAGCGCCTTTTGGTATTATTGAAATAATGTGGTTAATTAAATGCGATAATGCGAGTACATACATTTATATATTATTTTTTGAATATATGTATACCTACTACAAATTGTGTGTGTAACGGATAGCAGAAAAAATAAAAATATATTTATGAAACGATCTTTTTCCTAGTACTTGTCACTAACTTTTCATCCCTCTAAAACTCCGAATCTTAATTATTTTTGTGCTAAACAATGGAACTCTTAACCTAATTATAACTAATCGACTCCATTACAAAACCCCGTCGGCGCCGTGGAGATTTATCACGATTCCACTTCTCCCAAATATCTAACAAACCGAGAGTTATAACTGTAATGCAAAAGCTTCTCTATTTACTGGAAAACATATGTGTGGCTTGTCCCGCCTAATATTTGTCTTAGTAACCGCCGTTGCTTTAGGCTGGGAAAGCTGTCGAATAGAATGACCTATCGCGAACAACTAAGGAAATTTAATATACGATCTTCATCATCCCTGAAGTATGGGTTTTATCGAAAATGGATGAAGATATCCTCGGCCGTTTCGACCTAGTCAAAAATCTACGTATCAGTCAATTGAGATGGCTAGGACATGTAGGATATCGACGCCCTTGTCCGCAGAGACTTCCAATCGTACCCAGAGAGACAACGCAGTAGAAAAAAACCACGCCTCAGTTGGCACGCATAATTAAAAGGCGACCTCAATCGATTTCCAAATGGAGAGATTTGTTGGTTGAGTTCGAAGCTCACCCCGAGCTTAAGCACCATCTAAATAAGTGAGTGTTCACACTGAATCGATAGCACTTGACCGTTGTGTTACTAAATGTGTTCCCACATATTAAATCCTTTGGGTGCGTCTGGCTATACTACGGCTCTTAGTATCCGACAAACGTTCGAGAGTAATAACTTTCATGAGAAAGCTTCTCAATTTGCCTTTCGGATGTGCCTCTAAACTGTAAGTTCCTTCCATTTGTGTGCAAAAATACAAAACAAGCTAGGCTCTGGACCTTGGCTCTTGGCGGTCTGTTGCGCCAAGTATTTGTATTTTTTTCTATATTGAACCTCAGTATAGCTTTAGGTTGCAGGCTCTGAATTTCTTCTGAACTAACAAAGTCCCGCTTAAAGTTGAGTAATCTATACCTTGGAGCTCCTAGACAAATGCACAGAATATGTTCTGTCGTCCCTTTAGCTCCCCTAAGAGCCGACAAATCTCAGTATTAGACTATTATCTTTTGCGCGGATGTTATCTAAGTGGACAAGGTCCCATTAGGTAGATCATTAAGGTTCTTTAGAGTATGGTTATATAGCAAGCCATCAATACTATTACCAGCAAGCCCTAGGTCGTGCTTTAAAATTTACTGCATTTTGTCAGGGCATTGTGGTTGCAAAATTTTACAAGCGCGAGTTCTAATTAAGTCGCGCCTTTAAATTTTCTGCAATGACTGAGTCATTCGGTAATATGGGAAAACCGTTCCATATTTCTTGAAGTATTTCATGAAAGCGGTGATGTTCACTTAAATGAGACCGCAATTCATTCATAGTATGACTGGAACAAAACAGAAACTGAAGCGTAAACTAGCTAAATTTTAATCGACCTGATTACAAGTTCAGGCTAGCACGTGTTTTTCCTACAGATGGCCAGCGCATTTTTGTGTTGTCAGATGGCCTGTAAAGTCACCGGCTTCAAGGCCCAATATCTATGACAGCCTGCGAGCACTTACCGGTGTGAGATTAAGCATTGTCCCTATATACATATGTACTTACATTCATATATGTATGTACATATGTGGATATGCCGTTGGGTACGTTTTCATTGCCCAGGTGATGCACACGCAGGATCGAAGATATAGTTTATTCTGTTGCTCAAAATACAAATACAAATTCTTGGCGCGACGGACCGTATGTGGTCCAGGGCCTAGCTTCTCGCGATCATTCGTGTTGTGCGTGTTATATTTTTCACACAAATGGAAGGGATTTACAGTTTAGAGTCATATCCGAAACGCAAATTGAGAAGCTTTCTCTTGACAGTTATTACTCTCGCGAGAGGTCGGACCGTGAAAAAATTTTTGGTGTTCTCTGGGATTCCAACCTCGAACCTCACGCTCAGCGATCCAACGCACTAACCACTGCAGCCACGGTGCCCAGTATTCAGTTGCTCCCTCGTCTAAATTTGGAGTGTTTTGGCCACCATACTCGAACATATGTATGTATGTATACGACTACCTAACTAACTAACTTGATTATGACCAATAAAATAACCTGGTTTTCAGTCCTCGTACAGGCGTTGGCACATGAACATTGTCTTAGTTGCCTTGTGGCAATCTTAATCTCCTCTATATTGGGTCTTACAACTGTAAAAGACACAGTACCAAGCAGTACAGATTATTCGAAGGCTATTGTTACATTACTTCCATTTACACTCACATAATGCATTAATATACAAAATGTACATACTCGTATTTTCGACATCAATAGTCCATAATTTCTCATTTGCCGGCTAATTCTTAGTTGCTCGTTTAAAGAGCAAATATTGGTTTCATGAAAATGTTCACTCACGATCAGTATATTTTAAAATATATAACTGTTTTTCCTCCTTGTCTGTTTTTCTGGCATTAAATTGACCTGATCGAAGTTAAGACTACATTCTTGGAGGCTCTTGAAAACAGAATTTTTATTCTATAAACCTTAAATTTTTCGAAATCAGCAAAATCCTTTTTGTAAATTACATTTTTAGTTATATAAGTTATAAGTTATTGTTTTAACTTTTAGTAATATTCTATAGAATAACGAGTTTTGTCTTTTAATATGCTTATTTTTCTTTTTTTAATCCAATTTATTTTGTTTACATTTCAAACGCAAAGTCTTTAGCAACGTTCAGAATCCTCTTAGCAAGTATACGAAACCCAGTCGTGCTCTTTATTATTTTTTGCATATTAAGAGTTGTGGGTAGCTTCTTCTTCTTTTTCTCATTTCTTTTGTTCGGGCATGTCTATATATGTACATAAATATGCAGCGCTTTATTGTTTAAAATGCTTATTTGCACATTTCCATTTCCATTACAAATGTTGCTAAAGGATTTTATTTTTTTTACTTGTAATGCTCAAATATTTCGCATAAATAAACATATTGTGTATTTTGAGATTCCACTTGATTTTACTCCAGTAACAACGAAACAATGGCGTGCAAAGTGATGACGGCACACAAAAAACCGAGTTTTAAAAAATAGGCTTTAAAAATGAAAATATTTTCTTTATACTCACAGCTGCTATTACTTCTGTGTTTAAAATTATTTTAGCAGTAAGGTAGAAAAATTATATACATATGTATGGATCTACGCTGAAACTATGTGCATGATGCCTATTTCTATGTTTTTACATTTGAAGGGTTTATTGCAATAACATGATAAGCCACAAGAGGAAAAAGATTGTAAAGTTTAATGGAATGCTTAAAAAGTGTTTTACATACCTATGTAGATAACTTAAACAAATTCTTAGCCTATTATCATCCCATTTTGTAGTTTTTTTTTTTTACTTTAAAAGAATTTACTGCGATATTTTTCGTTTTGTGGATTATCATGTTATTGCAACAAACCTTTCTTTTATACTTGGTCTGCAAATTAAGGGACAAAGTTCTTCTGCTCAGTTCTTTTCCTTTTATTAAATGACGGCAAGATGATAGTTGTTTTCATACAAGTTTAGTTTTCAAATCACTTGTTTTGTTCAGTGTTCTAAAATAATTGAACTGTATACACACCTAATTACATAGATTCCCGACCATCTCGAGTTAGGTTAGACAAAGTACAAGATTTCTTATTAAGAACCCATGTTCTTTGTTGTATTTCGTTAGGATCTGGGATCGATATTGTAAACTAAGTTTTTTTTTTTTGTTTTATAGTTTTCACACTTATTTCCTGTACCAAGTGGATGCGGAAGAATTCTTTAATTGGATTGTGTTCTAGTCAGATTCTATAAGATACTTCGATATTTTCTAAGCTAGGTTGCAAACTGTAGATCTTGCATATGGCTCTAAACTGTAGGTCCCTTCCATTTGTGTGAAGAATTTAACACGCACAACACGAATGGTTGCGAGAAGCTAGGCCCTCGACCACATATGTATGTACGTCTGTTGCGCCAAGTATTTGTATTTGTATAGACGAATCTACTTGTTTTTTTCTTAAATTTGCTCATATTTGACATATACATACATATGTACGTAAACATTTAAAAATATGTTTAAAAATTATATAATATCAATTGGTATGCTCTGATAAAGATTTCAAACAAAACTGTTAAGGCCATAACAAAACCCAAAACAAAGTATCGTCATATAAATTTATTGTCAAAAATTTGGTAATATTACAGAATATCAGTAAATAAGTCAAAATATGAAATCTGAACAAAATGAAAATTTTAATTTCGCTTCCAGTAAAATCCAATTGGTTAAGTTTCAGTGCATGTACCTACAGCTAAATCCAGCTTAAGCAAACAGGCTGAGAACACAGATAATTTAAAAACAAATTTTTAAGTATCTTATAATATTACTAATATTAATACCAACGAATGAATCTTTAGGTACCTATGTTCATAATATAAATATTAGGTTGGTCGGTCAATGATTACATCATTACGGTTTCAAGTATGTAAGTATAATTTATTAAAAAATACATGTGCAGCTATTTCGCGGTATAAAACACATTCACTCTTCTATTTAATTTTATTTTTCTTATTATGTATCATTTAAAATGGCTTAGATGAATTACGAGTTTCACATCAGAATATCAAAAAATAATATTTGTGGTATGTGTCCACCAATATTTCTGATTCAAATACATTCATAATGAGGGTTACATTATGAACATTTATACTTAATTTATCATTCAAAATATTTTATTCTTATCAGTCTTTATGCAAAAAAATATGTAATTAGTAATGCTCTATACTCATACAGATAAGTATATGTATGTAGATATGTACCAACAGACATACATGGCTGTGCTCGATGGTCACCAGCTGCATACACACGAGCGTAAACTGGCTAACAAAGTTCCAATAAAAGTCAAAAAAGAAAAGTATATGTACTATATATGTATATATACGAGTAGCTAGTTCAAACATACATTTTTTATTTGCACTTAAAAACTGAGTACTTAAAATGTTATCAGGTTAAATAAGTGCTATGGTTGGTGTACATACATACATACATACATATGTATATGCATATTAGTAAAGGAATTGATGGCTTGTGATGTGGATTGGAAAAAAGAGTGAGAGCAGATTGCACCAGCGGGAAAGAGAATTTGTAGTTGGTTTAGCATACTTACATACATAGTACGTGTAGATACATAAATATGTATGTTCATATATTTACTTACAAGTCCGCGATGCACTTGTGCATACCTTCATTTGAAAGCATGAACCTAACATAAGTTACGAGGTATTTGTATGTACATATATGTATTGTATATGTGCTCAAAATAACAGTTTTTCGCATAGGTCATAACAACTTGCAACAAATCAGCACTTCCAAAAAGCGATAAATTGCAATATTTATAAATTTCTATCTTGCTGGAAATAATGGTAATTTGGTATGTATATGTGGCATGTTCTGTGGATTTCAATTCAAGATTCAGACTTATATATCCTAGAACTTTGCATAGAATGAACCCGACGTTTTTAATTACGTAATTTCAGAACATTTGTTTGGCATTAACATAAATTATCGGAGCAAAGATATCAATATATACATAGTAATGTACAATTCGCTATCATTTATATATTGGTAATGGATCTTAACATAGGTTAGGTTAGGTTAAGTTGAAGGAGTCGCCAGCACACTTAGATCAACGGTAGGTCCATTGTGAAACCACCTGGATCACGGGAGAAAGTTTCTCTCTACCTACTCGTTAAAACCATTTTGAGCTTCTCATGAAGCGTAGGAACCTCTTAATGTCAATATTCATCAGGTCGGCTATATCGTTGCAATAGGGGTCTCCTAAGTGAAGCTTCCTTCTACGGGAAAGAGCTGGGCAGAAACAAAGAAGGTGAGGAATAGTTTCCTCTTCTTCCTCTACAAAAGACGTTCACAAAGAGGGCTACCCTTGTAGCATGCTTGCCTATTAAACAGTATCTAGTGATGACACCTATTGTAGTGCCGATATGCAATCCATTGAGAGAAATCAAATTCTTAGAGCGTTTTAGATCCAGCTTCGGCCAAACCGGTTTTTTCGCTAGACATGTTGATCCACTTATCCACCTAAGATTTGTAGGTACTCTCGATAGCATCCAGCTTAAGTTTAAGTTTGCGAGTAGCGATTGGTATACCTAAGGTGCCTTTGTCCGGCAAGATAGGTATAGTTGTTTCTATTCTTGTGAGTTCATCAGCCTTACAATTCCCTGGAATGTCTCTATGCCCCGGCACCCAACACAGGTGAATATTGAACTGCTCAGCCATCTCCACAAGAGACGAACGGCAGTCTAGAGCTACTAAAGAATTTATAGAGGTCGATTTCAGGGATTTGATTGCTTCTTGGCTGTCTAAAAAGATGCGGATATCTCTAACAGATATGTATCACGTTTTTCTTAAGCCAAGATAGGGCTTTAGCATAACTATAGAAAAAATTCTCAATACAAAATTAGTACTCACGCTCAAAGTGCTAGTGGTTTGAAAATAATTTACTTTCTGTGCGATATGCCAAATGTGACAAGAACGACTTAAATGAATAAAATCAATGACTTAAATATATATAACTCAACACCCACATTATTTCCTGTCTGTGACGTATGAATTTTCTATCTAAATAACGTGGATCAATAGACAAATTTCCGTACGTTATGTGAAAATGTCAAACGTTTCAAGGGATGAATTCACCGATTCACTTATTCACTTAACTGATTTTGAATTCAGTGGCTAAGTAATTCATGCGAATAATATTACACGTTTGCAACTATGTTGGAATTCACAGTTACTGTTTGCTTTTTATCAGGTTCGCATTTGCACCGTGAATGCAAATTGATTATTAAATCAAGTGAAAAACGTTATGAATAAGTCAGTTCACCGTTTTCGGTTAGATGGTATTCTTTATAAAATTGCTAAACCTGGATGTAACTAAAATACTTGCAACATAAATTGCAATGCGCACCTATGGATGTACATACATGCAAGTATGTATGTATTTGGTCGGAAAGCATTTGACTTCTCAAAAAATGGATTTAGTCAATAGCGCAGCAATGAAGTTTACCGCTAGCAACCAAGGTGGTGAATGTTCTTTTATACAATTTATTTACAATATTTGCATGCAGCGACTTTCGGTCTTGAAATCAAACTAAAACCATATACTATGTAGTAGGTGTATACAAAGTTAATATCTCACACTCCATATGGAATGGGTGCAAGATGTAAGTAAAAAGTGTACAACTTCAAAGAGATCAAGGACCACGATATTTGCATTTGTACATCCATACATACATATATGTACATATATGCAAATATCCCTGTGGAGTTGAACACCAAGTATTAGTTTCGTGAAAAACTTCGTTCTGGAGATTTTGATCAATCGTGAAACGTCGAAAAGTAGGTCTCTCAATTCTGTCTCTTTGTTCCTCTATCTGTCTGTCTTTATTTTATTAATTATCCTTGCAAATTGTGTAACTAGCCATATGCACAAAAGAAATGTTTACAAATAATTGTGCTCAAGCATTACGTATTGTCTTATATTTTCTGTTTGTATCTTTATTTGTTTGGTTATTACTCACTCAATAGTAGAAGAAAACTCACGTTTCCCTAGTGGCAAATATGTAAACATTGATATACTGCACGAACCGCCAAGCATGGCCAAAAGAAAAATCGACGAAACGTGACTTCGTTTAATGTTTACTTCACGTACAATTATACCCAGGCATCTCACATTTGGACGAATATATGTATGCGTTCTAAGTTTGTCCGTAGAAGTAGAAAAACCAGCTACATCACTTGAACCCTTCTCCGCCTCTTGATTGAGTATACCAATAATGGATAACGTAACTCCTGCTTTTTCGATCTACCGTTTTTCTCTAACTTACACACCCCTAACATGCCTTAAGGAGATACATATGTACATACCTATACCTAATATTGTTCTCAAGTTCGTTCATAGAAACTAATTTACAAAAACTGCTTTCTTCTTAATTTGTCCTTCAACTCTTAGACATTTGGACTGAAACATTTACCGCCTAATGTCCAATGCGGATAGCCATTTATACTATCGACTTTGGCAAGAATACACTAATTTAGAGTTTGTTAAGTCAATTGCGTTAATTGTTTCATTTCTTCTACGTAGTATGTAGATTTCTATTCGACAGGGAAACCGACATATTGGCTTTCCGATACAACAAAAAAACCTGAGCTAATAGACTTCTTCGTAACCAAAGGAGTGTCTACTAATTTTGCGAAAGTAGAGCAAAGCTTTGATCTCTCCTCAGATCACTCACCGGTAATTTTTACAATAATGGATCGATTAATGAAAGTAGAAGCTGTCCATAGATTAACTAACAACAAAACTAACTGGGACGGCTTTAGAAATGATTGCGAAGAAAATATTATCTTAAATGCGTCGCTAGAAACACCATTCGAAATAGAAGTAGAACTCTGTAAATTTGTTGAAGCTATTTAGAATGTCGCATGGAAAAATACTCCCTTTAGGAAAAAAGTAGTCAAAAGCAGCGAAGCTAACTATTCGCCAGAAATAAAAGAACTTATTCGAACTTATTTTGCTGTACACTCGGGACATAGCTCAAACTGAAGACACCGTAGTAGCTACGTTCGCGGACGATACGGCTATTTTGGCAACGGAAAGTTCTATCGAGTCAGTAACCGAAAAACTCCAACGAGCTTTGGATAAAATCTGTGATTGGACAAAACCTTGGCGCATTGTTCTTAACGAGACCAAATCGGCACATGTTAACTACACATACAAGAAAATAAACACTATGCCCGTTTTCATTAACTTGGTACAAATACCTTATGCAAATGAAGCTAAATATCTGGGGATGACATTAGACCCGAAACTCAAGTGGAAACCGCACGTTAAAAAAAACCTGATGAGCTTGAAAATCGCTTTAGAGAAATGTATTGGCTACTTGGGAGACATTCCAAACCAAGTACATATAACAAACTGCTTTTATACAGGCAAGTGCTTAAGGCCATATGGACGTATAGTATACAACTCTGGGGTTGTACCAAAGCAAGCAATATTGACTTAATACAATCATTCCAAAACAAAGTGATAAGAGCAATCCTTAATGCTCCCTGGTATATTAGAAATAATGATGACTTAGTATCGCAACCGTGGTCGGCGAAAAAACAAACTTCGCTTGTAAGGCCATACTTCAAACATTGGACGTTAGAAACCTTGTGAGCCGATTTCAAAGAACGAAACCGTTCTATTTAGCGCACTAAGAAGTAATCGCATTTAGTAACGGTATCAACAGGTGCTTTGGCGAAATATACCTGGCGCAGGCGAATATTCAAAAACAAATCGAAGTTTAAACTACAGTGGACTCCCCCTAACGAATCGAATTTTCACGGCATACCATGATTTGTTCGAGTTAGAGGGAGTTTTTGAAAAATTCGAGTTAGAGAGAAAAACAATTTTTTTTGTTTTAAAGCGTTTATTTAATAAAAAAAAAAAAGGTTAACATAATTTAAAAAAGTTAACAAAAAAATAAATAAAAAATTGGAATGCTAAAATATGGCGAAAAAATTCGACTTAGGGAGAGTTCGACTTAGGGAGAGTCCACTGTACTTGTTTAGAAAAACTTAGTTGTAGTAAATAGACGAGATAAATGTATGTACGTGCATATGTATGTACATATGTTACAACTGCAACCTCTGTTTGTACTAGAGCTATCTTCAAAATAACGGCTTTTTTTAAAAACTCAAATCGGCGCGGCATTGTATTTAGGTCATGACTTTATATGACGTACATACATATGTAAGAATCCTGAATATAGCTTTTATAGTTTAGGAGCTAGAAAGTGGTGACAGACATACAGATCGATGTAAGCAACAGCTTTCATGATCTGCACGCATATGCATATACAGAACTCTGAAAAAACAGGAAAAATCGCTTAATGTAGCGGTTACCTATATTTTATTAACTTCTATCTATTCCCAGTATTAGCAGTCTGGTTACACATAAAACCGATGCTTTTCTTTGAAAGAAAAGAAGTTGTCTCTATTTTCAGCTTTCTACTATGTTAGTTGAGGTACATGTTATGTACGCATATTACCCGTTCAATGATGAATTTTTGAGTTTCGCTTGTGTTGACTTTTTGCAGAGGTGAGAGAAATAAATTATACAGATTTCAAATTAAGAAGCGGTCGAAAGGTTTCACCCAATTCAGAATTTAATGTAAGGCGGGTCACGTAAAAGAAAGAAGATATCTTGCAATTGTAACCACATTTTCACTCTGAAACGAACCCCACCAAACGTTCACAAATTCCTGATCCAGTTAGTATAGAAAGAGGTGTATTTTGCGGGATGGATACCAGAAGGAAAAATTAAAGCATACAAGTTATATTTTGTGCTGAAACTGATTGAAATAAAGCTTTTGCTTTCTGATTATAATTGCAAAGTGCGGTTTACTACTTTTTGGTTTCCTTTTATTTGTGTTTTTGAAACGATTTATAGGGTGGTGACTCCTAATTTAATATTTATTTACTAAGTACTTAGCAATGCTTTTAATAAAATTTACTTAAAACTGTTTGACAACACTGCACATATAGAATGGGGCATAGGGCGGCAAGATATGTCTTCCATTTTCTCTGTTTGGGCCTAGACATTTTTACAACGGCCTAGCTGTACGCTACACGCTGACACGCTATTTCAACTAAAACTTATCTTCACATTATTCTTCATTTACCGACTTGTACACTCAGGCGTTGACTATAGTGATCAGAAAAATGTATGTGAAAAAAAAAGTTATTTAGGTTTTTGAGGCACTTAAAAGCAATATAAATTTGCACCCTAAATTTAGATTTGATATACATGCATGTATATATATATACCTATATGAAAATGTATATTTCTCTGCAACAAATATAAAATATTTTATTGGCAGCTTACAGATTGGATTGGACCACATTAAGAATATTTACTTGGAGAAGAATTGAAATGAACTACATACAATTTTCATCCATTCCTCTATAAAATTGTCCAAACTTTCTTTTCCAATCATTGTTTAAGAGTCTACAGCTTGTAGAACCTCAAGGTTCATTTCAATTTTGTACAGCTTGTACACATCGGGTTTCCCACAGTTACAAGAATGCGAATACGCTATACATGCGGTATTTCCGTCATTTCCTTTCGGTATAATAAGAACACAACATGAAATTGGAATTGCCATTGCCTATTCATAAATAGAAAATAATAATTTATAAAGTTATTTATTAACAGATGTAATTATTCTGATAATCCTCTAGTTAACGAACTAATCATACTTTACACACAGTTGACATCTGCGCACATGTCTTTAAATACCTTATTTCATATAACTTTGTTATTATTTATGAACAGTGGCAAGTAGTCTGATCGCTTTAAACGACTCGTCGTAAAAACATTCAATTTTTTCATTACCGGCCGTTTTACATACATATGTACATATGTACATATGTATGTATGTATGTATATAGTTTTCTGACCGCTAATTCCGACGCCTTAGAATTCCATCCAGAGAACTGCTTTCCAATATTGTCACACAAAAAATACAAATTCTTGGCGCAACAGACCGCATGTGGTCCAGGGCGTAGCTTCTCGCGACCATTCGTGTTGTGCGTGTTATATTTTTCACACAAATGGAAGGGACCTACAGTTTAGAGCCATATCCGAAAGGCAAATTGAGAAGCTTTCACTTGACAGTTATTACTTTCGGACGTTTGTCAGACATTCGCGAGAGGTGGGACCGTGAAAAACTTTTGGTGTTCTCTTGGATTCGAACCTCGAACCTCACGCTCAGCGATCCAACGCACTAACCACTTGAGCCACGGCGCCAATATTGTCATACGTTTATCAAATCAGCCCCAAGTTTTGCCTTATTTTGATACATACTCGCATCTAACAGCTTACCCCCATTCTATACCACAGCTTTAGGTTTTATATCAGTCACGGCCACTTGAAGACAGCGTTTACATACTGCTGCTTTACATTTATACATATGTTCTTAAAAGAGTTGGGACAAAGTAGTCTAGTACTTTTATGAGTTGTTTAAGCTTTAAATCACATTTTACTATTGCACGCTAATTTTTTACTTCTATTTTTCATATTATGTTGCTTCTCCTTTTTCTCATGTTTATCTCTTTTTAAGATTCCGTTCTGTTTAACTATCTATAAAGTAATGTACGAAATTTGTCTGAGTCCACTAACAATCATACCTGCCTTGATGCCATGTCAAATTATGAAAATGAAACCGTAATAAATACCCAAAGTCCTATCCTTGTTTAACACATTAAACTGTTTCTTCTCTTCGTTTAATGATTACAAGTTCGTGAAAATAACGTAGTTTGAAGGTGCCATCAACCCTTTCGTTTCTTTCATAGGTGGTGATTAGTCTTGAAGTGTAATGGTAGAGCCTTTTTTAAATTTACAAGGGTGTTTTTTCATCATAATTTAACTCTTCACGAAGATTTTTATTATAATTTATATGGACATTCTTTTTTCCTGCCGGTAAGAAAATTTCTTGTGAATTTTTTGTCTACCTCCATACATATACTCGTACATACAATTATCCTTTAACTATAGGATAATGAGAAAAGGAAAAGTAAATTCTCAACACTGCTAGTATGTATGTCACGCAGGTATTTGAATGTAGATATTCTACATGTTATTCTTAATTAGTACTTCTAGTCCATGCAGATTAATCCCGAAAAGTCATATTGAAGTAATATTAGAAATTAACTGAAAATTTACATTGAAGGAAATAAATAAATAATCCAATTGTGTGGTGAGTGCTTCATGCTTTTCAGTTGAAAAAGAGCCTCAACTGGAAAACCTGGCCTCTGAATTCTCAATGATTGATTCTAAGATGAAATCGTAAAAAATAAAGCCAAATCAATTTTGCGTACGGGATATTGAGAATTTATTGTATATTTTTATAAATTTTTGTATACTTAAACCACGAATCGTGGGTTTAGTTTGAAGGAGGTATCCCAAAATGCCTTATTTCTACGACATCGTTTTGTAAATTTCGGATTTGCAAACGTACAAACGGTTTTTATAAAATCCTGCCTGCTGTTACTTAAAGTTTTTTTTAGAAACAGAATTTATAAAGTTTTATCATTGTGTTGACTGAAAAACTAGATTGGAGATGATTAATATGAAGCATTTGCTAGGAATATAATACAAGTATATGTATGTATGTACATACATACGTATGCTAATTCTTTTATGGGGTTAAAATTGGCGAAAAATTATTTGTATCGGAAACTAATCAAATTCAATTTATTCAGAACGTGTCGCGCTATGTTTATGTTTAAAAATAGTTCGCGTGGTTTATAGTTTTCTTGAGATTAATTTCCATAGATGTGTATACTTTGCATTCTAAGGGTATGACACGAATATTGGAAGTATAAAAGGACAAATAAACAAACACTATTTTCAGCCAAATTTGCATTACTTATTACATATTTTGCAATAAGTTTCACTTAAATGAATAGAGATAGTTTGGGAGAAATACAAAGACTAAGTCGAACATTTTGAATACGAGTACTTAAACATTCAGATATTTTGCTAGATTGCCAAGAAAATAAAAAAAAGGTAAAAATAAATGAAAAGAGCCTTCAATATATCATACACTATTATTTGTGAGTTTTATACAAAACTTTCGCAGTTCGTTTTTGACTTCAATTGATATTTTAATAGATAACTCATACTAAGAAAATCCACGCCCAAGTTGGATTGATGTGATAAGAGTCACTCTTATAAGATTCATCTGTGACACTCAGAGATACTAAAAACATATTCATTCTCTTTCAGCGGAAGCTTTAAGGATTATGCGCACTCTCTACTGAGAAGTACTGCAAACAATTTCTATATTTGATCAAACGTTTGTTTTTATTGTTGTTTTTTTTTTTATTAAGGGCCTACATACTGGATAAAAATATGTGTGCATCTTTGTCACTGCTCTAACTCTTTAATGTGCTTCTATTCATACATACATTTATACTTTCTAGTGCGAAAAAAGATCAGTAAAGCAAACTTTGTGCGATTTCAATATTAGTTGTTGATCCTTCCGTTAATAAAATTGTAAACACACTTAGGTTTGTTGGTGGTTTCAATAATAAATACATAATAATTAATATTAAAAATTATCTACATAATTTATAACTATTATATTTTTGGTAGCCGAATTACAGTCCGTTTTAAAATTGACAAGCATTTTGAATCTTTAAGTTGATTTCGTCAGATTCTTGCCATCGTCACACCAATATCTAGTTATTGGTAAAATATTGAAAATAATGCAGCACATGTAATTGTAAATTTGTACAACAATATTTAGAGCTTGCATTGATGTTTACACATAAAAGCTGAAATAAATGAAAACTGTCGTGTTTCTTAAATGGAAGGAATAAAGCTAAAGGGTTTTTAACGGCTTTATTTTTTAGCTTTATCTAGTTGGCAAAATCAAATATAATTTATTTTATGAACTTGCTGATTTTGCATATTGTCTTATTATTTTTTAAAATTGTTTGGGTAGGTTGACTTACAAACTAAACTTTTTTGTTTGTGTATATTAACTTTGAAAAAAAAAAAAAAATTTTTTCTGAAACTGCGAAATATAGCCAAAACGCATCAATACCAAATATACTAACTATAGTGTAAACCACTTCCAATATCATTCGTATTAACGTATCCTTCCCAATGAAACATCTTTTTAAAATTAATTTTTATTTAAAACTAAGATATATCAATACCAAAAATACTAACAGTACTGGAAACCACTACCAATATCATTCGTATCAACAAAGGGAAGGGATAAAGTTGAGGGGTGACATCTTTCCAATGAAACATCTCTTTAATCTGGAGAAATTCACATACACCTATCTCTTAGAAAACAAATATAAATTTCTCCCAAATTTGGAGAAACATACATCATACAGAAATTGCGCACAATTTGTTCTTCACGGATGCTGTAAGGATGCGCAGCTTTTTCGATAGTAGAAATTCTCCGGTACAAAACACAGCAGTTGCCTCAGAGCCCGCGGGTGGAAGAAAACGCTTGGAAAAACCGTTTCGAGTATTAAGTTAAAAGAAAAAATTAGAAGAGAAATTTTGTTGTCATACAGATGTTTTTTTAAGTTTATAAAACAAATTACTCATAATCAATATTCAAATTCAAGAACACCACTTCTCAGCTGGATAAATGCCATTTTTTGGATAAAATTTAGGAATAAAACATATAAAAGAATATGTTAAAATGAATAAATCAAAATCCTTTTCAGTAAAAGAAAAAATAATTGTACAAAGAATATTTTGAGAGCAGTTTTCATACTTTTTATACTGTCGATGGATAACGTGCGGTTCGATAGGTGTGTAATTTCTCTACCTATATAAGTTCGTATTGCATAAAAAAAGTTAAGAGTTTACGTAAACAATTTTATAAACAAAAGGAATACGTAGTTCAACATTTTTTAAAAGTCTTAAAACAGAATTCAGGACTTTTCAGTAATATACATAATCAACGAAATTCATAATGTGACGTGCGTTGAACCCCTATTGTAAAGAAATCAAGGTCGGGAATGAGGGCATTTCTTTTAAATTCGTAAAAGATTTTCTTTCAGTAAAGAAGTGACATGCTTCTGTGAACATTATAAATATTCTCATTGTTTAAACCGCGGATATATGCAAATTGATAGAAATAAAAAAAAAAATTCATCTGGTGAGAGGGAGTGTTAAAAGTGGTCCATTATTTTATCCCTGAAAGCCCCACTGCTGCTTTTGTAACAAATTTGCTAATATCTGTGTTAGTACATACATACATATGTATACTTTACGACAAAACGTAATACAAAAGAAACGTTCATGTCTTACCCGTAAGTGTGTACTAATGCTTGTTATACGAGTACATTAATACGTCACACAATTCGTACATACATAAACGGCAAATCCGTAAATATTGTGTTAACCAACATAATTTAAAAAATCATTTATTTTTACAAATTTGTGAATATATAGTGTAAATTATGTTAATTCATTCTTCTTTCTTTTTTGTGATAGCTACTACTTTTGCTCTACCGTAATCATTGCGTTTTAAGAGCAAGTGAATGTGGATCACAGTGATTTAACGTTAGCCGTTTTCTAACGCCCTTTTTAAAATTTTCAACTAATTTTAGTAAATGAGTTTAAATATTATAAATAAATAATAGTTAAAAAACATATTAAAGTGGTTCAACAAACAAATAAGTGATTTTTTCAAATCTTGCAATTTTTCTTTTATGGTTTGTTCTCGTTCAAAAGTGTTATTTTAAAAATGCATTTACCATCCTCAAATCAAGAAAGGCAGTGTACAAATTTATACACTATAAATCATCTATAATTTATGGATTCAATTGGCGCTTAACTTTTTTACTCATGTAAGTAATTTGTTTAAATCTGTGACGAGTGTGTGATTATGCTTATATAAATACGCACACTCAATTTTATTAATATCTGTTGACATTTACCGTTGCTTATTTGTTCATTGCTTATGCAATTAAAAAGGTCACGTTTTGAGAGTATTACGGAAAAGAAGAGTTCGTTATTGCATTGAAGGCATTCTAACACTTTATTGCGTGTGGAAATTGCTTGGCAACTATTGTTGCCAACTGACAACACCGAGAAACATTCCCTATCAATCAAATACTCTGAACGTGTTCATAAAAGAAGGTGTGTAAAGTGAATGAAATTTCCGTAAAAGGTCCTAATTCTATTTCCTTCAGGGAAGATCAAATTTACATGAGTTTCCTTTATTATTATCGGTTCTCTTCCTCGTAATTTTTGTTGACCGACTGTATGCCATCCTTGAATTGCTTAGAATTTTATTCCAAAACTCCTTCATTATTATTATTCTAATTTTTATTTAAAGGTGAAAATAATTGTGTGGTGCTTTTATCTCGTAGGAAAAGATTAAATTATGACATGTTTTTCTATCCTAAAAAATATCCACTTTTGCAAATACATAACATTGCTACATACATATTTACTAGAAAATACAAGAGCAAGATCTTCAAATAATAGACTTAAAAATTTACAGAAATAATTACTTATTATATCCAGAAATTTTGTACTTGAAATGCATTTCGGAATGTTTTTGTTTTAAATCGCATATATGTACATACATATATGTATGTATGTATGTGACGTTAAAACAAAGGATTGTAGCTAATTTATTAATATTTCTTTATTTACACTTTTAAAATTTAGGAAATTTAGTAGCTTAAGTTTTTTGACTTCCCTAATGATCCGAAAAAAAATCTAAATCTAAAAAGCTAATCTTAAATAAAAACTAAATATTTCATCCTACTGGCCAAATACAAACTCCGGAACGTATAAGTTTTGAACGTAAGAGCCGTTTCATATTCAATTCAATATTCAATTCGCCCGTAATAAAATTCACCACTCCCAATATAAAAATGTTATCTGTATAGCGCATCAGACCCTAAGTAGAAACAACGTACTAAATAAGATTTGAGGTCATTGATACGAATACTTTTCGTGAAAAACAGATCCTGGAGATCTATTCGTTGGATCAAGATCGTTAGGCAAATATCGAGACCACCTACGCAGTCAGGTTGATATCTATACCGCGATCTATGCACTCAAAAGCAACCTAATGACTGAAAAATTTGAATGATCGTCATGCTTCTTACAAAAGAAAATTTTAAGAACTGCGAATGCTAAATAAAGTCTTCCGTTGCAGTGTTAATGTCAAAAATACTTTGCTTTCAGGAGTGTATTTTGCTCTTCATGCATAAGAGAATGATCATTGCTCTCACTGGTGATTAGTGGTGGTTTAGTTTTTCAACACTTTGACTTCCCACACAAGCTGTATTCGAGGAGAGAATACTATGATAACAAATCTCTCAGCTTTATGTTATCGGCACAGTACCCATTTTGTGATCAATCCATTCATTCATATAATTGTTATACGAAAAGAAACTTTTTCACAGCATAACAGGTTCAAAACTTAAAAAAAATGTCAAAGATTTGCGATTAGTTTAGGAAAAAATTGGTCTTTAATTAATGTCTTCTATTGATACTTTTCAAATATACACTCATATTACATATGCATACTCATAATTTTTTACATTTGGTGTAAAAATTTTCTCCTAAATTGAATAGCAAAAATTAGCATAAGGTGATGTGATTTGCGTACTGCATCGAAAAATTTATTTTTGAATACTCTACTAGGAATGGCAGTAGAAAGACAACAAGGTGTTAATAATTTAAAGCTAATTTCTCAAACTAAGCGCAACAGTGAAATTAATGTAAATTTTACACAATATTTGTCGTATTCAAACTTTAGAGATTTTTAAAAACCTTATATTTAATGGGTCAATATTTTTAACGATTTCGAGATAAACAAAATATAGAAGCAAGGACGAGAAAAGTAAGCGTGCACTGTTTTTTTTTATTAAACTTAGTAATACATATATGTATCTCAAATATTTTAATTTTGTGACTATAGTTATGACCTTGATAATGTGTATACTTTCGGTATAAACATTATTTTCGGTTGAAAGAAATACGTTGATATGAAATATGTTTCGGTTAACTTCAAATAACAATTAAAATGAGCAAATAATAAAATATTTTATGTAGCCTTCTTCCTGTACACGCCGTCGAACATTAGGTTTTTATATTTTTTATAGTTCTTCTCGAATAAATTCGAAGACACTTCGAGTCGAAGTAATGGGGTCTATCCGCACGACATGACATAGCTAATTTTAACGCTGAATTTGTAGCTTCCATATATGTACACATGTACGTAAAGACAATGTCATTCATTAGCTTTCGAAAACTACAACGGTAATTTTATTAAATATCGGTCTCCTTTATTATAAATATGCCTTCCGGGCACAAAGTTTGTAATTTTCTAGTTATTGTAGAGCTTAGATAGAATAGTCAGTAACTTCAATTTAAATCTATCGAGAGGGACGTATCTATTTTGACAAAATAACTCTTGACAATTTATTACTGACAAAATAGGGATTGTATGTGCAATTTTATAGGCAGTGTGATTTGTATCTAACCTTCCGACGACAAGTGGGGTTACCCATAACCCCACTACTTCTGCTAATCCCCTAAAAAAATAAAGTGGAACGGCTCACATAATTTTTTTTTTCAACCTCTGCGTACGAAATAAATATGACACATAATAAAGATAGTATACAAATTAGCGATTTCTTAGTCAGAAAGGTTGATTGCAACGATGACCAATCTACGAGTCAATATATCTATACTGGTGAAAGAACCCAAATAATTAATATATGCATATTGCAATACACTCGTTGTTTTATTTTCATTTCCTTTTTAACCATTATTGATTAAGTAAAAATGGATAGTCTTGAAAAAGTTTTAGCACATTCTTTATACATAAAGTAATAATCAACAGACCCCCACAAGTACATATTCACATATACCTACTTAAGAACAGCAATGTGTATAGTTATGATAAATATGTACGTCCATTCGTTCGTACGTCAGCATTTTTAAGGTCCTTATTAGCACTCTAGAATCCAAAATATGAGTGTAACATTACGAAATCGACCCGTAAGTATGCTAACTTAAAAAAAACTGCCTTTTATTATAAGGCAATATAAGGTTTTGTGCAGATTTTAACATAATTCATGGTTTTGGTTAGTTAACAATGACGACCACACCCGATTCTGCTTTGCAGTAAAATTAATAAAAAAAAAAATCTTGCAAATCTAAGAATCAACGAAATAGCACATTTGCTTTAAGAATTAAGCTACCAATTCACTTAAAAAAAAAAAAATAATAATATTAATAAATTTGCAGCAGTTATGTTGGTTTGGGCAAATCAATCAGCATGCACTAGTTCAATTTACTCGGGGGCCATACCAGTGTCATACTCTCGGCTTTTCCGAAAGGAATAGAAAATCATTTGATTAATTTAGTTTGCTGGCTAAGCCTAGAATTTAAATCACCAACCCGCATATTTTTCACAGCTAAACGATAACTTCTTTTAATATTAACCAATTCACTAGTTTTATTGAATCAAAAGCGACAACATCATCAGTGCGATCATAATCTTTTTTATTAGGAGCATGAAAAATATTTGGTTCTACCTGCCCTACAAAATTAGTATTTAAGATTTAAAATAATCTTAGAAGTCTAATTAAGCAGACTAAGCTCATAGTCACAATATCTATCGAAATACATCTATATATTTTTTTTTGCCCCAAACATTGTATACTAATATCGTATAAAAGTAGATATGGATGTATGTACACATATACTTCTTTCATGTAAAAAATATATACTATTTTATACCAATCAATTCTTAAAAAAACACTAAATACAAATAAGAAATCATACATCCTCGAGTTATGAATACATATTACTTTAATTTTAAGTTCACAAGTTCCCAAAAACATTTAAAACACTTTATCTTCTGTTTATTTTCATTGCAGCCCCTTCGGTGATAGTAAATTTAAATAACGGATTTTAAAACTGAACTACAACACAAAAATCATAAAAGAAATACTACTCAAACAAATCTAATTCCCAAAACAACTGCAGAACCCTATTTTTCAACCAATTTCTAAAGTTCTTTGGCAGGATGTGCTCTAGTCGACATGACTTGATTTAAGAACTTAATTAAAGTGCATTCCTTTAAGTTCCTTCTGAGAAGCTTATCCACTTTAAAGAGATAAGATAGTTGTTAACAAAGACAAAACAAAAAAAATCAGCTGTTTGTTGACTTCATCTAAAATAAAAAAACAACCATTACTTACAATTCCGATGCATGCAATAACAATGCTATATAATGTCACTATTCAAGTAATACTACATACATTAAAAATACTCTTATCTCTCCTAACATCGAAAAATGCAATATACAACCGGGACTTTTGGAAAGCATCAATCTGTGAACTAAGGATAATTGAATAACTTTTAATAATTCATTAATCATTACCAGCTCTTAGCAACAAAGGATGATACAACGAAATAAAAACCAGCTCAGATTTTAAAAAGTCTTATTTCCCAGATAAGTTAGCTAATGCTAAAAAATAATGAAAAAGAATGCTTAAGTAAAAATTTGCCCTTTTGTGTACCAATATGCAATATTTAAATAAATAAAATATTTCCGGCCAGACATAATAAAAAAGAAAAGACTAATGCACAAAATTATAAGATTATATTCGTATATGCATAATTTTGAAAAGCAGTGGAATTCAAATATTAAAAATAGAATATAAATACAACAATGGAATTGCTTTTAGCCTATAAGTAAGAAAAATAAAAAAATAAACATACCTACAGCTCAGTCACCGTATCTATGATGCTACTTAATAAATATGTTCATCCAATGTGCCAGTTGAACTAAAATTCGAGAATGTTTATATCCACAGTATACACATACACGTTATCATAACACACAAGTTGCGATTATTATACTGTCATTTATATTCTGTCGGGTTAAATCGTCAGTTTCATCTATCACACAGGAAAAAGTACTCAGCCGTAGTGTATTAAACATCAATCTCATTGCACTGATGCCAACATGAAGGTATATGCACAAGAGTAAGGTAGTCACCTTTATGATTATAAATAAAACGAAATAAAGAATTCAACTAAAATAACGATAAAAATCTCACTAAAAAGTCAAACACCACCACACTAAAAAAATCAATGTAACTCGTAGATCCAACTAAAGGAATTTCAGTCACGGAATTGAGTCTGCAAACTAAAAAACAAAATTATAAATAAGTAAATACACACTCTTGAATACGAAGCATTTTTCACAATTTATGTCCAATTTCTTGTGGATTTAACTGCAGACTTTCAATAAATTTATATTGCCTTATATGTGTCCTAGAAATAGATCAAGCAACAACTGATCTCATCAACATTATGTCTACTAGAACGAAAAAGGATACGGATTACGATGATAATTAATTTAAACCATCAATGATTGACCGGCTGTAACAATTACTGGAAGATCAACTGTAAGAACAAAAGCATGAGACAATAAGATATCAATCTGAGTGTAACACAATTTAATCAGATTCGTAAAACCAACATCCATTTTGATTACTTTAAAACAATAATATTAGCTTCGTCTGTAATTATTTGAGTAATACCCCCGTCTGGATGTAGGGGGTCAAAACCGGCAAAGGCTGTCATTTGCAGGCGATGCCCCGACTTGCGAATAGACTGTAAGTAATAATTTATTTATATATTTATTATTCAGAGATTACTCGTAAAAATATATTGCCATAAACTTTTATTAGCATTTAGAAACTTTAAAACTTATGTATCCATACATATGTGCATATGATTGTTCATGCAGACAACTAACAAAAGTATACTATATTACGGACTTGTATTACAACATACCAAAATAAGTTCTTTTTCATTTCAATATGCTTTCAATATTCATACATGCAACTTTTTCGTATTATTTTTACTATGCATAAAACATTGAACAAAATTCAAAAACTTAGACTTGATATTACAAAAATTATAACTAACCAATTGTCAACAAATTTATTTATATTTACTATACCATTAGAGCTCGAAAAGTTTTTAATACACTTCTAAAATGAGTAATATTCGAGCGTGGAGTAACAAACCGAATTTCCGGTTCTTTTTTAAAACTCTTGTATACAGTCACCTACGTACATACATACGTATGTACATACCTACCCCTTCCATTCTACTGACCTTTTCAAACCTATTTAATCAATCAGATCTACGTGTCCTCACTTATAAGTTTAACCACATGATTACTGAAACTAAAATGTAGATAAAAGAATGCAGTATGTTATATACATATGTATATGGGTACACCGAAAAGATTTGATCACAAGAACAAAAGCATACATACATATATACGTGTGTATTCCTACGTCTCATCAAATGATATATGAACGAATATTCTCCTAATTTTTAGCGAAGGTACAGATTTTTTTGTACTTCAGCTCGCTGCTATAAGAACGCATTTGTTTCTTTGGTTGCCTTTTTATTTTCAATTTCTTCCCTCTTGTAATTGTTGTTAGTACTTCGAAATAGACAACCTACAAGGCAGGAGTATATGACGAAAAAGGATTTTCTGTAGAAAGCATTTTCGTGTTAATTTGGAACACTTTTATCAGCCTAAAAGAGCAGTGCGAGTATAAATATAGAAATGCACATTGCAGCAGGTGCTTCTAATTAATCAATCCGTAACTGTGTATTTTCCGATTTGCATCTAAAATGGGTATAATTCGCTCATACAGTACCTGATGTGCTACATATGTACATATGTATGTATTTTCTCTAAATGACATTTTGACTCTACAATTTTGATGAACTTGTAATGATAAAACGAAAGGATCGTAAAATTATTTATGGAATACGAACTTGGATAAGTTTTCCTTATTATAATGTTTATTCTTTTAAATCAGTTCCAATTGTAAACATCAACAACAATTCGCAGCTACCTAATGCATTCACCGAAGGGATGTCTTAAACGGTCTGTAGTCTCTTAAAATATGTACATACATATATACTCACCTAAGTATAGTTATGAGTTTGCGCATATTTATGTGCTTTCAAAATACAACTGAAATTTGAAATCATCATATTAAAACCCATTGCTCTACACCACCCACTTTACATGTTTACTATTTTGGTTAACAATCTTCACCTAGTGTACCTATCAACAATTTCATTATAAGAGTTTGATCCAAAAATAGAAAATCTGAGTATTCTTCTCTGCGAGTATAACCATTCCCAGAAATGCAGTAATTGTTTCAGTAAGTTGTTCTTCTGTACATGCCACATATAAAAATATTATCTTCTTAGGCTCATATACATATGTAGGATGTTATCTTGGGTCTGTTGATGTACATAGAAAAAGAATAGAAGTAACACATTATTCTCTTATACATACACAGATCAATTTTGCTTATCGTTTTAATATCGAAATGACATTTAGAATAATTTTGATAAGGATTAAATTTTCTTAATAAATGTACATACATACATACGTGTATGTATGGGTAAATGTTTAAAAGCTTAACCTACAAGAGTGGTTTATTTTTGTGCAACAAATTTAAATAGACTCAAATAAAAAAAAATATTCTGCAAGAGATAATTTCAAGAAGTTTTCTTTTCTTATTATTAACGTTATCGTACCTTCCTCCATTTTTATTTCCGTCATTTGAATTTCTTCATAACTCTCTCAAGCCTTTTTTCTTTCAGCAATATGTGAACTAGAGCACATTGGCAATGATACAGAAAATCCAAATATAGAAAATGCCACACCCTAATACAATATTTTTGTTTCCCTTCTGTGGCAGACAAGTAAAGAGTAAAGGAAAGAGAGTAGCGAGAGAGGATACACACACAAAGGATAGTACTTGCTATGAAAATTATTTCGCTTTCGTACTTTCTTTCCGTCCTTTGGTTTTTGCAAGTGAAAGGAGTGGAATGTTTTCTGCACATGTTTGCTGGGTATAATAGTAAATTATTTTTTGAGAGTTTTCATATTTTGTTTACATTATACTTCAATACCCAGGTCTTAAATTCTATTTTGGATATCCAACTAGAATTCAAGTTAGGTTAAAGAATAAAACTTAATCTGCTTAGTACGCTGTCGTTAAACTTTAACACTGTTTGCGGTGCAAAGGCAAATATGCATATTGTATACATATTTATATAAATATACATATGTATTTATATATGTATATATATGTATACATACATATACGTATGAACATATGTATATATAACACACAATACCATTTCGTTTTTGTTTATGATATTACGCTCAGTACAAAAGTGTACAACTTCAAAAACAGTTTGTTGTCGAAAACATACTTTGTTATATATATGTACATACATATGTACATACGAGTATGTATATTCATGTATATTTTTGTAGACAAATATTTTTTGAAACAAATTTATAAATATTTCGCGAAAGTTTCCACCTTTGAAAAAACTTTTTTTGTTTTTCGTGGATTCGGACGTCAAACTTTCCGCTCAGTAGTCCAACGTATTAACCACTGAACTACGACATCCACTTATATTTTATTGTAGTTGGAATAAAATCGTCCAAATTTGGAGAATTGCTTTTTCTTATCTAATTTATGAAATTGTGTTTATCTATGAATCATTTGACCTTAAAATACATTACTAATTTCTAGCATTGCAGCGTTATCTCCGCACTATCTTTTTAGTTTCATATATTAGACTTGGGTACACTCAGGTTTTCACTCACTGTAATCTTCGATTACAAAATTGTTCAGTCTTTTTTCATTTTCAAAATAAGAATGCCACTTCTTGCCTTCAATATTAACAGCACAAGTGGAACTTTCGCCCTCCCCAGATTCATCTGGGGCAAAAACAGAACCTTTGATTTAATTCACTGCAAGGTCCAACTGTGTGTTCAAATTTTGACGGTGTTATCTCGAAAACAGAGTGATTGATCAAGGTCGGACTTATTTGTTGCTGTTGTTGTTAATCCGAAAATTCTTCATTTTTATTATTTTTCTCAATTTTTCAGTTCAAATCTTTTAAAGAATCGAAAAAATTTCTATTAAACTATATCTTGCCCTCAGGTGCAAACTTTTTTTGTTCAGAAGATCTTACGTATATTCTAGTAACAACACACTTTCCTTCAAAATTTAATGGAAAATATTATAGTCCGTGTTGATTAGAGAATCGAAAAATTTCAGTTTAATCATTTAAATACAAAATAAAAACAGATATAAACATAAATTTTTGAAATTACATAGATAAGCGGGCATCACTTCTATTCATTAATGTATCTACTTGTTTACACAAGTGTTAAGTGCAGCAATAACAATTTAAAATCTAAATCTAAAGACCCCTTGCCACTGGTAGGGGGAAGTACATATATAGATCAATTAAAACAAGTTGTTCTGCTGCCGGTTCAATATGAACTCAAAAACTTTATTAAAATGTAAATGCCTTAAATACTAAAATTATGCTAACTCTACAATAAATTCTTACGTGATAAAGTGTGATAAATTTACAAAAGGGCACAGCGAGTAATGTGACACATTTGTGCTGACTCGCTGAGGAATAGAATTTAAAATAAATTTGGAAATCAAGAAAGAAAAACATTATGGAACTCTAATACATAAAAAAATGAATATATTGCTGTTGTGGTCACAAAAACAAGAATTACATTAAATTTGACACTTTGACACTGTTGTAGCATTAAAGCTCAGGTATTCAGCATTCGTATTTGTAAAAGCTTATACTCAACAGATGTCCTGACGTGGATAAACCACATTTATACAAACTCTGAAAGCATGACCACAAATCTGCCCTCTTCTAAGTTTGTATGAATACAATAAGCTGTCCGAATAGATTATGTAGTTTTACTGGATTTAGATTAGAAAATGACGTTCTAAACAATTTGCATACAAAATTTTAATTCTGGGATAAGTACTTTTCGATTGTTTTATGTTATTATAATTACATATGTCACTTATGCGTGTTGGGAGATTATAAATAAAACTACTAACATCAAGATAAGAGTTTGCAACGTAAAAATCTTTGTCAGACTTAAAACTTAGAAAAAAGCGTTGATTTAATTACTTTATCCAACTAGAGCAAAAAATACCTTGACGCAACAAACCGTATGTGGTCCAGGACGTATCTTCACGTAACCATTCGTGTTGTGCGTATTAAATTTTTTTCACACAAATGGAAAGGACCTACAATTTGAAACCTTATCCGAAGGCAAACTTAGAAGCTTTCTCATGACAGTTATTACTATCGGACGTTTGTAAAGCATTCGCGAGATGTAGGATCGTGTTCAGTAGTCCCACGTACTAACCACTGAACCACGGCACCCACGTATCCAAATAGAGCCTAAGCATTTTAATGCAAAAATTTGCAACATAAATAAAAAAATTATCGATACAAATAAAGTCGATTGAGTTAAATTATTTTGGCCCTACCATCGTAAGTACATAACTGGTTTTAAGGTCTTTTATTTGTCCCAATTATCCCAATTACCTTTGCATTCTCAGTGAATCAGTTCAAATGGTGGAATGCCGAGCGACGCTTTCTGTAGGCGGCTGTACTGGCCTTAACAAGCTGCCTAGGTGCAGGGCATGTTGAGACAGTGTTGGTATCAGTTAGGACGATGGGACTGTCGCAGAGTGCAAGGTTGTCGATCTGCAAACGCTCCAGGCGTTTCTCAACAATTTGCTCATTTTTGTTGCCCGTTGTCGTCAGGTTGTATCGTTTTATCCATTTGTCTGTCCTGTTTTAGTATGTTCTGGCGGGTACCCCAAAGGTCGTGTTGTTCATTGTATTTCGTTTCGTTGGTTTGTTTGCTTCATTGCTTATGGATTTTGGTCCAACGAGTAAATCACTAAGGGAAAAGCTTTCAGTCTTGCATCCTTTTGCACGATTTACTACTTGCTCACACTACCAATAGAATTACTCTTTAGCTTAGGATCAGAGACTTGCAGGGGGTTAGTGCAAAAAACTCTTTGAATGCATTGGATCTTACTGAGCACCCCACTACGATACGGTAAGTAATCGAAGAGAGTGATGATAGTTTGTTCATATTAGTTACAAGTATTTACATACATCCAAAGATCCAAACGCTTAAATACATCAGGGTACATTACAGTGACTTATTAATTAGTAATTATAATTAGCTTTCAAGAAATAGGGCGCATTTTCAGGCGTGATAAATACTTTATGCACCTACCCTAGTTTATATTTCATATAATTCAGTGTTCACAAGTCACATATACTCGTATATGAAGAAAACATAAATAGAAGTTTTTGTTAATTTTCTCATAAACTTACCCTTTCTAAGAAGTTACATTATTCACTGGGAGGATGTCACTAAATATGAAACTATTTTGGGAACAAAATGTCTAAATTTTGAAAATTATGGGATAATATGATACGAGTTTGTCACCAATGAATAGAAAACTATATGTGAGAAAAGTTTAAAGCTAGTATTTTAAAAACAGTTAAGGCTCGAGTGTATGATTGTTAGGGAAATCGCATGCATATATTTCATAGAAAATTAATTATTTTTAACTTATAATTTGATACTATGTACAATCACAACTAAATTCCGCTGGGAATAAGAATTGGTATCTCATACCTGTTGTGACAATGTGGCATTTTAAAATGCTAGACGCTAGAAGAATAATTCCACGCCCACATTAAAAAAATTCAACTTTGCTCGCATATTGGCAGAAGTAAATCATTACAGCTAAGGATTATTATTTAAATTGGAAAAGCAACTAGCAACTCTGTTCAGAAATCGTAATTGCTTCTGATTTTTTTTAAAACCATATAAGCAATAACTTCTCTTTAGTATATATTGAATCGAAAGCTGTAATGAACGATATTGTAAGGATATTATAATACCTTAGATATGTAAGCCTAACATTTTTGTTTTCTTTCAAATGAATAGTGAAATGTCTAGAGCATCAAGAGTAATTAGAAATCTGATGGTGCGTTCATATTGTAAGAGAAATGTACGGTTACGGTACGGATGGTTTCCTGAAATTATTTAGGATTTAAAGAGCTGAAACATTACTCTCTTAAAATATTTAATATTTCTCACATACAGGGTATTATAAATAAGTCCTGTGTAAGGTTGTTCAACATATGTATGCATAGGTACGTGGACTTCAACACTCCTATAAAAGCTGTAGTTCGTACTACAAAATTCAGCTAAAAATTTACGGAGAATAACTTTTTTCTCTTCTCTAATATTACCCAATTTATGTGCGTACATCTGAATATCTCTAGTAGACCTAGCATATCCAAGAAAGCTGAAGGTATTCACATTTCTATGTAGCTCAGACAAAGGAGTAATTGTGCGTGGCTGGATTTTATTCCTCCTAACACAGAAAGCTGTAACATTTCTTCTCCAATACATGATCTAAAGTATATGTAAATATTTTTTTGTATTTGTTCATCATGGGCCAACGACAGCGCTAACAGAGTGGGCCTAGGGACTGCTACAAAGCAGATATTACAGCCATCCAGAAAGTGCAATGGGCTGTGCCGGGGAAAAGGAGGATAAAAGTTACATTGCGATCGTCGGAAGGCATTCTTCCAGTAATCTGGATGTCCGACCCTTCCGAGCAGCCAACATGGACTCGGATCACTACCTTGTAGCAGCCAAGATACGATTGCGGATATCCCAAGCACGACAACAAAGAAGAATTAGCATCGAAAGGCTGCCATCGCAAAAGACCGCCAGAATTTTCGCCGAACGCGTATCCCAAAACCTCTCCACGTCTCCTACGTCGCCAGCATCAAGTGCCGAAGTGACAATGCTCCCATCATGCCATCAGAGACACCGGAACTGATGTGCTGGGTTTCACCCGACCACCACCAAGAAACCCCTATGTTGACGAAGAATGCCGGCAAGCACTTGTAGTTAAATAAGAAGTATACAAAGAGGCGCTGAAAAGAACGACAAGGGCTGGTCGTGAGCTCTTCAAGTAAAAAGGAGGGGAAAAATATCAGCTTCTCCAGAAGAGAAGTACACGAGAAACGTGGATCGAAGATATTGAGAGGTTATACTCTAAGACAGGTTACACTCCAGGACATATCGGTGAGGAGTATAAAAGGATTTAGACAAGATAATGCCCTGTCATGTGACTTCTTAAACATTTTACTTGAAAGAATTGAGCAAAACTGAGAAACCAACACCGGAGACACAATCTTTAAAAATTCTATGCAACTACTAGCGTACGCCAACGACACTGGTATAATATTGAAATGGAAGCCTGCAAAATGGGCTTAGCTGTAAATGGGGCAAACTCAAGAAGAGACACACAACATCGGCAACTTTGTAATCTTTGTCTGCTATCAACTCTGACAACAACTTTTCAGCAGAAATTAAGCGAAGAAGAATGAAGATGTCATTGGTGGTTTCGAGAGAAAAATTTTCCTTAAAATATTCACTCGCGTGTGCGTTTAATGGCTTTGGATGAGAAGATTCAACAACGAGATATACGAAATATATCGTGACATCGACCTAGTCATGAAGCTGCGCATCAGTCACCTAAGATGGCTAGTAGATAAAGAGTGAATGGACATCAATGTTCCGACACGCAGAGTCGTCGAACCTAACCCGGAGCTACAACACAGTAGAAGATGATCTCGTCTGAGATGGCGCACACAAGAAGAAGCGGAGCTCAAACAACTTGGAGTGCGCAACTGGAAGCAGTTAGCTAAGGACCGGGCTAACTGAAGGCTTAGGTTCATCCCACACTGTAGCGCCACCTAAGTCAGTAATTAAGTCATCATAATTGTGCAATTTTTAACAAAACAGTGAGTCACCGTTGGCCAGCTTTAAGAAGTGATCTTAAATGTTACCCTTAACGACTCCTAGCGGAACATTGACTTTTTCTGTCAGTGAGCCGCTAAAGGCTGAGCCTCGCCTGGCCAGATCGTCTGCTCGCCCTCATAGTTACTGTGTCCTGAGACCCAGATGAGGGTGATATTTGATTGAGTAACCAATTTGTTTAGTTCTTTCCGGCAAAATCTGATAGATTACTTTACCGCTCTTCCATTCCACTCTGATTGGAACAATAACGAAGAAACGTTTTCTGGAGCCTAAAGTTGGGTTTTTATACATGAAAGTAGTTTAGTTTTTTATAAATGATCTATTATATAGTAAAATGTATTGTTGAAAATTCAGGCAAACTTTTTGAGATTATTTAAATGCTTAATTTCACATCTGGTAAAAAAAAATTTACGCCAGAAATTTAATGCTAAAGATCTACCCCAAATCAATACTACCAAGTTTACTGGAAACTACACACCGAAACAATTATATTTAGTGTGCGTGTATACTTTTAAGTTAATAAAGAAAATTTATTTGTTTTATATTTTAGGGGTGGACCTGGCCTAAGATGGGGAGCTTGCTATTTGCAGCTTTGTTCATAGCGCTACAATTTGCCACCGGCGGCCTGGGCAACCCTGATGCAAAACGTTTATACGACGACCTATTGAGTAACTATAATCGTTTAATTCGGCCTGTTGGCAATAACTCTGATCGTTTAACGGTCAAAATGGGCTTGAGACTATCGCAATTGATAGATGTAGTAAGTAAAGAAATTAAGTAACTACGTATTAAAGATGTCTTATTAATTAGTATGCTACATAAAATAAATGTGAAATGTTAACCAGAAAGCTTTATTTTAAGCGGATATTTTTATGTACATACATATGTATGTACATATGTACGAAAATGTATTTTTATGTATTCGCCGTGTTCTTTTACACTTTCATACTTATGTATTTATATGTATCATTTTACTCGTGCAGTAAACTCACAACTAGCATTATTTAAAAATTTAAGCTTATAAACATACTTTTCCAGAAGAGAACTTAAAATTGTGGTATGAAATGAATCATACATACTACAGTGGTTTTCTAATCAAACCAATGCAAAAACAGCTTAAAATCAGCGAGAAGAGGAATATCTAATGACCCTGAAATGATATCACAAATTGAATTTTTTTTAAGCAGTAGTATGTATTAATGTTGCATGCAAACATATGTTTGCATATAATGCATATAAAAAGCATGGCTAATAGAACAAAAAATTAACTGTACCCGAATATGTTAAAATATTACACTTTCTTTTCAGAATTTAAAAAATCAAATTATGACAACAAATGTATGGGTAGAACAGGTAAGAGTTTTTTTTTTGTTAAAGATTGCTCTATTTAAATAAACACTATCATATGATTAAAAGAAATGTAATCATCATTTCTTTCGTAGGAGAACATCTAAGTTTCTTCAAATACTACATATGTACATCAGAAAAATGAGGGGTCGGCAGTGGTCTGAATCGATTTTTCTCTCGATATTTTTTTCATTAGATTTAATTACACATAAGTTTGCGCTGATTGACCGAATACAATTTGTACATTCTTATACAATATCATATGTCATATCACCAAATACGTATTTTAACGCGATGAGTTATAGGTATGTTCTCACGGAATAGACGATTAGCCTCCGGATTCAAAGAGGAAGAATACCAACATTAATTGATACAGATACATTCGCAATGTTGCGCCAAATATTTTAATTTTTTTTTTTTATTATTTTTTGCTATACAAATACAAACACAAATACTTGGCGCAACAGACCGTATGTGGTCCAGGACCTAGGTTTTAGCAACCATTCATGTTGTGCGTGTTATATTTTTTCACAAAAATGAAGGGGAACTACAGACAAGAGCCATATCCGAAAGGCAAATTGAGAAGCTTTCCCATGACAGTTATTACTCTCGAACGTTTGTCAGACATTCGCAAGAGGTGGGACCGTGAAAAAAAACATTTGGTGTTTTCTGGGATTCGAACGTCGAACCTCCCGCTATGCGACTCAACGCACTTACCACTTTAGGCACTGCGCCCGACTTGGCTATGACTATATCAAATTCTCAATGGATCTGTTTGAATTAATGTCATTGGCTTACATACTTATATACATATGACCATATGCATGTATGTATGTACATATGTACGGATAGCATCACAATTTTAATGAATTTCCTTTGTGTTGTCCCTCTTGTTGCTGTCCCTGAGCTTTAATTTGGACCAACAATTCAGATGATGGCTCGCAACTTTCTATTTGTCTTTTCAATTTCAATTTGTTTGAAATTAAAATGATATAACAGTAACGGTTACTAATTGTCCTTTGTCTTATCTATCAGAAAAAGTATATTTTTTATAGCCACGATCGCGAATATTTAAAAAGACAACTAAAACATATCATTGCTTTATTTGTAATAGAGCAATCGTATAATACCTACAAAAAGCCATATGCATACAATCTTTATGCAAATATTTCATTTATATTTCTAGGAATGGAATGACTACAAACTCAAGTGGAACCCTGATGATTACGGCGGTGTTGATACACTTCATGTGCCGTCGGAACACATCTGGCTCCCAGATATTGTACTGTACAACAAGTAAGTACATATATGTATGTAATAACGATTATTTCATCATCTTTCTAAATTTTTAATTTTATAATTTTTAAATACAAAAAGAAAAATTGCTATTTTTATGAAAATAATTACAAATAACTGGTAAACGGCTATTGGTACACTCTCTATATATATGTATATAACTCCACCTGCAATTCAGAATGCATTTAAGAAGATTCCCTTAGGGTAGAAGGGAACCGGATTATGTATACATGTATGTTATTTTGTAAACATTATCATAATCTTGAACTAGATATAAGAAGTCTCCCAACATCGCATAACTAGCCTCTGCCGTAAAATCTGACAGAATTATCAAAAGGACAAAAAACTTGTCGTTTGGGAAAGATTTCGAGGTTGGATGACATAGTGAGTGAATTAACTTTACATGTTCAAAAGTATGATGTATTTAAATTAAAAATTAGAGGCAATTTATATTGGCTTCTCAAAAACTAGTATTTTTCGTATGAGTCTAAATTAGATAACAGATAGACTGGCCTTAATAAACTTTCGCTACGAAAACAAGTTTTGAGCGAAATGAATTTAGCAATTATTGCCATACTTATAGTTACAAAAGTACACGGTGATAAAAAGAGAATCTCTTATAACTATTATAAGGATCAGTTACTATCCATGTGTTTATGATTGAGATAGTTTGGTTTGACAAAACCTTTTTTAGTAAGATAAACAAAATAAAAAGGACTCGAGGAAATGATAGTCGAAATAAATTTGTTTATAGAATTGTTAACAACTCTATAGACTAGGTAGTTCTTCGCAATCACTAGTCCACCGCATGCCTAGCGTTGGCACACAGAATTTTCGATAAGATATGTGTGTATTTAAAGCCTTAATGGGAGCCTTTAGCAAAGTTAAAACAATGTTATATAGTGGATGTGTTATAGTCGAGCATGTCGAGTTGGCAAACGGAAGATCTACTGATGAATGAGGCAATATCCCCAAACTTGAGCTCCGTAAAGCAATATGGAGGCTGCAGTTGCACGAAATACATAGTTTTTGCTTCGTGCTATGCTTAATGTATTCGTTATTAATTGCATCGTCCCCTACTTCGCATTCGAAATGTTTTTTTCATGCTAAGACAAGACGATGATCTGTAGATTAAGAGATAGATTCCATAATTTGCAGTAGGTTTCAAGTCAGTTCATCGATCGCTGTCTTCCTTCTACATTTTCAGCCAGAAACACAATGTCATCTGCAAATTTAAGAGCTAGTATCTGGGTTATTTCAAGCTCGATTCCTTTTCTTACTGCACCTGCTATATCACCTGTTTATATACATATAAAATTAAAAGTAAAGTTCTTAAGACACATTCTCATTTAACTGCCAAAAGCATTTGATTCCCCTCAGTGACGAAGTGATCCAAAAACAGGAGGCCTACAGATACTTTTTGAAATCGAATCGGCGAACTTTACAGGCGGGCTAGTAGGGATACAGTAAAGTGTTGGGGTTATGATCCCTATAATCCTGATCATAATGTCGTCGAATAAACGAAAAGTACTTAATGAAATTTAAGCTGGATTCCGAAAAAATTAATAAATTATACTGCGGAGTTTTATAAGAAGCTCATAAAGCTATGTATTCAAAAAAGAAATGCCGTTCGCTGGATTGTCATAATCGCTTTTTTTGTGCAATGGAACTATTCTTGTTCTTTTGAAGCATTGTGGAACATTTGCTGAACTATTCTATTGAATTGATGAGTGCATCTAAAAACTGGTTCCTAAGAAATGGGGTTGCGTGTAATGGAAGTGGGGAAAACTGAGTGGTATTAAGTAAAATCATGCAATGGTCTGAAACTCGTAAGGACGGCGAAATGACATTAGTTCTATCATGTATAATTCTAGCAGCTACCATTTAAATCTTACAATCGAAGACATTATCAATTTCAAAAATTTTGGCACGCTTTTCATCGCAAACTTATACAATTCAATTCCGCACCCTCGAGAGATTTTTGATATCCTATTAGTTCACCACCGTTTCCTCTTCCCATTCATTCTTACTACGGGAATCGAACTAATTTTATAGTTTGTATATATGTATGTATACTCTAAAATCTATTCTCTTCATTGTCTAAACTATTTTTTTCAAAAAGTATAAGAAAAAATACAAATACATGGCGCAACAAACCATATGTGGTCCAAGGCCTAGCTTCTCGCGACCATTCGTGTTATGCGTGTTATATTTTTCACACAAATGGAAGGGACCTACAGTTTAAAGTCATATCCGAAAGGCAAATTGAGAAGCTCTCCCGGACGTTTGTCAGACATTAAAAATATTAAAAATGAGAATAATGCACAAAAAATATGTTTTTTTGTTTTTTGTAGGCATAAATCGTTTACAGCAACTGTTTTGTAATGTTGAAGAGCTGAAACACTACGAACTCATACATATGTATGTCGAATTTGCGGTTTTGAGAACTTTATTTATGTATGTATGTACATATATTTAAGTACGCGTTAACTTCATTTATTAAAACTAGTTGGGAAGATAATAAATATATTACCGAGTATATTGTGCAGCACCTCAATAACATTTTGTCCACCACATTTCATGTTAAATCCCGGCTTACTCGAAATAGGGACCTTTTCATCCATGAGCTGGGTTTTTATACGGGGATACTTATTGCAGAGGAATTTTGCTATTGGGAGCAGGTTGGTTTTTTACTTGGGGTATTATGCGAGAGAACCTTGTAAGTTTTCTTGTGTTTTGAAGCACATTCCAGGTAGTGTCTCGTGCCCTCATTTTTAAAATTAAGCAACTAATTCTGGCGGGTCAATTTTACCGAAAACTAAAGAAAATGGCAGCCAAAAAATAAAAACAAGAAAAAGCAGACGCATTACAGTTCTGATCAAGTTTATTTAGCACAACCGACAGTTGCACGCTGCTTGCAAATCGACATTGCGTAAGTTTAACTAAGTTATTACAGTCGGTGATTCAAAAATTCTTTGGAAGGTTGAAGTATGCACGGAATTTGCTCGTGCCAAATATCGGAATATAGTTTGAACACAATACTGACTCAGTAATCCAATATTGATAAGATATAGTGCAATGGCATTGAAAGGTTAACCTACGACTACATCTGCACATACTGAAAAAACAAGCACAGAAATGTTTTATGAGGAAGTGCGTAGCGCTGTCGACTAACAATGGAGAATATCTCTTTCGATCTAAACGACGAGCATTGCCAATATTTTTAAAAGAAGAAGAAATATGTAATTAATATATTCTTCAATGATCTTTTTTACTATTTTAGCGCTGATGGAAATTATGAAGTGACAATAATGACGAAGGCAATCTTACATCATACGGGTAAAGTCGTGTGGAAACCGCCCGCTATTTATAAGTCTTTTTGTGAAATTGACGTTGAATATTTTCCGTTTGATGAACAAACATGCTTTATGAAATTTGGATCATGGACCTATGATGGGTATATGGTAAGAGCTACCGCATCAAAGTAATAGTAGAAGAAATCGTTTTGCTAACAATGAAAATCTGTATTTATTCACGTTTTGAATCACTGTTACACAAGGAAAGATATTGTCAGTGTGACGTGCAAGTGCGTATTTCCATATTTTTAGGATTTTAGTGAATTTTAATTAAATAAATAGAAGTGATCCTGAGAAAAAATATACTTGTATGTATGTATATGATATGTATAATATAAGCCAAAAAAATCAGGTGTTATTATAAATGCATTTTCAATCTGGCGGTACCATCGTGAGCTATTGGATGAGTTATTTAGTGTGCGCGCAAAAAACTGTAAGGGACTTCCTTTCTTTCGTTTTGTTTATGCACATTTGTTTTTTACTTTTTTTCAGTTTCAATTTCTTTTTTCATTTTTCTGTATAGGATTTTGTACTATATCGCATTTATTTTATTAGGTAAGCCAAAAGTCGTGGTGAGCTGTGCATTCTATATCAAAAAGAGATTTAAAATGCGAAGATCTGTAATCTTGAGGCAAAGAATATGTTTACTTGAATGCGACGTGCACAAGAAAATGACGTCGATATCAGATTTGAATAACACGTGAATAAAACAACGGGTCATTCGTCTCATATGATATTTTTCATACCTGCTAAAATACTCTACAAATTCTACTTATAAATATTTACATATGACTGTAATGGATATACGCACTTTGCGAATAACACTGACGATATTTAAGATATACGCTCACATAGTATTAGTGGTGCACTGACTGCCCTCCTAAGCCAAGAAGACTGCGTTCAAAATTTACTGTACTTCTTTCAAAATTGGTATTTTTGTAACTTGTTGGCTTTGGAGGGTAGTCGAAGGTGATAAAACGCTTTTGCACATTTATTTTTTTTTATAAATAAACACTTATAGGTTTTCATTACATATTTATTTTTAATAATCTTTACGTAATAATTGCCGATTAAAGCAAATAATTAAGATAATATAGTAATAATTAAATTTTATACCTGTCCAAGATCATTTTGACTTCCTTTACGAAAATGCTAACTTTTTTCATTGTAATGGTTGTTGACTATAAATGCCGATCTTATTGATCAGCTTTCTTCTATTCCACTTCTGCCGTATTTCCAAAGCGTGTGCTTTTAAGCACACATATAATTCGCGTATTATTAGTTATAGATCTTTCATTGAAGATTTAGTAGTAACCAATACTAACCTTCGTTTACATCCTGGTCAAATAAAATATCATTTAATTTCGTATTTTCTATCTTGCCATCATTAAACCCAATGTAAGTTCAAAAAAATATCTAACCCACCATATGAGATGCGAGTACTATGATTATTAAATTAAATCATTTAGTTAGTACACGTCTGCACCAAATGATTTTCCTAAATTTTGATTTCATATTTTTGATTTCATGGCAGAAAAAAAAAAAACAAAATTAAACTAAGTGAATCTCTTAAGTGACTTATATTGTAAGCCCTACCTCGTGAATGACGAAGCATTTTCTCCGACAAGTTCAGCCACTTAGCACGCAAGAACTAAAAAACTAAAGTTGTCTGACGACTTACCTAGACCACAAAGTCTTGACTATTTTATTCTTATATACATATTCAGACACTTCTTGAATTTTTTCAAGACGATTCTATTTAATAAATTACACCCATGCATGTACGAGTATGAAAAGATTTCATTTTAAATTTCTTAATAAATGAATACTTGACCATAAACGTTTGGACATATATGTATTGCGAGTTCACCTCTTCTTTTCAGTTAAAAGTGAAAATTAAAAATATTTTCAAGTACATATTCCTGTATGAATATATATGAATATATATTGTCAAATTTTGCTCCTCCTAAACAAACACGCACAACACCAAAATTTACTCAAAGGGCAAATTACAATTTTTCTATTGGACAATACCCGATAAAGTAAAAATTAATACATAATTTATTTGCCATATTTCCGATAGGTGAATAATATTTTTATTTTTTACTTTTTTTTTTTTTGCTTTCACTATAATCTTTAAAGGTCGACTTACGTCATCTTAAGCAGACAGCCGACTCGGATAACATCGAAGTTGGTATTGATCTACAGGATTATTATATATCTGTTGAATGGGATATAATGCGCGTTCCAGCTGTGCGAAATGAAAAATTTTATAGTTGTTGCGAAGAACCATACTTGGATATTGTATTTAATTTAACATTAAGACGTAAAACACTTTTTTATACGGTTAATTTAATAATACCATGCGTGGGTATATCATTTTTATCAGTACTAGTATTTTATTTGCCAAGTGATTCAGGTGAAAAAATTTCATTGTGTATAAGTATATTACTATCGTTGACTGTGTTTTTTTTACTACTCGCTGAAATTATACCCCCGACATCGCTGACAGTACCATTGTTGGGAAAATATTTATTATTCACAATGATGTTAGTCACATTGTCGGTAGTTGTTACAATTGCTGTATTGAACGTTAATTTTAGGTAATGTTACAATTTTTTTTTCCGTACGACCCTAGACATAAATATTTGTTTCATAGATCACCTGTAACACACAAAATGGCACCATGGGTGCAACGGCTATTTATACAAATCTTACCAAAAGTCCTATGCATCGAAAGACCAAAAAAAGATGAACCGAATGAAGATGAACAACAGCCAGAAGTGTTAACGGATGTATTTCATTTGCCACCGGACGTTGATAAGTTCGTAAATTACGACACGAAACGATTTAGTGGTGACTATGGAATTCCTGGTGAGTATATTTTATATCTACCAGTATCGTATACTTACATATGTATATACATATACATGTATTACATACATACATGTATATACTCAAAGAAACATTATGGCGTCGAAAACACAAAGAAAACATTACAACCGTGATCGAAAATTAAATTGAGCTACACATATACATATGTATATATGTTACATGAAACTATTCAGAGCTTTTTGCAACTCTGTTTCATACTTGCCCTTAGTGAATTTTCTCAAAGCTCTTTCCTAACAATACTATATGGCAATACTAGAATTTGTTTACAATTAGAAGTAACCTATTATATCCCTCCTTTTCTTAGTTAGAAATTGACATAATACATATGTATATATGTATATACGTATATGTTTATACATATGTATGTGTACGGCTATCCTCATATCCATCTTCTTTACATAATACTTAAAGATTTCAAGTCCGGTGGATATCACTTCTATCCGCTTTAAGAACTATGCCATAGGCATTATAATTGCCATTTTGGCTTGTATACATTTCGCCATGTTTGACCACAGTTTTCAGTGTCTATTAACGGTCTATTTTTAGATCATGAGTCTTAAGTTGAACATCCTTGAAGTTCTGGACATATATATTACATAGCCATAACGTGTATCTTATCAGTGCTTTATTATCGAGTAATGTGAGGATATTGCATATCTAATCAAGCGTATGCAACCAACTTGATAGATGGTCTGCACTAATCAACATTCGTTTATTTCCTAAATATTCTCGCTTGAATAAAACAAAATTAAAAATGAAACGTCAGTTACATACATAGATCAAATTTAATGTGTGTAATATTTTGCAAATCAAGCAATACTATTGTCAACAAAATGTAAAAACGTGTACCAACATTCTTTTAAAATGATTGTTGTAACTAACCTGATTAATGACATCTTTCATTTCAGCCTTACCGTCACATCGTTTCGAAATTGCCACATCTGGCGTCATCGGACCTTGTTTTGGTGATCCGCCCTTGCCATCAGCACTGCCTCTACCCGGTGGAGATGATGACCTTTTCAGTCCATCCGGCAATGGCGATATAAGTCCTGGCTGCTGCCCTGCCGATATAAGTCCCACATTTGATAAGCCATATGCAAGGGAGATGGAGAAGACAATAGAAGGCTCTCGATTTATTGCACAACATGTCAGGAATAAGGACAAATTTGAGAGTGTAAGTATTAAAACAACCATTTTGACCTATGAATACAAATTTTAATTAAATAAGACCCGCGCTAATCTGTTCATGTTCTTACCCCTAAAATTTACGAAAAGTAATTCTTGATAATTGTAGTATCAAGTGAGGGAAAAATGCGTTTAATTTGGAATAATTAAGTACATATGTACCTATGTATAAAGAATTTTTTTTATACCCTATCACACTTCTCAAATGGCGCGTATATCGTGTTTGCAATTTACAAAAGCAGCAACCTAACCTAAACCCAAAACACATACATAGATAAATTTGATACAATCAAATCTGAGGCATTCGCTCAATTCAATATAATATATATATTAGACACATATGTATGTATGTATGTTATGACTTGATCAAGACCACCGATCCAATCGTCTATGACAAAACAGATGCTTGATCGCTTGAAGAAGATTGGTGAACAGCTGACAGCTGACACGAGGCTGTAGTTTCAGTGTAGTCAGTAGCTTCTGTAGTGCTAAGGGACATTCAATCAACTGAAGTCGAAACAAAATATAAATACATATGTATATAAATTTGTACAGCTTATTTGCTTGCATTGTATTATTAAAAGACACTAAAATTATTTTATTTATTTGCAGGTAGAAGAAGATTGGAAATACGTCGCCATGGTATTAGATCGGCTATTTCTTTGGATTTTTACAATAGCATGTGTACTGGGCACAGCATTAATTATATTACAAGCACCTAGTTTATACGATAATTCACAACCAATAGATATTTTATATTCAAAAATAGCTAAGAAAAAATTCGAATTACTAAAAATGGGCAGCGAAGATGTATAGCGACCACTAGGGTTCGCAGCTGGCTGGTGGAATATGATCCAAGGCTGGTTGCGAACCCTCTTCGAAGCACGCGACGATGACAGAGGATAATATCCAATGAATACAGTTGCGACACCGCCGCTACCGACGTTGTCGTCTTCAATTTCTTCGTCGTCGTTGTTAACTCCTAACACAGAGTCGCCATCATCGTCGCAGTCGCTGTTATCGTCGTAATCGCAACCACTTACCATCCACATATAATTCAAACGAAAAACATTAGATTACTTAACAATCACAATAGAATTTTGTAAGAATGTAAGAAAGTACAGTAGACTCTCGATAGGGTGAAATATAAAAAACACTCCTAATCTCGTTTACAACAATGCATGGGCAAATTAATAATCTGAAAGAATGAGAATGGTTAAAGAAAAATTGGATGCTATAAATACATATGTACATATGTATCCGCTACTTGCTTTTGTGTCAGTAGCATTCAGAAAAAGTGGTAAAAAATGTTACAAAGAACTTGTTTGCTCTACAAAATAATGTATCCATACGCGCGTTAATTTCACAATTTTCGTACTACTATGTACATACATTGTTAATTCTATCTTTATTCGCGCAAACGAGAGTCTAATATATTTCTTAGAAAGCAATTGGAAAATACATACAAAACTTATCTTTTAATAGATACACATTATACATACATATACATATACCTAGACACATGGGAAAATAAAAAAATACGATTTTCCAAATCAGTAATAATTTTAGTTAATTCTCATTTCAAATGAAATGCAAAATATTAACAAACATATATTTATAAATATTTTGTAGCATGCTTTCTAGAAGAAGTATGTTTTAAAAAAAAAACTGAAGTAGCACTAGGAAATTATATTAATAAATAAAATAAAACAGTTCTTTTGAATACTGAAACAATTAAATTAACGAACGATTTTATATTACATTTATATGAAAAACACACATCTAGGTTTTGTAATATACGAGTACAATATACATATGTATATATATGTACATATGTATATGCATTTTTTTTTATTTGCCTGTTAAAGCAGAGATCTACAGATAATAAACTACATACATATATTTTTTTATATGCGACTGGCATAAAAAATTGAAAGAAATAGAGGACACTGGACAGAACATATGTATGTACATTGGCTCCCTTTTTACTTTTGTAATTTTGATCATTTACAAAAAACAACTTAGTATCAAATAAATGATTCTTTTAATATTCATACGTATGTATATTAAATATTCACGGCGTTCATAAGCACACATTCTCTAATTTAAAAACATATATCGTCCACATTTTGTTAATGTGTGCATATTTTTTGTTCATTGAGCTTTCAAGAACCAAATATACCTTACGTACATTAATTTGGTAAAAGATATAGATATATAAAGAATTAATAATTGCTTCCGTTTGATTAGTCCTAATAACAGTTAATCAGATTTTTTTTTTTTTTTGAAGAAAGTTGGATCTTAAATTTGTGAAAATAGGAAGCTACACTTCAAATCTGTTAAGTTATTATACACAGCCAAATGTGGCCAATAATACTATATGATAAATATGATAAAAAAAAGAAGTCTTAAATAGTATATTCATCAACTATTTACGCGGTTCACATTACGTATGTACATACAAACATATGCCAAGTGTATGTACATACGTATTTTCTTCCACAACTTTTAAAAAACTCGGAAAGTTGATCATTCAAATGAAATAAAATATTTTTCTTTATCAGAATATATCACTATTAAAGGGTATGAATTCATTCGAAATCGAACAATTTTCAAAGTATTACCAAGCTGATCCAAGAAATATTTGATTGATTTTTTTTTATGCAGCATATATAATCGTGATAGTACATATGTAAAAAGAATTATACTGATGCTTGACTTAAGTTTGTCACACAATATGATGTTAATTTGGAAAAAGCTAACTTCACATACTCATACTAATGGTTAGTAATAGTATGCGTAACTTTCTTCTATTTTTAAAGTAAACGAAATCAAATGCACTACTTTTAAGCAACTCAATTTTATTAGAATGAACCTTTTCGCTTATAAAAGCAGGGCACAAGTTTATTGTTAGCTGATCCTTTAGATTATCAGAAAATCTATTTAATGTTACTTGGCTTAAAGTCAGCTCGGTTGGTATAATTTGTTCCTACCATGTCTTGGAAAAACAGTCCGATTCTTTATGATTGAACCTTTAATGTAGTTAAAAAAGATTAGTTAAAAATTGACTTTTTTGGAGCAGTAGAATTTATTTTACGCAAAGTTAACTTTTTTTTTTCCTATATACATATATATAGGTTACATTTACCACTAAAGGCCAATTTATTATTTCCTAATCTGATTTTAAACAAATCTAATTCTTTGATTTGAACATAAGGCATACACTGTTCTGCGAACATTTTATAAATGACCTAATTTGCTTTCGTTAAATTCATAAATATCGAGAGAAATGTTATTGTGTCTCAGTGAAATTTTCTGCATCAAGTTTTTACTAAAGCACTTCAAAATGATTTCAATGTGTTATACAAAAACAGGCCCAATTAGCATACAGATTAATTTTTATTTCATGACATTTACAGTTCTGCACATGTGTGAGCTGTATAAAACCGTTAGTACATACCTAGATCCAAACAATTCACTTGGTTATGATTAGGGTTACGGAATTCAAATTGAATTTTTACATATCGCACATACATACATATGTACGTTTTTAAATTCTTCTGTAGGGGAAGTTAAAAAAAGGCTTCCTCGCTTAAATAACTTATTTCAATATGATTTTCAATGTTTCTTTCAAATGTTTTTTATACAAGAACAAGCCAGCATACAGATTAATCTTTATTTTATGACATGTACAGTTGCGTATATGAGCCGCCAATACTGTATAAAACGCTAAGTATACATATATCTAGCTACTTAGATGCAAAGAATTCACTTGGTTATGATTAGCGTTACGGAATACGAGTTAAGTTTTTACATATTGCACATACCTTTTAAAAACTTTTTTTGCAAGGGAAGTAAAAAAGGTTTCCTCACTTAAATTATTTATTTTCTTACAACGATAACAATGAATAAATAAATATATCAAGACTTTGAAATAATGCAGTTACTAAATAGAGTTAAAAAATTATTCATTCTATTTTCTAGCAAGCTCATTCTTTTTAAACTACATATGTATGTATATAAACCTGCAATACCCTACGTATTCAAACAATTCATCAAAGACCCTCTTGCAATGCAAATGCCAAAACCAAATGAATACATACATACTTCAATATAAAATTAAAGGACGCCGTTATATAAAAAGAAGTCCTACCCATTTTATTAAAAAATGATTTCAGAAGAAAGTTTTAAAAATTTATTTTTTTTTTGCGAACCATGTATACATATGTACATACTTATGTAGTACAATTATGCGTGTTCCCCAACAAAATGTAAGGAACCCAAAAAACTCGTAAGCGAAAGGAAAAAATGCAAAAGCAAATCTGACCATCTTTAACTTAACATCTCAAACATATCCAACTTTTTATTCTCGTGAACAATTGTTGGAAAATATAATTGACGTCAATAAATTATTAATCACTAAAAAAAATTTCATACATGCATGTATATGTACATGTATATATATATGTATACCACTAATCTTAACGTCGAAAGACAAGTAAATAACTATTATGCTTAAAAACACAAAGTAAATGTTAAATAATTTTAAATAATGAAAATTTAAATAAAAGACAAAGAAAAAACCTATAAAGTTAACATTTTTAAAAATTTAGATAACATTAGAAATTAAAAACACAAATAAATGTTTAAAACTAATAATAACTGTAGTAAAATAAGCAACAAAAAAACTATAAAATATTCAAAATATTACTTGAACATATTCAGGGTGTCTTAATTAAACTGTTCAAAAAATTAATACCTTCATTGGTACATAAAATGAAATCATCAAAAGGTAACAAAAAATACATCCCTTAACTCGATTTTATGTTTCATTATTATTATTGGTTTTACTAAGCGTTCCCTGAATGCTTATTGTTGGCGCTGTAGGCTTGTGATGTTGCTTTTTGTGTTTTAAAATATTAAAAAGGCATACATAAATATTGCAGTTCAGAACTGAACTCATGTAGGATGTTTTCATAAACGTAAAACTTCTTTGACAATTTTTCTAGAGACTACTATAACTAATCTAGTACTTATTGAGAAATATCAGTTGGCATTATTTCTTTTAGAAATCTAAACAACGTGGTTTTTTGGTTAAGTTCACATTATATGAGCTTATATACTAAAGAGAGTGAACACATTTTTGAATTCAGTATTTTTATGAAATATAATCAAGGTTAGTCTATGGGTACTTCTAAGGCATAATATAAGAAAATAACTCAGATAACTTTATAGAAATTGCTTTCTGGAACAACACCCTTTAAAAATTCTGTGGGTTTCACACGTTATTTTTTCTTAATTTATTCAAAAGTAATACTTTCAAGTCAAGCATACAGAGGGAATAAAACTGATTTTAAGTAGATACATTTTATTTTTTTTTTCAAATTGTATTGTGCAAATTTTATATTTAATTTAGATTAATGTTACATTTTTCAAGAAAAATCCTGTAAGAATCATACATACATAAATATCAATATAAGCAAGGTGAGTGTTTGGCATCACACACACTTTCTTCTTCAACTCATTCCTTACGCGTTGCAATCAGTGCTAATCTCTTTCAGAGTATTGATTAAGACGAGATCTTTCCATTGAATGCCTTACATCTGCTCTACATTCGCAAGATTTCTTCAGCGGTGGGTGTAGTTCTTTCTAAGTCTGTTGATCTCGCTGTTCATTCTCGCCATTATATTTCATACATACTGCGTATTATGATATGTAGAACAACTGGTAAACTAATTAAATAATTTTTAAGTAAATTTTTTGTTTTGAAATTTGCAGTTACCAGTACCTAATGGGCACCTCTATCCGATTAAACAATTTGAATGCCTTTTTTCTTTGAATGTTATTTTTATATTTATCATATTTGTTGGAACAATAATCCACTTTTAATTAACCTTATACTTCCAAACAGACACTAATTTGGAATCTTTACAAGTAATTTTGAATGCACTTATGTATTTGCAATTGGGCCAGACAATGGTATCTAAACTACTGATTTCAAAAAAAGACTGAAAAAGTTTTTTTCAATACGAAATCATTTCTTCAGAAGTAAATTCAGTAACTATACGCACTTTGTACTGACCATTCATTTAAAGCTAAAAAAACATACATATGTCGATATACCGATACTAACATTATTTTCAAATAGCAAGCAATCAATCTACTGTGGAGATTTCTTTACCTTTGAATTGGTCCTCTGAAATTCTAACAAAATAACAGTGCTAATTTAGAATACATAATTTGTGACTTAAAACTCACAAATATTTGGTCAAAGCCTAATTTTCAAGATATATGTACATACATCATGATTAAACTGGTGAACATTTTGAAATTGTTCGGAGTAAAAATTATCAAGGTCAATCAAAGCTTTTATTTACGTTACTTGATTTTGATATTTTATTAACAGGAATGCGTACGATTTGTTCTGCTGAAGCATATTTTATAGATGCTATGTGCACCTAGGTATTTCAAAAACCGCATTAAGAAATAATGTATTTACCCTCTATTTGCATAATTAGACAATCAAATACTGTTATAATTTTAAGTTTTCAGGTTAAACAAAAGGCTTTTCTTAAATATAAGAACAGCTATATGTAATAGAGAAAAAATAAAAAAAGGTTAAAATGAAATGCAAAGGCAATGCTCTCATTGGTTGTGTTTTTAGGTATAATAATATTTGAATTTATTATGAATTTTTTTTCCAATTTCTTTTGTATTTTTTCCAACTATTTAAATTAAAGTTCTACCTGCAGAACAAATATGTATTTTCCACGTGCAATTTTGAAAACTAAAACTTAGTAGATAGAACAAAAACAAGAATATTAAATACTGCCTAAAAAAGCAAATTGTAATATATTAAACAAAGAAACATAATAGTGGCATAAAATTATTTGTATAATAGAATAAATGTTAACATAAACAAAATTGTTAAACAATTTAAAAATTAAAATGATTAAAACAACTATATTTAAAGAGTCGGCTCGAAGTTAACATTGCGGGTAAGTTGTATTTTATATAAAAATAGACAGAAAATAAACCGATTTAATATTGATATATTTATATTAACAAATAGAAAAATTCTAATTTATGTACATATTGTAGAAGAATTAATAAATTTTATTTATTTAAAAAGCAGGAACGCTAAAAATGTAGTAAAGTATTTGTCTGTTAATCTACATACTAGATAAGCAGTAGGATATATTAGACTAGAAGTCGAAAATCATTCGACTATAACCCCATTAGCTTTACAAAAATCTACTTATTGTATAAATATTATTTTGTAATTATTTACAGCATTAGCTCTACGGCAATCTTATGTTCTCGATTTTTAGATAAACATACGTAAATCTCGTTAAATTTTCTATTATCTTTCAGACAACGAAACATCACAAATAGATAGTGAAAATCTTTGAAATACACATTAAAAGCAATATAATTTAATTTAACTTATTTATTAAACTAAACATGTTCTTATAAAATATTCGTTCTACCGACAAAAAAAAATATTTTACGTACAAACCTCTATTCCTGATGTATTTTTTTCAAGTATGAATTAGTATAAGTTTTGTAAAAATGTTCGATGAATAAAATTACTTTAAAAGAAAACAATATGCGGCATGACCCTGATTTCAAATCGAATGTCTTCCAATCAAAGGTCGTGTTTTATGGGTTCCGAATTGAAAAAATGTAAGACGTGTTTTTATTTCTATATGCTGAAATTATGATAATAGAAATAAAGTCGGTCACAACTTAATATAAAATTGCGTGTCATCTGGTTGCATGAATAATGTTTGCGCTTAAATTGTTTTATATTTATTGGTGGTTGTTATGATAATTGTTTTTTTTTTTGAATTTACATTCTAAATTGTATCATTTATGTAGTAAAATACATATTAAAATTTTGAGAAATCAGATAAGAATAGTTCTCAGTTGAAACCATGCCCTGTATACATACATATATAAGTATTTTTCCATTTTGTTGAAAAAATAAAATTAAAATTTATGGTTTAATTATTGAAGGTTATAATACTGCAATGTTATAAAACACCAGATCTTAAATAAATGCACATTAATACTGCCGTTTCCATCATATGTTTTTCTACATACATATATCAGTAATATTTGTTTTAATCATAGTTATTTAATACCTTGTTAAACGATCAGAAATTCATATTGGGTGATTTATTAAAAAAAATTAGTGATAAAAATATCGATTACACACATGCGAGTACATACGAATGTAGGTTTCTTTATAGTCGATATAAGCTTAAGCTTTCAAATACATATATGTATGTATGTTTGATTGATCCTACTGCACGCAGTCTTTTCATAAAATGAATATACAATAAACTGGTAATATAATATACGAAAGTACATACATATAATTTAGGCTATTCTTAAAGTTAACCTTAAACCTTACGACATGCCTTATTTCCCTTTTGAAATATGTTTTTCGCCAGCTACTTGGTCTTGTAATTCTTAAAAAACATGTGTTTAAATTAAGTAGCTAAATGATTGCAATAGTATACATTACCGAATAACTGCAATCCTTCCTACTATCTACTAGATACAATCAAAATTTTTTGATTTTCTTTTGCAAACTAAATGTAGTTGCATCCGTGCCTGTACACGTTTGCGTGTACAGCAGCCATTTTATACAGAAGAAATGTTGTTGAATTTTGAAAATACGTACTCATATTTTAATATCTTGAAATTATACATATACATATGTAATTGTTTTGAAATCTGATTTTAAATCGTATATGAACGATACAATATTTTGCTTACCCTTTAGCATAACGCATATTATGCCAGACTGAATTACAGAAGCAATCCATGTATATGTACGCTAACATGGATGGCTCGTAATAACGTCTTACAAACAGTGTAAAATATATTCATGCAATTAAATTAAATTTATAAATGGCAAATAACTAATTATTTGATTCCAGAATGTAGAACATCGTTAAATTGCTATCGTCATTCGAGTTTATTTCTAAAACTTGATTCCTTGCAAAACAATACACACACATATGTATGTATTTTAAAGTAAAGGAGAAATGTAATCCTGAAGAGTTAGACATTTACAAATATTTTTATTTTTCATTTTAAATTTCGTTGTGTAAAAAACCATCAATTGATTACTGCGTTGAGTGATTTTCTATATCCTTTGTAGAGTAAACTATATGAGTAGCATGCTCGAATAATAATATATAATATATATTATACAACACCAACTGAATACCCAATTCTGAAAATATTTCATCCTCGAAAAGTGGCAGTTGAAATTAAAAGTGGTATTCAGAAATTAAATTACACTCGATTTCCTTCGACAGACTATGTACATCTCATAAATATATTAGAATGCAATAATAATACATACATATAAATATTAATTAAGTTCTATATTTTGAAAGTTATATGAATGCAAAAATGGCTCTTAGTGTTTAAACGCAAAACATATGAAATTCGAGGTATCATTTTCAAAGTTGAAGATTCAATTATTTTCCTATGTGGAGTTATACTTTTAATTGAGTTATTAATATTCATTGCCCTTTTGTGCATACAACATTCCCTCTACAAGGTTCATTCAACAAAACTAGTAAAATGTCTAACGATGCGTTTGAGTTATAGAGAGCCTCACCGCAACTAATTACTGTATTCAATGAGTTTCCTAATTTTATCAAGAAATCTTCGGTTACATTTTTTTGCCATCCATGTTGAATTTTTTTTTATAATTCCTTTATAATTAAGTGAGAACGGAGTATGAATGGTTACAAAAGATAATTTGTATTCCCTTTTTTTTGATCAAGCAAATAGAAAATGATGAATTCATTGCTGCTCTATAGTATAAACACACTTTATAATCTAAGGTTGGAAATACTTACAACTTAAAGACATTTTAAATTAGGGTCCCGAGAAGTAAAAAGGCTGCTTACATACACCGGATGAATCTTAGTAAAACCCAGCCTTGTGAAATTGCAGGTCACATACAAATGCTATGCCTTTCCTTGCAAGCTGAAAAACAAAGTTTGAAACATGATTTTGGCTTCGATTTCAACCCAAAAAGCCTGTGAAAATATTAAAAAAAAAGATTTTTAATATTCTGATTGTTACGAAATATAATATACATATGTATATGTATATGTATATGTAAACGGACATGTGTACGTACATATATGCATATTTATATATTTATAGTTGTGTTTGATATATACTCAAAAAAGGCATCTGAATAAAAAGGTCTGAATAATCCTCAAATTCATTTTCTTCAATTCTATTAGCTACATACTACATATATGTATGCATACATGTATTTTAGACGTCGTCAAAATTTATTTCAAGGATAATATTCATGAGATTTCGTAAATACATATATTGGATATAAATATTAATACTGTTTGAATAAAGTAGCAAAAAAAACTGCAAACAATGTTAGCACTATTCTTTCCTTTTCACCTCAATATTCTGGGCTTAGGTAATACTGCAATCGGTGACGCTTGTGAAGAGGACGACGATACAGAAAAACCCATTCTCTGTGACTGCCCCGCCCTCACTCGTATTATGTAGACGATCTACTACGGTGGTGATATTGTGATCTCTTTATCACTAAAACGCTTACTCTGCTTCCCAAGAAAAGTGAGTGAATTCTAACAAAATGTGAGAATAGGGCCTGCTTCCTAACAAATGGTGATATGGTTGCATCTGCATACTTAAGTGGATGTTGTTCTACCCGAAAAGAAATTAAACTGGATACTTAGCCAACGACAGCGTTATGTCGTAATAACAACATAACAAATCGGAAATAATGGTTTGTTAAGCAAATTTAAAGTTGTTATGAAAAAAAAATGCAGTAAACAGTACTCAGTACATTGAAATCTACCCAAAACACCTCAAACTGTCTCCTCGAATGCTGCAACTGCATGTAATTATTTGGAACATCGATGTAATTCAGCTATAAGTAGTAAATGTAAGGCGGGACAACCAATATATGTACATAACGAGGGGAACCTTGCCTTGAAAATAGCATGAATTCCATAAAACATTTATTACACCTGACGTGTGTAGGAAGTGCCAGTGCTTGAATCCCAATACATTCGCATATAACTTTCTCATCGACAATTCTAACTCAATCTTACGGCGAGGTAGCAAAAGATTTTCGTGTGATTGGTGGAGGCTTTAAACTGTGTTAATATTTATATACGAAAATCTTGAGAGCAAGTTGAGTCAACAGTAATCTCAAATATATTCTCCAACTATTTTCTACACATTTTTAAAAGTAGTCGACATGAAGCTCATTGATAGTTATAGTTTGCTTCTAAACTTCTTACTCTTCTGCAGGTATATATGTATGTATATTTATCTGTCTCCATTTTCAATACGCCAACTAAATAACAATATTGTTGGATTTGTAGCTAATAAGCACTTCACCCTGCAATGCCGGAACTTTACTGTCCCAAATTTGATTTGAAAAGCATGTTTTTATTATTTTGTTCAAAATAAAAAATTTAATTGAGACAAACAATTAATATTATATTTTTCTGTAAAATATTATCGAGACCCAGCCGCAATACCCAATGAATGTAATGTTCAATATTTTTGTTTTAAGAGCATGCATAGTAGTTCTTAAAATTTATAATGGAGTAAATAAAACATTGGATGCAGACGATTCAAATTCATTTTGGATATGGATTTCAGGAAATATATGAAACAAACGCTGCTATATTGATGGTCCTATCATATAGTAAGTATATCAAAAAGCTGCCAAACAAAACATACATAGTTAAATAAGTTAATACAAAAAGTACCTGAATGTAAGACCTTTTTGCATCTATAGAAGAATTAATTTTGTTTATGAAGTTCTTGACCCAATTACTCCCATTTTAAAAATGTTTTATATTAAAACTTTTTACTACATGTACATCAGATAACCACTTAATGACAAATTATTTTGCACTGCTCTTAATTACTTCCTGTCAAGACGTACTTGAAAAACGTTTTTACTTTGAATACATATTTTCTTAGTTTTCTTTCCTTTATATTTTTTTTTGTAAATACACTAAATTTTATTTACGTTCTTCGCTACAAACAGCTAGTTAGTATTTCAAAAATATTGTAAAAATGCATAAAACGGTTTCATTACTCCACATTAAGAACAATTTCTATTCACACAAAGCCAATTGAACATACAGTAAAATAAATGTAACTTAAGTATATCTAAGGTTCCGAAAATAATATTAATATTAGAATAGCAGTAAAATTACAAAAAGGCATAAGATGCTCTAGCAATCAGCAATAAATACAAGAGATTAAAATTAACTAAACTGATTTACACGCTGTTTTTAAAATAACATTTTCAGTGAGTATGTATTCTTTGTGTATCTAATAAATATGTTGCAACGGAAATAAATTACGTAATGATAATTTTGTTTTTATTGTTGAACCAACATTTATGTATCAAAAAAACTATATTAAAAAACGCGGAAAAATCCATTAGGGTTGTGACTGAAGCATACTAGAAATAATAATTGATTTCTGTAAATATCAGAACATAATCTTATAAAAAAAACTGAAATAATTTAAAATTATTTTTCTGATTGAAATGTAAATACAAATAAATAAATTTTAAACATACAACACAATAAAAAAAAAATTATTACCATATGTTAATTTGTTTATTAATAAATTTGATTAAATACGAAAACTATTGTAAATAACACAAGAAAAACTACGATCATATTTTATTATAAATTTTTATATTATTGTAGAAAGATTCATCTAATTGTAATGTGAATTTAAAGCGCAAAGTAAGTAATAATGACAAATTGAACTCACTCGTAACCAATTTTGAAAAATTGAAAGAATAAAAATATTATCAATCAGATATAAAACTTATTACTAAATACATACACTAAATTAAAGCCTAAACTTTCACATCAAATCTTAGATAATGTTTAAACAAAATTTAATTATGAATAGTATATCGCGTTAGATAAAAGAAAAACAAATTAGTAACATCTATAAAAATTATTTTAAATGAAACACCCGAAATCAAAAAGTAACGTAAATGTGTATATGTATGTAAAAATACATGTATATGTATACACATTTATATCTTCATATGCGTATAATTCTATGTACATATATGGATATAGGTTACGGGTAGATGAAAAAATTATTTTTCTTTTGTTAAGTGTCAATAAAATTGGATTGCAAAATACGAACACGTTTGCAAGGCATTTGGAGAAAGAATACTCTAACATAAACATTTAATGAAAGGTAGGCAAATAATTATGTTTAAGATTTTTTATACCAAATTTTATTGGCACTAAGCAATGAAAATTCACTGAGAAAACACCATCAAATAATTTTATAGAAAACGCACAACAGTGATTCAAATCATTGTGTAAATATGTGCGTTAATAAAAAAAGACATTTCAATACAATAACACAACATTAATGTTCGAGCAAATAATATGTATCAGATAAGGTTAGAACTAAAAACAAGCATGGAAACACCATACTGCATAAACGGAAATATACATATTACTATAATGTATTATAACTATTAGTTATATGTATAAATCAAAAAGCATTAAGATTAAATGAAAAATTTAGTTTAATCCGGAATTTAAATTAACAAATATATACACACATATACATATATATATATAAACTTGAATGCATTTACATTTTTATGGAAATAACAAACACGAAAATAATAACACAATAACACTAACAACTTTTCTCATTAAGTTCTTTAGATATTAAAACAAATTGATTTAAGAAAAAATTAAGAATATAAATTTTACAAAATAAAAATGTATTAGAGTAAAATACATTAACGTACACGTACTGAAGGGAAGCATCGTAAACAGCAAGAAAACATTGTAAAAACACTATTTACTAACGTTATAAAGATAATACAAACATGTGAAAATATAATAATTATATAAATAAATGTTACGCGTTATTAATAAAAATGAAAATAATTTGTTTTAAAAATGTAGTTGCTTTATTTAATATTGTAGTAAAAAGAATAAATTCTTAACTATCCAGTTAGCAATACTATAAATAGATACTTATTCAATTGCTAATTGGATTGTATTATGGAATTCTCATTTAGCTGATTGAGAAGTTATAGCTGGACGAGATCTTTTTCTCTTAGCGAAATTTTAAAAGAGGCACAAACATATGATAAATATAGCAACATTTCTTTACTGCGTATTTGTTCCAATATCAAGAATAGTTGAATGAATAGATTACGCAGTTACGGTTTCAGAAAATCGCGTTTACATTCTGGTTCATAAATAAATAACCCTTTATGTCAGCTTATGAAGTTGCAGTAAGCTCTTGAAACTATCATAGAGTGGATTTGTGCAGCGAAATAATAATAAATAATAAAAAAAATATTTGCGTTATTTTTTCCAAGATGATATTACATATGTATGTACATATGTAGGTGCGAACATACATATGTGAATAGAAAGCAGGTTTTAAGAAAACGAAATAAAATTAATTACCGTCGTTTGAGCAATTATTTGTGGAATATTTAAAAGGTCCTCGAATAACAAAATAAAGAAAACTCCTAAAACTATTGATAAACGAAAAAACAGCACGTAAAGTATATCATTAACCAAAGCAAATAGCTTAAACTCAGAACCATCGGCTATTTCAAAGAGGGTGCACACACAGGCGCACACAGTTATTGATTGCTCAAATGATATTAAAAGGAAGATATAGAACACTTCCTCTGCCACTGCTCTGCAACAGTGAGGTTAAAACTGAAGATACTGCGATCCTCAACGATACTGGATCTAACACACCTCCCCATCAGTGCAGCCACTTAATTTTCAAAAAGTGAAGTAAAAAAGGAAGTAGAATCCGAAAAAGTCAAGTGATTCAAAACGTAGCATGACATAAGGCCAAATTCTAGCACCTGCCACTATAAAACACTGTGATAAAACGACACTAGGCCAAGCTATCTACTCGATTGTTTGGGATTTTTGTTTTCACAAATTCAAACACTTAAGCAAAATATAAAAGTTTTGAATTAAATTTGGTCTACCCGCCTTCGAACACCAGTTGCTTTTAAGCGCTCGATGCATGAAGAGGCTGTTGGTGGACCTCTGCGAAGTGGTCTACCCGCCTACATACGCCAGTTGCTGTTAAGCGCTCGATGCATGAGGAAGCTGTTGGAGGAACTTTGCGAAGTGGTCTACCCGCCTTCGTACACCAGTCGCTGTTAAGCGTTCGATGCACGAGGGGGCTACTTGTGGATTTCTACCCGCCTTCGTACACCACAGTCAGTCTATGCCAGTTGATGGTGTGTAACACCTGCAAGCAAGCATCTATCACGACGACACGTCGGTCGTGTAAAATTTATGCAAATCTTCGTGAAATACCAGGCCACAAAAAACACACGGCAACGCGCTGTCTAAAGCAGTCTCAGCAATTTCTCTTCATTCTTTAACGCAGGAGACTATGTCCACTCTCGATACTGATTGGTTGAGCATCTGAGCAACTTCTTTCCACTGACCACTTCTACTTCTTTCCTACTTCGTCCACCTTCTACTAAGAAAGCGCTCCTAAGATCCAAATCTTTCATATAAGCCAATGACAAGCGTGGATGTAAACTAGTCGTTGTTAAGCGTTCTATGCACGAGGAGGTTGTTGGTGGACCTCTGCGAAGTGGTCTACCCGTCTTCGTACGCCAGTCGCTGTTAAGCGTTCGATGCACGGGGGGGCTACTTGTGGATTTCTACCCGCCTTCGTACACCACAGTCACTCTATGCCAATTGATGGTGTGTAACACATGCAAGCAAGCATCTATCACGACGACACGTCGGTCGTGTAAAATTCATACAAATCTTCGTGAAATACCAGGCCACCAGATACACAGAGCAACGCGCTGTCTAACGCAGTCTCAGCAATTTCCCTTCATTCTTTACCGCAAGACACTATGTCCACTCTCGATACTAATTGGTTGAGTATCTGAGTAACTTCTTTCCACTGACCACTTCTACTTCTTTTCTACTACGAGAGCGCTCCTAAGATCCAAATCTTTCATATAAGCCAATGACAAGCGTGGATGTAAACTAGTCGTTGTTAAGCGTTCTATGCACGAGGAGGTTGTTGGTGGACCTCTGCGAAGTGGTCTACCCGTCTTCGTACGCCAGTCGCTGTTAAGCGTTCGATGCACGGGGGGGCTACTTGTGGATTTCTACCCGCCTTCGTACACCACAGTCACTCTATGCCAGTTGATGGTGAATAACACCTGCAAGCAAGCATCTATCACGACGACACGTCGGTCGTGTAAAATTCATACAAATCTTCGTGAAATACCAGGCCACCAGAAACACAGAGCAACGCGCTGTCTAACGCAGTCTCAGCATAGTCTCTTCATTCTTTAATGCAAGAGACTATGTCCGTTCTCGATACTGATTGGTTGAGCATCTGAGTAACTTCTTTCCACTTCTACTTCTTTTCTTCTTCGTCCACCTTCTACTACGAGAGCGCTCCTAAGATCCAAATCTGTCGTATAAGCCAATGACAAGCGTGGATATAAACTAGACGCTGTTAAGCGTTCGATGCATTAGGGGGCTTTCGGTGGACCTCTGCGAAGTGGTCTACCCGCCTTCGTACGCCAGTCGCTGTTAAGCGTTCGATGCACGATTGGGCTACTGGTGGATTTCTACCTGCCTTCGTACGCCACAGTCACTCTATGCCAGTTGATTTTGTATAGCACCTGCAAGCAAGCATCTATCACGACGACACGTCGGTCGTGTTAAATTCATACAAATCTTCGTGGAATACCAGGCCACCAGAAACACAGAGCAACGCGCTGGTTGCATCTGAGTAACTTCTTTCCACTGACCACTTCTACTTCTTTTCTACTTCGTCCACCTTCTGCTACGAGAGCGCTCCTAAGATCCAAGTCTTTCATATAAGCCAATGACAAGCGTGGACGTAAACTAGTCGATGTTAAGCGTTCGATGCACGAGGAGGTTGTTGGTGGACCTCTGCGAAGTGGTCTACCCGCTTTCGTACGCCAGTTGCTGTTAAGCGCTCGATGCAAGAGGAGGCTGTAGGAGGACCTCTGCGATGTGGTCTACCCGCCTATGTACGCCAGTTGCTGTTAAGCACTCGATGCACGAGGGGGCTACTGGTGGATTTCTACCCGCCTTCGTACGCCACAGTCACTCTATGCCAGTTGATGGCGTGTAACACCTGCAAGCAAGCATCTATCACGACGACACGTCGGTCGAGTAAAATTCATACAAATCTTCGTGAAATACCAGGCCACCAGAAACACAGAGCAACGCGCTGTCTAACGCAGTCTCAGCAATTTCTATTCATTCTTTAACGCAAGAGACTATGTCTACTCTCGGTACTGATTGGTTGAGCATCTGAATAACTTCTCTCCACTAACCACTTCTACTTCTTTTCTACTTCGTCCAGCTTCTACTAAGAAAGCGCTTATAAGATCCAAATCATTCATATAAGCCAATGACAACCGTGGATGTAAACTAGTCGCTGTTAAGCGTTCGATGCATGAGGAGGTTGTTGGTGGACCTCTGCGAAGTGGTCTACCCGCCTTCGTACGCCAGTCGCTGCTAAGCGTTCGATGCATGAGGAGGCTGTTGGTGGACCTCTGCGAAGTGGTCTACCCGCTTTCGTACGCCAGTTGCTGTTAAGCGCTCGATGCATGAGGAGGCTGTTGGAGGAAATTTGCGAAGTGTTCTACCCGCCTTCGTACACCAGTCGCTGTTAAGCGTTCGATGCACGAGGGGGCTACTTGTGGATTTCTACCCGCCTTCGTACACCAGAGTCACTCTATGCCAGTTGATGGTGTGTAACACCTGCAAGCAAGCATCTATCACGACGACACGTCGGTCGTGTAAAATTCATACAAATCTTCGTGAAATACCAGGCCACCAAAAACACAGAGCAACGCGCTGTCTAACGCAGTCCTAGCAATTTCCCTTCATTCTTTACCGCAAGACACTATGTCCACTCTCGATACTAATTGGTTGAGCATCTGAGTAACTTCTTTCCACTGACCACTTTTACTTCTTTTCTACTACGAGAGCGCTCCTAAGATCCAAATCTTTCATATAAGCCAATGACAAGCGTGGATGTAAACTAGTCGTTGTTAAGCGTTCTATGCACGAGGAGGTTGTTGGTGGACCTCTGCGAAGTGGTCTACCCGTCTTCGTACGCCAGTCGTTGTTGAGCGTTCGATGCAGGAGGGGGCTACTGATAGATTTCTACCCGCCTTCGTACGGAACAGTCACTCTATGCCAGTTGATGGTGTATAACACCTGCAAGCAAGCATCTATCACGACGATACATTCGTTTTGTAAAATTCATACAAATCTTCGTGAAATACCAGGCCAGCAGAGACACAGAGCAACGCGCTGACTAACGCAGTCTCAGCAATTTCCCTTCATTCTTTAACGCAAGAGACTATGTCCACTCTCGATACTGACTGGTTGAGCATCTGAGTAACTTCTTTCCACTGACCACTTCTACTTCTTTTCTACCTCGTCCAGCTTCTACTGCGAGAGCGCTATTAAGTTCCAAATCTTTCATATAAGCCAATGACAAGCGTGGATGTAAACTAGTCGCTGCTAAGCGTTCGATGCAAGAGGGGGCTATTGGTGGATTTCTACCCGCCTTCGTACGCCACAGTCACTCTATGCCAGTTGAAGGTGTATTACACCTGCAAGCAAGCATCTATCACGACGACACGTCGGTCGTGTAAAATTCATACAAATCTTCGTGAAATACCAGGCCACCAAAAACACAGAGCAACGCGCTGTCTAACGCAGTCTCAGCAATTTCTCTTCATTCTTCAACGCAAGAGGCTATGTCCACTCTCGATACTGATTGGTTGAGCATCTGAGTAACTTCTTTCCACTGACCACTTCTACTTCTTTTCTACTTCGTCCAGCTTCTACTAAGAAAGCGCTTATAAGATCCAAATCTTTCATATAAGCCAATGACAAGCGTGGATATAAACTAGTCGCTGTTAAGCGTTCGATGCATGAGGGGGTTGTTGGTGGACCTCTGCGAAGCGGTCTACCCGCCATCGTACGCCAGCTGCTGTTAAGCGCTCGATGCATGAGGAGGCTGTTGGAGGAACGCTGCGAAGTGGTCTACCCGCCTTCGTACGCCAGTCGCTGTTAAGCGTTCGATGCACGAGGGGGCTACTGGTGGATTTCTACACGCCTTCGTACGCCACAGTCACTCTATGCCAGTTATGTTATGCCAGTTGATGGCGTGTAACACCTGCAAGAAAGCATCTATCACGACGACACGTCGGTCGTGTAAAATTCATACAAATATTCGTTAAATACCAGGCCACCAGAAACACAAAGCAACGCGCTGTCTAACGCAGTCTCAGCAATTTCCCTTCATTCTTTAAGGCAAGAGACTATGTCCACTCTCGATACTGATTGGTTGAGCATCTGAGTAACTTCTTTCCACTGACCACTTCTACTTCTTTTCTACTTCGTCCACCTTCTACTACGAGAGCGCTCCTAAGATCCAAATCTTTCATATAAGCCAATGACAAGCGTGGATGTAAACTAGTCGCTGTTAAGCGTTCGATGCATGAGAAGGTTGTTGGTGAACCTCTGCGAAGTGGTCTACCCGCTTTCGTACGCCAGTTGCTGTTAAGCGTTCGATGCATGAGGGGGCTACTGGTGGATTTCTATCCGCCTTCGTACGCCACAGTCGCTCTATGCCAGTTGATGGTGTATAACACCTGCACGCAAGCATCTATCACGACGACACTTCGGTCGAGTAAAATTCATACAAATCTTCGTGAAATACCAGGCCACCAGAAACACAGAGCAACGCGCTGTCTATCGCAGTCTCAGCAATTTCTCTTCATTCTTTAACGCAAGAGACTATGTCCACTCTCGATACTGATTGGTTGAGCATCTGAGTAACTTCTTTCCACTGACCACTTCTACTTCTTTTCTACTTCGTCCACCTTCTACTAAGAAAGCGCTCCTAAGATCCAAATCTTTCATATAAGCCAATGACAAGCGTGGATGTAAACTAGTCGCTGTTAAGCGTTCGATGCGAGAGGAGGTTGTTGGTGGACCTCTGCGAAGTGGTCTACCCGCTTTCGTACGCCAGTTGCTGTTAAGCGTTCGATGCATGAGGAGGCTGTTGGAGGAACTCTGCAAAGTGGTCTACCCGCCTTCGTACGCCAGTCGTTGTAGAGCGTTCGATGCAGGAGGGGGCTACTGATAGATTTCTACCCGCCTTCGTACGGAACAGTCACTCTATGCCAGTTGATGGTGTATAACACCTGCACGCAAGCATCTATCACGACGACACGTCGGTCGAGTAAAATTCATACAAATCTTCGTGAAATACCAGGCCACCAGAAACACAGAGCAACGCGCTGTCTATCGCAGTCTCAGCAATTTCTCTTCATTCTTTAACGCAAGAGACTATGTCCACTCTCGATACTGATTGGTTGAGCATCTGAGTAACTTCTTTCCACTGACCACTTCTACTTCTTTTCTACTTCGTCCACCTTCTACTAAGAAAGCGCTCCTAAGATCCAAATCTTTCATATAAGCCAATGACAAGCGTGGATGTAAACTAGTCGCTGTTAAGCGTTCGATGCGAGAGGAGGTTGTTGGTGGACCTCTGCGAAGTGGTCTACCCGCTTTCGTACGCCAGTTGCTGTTAAGCGTTCGATGCATGAGGAGGCTGTTGGAGGAACGCTGCGAAGTGGTCTACCCGCCTTCGTACGCCAGTCGCTGTTAAGCGTTCGATGCACGAGGGGGCTACTGGTGGATTTCTACACGCCTTCGTACGCCACAGTCACTCTATGCCAGTTATGTTATGCCAGTTGATGGCGTGTAACACCTGCAAGAAAGCATCTATCACGACGACACGTCGGTCGTGTAAAATTCATACAAATCTTCGTGAAATACCAGGCCACCAGAAACACAGAGCAACGCGCTGTCTAACGCAGTCTCAGCAATTTCTCTTCATTCTTTAACGCAAGAGACTATGTCCACTCTCGATACTGATTGGTTGAGCATCTGAGTAACTTCTTTCCACTGACCTGACCACTTCTACTTCTCTTTCACTTCGTCCACCTTCTACTGCGAGAGCGCTATTAAGTTCCAAATCTTTCAGTCGCTGTTAAGCGTTCGATGCGCGAGGGGGCTACTGGTGGATTTCTACCCGCCCTCGTACGCCACAGTCACTCTATGCCAGTTGATGGTGTGTAACACCTGCAAGCAAGCATCTATCACGACGATACGTCAGTCGTGTAAAATTCATTCAAATCTTCGTGAAATACCAGGCCACCAGAAACACAAAGCAACGCGCTGTCTAACGCAGTCTCAGCAATTCCCCTTCATTTTTTAACGCAAGAGACTATGTCCACTCTCGATACTGATTGGTTGAGCATCTGAATAACTTCTCTCCACTAACCACTTCTACTTCTTTTCTACTTCGTCCAGCTTCTACTAAGAAAGCGCTTATAAGATGCAAATCATTCATATAAGCCAATGACAAGCGTGGATGTAAACTAGTCGCTGTTAAGCGTTCGATGCAAGAGGAGGCTGTTGGTGGACCTCACCGAAGTGGTCTACCCGCCTTCGTACGCCAGTCGCTGTTAAGCGCTCGATGCAGGAGGAGGCTGTTGGAGGAACTCTGCGAAGTGGTCTACCCGCCTTCGTACACCAGTCGCTGTTAAGCGTTCGATGCACGAGGGGGCTACTGGTGGATTTCGACCCGCCCACGTACGCCACAGTCACTCTATGCCAGTTGATTTCGTGTAACACCTGCAAGCAAGCATCTATCACGACGACACGTCGGTCGTGTAAAATTCATACAAATCTTCGTGAAATACCAGGCCACCAGAAACACAGAGCAACGCGCTGTCTAACGCAGTCTCAGCAATTTCTCTTCATTCTTTAACGCAAGAGACTATGTCCACTCTCGATACTGATTGGTTGAGCATCTGAGTAACTTCTTTCCACTGACCTGACCACTTCTACTTCTCTTTCACTTCGTCCACCTTCTACTGCGAGAGCGCTATTAAGTTCCAAATCTTTCAGTCGCTGTTAAGCGTTCGATGCACGAGGGGGCTACTGGTGGATTTCTACCCGCCCTCGTACGCCACAGTCACTCTATGCCAGTTGATGGCGTGTAACACCTGCAAGCAAGCATCTATCACGACGACACGTCGGTCGTGTAAAATTCATACAAATCTTCGTGAAATACCAGGCCACCAGAAACACAGAGCAACGCGCTGTCTAACGCAGTCTCAGCAATTTCTCTTCATTCTTTAACGCAAGAGACTATGTCCACTCTCGATACTGATTGGTTGAGCATCTGAGTAACTTCTTTCCACTGACCACTTCTACTTCTTTTTCACTTCGTTCACCTTCTACTAAGAAAGCGCTCCTAATATCCAAATCTTTCATATAAGTCAATGACAGGCGTGGATGTAAACAAGTCGCTGTTAAGCATTCGATGCACGAGGGGGCTACTGGTGGATTTCTACCCGCCCTCGTACGCCACAGTCACTCTATGCCAGTTGATGGTGTATAACACCTGCAAGCAAGCATCTATCACGACGATACGTTCGTCTTGTAAAATTCATACAAATCTTCGTGAAATACCAGGCCACTAAAAACACAGAGCAACGCGCTGTCTAACGCAGTCTCAGCAATTTCCCTTCATTCTTTAACGCGAGAGACTATGTCCACTCTCGATACTGATTGGTTGAGTATCTGATTAACTTCTTTCCACTGACCAATTCTACTTCTTTTCCACTTCGTCCACCTTCTACTGCGAGAGCGCTATTAAGTTCCAAATCTTTCATATAAGCCAATGACAAGCGTGGATGTAAACTAGTCGCTACCCGCCTATGTACGCCAGTCGCTGTTAAGCGTTCGATGCACGAGGGGGCTACTGGTGGATTTCTACCCGCCCTCGTACGCCACAGTCACTCTATGCCAGTTGATGGTGTATATCACCTGCAAGCAAGCATCTATCAAGACGACACGTCGGTCGTTTAAAATTCATACAAATCTTCGTGAAATACCAGGCCACCAAAAACACAGAGCAACGCGCTGTCTAACGCAGTCTCAGCAATTTCTCTTCATTCTTCAACGCAAGAGGCTATGTCCACTCTCGATACTGATTGGTTGAGCATCTGAGTAACTTCTTTCCACTGACCACTTCTACTTCTTTTCTACTTCGTCCAGCTTCTACTAAGAAAGCGCTTATAAGATCCAAATCTTTCATATAAGCCAATGACAAGCGTGGATATAAACTAGTCGCTGTTAAGCGTTCGATGCATGAGGAGGTTGTTGGTGGACCTCTGCGAAGCGGTCTACCCGCCATCGTACGCCAGCTGCTGTTAAGCGCTCGATGCATGAGGAGGCTGTTGGAGGAACGCTGCGAAGTGGTCTACCCGCCTTCGTACGCCAGTCGCTGTTAAGCGTTCGATGCACGAGGGGGCTACTGGTGGATTTCTACACGCCTTCGTACGCCACAGTCACTCTATGCCAGTTATGTTATGCCAGTTGATGGCGTGTAACACCTGCAAGAAAGCATCTATCACGACGACACGTCGGTCGTGTAAAATTCATACAAATATTCGTTAAATACCAGGCCACCAGAAACACAAAGCAACGCGCTGTCTAACGCAGTCTCAGCAATTTCACTTCATTCTTCAACGCAAGAGACTATGTCCACTCTCGATACTGATTGGTTGAGCATCTGAGTAACTTCTTTCCACTGACCACTTCTACTTCTTTTCTACTTCGTCCAGCTTCTACTGCGAGAGCGCTACTAAGTTCCAAATCTTTCATATAAGCCAATGACAAGCGTGGATGTGAACTAGTCGCTGCTAAGCGTTCGATGCATGAGGAGGTTGTTGGTGAACCTCTGCGAAGTGGTCTACCCGCCTTCGTACGAAAGTTGCTGTTAAGCGCTCGATGCATGAGAAGGTTGTTGGTGAACCTCTGCGAAGTGGTCTACCCGCTTTCGTACGCCAGTTGCTGTTAAGCGTTCGATGCATGAGGGGGCTACTGGTGGATTTCTATCCGCCTTCGTACGCCACAGTCGCTCTATGCCAGTTGATGGTGTATAACACCTGCAAGCAAGCATCTATGACGACGATACGTTCGTCTTGTAAAATTCATACAAATCTTCGTTAAATACCAGGCCACCAGAAACACAGAGCAACGCGCTGTCTAACGCAGTCTCAGCAATTTCCCTTCATTCTTTAAGGCAAGAGACTATGTCCACTCTCGATACTGATTGGTTGAGCATCTGAGTAACTTCTTTCCACTGACCACTTCTACTTCTTTTCTACTTCGTCCACCTTCTACTACGAGAGCGCTCCTAAGATCCAAATCTTTCATATAAGCCAATGACAAGCGTGGATGTAAACTAGTTGTTGTTAAGCGTTCTATGCACGAGGAGGTTGTTGGTGGACCTCTGCGAAGTGGTCTGCCCGCTTTCGTACGCCAGTTGCTGTTAAGCGCTCGATGCATGAGGAGGTTGTTGGTGGACCTCTGCGAAGTGGTCTACCCGCCTTCGTACGCCAGTCGCTGTTAAGCGTTCGATGCACGAATGGGCTACTGGTGGATTTCTACCCGCCTTCGTACGCCACAGTAACTCTATGCCAGTTGATGGTGTATAACACCTGCAAGCAAGCATCTATCACGACGACACGTCGGTCGTGTAAAATTCATACAAATCTTCGTGAAATACCAGGCCACCAAAAACACAGAGCAACGCGCTGTCTAACGCAGTCTCAGCAATTTCTGTTCATTCTTTAAGGCAAGAGACTATGTCCACTCTCGATACTGGTTGGTTGAGCATCTGAGTAACTTCTTTCCACTGACCACTTCTACTTCTTTTCTACTTCGTCCAGCTTCTACTGCGAGAGCGCTACTAAGTTCCAAATCTTTCATATAAGCCAATGACAAGCGTGGATGTGAACTAGTCGCTGCTAAGCGTTCGATGCATGAGGAGGTTGTTGGTGAACCTCTGCGAAGTGGTCTACCCGCCTTCGTACGAAAGTTGCTGTTAAGCGCTCGATGCATGAGGAGGCTGTTGGTGGACCTCTGCGAAGTGGTCTACCCGCCTACGTACGCCAGTCGCTGTTAAGCACTCGATGCACGAGGGGGCTACTGGTGGATTTCTACCCGCCCTCGTACGCCACAGTCACTCTATGCCAGTTGATGGTGTATAACACCCGCAAGTAAGCATCTATCACGACGACACGTCGGTCGTGTAAAATTCATACAAATCTTCGTGAAATACCAGGCCACCAGAAACACAGAGCAACGCGCTGTCTAACGCAGTCTCAGCAATTTCTCTTCATTCTTTAACGCAAGAGACTATGTCTACTCTCGATACTGATTGGTTGAGCATCTGAGTAACTTCTTTCCACTGACCACTTCTACTTCTTTTCTACTTCGTCCACCTTCTACTAAGAAAGCGCTTATAAGATCCAAATCTTTCATATAAGCCAATGACAAGCGTGGATGTAAACTAGTCGCTCTTAAGCGTTCGATGCATGAAGAGGTTGTTGGTGGACCTCTGCGAAGTGGTCTACCCGCCTTCGTACGAAAGTTGCTGTTAAGCGCTCGATGCATGAGGAGGCTGTTGGTGGACCTCTGCGAAGTGGTCTACCCGCCTACGTACGCCAGTCGCTGTTAAGCACTCGATGCACGAGGGGGCTACTGGTGGATTTCTACCCGCCCTCGTACGCCACAGTCACTCTATGCCAGTTGATGGTGTATAACACCCGCAAGTAAGCATCTATCACGACGACACGTCGGTCGTGTAAAATTCATACAAATCTTCGTGAAATACCAGGCCACCAGAAACACAGAGCAACGCGCTGTCTAACGCAGTCTCAGCAATTTCTCTTCATTCTTTAACGCAAGAGACTATGTCTACTCTCGATACTGATTGGTTGAGCATCTGAGTAACTTCTTTCCACTGACCACTTCTACTTCTTTTCTACTTCGTCCACCTTCTACTACGAGAGCGCTCCTAAGATCCAAATCTTTCATATAAGCCAATGACAAGCGTGGATGTAAACTAGTCGCTGTTAAGCGTTCGATGCACGAGGAGGTTGTTGGTGGACCTCTGCAAAGTGGTCTACCCGCATACGTACGCCAGTCGCTGTTAAGCTCTATGCCAGTTGATGGTGTATAACACCTGCAAGCAAGCATCTATCACGATGACACGTCGGTCGTGTAAAATTCATACAAATCTTCGTGAAATACCAGGCCACCAGAAACACAGAGCAACGCGCTATCTAACGCAGTCTCAGCAATTTCCCTTCATTCTTTAACGCAAGAGACTATGTCCACTCTCGATACTGATTGGTTGAGCATCTGAGTAACTTCTTTCCACTGACCACTTCTACTTCTTTTCTACTTCGTTCACCTTCTACTACGAGAGCGTTCCTAAGATCCAAATCTTTCATATAAGCCAATGACAAGCGTGGGTGTAAGCTAGTCGCTGTTAAGCGTTCGATGCATGAGGAGGTTGTTGGTGGACCTCTGCGAAGTGGTCTACCCGCCTACGTACGCCAGTCGCTGTTAAGCATTCGATGCACGAGGGGGCTACTGGTGGATTTCTACCCGCCCACGTACGCCACAGTCACTCTATGCCAGTTGATTTCGTGTAACACCTGCAAGCAAGCATCTATCACGACGACACGTCGGTCGTGTAAAATTCATACAAATCTTCGTGAAATACCAGGCCACCAGAAACACAGAGCAACGCGCTGTCTAACGCAGTGTCAGCAATTTCCCTTCATTCTTTAAGGCAAGAGACTATGTAAACTTTCGATACTGATTGGTTGCCCATATGAGTAACTTCTTTCCACTGACCACTTCTACTTCTTTTCTACCTCGTCTAGCTTCTACTAAGAAAGCGATCCTAAGATACAAATCTTTCATATAAGCCAATGACAAGCGTGGATGTAAACTAGTCGCTGTTAAGCGTTCGATGTATTAGGAGGTTGTTGGTGGACCTCTGCGAAGTGGTCTACCCGCCTTCGTACGCCAGTCGCTGTTAAGCCTTCGATGCACGAGGGGGCTACTGGTGGATTTCTACCCGGCTTCGTAAGCCACAGTCACTCTATGCCAGTTGATGGTGTGTAACACCTGCAAGCAAGCATCTATCACGACGACACGTCGGTCGTGTAAAATTCATACAAATCTTCGTTAAATACCAGGCCACCAGAAACACAGAGCAACGCGCTGTCTAACGCAGTCTCAGCAATTTCTCTTCATTCTTTAACGCAAGAGACTATGTAAACTTTCGATACTGATTGGTTGAGCATATGAGTAACTTCTTTCCACTGACCACTTCTACTTCTTTTTCACTTCGTCCACCTTCTACTGCGAGAGCGCTATTAAGTTCCAAATCTTTCAGTCGCTGTTAAGCGTTCGATGCACGAGGGGGCTACTGGTGGATTTCTACCCGCCTTCGTACGCCACAGTCACTCTATGCCAGTTGATGGTGTGTAACACCTGCAAGCAAGCATCTATCACGACGATACGTCAGTCGTGTAAAATTCATTCAAATCTTCGTGAAATACCAGGCCACCAGAAACACAGAGCAACGCGCTGTCTAGCAGTCTCAGCAATTCCCCTTCATTTTTTAACGCAAGAGACTATGTCCACTCTCGATACTGATTGGTTGAGCATCTGAATAACTTCTCTCCACTAACCACTTCTACTTCTTTTCTACTTCGTCCAGCTTCTACTAAGAAAGCGCTTATAAGATGCAAATCATTCATATAAGCCAATGACAAGCGTGGATTTAAACTAGTCGCTGTTAAGCGTTCGATGCATGAGGAGGCTGTTGGTGGACCTCACCGAAGTGGTCTACCCGCCTTCGTACGCCAGTCGCTGTTAAGCGCTCGATGCAGGAGGAGGCTGTTGGAGGAACTCTGCGAAGTGGTCTACCCGCCTTCGTACACCAGTCGCTGTTAAGCGTTCGATGCACGAGGGGGCTACTGGTGGATTTCTACCGGCCCACGTACGCCACAGTCACTCTATGCCAGTTGATGGCGTGTAACACCTGCAAGCAAGCATCTATCACGACGACACGTCGGTCGTGTAAAATTCATACAAATCTTCGTGAAATACCAGGCCACCAGAAACACAGAGCAACGCGCTGTCTAACGCAGTCTCAGCAATTTCTCTTCATTCTTTAACGCAAGAGACTATGTCCACTCTCGATACTGATTGGTTGAGCATCTGAGTAACTTCTTTCCACTGACCACTTCTACTTCTTTTCTACCTCGTCCAGCTTCTACTGCGAGAGCGCTATTAAGTTCCAAATCTTTCATATAAGCCAATGACAAGCGTGGATGTAAACTAGTCGCTACCCGCATACGTACGCCAGTCGCTGTTAAGCGTTCGATGCACAAGGGGGCTACTTGTGGACTTCTACCCGCCCACGTACGCCACAGTCACTCTATGCCAGTTGATGGCGTGTAACAGCTGCAAGCAAGCATCTATCACGACGACACGTCGGTCGTGTAAAATTCATTCAAATCTTCGTGAAATACCAGGCCACCAGAAACACAGAGCAACGCGCTGTCTAACGCAGTCTCAGCAATTCCCCTTCATTTTTTAACGCAAGAGACTATGTCCACTCTCGATACTGATTGGTTGAGCATCTGAATAACTTCTCTCCACTATCCACTTCTACTTCTTTTCTACTTCATCCAGCTTCTACTAAGAAAGCGCTTATAAGATGCAAATCATTCATATAAGCCAATGACAAGCGTGGATGTAAACTAGTCGCTGTTAAGCGTTCGATGCATGAGGAGGTTGTTGGTGGACCTCACCGAAGTGGTCTACCCGCCTTCGTACGCCAGTCGCTGTTAAGCGTTCGATGCACGAGGGGGCTACTGGTGGATTTTTACCCGCCTTCGTACGCCACAGTCGCTCTATGCCAGTTGATGGTGTGTAACACCTGCAAGCAAGTATCTATCACGACGACACGTCGGTCGTGTAAAATTCATACAAATCTTCATGAAATACCAGGAGACCAGAAACACGCTGTCTAACGCAACGCGCTGTCTAACGCAGTCTCAGCAATTCCCCTTCATTCTTTAAGGCAAGAGACTATGTCCACTCTCGATACTGATTGGTTGAGTATCTGATTAACTTCTTTCCACTGACCAATTCTACTTCTTCTTCACTTCGTCCACCTTCTACTGCGAGAGCGCTATTAAGTTCCAAATCTTTCATATAAGCCAATGACAAGCGTGGATGTAAACTAGTCCCTGCTAAGCGTTCGATGCAAGAGGGGGCTATTGGTGGATTTCTACCCGCCTTCGTACGCCACAGTCACTCTATGCCAGTTGAAGGTGTATTACACCTGCAAGCAAGCATCTATCACGACGACACGTCGGTCGTGTAAAATTCATACAAATCTTCGTGAAATACCAGGCCACCAAAAACACAGAGCAACGCGCTGTCTAACGCAGTCTCAGCAATTTCTCTTCATTCTTCAACGCAAGAGGCTATGTCCACTCTCGATACTGATTGGTTGAGCATCTGAGTAACTTCTTTCCACTGACCACTTCTACTTCTTTTCTACTTCGTCCAGCTTCTACTAAGAAAGCGCTTATAAGATCCAAATCTTTCATATAAGCCAATGACAAGCGTGGATATAAACTAGTCGCTGTTAAGCGTTCGATGCACGAGGGGGCTACTGGTGGATTTCTACACGCCTTCGTACGCCACAGTCACTCTATGCCAGTTATGTTATGCCAGTTGATGGCGTGTAACACCTGCAAGAAAGCATCTATCACGACGACACGTCGGTCGTGTAAAATTCATACAAATATTCGTTAAATACCAGGCCACCAGAAACACAAAGCAACGCGCTGTCTAACGCAGTCTCAGCAATTTCCCTTCATTCTTTAAGGCAAGAGACTATGTCCACTCTCGATACTGATTGGTTGAGCATCTGAGTAACTTCTTTCCACTGACCACTTCTACTTCTTTTCTACTTCGTCCACCTTCTACTACGAGAGCGCTCCTAAGATCCAAATCTTTCATATAAGCCAATGACAAGCGTGGATGTAAACTAGTCGCTGTTAAGCGTTCGATGCATGAGGAGGCTGTTGGAGGAACTCTGCAAAGTGGTCTACCCGCCTTCGTACGCCAGTCGTTGTTGAGCGTTCGATGCAGGAGGGGGCTACTGATAGATTTCTACCCGCCTTCGTACGGAACAGTCACTCTATGCCAGTTGATGGTGTGTAACACCTGCAAGCAAGCATCTATCACGACGATACGTCGGTCGTGTAAAATTCATACAAATCTTCGTGAAATACCAGGCCACCAGAAACACAGAGCAACGCGCTGTCTAACGCAGTCTCAGCAATTTCTCTTCATTCTTTAACGCAAGAGACTATGTCCACTCTCGATACTGATTGGTTGAGCATCTGAGTAACTTCTTTCCACTGACCTGACCACTTCTACTTCTCTTTCACTTCGTCCACCTTCTACTGCGAGAGCGCTATTAAGTTCCAAATCTTTCAGTCGCTGTTAAGCGTTCGATGCACGAGGGGGCTACTGGTGGATTTCTACCCGCCTTCGTACGCCACAGTCACTCTATGCCAGTTGATGGTGTGTAACACCTGCAAGCAAGCATCTATCACGACGATACGTCAGTCGTGTAAAATTCATACAAATCTTCGTGAAATACCAGGCCACCAGAAACACGCTGTCTAACGCAACGCGCTGTCTAACGCAGTCTCAGCAATTCCCCTTCATTCTTTAACGCAAGAGACTATGTCCACTCTCGATACTGATTGGTTGAGCATCTGAGTAACTTCTTTTCACTTCTACTCCTTTTCTACTTCGTCCACCTTCTACTAAGAAAGCGCTCCTAAGATCCAAATCTTTCATATAAGTCAATGACAGGCGTGGATGTAAACTAGTCGCTGTTAAGCGTACGATGCATGAGGAGGTTGTTGGTGGACCTCTGCGAAGTGGTCTACCCGCCTACGCACGCCAGTCGCTGTTAAGCATTCGATGCACGAGGGGGCTACTGGTGGATTTCTACCCGCCCTCGTACGCCACAGTCACTCTATGCCAGTTGATGGTGTATAACACCTGCAAGCAAGCATCTATCACGACGATACGTTCGTCTTGTAAAATTCATACAAATCTTCGTGAAATACCAGGCCACTAAAAACACAGAGCAACGCGCTGTCTAACGCAGTCTCAGCAATTTCCCTTCATTCTTTAACGCGAGAGACTATGTCCACTCTCGATACTGATTTATTGAGTATCTGATTAACTTCTTTCCACTGACCAATTCTACTTCTTTTTCACTTCGTCCACCTTCTACTGCGAGAGCGCTATTAAGTTCCAAATCTTTCATATAAGCCAATGACAAGCGTGGATGTAAACTAGTCGCTACCCGCCTATGTACGCCAGTCGCTGTTAAGCGTTCGATGCACGAGGGGGCTACTGGTGGATTTCTACCCGCCCTCGTACGCCACAGTCACTCTATGCCAGTTGATGGTGTATATCACCTGCAAGCAAGCATCTATCAAGACGACACGTCATTCGTTTAAAATTCATACAAATCTTCGTGAAATACCAGGCCAGCAGAAACACAGAGCAGCGCGCTGACTAACGCAGTCTCAGCAATTTCCCTTCATTCTTTAACGCAAGAGACTATGTCCACTCTCGATACTGACTGGTTGAGCATCTGAGTAACTTCTTTCCACTGACCACTTCTACTTCTTTTCTACCTCGTCCAGCTTCTACTGCGAGAGCGCTATTAAGTTCCAAATCTTTCATATAAGCCAATGACAAGCGTGGATGTAAACTAGTCGCTGCTAAGCGTTCGATGCAAGAGGGGGCTATTGGTGGATTTCTACCCGCCTTCGTACGCCACAGTCACTCTATGCCAGTTGAAGGTGTATTACACCTGCAAGCAAGCATCTATCACGACGACACGTCGGTCGTGTAAAATTCATACAAATCTTCGTGAAATACCAGGCCACCAAAAACACAGAGCAACGCGCTGTCTAACGCAGTCTCAGCAATTTCTCTTCATTCTTTAACGCAAGAGACTATGTCTACTCTCGATACTGATTGGTTGAGCATCTGAGTAACTTTTATCCACTTCTACTTCTTTTCTGCTTCGTCCACCTTCTACTACGAGAGCGCCCCTAAGATCCAAATCTTTCATATAAGCCAATGACAAGCGTGGATGTAAACTAGTCGCTGTTAAGCGTTCGATGCACGAGGAGGTTGTTGGTAGACCTCTGCGAAGTTTACTACCCGCCTTCGTACGCCAGTCGCTGTTAAGCGTTCGATGCACGAGGGGGCTACTGGTGGATTTCTACCCGCCCTCGTACGCCACAGTCACTCTATGCCAGTTGATGGTGTATATCACCTGCAAGCAAGCATCTATCAAGACGACACGTCATTCGTTTAAAATTCATACAAATCTTCGTGAAATACCAGGCCACCAGAAACACAGAGCAACGCGCTGTCTAACGCAGTCTCAGCAATTTCCCTTCATTCTTTAACGCAAGAGACTATGTCCACTCTCGATACTGACTGGTTGAGCATCTGAGTAACTTCTTTCCACTGACCACTTCTACTTCTTTTCTACCTCGTCCAGCTTCTACTGCGAGAGCGCTATTAAGTTCCAAATCTTTCATATAAGCCAATGACAAGCGTGGATGTAAACTAGTCGCTGCTAAGCGTTCGATGCAAGAGGGGGCTATTGGTGGATTTCTACCCGCCTTCGTACGCCACAGTCACTCTATGCCAGTTGAAGGTGTATTACACCTGCAAGCAAGCATCTATCACGACGACACGTCGGTCGTGTAAAATTCATACAAATCTTCGTGAAATACCAGGCCACCAAAAACACAGAGCAACGCGCTGTCTAACGCAGTCTCAGCAATTTCTCTTCATTCTTTAACGCAAGAGACTATGTCTACTCTCGATACTGATTGGTTGAGCATCTGAGTAACTTTTATCCACTTCTACTTCTTTTCTGCTTCGTCCACCTTCTACTACGAGAGCGCCCCTAAGATCCAAATCTTTCATATAAGCCAATGACAAGCGTGGATGTAAACTAGTCGCTGTTAAGCGTTCGATGCACGAGGAGGTTGTTGGTAGACCTCTGCGAAGTTTACTACCCGCCTTCGTACGCCAGTCGCTGTTAAGCGTTCGATGCACGAGGGGGCTACAGGTGGATTTCTACACGCCTTCGTACCCCACAGTCACTCTATGCCAGTTGATGGTGTATAACACCTGCAAGCAAGCATCTATCACGACGACACGTCGGTCGTGTTAAATTCATACAAATCTTCGTGAAATACCAGGCCACCAGAAACACAGAGCAACGCGCTGTCTAACGCAGTCTCAGCAATTTCCCTTCATTCTTTAACGCAAGAGACTATGTCCACTCTCGATACTGACTGGTTGAGCATCTGAGTAACTTCTTTCCACTGACCACTTCTACTTCTTTTCTACCTCGTCCAGCTTCTACTGCGAGAGCGCTATTAAGTTCCAAATCTTTCATATAAGCCAATGACAAGCGTGGATGTAAACTAGTCGCTGCTAAGCGTTCGATGCAAGAGGGGGCTACTGGTGGATTTCTACCCGCTTTCGTACGCCACAGTCACTCTATGCCAGTTGAAGGTGTATAACACCTGCAAGCAAGCATCTATCACGACGACACGTCGGTCGTGTAAAATTCATACAAATCTTCGTGAAATACCAGGCCACCAAAAACACAGAGCAACGCGCTGTCTAACGCAGTCTCAGCAATTTCTGTTCATTCTTTAAGGCAAGAGACTATGTCCACTCTCGATACTGGTTGGTTGAGCATCTGAGTAACTTCTTTCCACTGACCACTTCTACTTCTTTTCTACTTCGTCCAGCTTCTACTGCGAGAGCGCTACTAAGTTCCAAATCTTTCATATAAGCCAATGACAAGCGTGGATGTAAACTAGTCGATGTTAAGCGTTCGATGCATGAGGAGGTTGTTGGTGGACCTCTGCGAAGTGGTCTACCCGCCTTCGTACGCCAGCTGCTGTTAAGCGCTCGATGCATGAGGAGGCTGTTGGAGGAACGCTGCGAAGTGGTCTAACCGCATTCGTACGCCAGTCGCTGTTAAGCGTTCGATGCACGAGGGGGCTACTGGTGGATTTCTACCCGCCCTCGTACGCCACAGTCACTCTATGCCAGTTGATGGTGTGTAACACCTGCAAGCAAGCATCTATCACAACGACACGTCGGTCGTGTAAAATTCATACATATCTTCGTTAAATATAAATCCACCAGAAACGCAGAGCAACCCGCTGTCTAACGCAGTCTCAGCAATTTCCCTTCATTCTTTAAGGCAAGAGACTATGTCCACTCTCGATACTGATTGGTTGAGCATCTGAGTAACTTCTTTTCACTGATCACTTCTACTTCTTTTCTACCTCGTCCAGCTTCTACTGCGAGAGCGCTATTAAGTTCCAAATCTTTCATATAAGCCAATGACAAGCGTGGATGTAAACTAGTCGCTGTTAAGCATTCCATGCATGAGGACGTTGTTGGTGGACCTCTGCGAAGTGGTCTACCCGCTTTCGTACGCCAGTTGCTGTTAAGCGCTCGATGCACGAGGAGGTTGTTAGTGGACCTCTGCGAAGTGGTCTACCCGCCTACGTACGCCAGTCGCTGTTAAGCATTCGATGCACGAGGGGGCTACTGTTGGATTTCTACCCGCCTTTGTACGCCACAGTCACTCTATGCCAGTTGATGGTGTGTAGCACCTGCAAGCAAGCATCTATCACGACGACACGTCGGTCGTGTAAAATTCATACAAATCTTCGTGAAATACCAGGCCACCAAAGACACAGAGCAACGCGCTGTCTAACGCAGTCTCAGCAATTTCTCTTCATTCTTTAACGCAAGAGACTATGTCCACTCTCGATACTGATTGGTTGAGCAGTTGAGTAACTTCTTTCCACTGACCACTTCTACTTCTTTTCTACTTCGTCCACCTTCTACTACGAGAGCGCTCCTAAGATCCAAATCTTTCATATAAGCCAATTACAAGCGTGGATGTAAACTAGTTGCTGTTAAGCGTTCGATGCACGAGGGGGCTACTGGTGGATTTCTACCCGCCTTCGTACGCCACAGTCACTCTATGCCAGTTGATGGTGTATAACACCTGCAAGCAAGCATCTATCACGACGATACGTTCGCCTTGTAAAACTCATACAAATCTTCGTGAAATACCAGGCCACCAGAAAAACACAGAGCAACGCGCTGTCTAACGCAGTCCTAGCAATTTCCCTTCATTCTTTAACGCAAGAGACAACACCTGCAAGCAAGCATATATCACGACGGCACGTCGGTCGTGTTAAATTCATACAAATCTCGTGAAATATCAGGCCACCAGAAAAACACAGAGCAACGCGCTGTCTAACGCAGTCTCAGCAATTTCCCTTCATTCTTTAACGCAAGAGACTATGTCCACTCTCGATACTGATTGGTTGAGCATCTGAGTAACTTCTTTCCACTGACCACTTCTACTTCTTTTCTACTTCGTCCACCTTCTACTACGAGAGCGCTCCTAAGATCCAAATCTTTCATATAAGCCAATGACAAGCGTGGATGTAAACTAGTCGATGTTAAGCGTTCGATGCATGAGGAGGTTGTTGGTGGACCTCTGCGAAGTGGTCTACCCGCTTTCGTACGCCGGTTGCTGTTAAGCGCTCGATGCATGAGGAGGCTGTTGGAGGAACTCTGCGAAGTGGTCTACCCGCCTTCGTACACCAGTCGCTGTTAAGCGTTCGATGCACGAGGGGGCTACTGGTGGATTTCTACCCGCCTTCGTACGCCACAGTCACTGTATGCCAGTTGATGGTGTATAACACCCGCATGTAAGCATCTATCACAACGACACGTCGGTCGTGTAAAATCCATACAAATCTTCGTGAAATACCAGGCCACCAGAAACACAGAGCAACGCGCTGTCTAACGCAGTCTCAGCAATTTCCCTTCATTCTTTAAGGCAAGAGACTATGTCCACTCTCGATACTGATTGGTTGAGCATCTGAGTAACTTCTTTCCACTGACCACTTCTACTTCTCTTCTACTTCGTCCACCTTCTACTAAGAAAGCGCTCCTACGATCCAAATCTTTCATATAAGCCAATGACAAGCGTGGATGTAAACTAGTTGCTGCTAAGCGTTCGATGCATGAGGAGGTTGTTGGTGGACCTCTGCGAAGTGGTCTACCCGCCTTCGTACGCCAGTCGCTGTTAAGCGTTCGATGCACGAGGGGGCTACTGGTGGATTTCTACCCGCCCACGTACGCCACAGTCACTCTATGCCAGTTGATGGTGTATAACACCCGCAAGTAAGCATCTATCACGACGACACGTCGGTCGTGTAAAATTCATACAATTCTTCGTGAAATACCAGGCCACTAGAAACACAGAGCAACGCGCTGTCTAACGCAGTCTCAGCAATTTCTCTTCATTCTTTAATGCAAGAGACTATGTCTACTCTCGATACTGATTGGTTGAGCATCTGAGTAACTTCTTTCCACTGACCACTTCTACTTCTTTTCTACTTCGTCCACCTTCTACTAAGAAAGCGCTTATAAGATCCAAATCTTTCATATAAGCCAATGACAAGCGTGGATGTAAACTAGTCGCTGTTAAGCGTTCGATGCATGAAGAGGTTGTTGGTGGACCTCTGCGAAGTATTCTACCCGCCTCCGTACGCCAGTTGCTGTTAAGCGCTCGATGCATGAGGAGGCTGTTGGAGGAACACTGCGAAGTGGTCTACCCGCCTTCGTACGCCAGTCGCTGTTAAGCGTTCGATGCACGAGGGGGCTACTGGTGGATTTCTACCCGCATTCGTACGCCACAGTCACTCTATGCCAGTTGATGGCGTGTAACACCTGCAAGCAAGCATCTATCACGACGACACGTCGGTCGTGTAAAATTCATACAAATCTTCGTGAAATACCAGGCCACCAAAGACACAGAGCAACGCGCTGTCTAACGCAGTCTCAGCAATTTCTCTTCATTCTTTAACGCAAGAGACTATGTCCACTCTCGATACTGATTGGTTGAGCATTTGAGTAACTTCTTTCCACTGACCACTTCTACTTCTTTTCTACTTCGTCCACCTTCTACTACGAGAGCGCTCCTAAGATCCAAATCTTTCATATAAGCCAATTACAAGCGTGGATGTAAACTAGTCGCTGTTAAGCGTTCGATGCACGAGGGGGCTACTGGTGGATTTCTACCCGCCTTCGTACGCCACAGTCACTCTATGCCAGTTGATGGTGTATAACACCTGCAAGCAAGCATCTATCACGACGATACGTTCGCCTTGTAAAACTCATACAAATCTTCGTGAAATACCAGGCCACCAGAAAAACACAGAGCAACGCGCTGTCTAACGCAGTCCTAGCAATTTCCCTTCATTCTTTAACGCAAGAGACAACACCTGCAAGCAAGCATATATCACGACGGCACGTCGGTCGTGTTAAATTCATACAAATCTCGTGAAATACCAGGCCACCAGAAAAACACAGAGCAACGCGCTGTCTAACGCAGTCTCAGCAATTTCTCTTCATTCTTTAACGCAAGAGACTATGTCTACTCTCGATACTGATTGGTTGAGCATCTGAGTAACTTCTTTCCACTGACCACTTCTACTTCTTTTCTACTTCGTCCACCTTCTACTAAGAAAGCGCTTATAAGATCCAAATCTTTCATATAAGCCAATGACAAGCGTGGATGTAAACTAGTCGATGTTAAGCGTTCGATGCATGAGGAGGTTGTTGGTGGACCTCTGCGAAGTGGTCTACCCGCTTTCGTACGCCGGTTGCTGTTAAGCGCTCGATGCATGAGGAGGCTGTTGGAGGAACTTTGCGAAGTGGTCTACCCGCCTTCGTACACCAGTCGCTGTTAAGCGTTCGATGCACGAGGGGGCTACTGGTGGATTTCTACCCGCCTTCGTACGCCACAGTCACTGTATGCCAGTTGATGGTGTATAACACCCGCATGTAAGCATCTATCACAACGACACGTCGGTCGTGTAAAATCCATACAAATCTTCGTGAAATACCAGGCCACCAGAAACACAGAGCAACGCGCTGTCTAACGCAGTCTCAGCAATTTCCCTTCATTCTTTAAGGCAAGAGACTACGTCCACTCTCGATACTGATTGGTTGAGCATCTGAGTAACTTCTTTCCACTGACCACTTCTACTTCTCTTCTACTTCGTCCACCTTCTACTAAGAAAGCGCTCCTACGATCCAAATCTTTCATATAAGCCAATGACAAGCGTGGATGTAAACTAGTTGCTGCTAAGCGTTCGATGCATGAGGAGGTTGTTGGTGGACCTCTGCGAAGTGGTCTACCCGCCTTCGTACGCCAGTCGCTGTTAAGCGTTCGATGCACGAGGGGGCTACTGGTGGATTTCTACCCGCCCACGTACGCCACAGTCACTCTATGCCAGTTGATGGTGTATAACACCCGCAAGTAAGCATCTATCACGACGACACGTCGGTCGTGTAAAATTCATACAAATCTTCGTGAAATACCAGGCCACTAGAAACACAGAGCAACGCGCTGTCTAACGCAGTCTCAGCAATTTCTCTTCATTCTTTAACGCAAGAGACTATGTCTACTCTCGATACTGATTGGTTGAGCATCTGAGTAACTTCTCTCCACTGACCACTTCTACTTCTTTTCTACTTCGTCCACCTTCTACTAAGAAAGCGCTTATAAGATCCAAATCTTTCATATAAGCCAATGACAAGCGTGGATGTAAACTAGTCGCTGTTAAGCGTTCGATGCATGAAGAGGTTGTTGGTGGACCTCTGCGAAGTATTCTACCCGCCTCCGTACGCCAGTTGCTGTTAAGCGCTCGATGCATGAGGAGGCTGTTGGAGGAACACTGCGAAGTGGTCTACCCGCCTTCGTACGCCAGTCGCTGTTAAGCGTTCGATGCACGAGGGGGCTACTGGTGGATTTCTACCCGCATTCGTACGCCACAGTCACTCTATGCCAGTTGATGGCGTGTAACACCTGCAAGAAAGCATCTATCACGACGACACGTCGGTCGTGTAAAATTCATACATATCTTCGTGAAATACCAGGCCACCAGAAACACAGAGCAACGCGCTGTCTAACGCAGTCTCAGCAATTTCCCTTCATTCTTTAACGCAAGAGACTATGTCCACTCTCGATACTGATTGGTTGAGCATCTGAGTAACTTCTTTTCTACTTCGTCCACCTTCTACTACGAGAGCGCTCCTAAGATCCAAATCTTTCATATAAGCCAATGACAACCGAGGATGTAAACTAGTCGTTCGATGCACGAGGAGGTTGTTGGTGGACCTCTGCAAAGTGGTCTACCCGCATACGTACGCCAGTCGCTGTTAAGCTCTATGCCAGTTGATGGTGCATAACACCTGCAAGCAAGCATCTATCACGATGACACGTCGGTCATGTAAAATTCATACAAATCTTCGTGAAATACCAGGCCACCAGAAACACAGAGCAACGCGCCATCTAACGCAGTCTCAGCAATTTCCCTTCATTCTTTAACGCAAGAGACTATGTCCACTCTCGATACTGATTGGTTGAGCATCTGAGTAACTTCTTTCCACTGACCACTTCTACTTCTATTTCACTTCGTCCACCTTCTACTGCGAGAGCGCTATTAAGTTCCAAATCTTTCATATAATCCAATGACAAGCGTGGATGTAAACTAGTCGCTGTTAAGTGTTCGATGCATGAGGAGGTTGTTGGTGGACCTCTGCGAAGTGGTCTACCCGCCTTCGTACGCCAGTCGCTGTTAAGCATTCGATGCACGAGGGGGCTACTGGTGGATTTCTACCCGCCTTCGTACTCCACAGTCACTCTATGCCAGTTGATGGTGTGTAACACCTGCAAGCAAGCATCTATCACGACGACACCTTCGTCGTGTAAAATTCATACACATCTTCGTGAAATACCAGGCCACCAAAAACACAGAGCAACGCGCTGTCTAGCGCAGTCTCAGCAATTTCACTTCATTCTTCAACGCAAGAGACTATGTATACTCTCGATACTGATTGGTTGAGCATCTGAGTAACTTCTTTAGACTGACCACTTCTACTTCTTTTCTACTTCGTCCACCTTCTACTGCGAGAGCGCTCCTAAGATCCAAATCTTTCATATAAGCCAATGACAAGCGTGGATGTAAGCTAGTCGCTGTTAAGCGTTCGATGCACGAGGAGGTTGTTGGTGGACCTCTGCGAAGTGGTCTACCCGCCTTCGTACGCCAGCTGCTGTTAAGCGCTCGATACATGAGGAGGCTGTTGGAGGAATGCTGCGAAGTGGTCTACCCGCCTTCGTATGCCAGTCGCTGTTAAGCGTTCGATGCACGAGGGGGCTACTGGTGAATTTCTACCCGCATTCGTACGCCACAGTCACTCTATGCCAGTTGATGGCGTGTAACACCTGCAAGAAAGCATCTATCACGACGACACGTCGGTCGTGTAAAATTCATACATATCTTCGTGAAATACCAGGCCACCAGAAACACAGAGCAACGCGCTGTCTAACGCAGTGTCAGCAATTTCCCTTCATTCTTTAAGGCAAGAGACTATGTCCACTTTCGATACTGATTGGTTGACCATATGAGTAACTTCTTTCCACTGACCACTTCTACTTCTTTTCTACCTCGTCTAGCTTCTACTAAGAAAGCGATCCTAAGATACAAATCTTTCATATAAGCCAATGACAAGCGTGGATGTAAACTATTCGCTGTTAAGCGTTCGATGTATTAGGAGGTTGTTGGTGGACCTCTGCGAAGTGGTCTGCCCGCTTTCGTACGCCAGTTGCTGTTAAGCGCTCGATGCATGAGGAGGTTGTTGGTGGACCTCTGCGAAGTGGTCTACCCGCCTTCGTACGCCAGTCGCTGTTAAGCCTTCGATGCACGAGGGGGCTACTGGTGGATTTCTACCCGGCTTCGTAAGCCACAGTCACTCTATGCCAGTTGATGGTGTATAACACCTGCAAGCAAGCATCTATCACGACGACACGTCGGTCGTGTAAAACTCATACAAATCTTCGTGAAATACCAGGCCACCAGAAAAACACAGAGCAACGCGCTGTCTAACGCAGTCTCAGCAATTTCCCTTCATTCTTTAACGCAAGAGACTATGTCCACTCTCGATACTGACTGGTTGAGCATATGAGTAACTTCTTTCCACTGACCACTTCTACTTCTTTCTACTTCGTCCACCTTCTACTACGAGAGCGCTCCTAAGATCCAAATCTTTCATATAAGCCAATGACAAGCGTGGATGTAAACTAGTCGCTATTAAGCGTTCGATGCACGAGGCTGCTACTTGTGGATTTCTACCCGCCTTCGTACGCCACAGTCACTCTATGCCAGTTGATGGTGTATAACACCTGCAAGCAAGCATCTATCACGACGACACGTCGGTCGTGTAAAATTCATACAAATCTTCGTGAAATACCAGGCCACCAAAAACACAGAGCAACGCGCTGTCTAACGCAGTCTCAACAATTTCTGTTCATTCTTTAAGGCAAGATACTATGTCCACTCTCGATACTGATTGGTTGAGCATCTGGGTAACTTTTTCCACTTCTACTTCTTTTCTACTTCGTCCACCTTCTACTACGAGAGCGCTCCTAAGATCCAAATCTTTCATATAAGCCAATGACAAGCGTGGATGTAAACTAGTCGCTGTTAAGCGTTCGATGCATGAGGAGGTTGATGGTGGACCTCTGCGAAGTGGACTACCCGCCTTCGTACGCCAGTCGCTGTTAAGCGTTCGATGCACGAGGGGGCTACTGGTGGATTTCTACCCGCCTTCGTACCCCACAGTCACTCTATGCCAGTTGATGGTGTATAACACCTGCAAGCAAGCATCTATCACGACGACACGTCGGTCGTGTTAAATTCATACAAATCTTCGTGAAATACCAGGCCACCAGCAACACAGAGCAACGCGCTGTCTAACGCAGTCTCAGCAATTTCCCTTCATTCTTTAACGCAAGAGACTATGTCCACTCTCGATACTGACTGGTTGAGCATCTGAGTAACTTCTTTCCACTGACCACTTCTACTTCTTTTCTACCTCGTCCAGCTTCTACTGCGAGAGCGCTATTAAGTTCCAAATCTTTCATATAAGCCAATGACAAGCGTGGATGTAAACTAGTCGCTGCTAAGCGTTCGATGCAAGAAGGGGCTACTGGTGGATTTCTACCCGCCTTCGTACGCCACAGTCACTCTATGCCAGTTGAAGGTGTATAACACCTGCAAGCAAGCATCTATCACGACGACACGTCGGTCGTGTAAAATTCATACAAATCTTCGTGAAATACCAGGCCACCAAAAACACAGAGCAACGCGCTGTCTAACGCAGTCTCAGCAATTTCTCTTCATTCTTCAACGCAAGAGGCTATGTCCACTCTCGATACTGATTGGTTGAGCATCTGAGTAACTTCTTTCCACTGACCACTTCTACTTCTTTTCTACTTCGTCCAGCTTCTACTAAGAAAGCGCTTATAAGATCCAAATCTTTCATATAAGCCAATGACAAGCGTGGATGTAAACTAGTCGCTGTTAAGCATTCGATGCATGAGGAGGTTGTTGGTGGACCCCTGCGAAGTGGTCTACCCGCCTTCGTACGCCAGCTGCTGTTAAGCGCTCGATGCATGAGGAGGCTGTTGGAGGAACGCTGCGAAGTGGTCTACCCGCATTCGTACGCCAGTCGCTGTTAAGCGTTCGATGCACGAGGGGGCTACTGGTGGATTTCTACCCGCCCTCGTACGCCACAGTCACTCTATGCCAGTTGATGGTGTGTAACACCTGCAAGCAAGCATCTATCACAACGACACGTCGGTCGTGTAAAATTCATACATATCTTCGTTAAATACCAATCCACCAGAAACGCAGAGCAACGCGCTGTCTAACGCAGTCTCAGCAATATCCCTTCATTCTTCAACGCAAGAGACTATGTCCACTCTCGATACTGATTGGTTGAGCATCTGAGTAACTTCTTTCCACTGACCACTTCTACTTCTTTTCTATCTCGTCTAGCTTCTACTGCGAGAGCGCTATTAAGTTCCAAATCTTTCATATAAGCCAATGACAAGCGTGGATGTAAACTAGTCGCTGTAAAGCGTTCGATGCATGAGGACGTTGTTGGTGGACCTCTGCGAAGTGGTCTACCCGCTTTCGTACGCCAGTTGCTGTTAAGCGTTCGATGCACGAGGGGGCTACTGGTGGATTTCTACCCGCCTTCGTACGCCACAGTCACTCTATGCCAGTTGATGGTGTATAACACCTGCAAGCAAGCATCTATCACGACGATACGTTCGTCTTGTAAAATTCATACAAATATTCGTGAAATACCAGGCCACCAGAAACACAGAGCAACGCGCTGTCTAACGCAGTCTCAGCAATTTCTCTTCATTCTTTAACGCAAGAGACTATGTCTACTCTCGATACTGATTGGTTGAGCATCTGAGTAACTTCTTTCCACTGACCACTTCTACTTCTTTTCTACTTCGTCCACCTTCTACTAAGAAAGCGCTTATAAGATCCAAATCTTTCATATAAGCCAATGACAAGCGTGGATGTAAACTAGTCGCTCTTAAGCGTTCGATGCATGAAGAGGTTGTTGGTGGACCCCTGCGAAGTGGTCTACCCGCCTTCGTACGCCAGCTGCTGTTAAGCGCTCGATGCATGAGGAGGCTGTTGGAGGAACGCTGCGAAGTGGTCTACCCGCCTTCGTACGCCAGTCGCTGTTAAGCGTTCGATGCACGAGGGGGCTACTTGTGGATTTCTACCCGCCTTCGTACGCCACAGTCACTCTATAGTCTATGCCAGTTGATGGTGTATAACACCCGCAAGTAAGCATCTATCACAACGACACGTCGGTCGTGTTAAATTCATACAAATCTTCGTGAAATACCAGGCCACCAGAAACACAGAGCAACGCGCTGTCTAACGCAGTCTCAGCAATTTCCCTTCATTCTTTAACGCAAGATACTATGTCCACTCTCGATACTGATTGGTTGAGCATCTGAGTAACTTCTTTCCACTGACCACTTCTACTGCTTTTCTAACTCGTCCAGCTTCTACTGCGAGAGCGCTATTAAGTTCCAAATCTTTCATATAAGCCAATGAGAAGCGTGAATGTAAACTAGTCGCTGCTAAGCGTTCGATGCATGAGGAGGTTGTTGGTGGACCTCTGCGAAGTGGTCTACCCGCCTTCGTACGCCAGTCGCTGTTAAGCATTCGATGCACGAGGGGGCTACTGGTGGATTTCTACCCGCCTTCGTACGCCACAGTCACTCTATGCCAGTTGATGGTGTGTAACACCTGCAAGCAAGCATCTATCACGACGACACCTTCGTCGTGTAAAATTCATACACATCTTCGTGAAATACCAGGCCACCAAAAACACAGAGCAACGCGCTGTCTAACGCAGTCTCAGCAATTTCACTTCATTCTTCAACGCAAGAGACTATGTCCACTCTCGATACTGATTGGTTGACCATATGAGTAACTTCTTTCCACTGACCACTTCTACTTCTTTTCTACCTCGTCCAGCTTCTACTGCGAGAGCGCTATTAAGTTCCAAATCTTTCATATAAGCCAATGACAAGCGTGGATTTAAACTAGTCGCTGTTAAGCGTTCGATGCATGAGGTGGTTGTTGGTGGACCTCTGCAAAGTTGTCTACCCGCCTTCGTACGCCAGCTGCTGTTAAGCGCTCGATACATGAGGAGGCTGTTGGAGGAATGCTGCGAAGTGGTCTACCCGCCTTCGTACACCAGTCGCTGTTAAGCGTTCGATGCACGAGGGGGCTACTGGTGGATTTCTACCCGCCTTCGTACGCCACAGTCACTCTATGCCAGTTGATGGTGTATAACACCTGCAAGCAAGCATCTATCACGACGACACGTCGGTCGTGTTAAATTCATACAAATCTTCGCGAAATACCAGGCCACCAGAAACACAGAGCAACGCGCTGTCTAACGCAGTCTCAGCAATTTCCCTTCATTCTTTAAGGCAAGAGACTATGTCCACTCTCGATACTGATTGGTTGAGCATCTGAGTAGCTTCTTTCCACTGACCACTTCTACTTCTTTTCTACCTCGTCCAGCTTCTACTAAGAAAGCGCTTATAAGATCCAAATCTTTCATATAAGCCAATGACAAGCGTGGATGTAAACTAGTTGCTGCTAAGCGTTCGATGCATGAGGAGGTTGTTGGTGGACCTCTGCGAAGTGGTCTACCCGCTTTCGTACGCCAGTTGCTGTTAAGCGTTCGGTGCACGAGGAGGTTGTTGGTGGACCTCTGCGAAGTGGTCTACCCGCCTACGTACGCCAGTCGCTGTTAAGCATTCGATGCACGAGGGGGCTACTGGTGGATTTCTACCCGCCTTCGTACCCCACAGTCACTCTATGCCAGTTGATGGTGTATAACACCTGCAAGCAAGCATCTATCACGACGACACGTCGCGGCGGCAGGAAAACACAAGTAGTGGAAAACTTACCGGATGAACCATTTATAAGAAAAGGCGGCGTAATCGGTGTCGCACTTGACTTGGCTATTCCAATAATAACATTTACTTTTAATGGCGTTAAAGTAAGGGGAAGTTTTAGAGGCTTTAATTTAGACGGGATGTTCTTCCCTGTAATGAGCTGCTCATCAAAACTAAGGTTTCTTGTATGAATATTGTGTATGCACATAATGTAATTAATATTTAAAATTTAGCTGTCGTTTCTTATTCGGAGGAGATCACGGCCGTCTCAAGTATCCACCACCTAATGGATTTTCTCCATTAGTTCAATGTCTGATGCCACATCAAATTCTGAGTTTGGATCCGTGTTTTTATTTCGGAAATTTAAATAAAAATGTACTTGCTGGACCATGGATAATCGAGGATGACACTGCCTTTGTCCCTAATCCTGTAGATACATCAGGTGTAAGTCTTCCCTCTTCTGTAGACTCCATTAAAGATAAATTAACTGAAAACATCCACGAGATGTGGGCACTTACCAAAATAGAATCAGGTTGGGCATGGGGCGAACACAGGGATGATTACCATCGTATACATCCTTGTCTTACGCAATTTGAGAAACTTCCTCCGGCTGAAAAACGATATGATAGCCAGCTAGCTGTTCAGACTTTAAAATAACTTCTTTTATACATACTTAAAATCAATTAAAAAACTAACACACTTAAACAAATTTCTAGGACGAAAATCTCTCTCGAGTATTATATTACAATGGATAAACCACCAGCTAGAATTCGTCCTATACGTTTGCCAAATGAAATATTTATGCAGGCAAATGGCTACAAACCTGCTCCATTAGATTTAAGTGCAGTTACACTTACACCAAAGTTAGAAGAGTTGGTTGATCAGTTAACTGAAAATACACATAATTTATGGGCAAAGGAAAGGATACAACAAGGATGGACTTATGGCCTCAATGAAGATTCGGAAAATCATAGAAGTCCACATTTAGTTCCATATTCAAAAGTGGATGAAGCTATAAAGAAGGCCAATCGTGATACAGTTTCAGAAACAGTTCGCACACTTCTAGTATATGGACATGTTTTGGACCCACCAACTGGTGAAGGCAATGAAGCCCTTTTAGCTGAAGCACTTTGTTTGAAATGCGCTGCATTTAGAACAGTGTATGTTATATTTTCTTGTTGATAAGTTAATATGCTATTGCTGTTATATATTATAAAGTAAGGACCATTAGGAGATCAAAGTAGATAATTGATTTGTGACTAGTTCATCATTTATTATTATAATAACATCTGAATTGCTTAATTGAAGTAGTTCAAACTGAATTGAAAACCAATTTTTATATTTAAGGAACAAGAAATGGAGAAACAGAAGCTCTTATTTCACCAAGCTCGTCTATCAAATAGAGGAGTTGCTGAAATGGTGTTACTTCATATATCTACGTCAAAAGGAGTTCCCTCTGTCAATACTGCCACTCCTCTCACTAATGCATCCAAACCTTCCCCTTCTTTTATCGATCCTCTTCTCCCTCCCATGGTGAAACTCACCATGAATTCCGCTGACCCAGTCGAAAGTCGCTACACCTTATCTCGGTTAAGGGACCACAGAATATATAATAATATCCGGTTGTACCTAGCTTACCTCCATAACAAACCCGACTCCGTTTGTATCGATGGTAAGACAAAAACAAACGTCATGGTAGCCATTCATCAAGAAGGTCTTCCTACTGACCCACCTACTTTACGACGCATTTTCAATAACTATCATGAGGCTTTTAATATTTCATCTCAAAAGATTTCCGAAGATTTATCTTCATTTGCCTCCTACCTCAGCTCAAAAAGAACTTCCCACCTTCAAAAAAGCAGGACCGACGCAAACAAATATTATCGTCCCTAATCACTGCTCCGCCACAGTCCTTTGCCCTTATACTCCTATCGCGGCCTTACCATTGACTCACACTCCCAACCCAAAAAGTACACCGAAACATCTGTCGGTTTACTATCAAAATGTCAGAGGTTTACGCACTAAAACACGCGACGTATTCCTTAACTCCCAAAAACTCCCTTATGACATTTTTGCTTTGACTGAAACAAATTTAACTCCCAATATCAATAATAGCGAATTATTTCCTGCTGCATTTAACACATTTCGCAACGATGGACTCGTAACATACGGCGCTCTATCCGGCCGGGGTACCCTGCTAGCAATACATAATAGACTTGATGCTACTTTTTTCAAATGCTCGCAAACCGCTGACTTTGAGTTTATATGCGCCAAGATATCCCTACCCAAGCGCTATCTGTACATAATGTGTTGCTATATACATCCATCCCAACCAACTGCATCTTATCAACTTGCCGTCGATGCAATTGACGATTTGAGTGATGCCATGGGCCCATGCGATGACCTCATAGTTTTGGGGGACTTTAACCTTCCGCATCTTCAATGGTCCCAATCTGAAGATGAATCCCACTATATTCCCAGTGCCACTTCCGACAAGGAAATCCTCATAACTGATTGTCTATCTGAATCTGGCCTATTCCAAGTTAGCGGCATCCGTAACAACCTAAATAGACAACTTGACCTCATCTTCTCGTCTGACGCCTTTAGTTCCCTAGTCTCTGAGAGCAATCATCTTCTTTCCACTTTGGACCAATTTCACCCCCCGCTTTTCTTATCCTTTTCATACAACGATAATTCATACCCAGTCTCAGAGCACACTTATTGCTTCAATTTTCGTAAAGCTAATTACGTCAAACTCAATAGCTTACTCCTTAACATAAATCCCGTCTCTACACAGTTACCCATTGACCACGCCCTCGCGATTTTCTATGCGGATATCTTTGCCTGTTTTGTCCTAGCAGTGCCATACCTACCAAAAAAAAACTGCTCGTCTTCTCCACCCTGGTATAATAAAGAATTACGCTCCCTTCGCAATAATAGGAACAAATTATGGCAATCCTACCTTAGATCTAAATCCGACTCTGACTTCTATAAATACACTTGTCTATATACCCAATTCTCTGAGCTCTGCGAAAAGCTATACCTAGAATACCTCGATCGAATGCAATCAAACCTAATAGCCGACCCCAAGAGATTTTTTCAATTCATAAACGTTAAAAGAAAATCTGATGGCTATCCATCTACTCTCACCTTCTCGGACACCTCCTCGACAGACCCAAAAATAATTGCTAACCTATTCGCTCAATTTTTTGGCCAGTCGTTTGCTGCCCACCTACATGAACCTGATCTTGATTACTTCTGCTATTTGAACAACTCTACACAAACCTCCCTTGTCTCTGTCGACATATTCCCATCAATGGTTGCTGATAAGATTAACCAATTGAAGGATGACTTCTCCCCTGGTCCTGACGGTGTCCCCGCCATAGTACTAAAAAAATGCGCGAATCATCTGACACAGCCGCTCACTACCCTTTTTCAACTCTCAATCTCACAAGGAAATTTTCCCCAACTATGGAAGGACGCTTACATTACCCCTATCCATAAAAAAGGATCCAAGAGCGAAGTTTCTAATTATCGGCCAATTGCCAAGCTCTCATGCATACCTAAGCTCTTTGAGAGCATCGTGTACGATGTAATGTCTTTCCACTGCAAACCAATTTTCTCCCCAAAACAACACGGATTCCTCAAAAAGAGGTCAACAACCACTAACTTAACCGTATTCGTGTCTAGTACACTGAACGCTTTGGAAAATGGCAATCAAGTAGATGTTGTAGCCACAGATTTTAGTAAGGCTTTTGACAAAATTTCCCACCAAATTATTCTCTTTAAGCTGAAAGCCCTTGGATTTCAACCGCGGTTCATCTCATGGATCAAATCGTACTTAGTGGACCGTCAATACAAAGTTCGATTCAGATCAACAGTATCAGACCCTATCACAGCAACATCGGGCGTCCCTCAAGGCAGCCATCTTGGACCATTAATCTTCATCCTTACAACAAATGATGCTGAACGTGTCATCCAGAACTCTGATCTCCTGGTCTACGCTGATGATATGAAAATCTTTAAACGTATATCATCTGCCACTGATTCTCGCCTACTACAGGCTGATCTAGATAGCTTCTCCATCTGGTGTAACAAAAATGGCTTAGAACTTAATGTCAATAAATGTCACTCCATCACCTACTCCCGCAAGCGTCTCCCAACACCAGCTAGGATCTACTTCATTCGTGATGAGCCTGTACCCTCTGTCACGTCTGCACGTGATTTGGGCGTTATCCGCGATAGTGAACTTAACTTTCGATCACATATCGACAATGTCATATGTAGAGCCAATTCAGCACTTGGATTCGTGAAACGCTGGTCAAAAGAGTTCTCTGACCCCTACGTAACAAAATCCCTTTATCTCACTTTCGTCAGACCCCTCCTCGAGTATGCCAGCCAAGTGTGGTCGCCACATTATGCTACCCATATCATGAGAATTGAGGCTGTCCAGCGTAGGTTCATTCGCTTCGCATTACGCGGTCTGTCTTGGGCTGATAACTTCAACCTGCCACCCTATGTGGATCGTCTTAGACTGATTAATCTTCAGTCATTGGAGAAACGTCGTGCTGTTGCCGACATACTTTTTATTCATCAGTTGTTATCTGGCAACATTGATTGTCCCGCCTTACTTCAAGCGATTTTTCTTAATACCAATCCCCGCAATCTAAGGTCTGTTCCTCTATTCCGTATACCTCCTCATCGCACTAACTATGGGTACAACGAACCATTATCAAGAATGCTGCGCAAATCAAATAACGCGGCGCATATTTTTGATTTTAATAGGAGTAAATGCGTACTCCGTAATGCCCTAACCATACCTAACCTCCAATCATCCTCCTTAATCTCCAATCATCCCTCTTAGTTACTAGGTTTAGTCCAGCTTAGTCTAACCATTTAGCATTTAAGTCCTGTCCTTTTTAGTTCTAAGTTTATATGGCCCTCAATCTCATCCATCCTCCCCTCACTTATTATAGTTTATAAGGCTCTAGTTTGTAAGTTTAGTTTGTTTAAGTTTATGGCTTGTATTAAGCTTAATAAAGTGCCCCCCTGGGGGCGTCAAAATCAAATTCTGAAATGGTCATGACAACTCTTAATCTTGGAATTGCAATATTAAGAGGTGGCAACATTGATATTCAAATGGGAATGTTAAATCACCCCCAGGGCTCAGTTTTGTCTCCGACTCTCTTTCTCATTTTCATAAATGATCTCTTGTCTGCAACCTCTAATCCAATCCATTCCTTCGCTGATGACAGTACCCTCAGTTTTTCATATTCGTTCCCTAACTCACGTCCCTGCTCTTCGGCCGTAGAAGAGGAACGGCAACGTATGTTAAACTCATTGAATTCCGACCTTGACAGCATAATCAAATAGGGCTCAACTAACAGAGTGGAATTTAATGCATCCAAAACTCAGTGCTGTCTTCTGTCTCTCAAGCGAAACCAAGACCCCCAACAATTATCCATGAATGGTACTTGCATCGCGGAAACCGAAAGACTTGCCATTCTCGGTATGTGTATCAACAACCATCTTCGTTGGAACGATCACATATTCGAGGTCGCCAAAAATGCTGCAAAATGTCTAGGATTCCTTAAGCGGTGCAAGAAATTCTTTATCGCCACAATTTATAAGGCATTCATCCGCCCAAAGCTGGAATACAACGCCCATATCTGGTCTGGTGCACCCAAGACCGTTTTGCACATCCTAGATAGGGTCCAGAACCGAGCGTTAAAACTTATAGGTGATAGAGACATTGTGAGCTCAAAAGTCTCACTAGAACATCGTAGAAATGTCTCGTTTCTTTCCCTACTTTATCGCTTCTTTTATAAAAAATGCTCCAGCGAAATAGCCACTTGCATTCCTCCCCTTCAAAATTTCACCCGCAATACGCGTCAAGCTTCGAATGCACATCAGTTCACCCTCAAGCCCAACTTCGGACGTACTGTCAAATACAGAGATTCGTTCATAAGCCGAACGACACGTATGTGGAATAATCTTCCATGCTCTGTATTTCCTCATCACTACAACATTCAAGCATTTAAAGCCAACGTGCACCGGTACTTCCTCTGTTCCTTTTTCCCCTTCTTCCAAACGCCCGTGCCCTGAGAGTTCAGTATAAGGGTATTCATACCCCCTTTGGCGCGCGCGAATTATAAAAAAAAAAAAAAAAAAAATGTCGGTTTTTTCTTACATCGATTGCAGGCCTAATGAATTCTTGCAGTGTACTTGATCTTGATGCATTTGACCGAAACACTAAAGCAGAAGGTAATACTTTTAGTAGTCCTAATTGCAAATTTTTGTTAACGGCTTCTTGTAATTTCCCAAAGCATTTTATCCAGACTTTTATTTTTTATCTAATCTTGTTTTAGTACATCAAATTTAAACCTTTTTTATTTTCTAATTCTTATTTTCATTCACCAATCCGATTCAAATATGTTTCACATCGGCAACAATCGAAACTTTTCCCTGATCTACCCACTGCACGAATGTCCTCAAACATCCATATAACACCCTGTTGAATACAAAAATCAATGCACGATTACATATTTGTGCGTGTGTCCTGTAATTATTAATTACAATCCATGCACTCCTTGCTTTTCCTGTTCAATTTCTTAAATTGTATTATGCAATGTTCGAAACAAAAAGAATATATTCCAAGAGCGGGTGCAGGTCTAGGTGTCGGTTCCGAAGGAGCAGCTGGGGAGAAAAATATGCACGATGCTGAATTCACATGCGCTCTATTTCGATTCATTCAACTGACATGCGAAGGTCACAATTTAGGTAACATTTTTAATCCTATGTATCCTAAGTCGATACTACAGTTACGTATGTATATTTTAAACATATTTTAAGAATGGCAGAACTATTTAAGAACACAGGCGGGGAACACAACGACTGTGAATGTTGTTATTTGTACTGTTGATTATCTTCTTCGGCTGCAGGAGTCTATAATGGATTTTTATTGGCATTATATCAAGCAAGGTAAATATAAGACGAGATGCAAACACTGTTTTTAAAGAATTAAGAGCTTACAATACAATAATCGTAGGAAATCATAGACCCTGCTGGCAAGGCCAATTTTTTTAAGGCTATTGGAGTGGCAAGTCAAGTATTTAACACTCTTACAGAAGTGATTCAAGGTCCGTGCACATTAAATCAACAGGCATTAGCCCACTCAAGGTTATGGGATGCTGTCGGTGGTTTCTTGTTTTTATTTTCTCATATGCAAGAGAAACTATCTAAACATTCCAGTCAGGTTGACCTTTTAAAAGAACTTCTTAATTTGCAAAAAGATATGATAACAATGATGCTTTCTATGCTAGAGGGAAACGTTGTTAATGGTATGTTTTTTTTTTCTTATAAATTAAATCAGATAAAACTCAATGTAATGATTTTTAGGAACTATTGGCAAACAGATGGTTGACACATTAGTCGAATCAGCGTCCAATGTGGAATTAATATTAAAATATTTTGATATGTTCTTTAAATTGAAAGATCTAACTGAGTCACCAAGTTTCCAAGAAATAGATATAAAGAATGAGGGATGGGTTACACCGAAAGATTTTAGAGACAAAATGGAGCAATCGAAGAACTATACACCATATGTAAAGTTATTTTATAGTATTTTATCCAGTTTGAACTATTATATTTTTTCACCTATTTAGAGAAGAAATGGATTTCCTTTTGGCATGTTGCGAACGGAATCACGAAGGGAAAATTGACTATGGAGCTTTCGTCGACCGTTTCCATGAACCATCAAAGGAAATTGGTTTCAACTTGGCTGTACTTTTAACTAACCTTAGTGAACATATGCCAAATGAACCTCGTCTAGCTAGATTCCTAGAAACAGCTGGTTCCGTTTTAAATTACTTTGAACCATTCTTAGGACGCATAAAAATCTTGGAAAGCTCAAAACGTATATATAGAACGTGTGTATCTTGAAATTAAAGAATCGAATATCGAACAATGGGAAAAACCTCAGATAAGAGAATCGAAAAGAGCATTCTTTTACTCAATAGTAACTGAAGGCGGTAACAAGGAAAAACTTGAAGCGTTCGTTAACTTTTGTGAAGACGCTATATTTGAAATGACACATGCTTCAGGATTAATGGCAACAGATGACGGTGGAGCCAATGTTAAGCGAGATACTTCATATAGTTCTTATATGAGCGAGGAAGAAGAGGAACGTGCAGCAAGAGATCCAATTAGACGTAGTATTCAAGCGGTTAAAGATGGAATTAAATTTGGAATGCACATGCTTAGTCCAGCCAATATCAAACATCAAATTGGTGTTATGCAGACAAAATCTATACCTGATCTGATTATTGGTTTTTTCAAAATTATTTTCTACATGTTCTATTACACTGGATATGGAAATATGTGTGTAGTTAAGTATATATTCGGAATCATTATGAATCTAATGAGAGGCTCTGCATCGGAAGAAGTAGAAACGTTGGCTCCAATTGAAGAGGAAAAGTTTAGTGGGAGATATCTTCCACCTTTACCAATAGAAGAACCACCAGGAACAGTACAGGCATTTGGCTTAGACATTAGTAAAGAAGAAAATGGACAATATAAAGTGGCACCACATGAATCGCCAGGCATAAGTCCAACATCTTCAATTGAAGAAACCAGTGAATCAAGTCCAGAAGATGGAGCAGGTGTCACTGAGCCATTACCAGAAAATGAACAATAGGAACCTATGTCAATAGTGGACTTACTTGGAGGAGACGCTGCAAAGAAAGCAGCGCAAGAACGACAAGAAGCTCAGAAAGCGCAAGAAGCCGCGATGGCTTCTATTGAAGCTGAAGCTAAAAAATCATCGGCAGCTCCTCAAGAAACTCCAGCAGTTCATCAAATTGACTTTTCACAATATACTCATAGAGCTGTCAGCTTTTTGGCCAGAAACTTTAACAATTTAAAATACGTGGCTTTGGTACTGGCATTTAGCATTAATTTCATGTTACTTTTTTATAAAGTAACATCATTTGGTGACGATGATGAAGGCTCAGGAGACGACGAGTTAATTATGGGATCTGGTTCAGGTGGAGGACTTTCTGCCTCTGGTCTCGGTTCAGGAGAAGGATCAGGAGAAGATGAAGAAAAATTGAATTGGTTCATATCGATGAAGACTTCTTCTATATGGAGCATGTAATACGAATTGCAGCAATGCTACACAGTTTAGTATCATTAGCTATGCTAATTGCTTACTACCATCTTAAAGTACCATTGGCAATTTTTAAAAGAGAAAAAGAAAACGCCAGACGTTTAGAATTTGATGGACTGTTTATTGCAGAATAACCCGAGGATGATGACCTTAAGTCCCATTGGGATAAATTAGTGATATCAGCTAAATCATTCCCAGTTAACTATTGGGATAAGTTTGTCAAGAAAAAAGTACGACAGAAATATAGCGAAACATATGATTTTGATTCTATATCCAATTTATTGGGAATGGAAAAAAGCGCATTTACAGCTCAAGAGAGTGAAGAAGGTGACTTTATCCCTATCCCTAATCCCTAATCCCTATCCCTATCCCTAATCCCTTCCCTAATCCCTATCCCTAATCCCTAATCCGTAATCCCTTAATATTTATAAAAACCAAAATTATTTTCTGTTAGTTGCCTCCTAGCCGGAGAACCACTTATCCGATTTAGATATATTCACTCTTCAGGTTATAGGATATGTTTTGTTGCGTTATGTAAAATAAGGAATAAGGAGTAACGATAATAGTGAGCTAAGTGGGGAAAAAATTAAATTTTACTTCTCTAACTCAATAATGGCTTATCGGATTTTAAAACAAAAAAATAGGTCAAATTAGTAAATTCGCCACTGATTCATTTGAGATATAAAACATCCTTCTACGTTGTCCTGAAGCTGAGCAATCTTCAAATCAATTATTTAAATCATCGCCCACAATTTTCCTTCAGTGGAGACCACTGCCAGCAGTCAAGCAGCAGTGGGTATCGTTGCAATAGTGTGCGTGAGTATTTATTAGACTTTGTTTGGGTTGGATTGATTGTTAATGGTTGTTACTCTCGATCGTTCATTCACACTTCTGCACGTAGATATTGTGCGAGAGTGAGAAAAAAAATATTATTGAATAGAGTGAGAAGGCTGTGCGCTAAATCTCTCTGTGAAAAATGAAGCAGGTAGGTATATTGGTTTGTGGTTGTGTGAATGGAATTATTAAAGCTCCGATAGACGGTAGCTTAATACTTTGGGTGAACGGCTCAATGGGGAGTAAAACTCAATTTATAGGAAAGGAAGGGCAGGTATACAGTATGAAACGGGGTAAAATTTTCATCCAGCGTTGAAGTGGTTTAACATCGGGGTAAACCAATACAAGCAAGTTGTCAATTTAGAGATACATCAGAAATAGCAAAACAATGAAAAATGGTTCATGCATACTCAATTTTACTCCGAATTATTCATTCAGTGTGCGATTGAAGTAGAAGTTACCCCAAGTTTGCCGCGGGAGAATATTTAACCAGTGTGCGCTGGCGCAATAAGATCGAGTTATTCGTAATCCCTAATAGTTATAAATGGCAAAGTCATTTCCTGTTAGTGACTTCCTTTAGTGGGTACAGTTGCAAAAGTGTGCGTGAGTTTATATGGGCGCTCTAACGTGATCATGTTTTGAATTTCAGTGTGTGGTCATCTCTTTTCAGTACAAACCATAGTCAAACTAAATGAAACAGTCATCTTCTGGTCGTTTGACAGATTCGCTCCCCCAAGCTAAAAATTACCCAAAATCGTATTCGTATTTTGATATTTCAGCACTCATTAGATAATTCAATGATAGAAACATTTTGTATTGGTTTAATACAATATTTATCAGTCCCAATCAGACTGTTTGTATTGGATTGGTTTGTTACTGTCGGTCGTTCATTCACACTTCTGCACGTATACATATATTGTGTGAGAGTCAGAAAAAAATATGAACGAATAGAGTGAGAAGGCTATGCACAAAATCTCTTTGTGAAAAATGAAGCAGGTATGTACATATATTGGTTTGTGATTGTGTGAATGGAATTATTAAAACTCCATTAGACTAACGGAAGCTTAATACTTTTGCGTGAACGGGTCAATAAGATCGAGTTATTCGCGATACTCCAGATAGCAAAAGTAAAACAATTTTTAGTGCGATCTCCTAAACTGTGCTTTTCAACGTGAACATATAATAATTATTTTGTTTGAATAAAATATCTTTTATTTCATTATAATTAATACAATGCAATAAAATAAAAAAATTAACATTAATTTTGTGGCCCACGCGAGCGGAGCCGCGGGCAAACAGCTAGTTAAATATATATTTAATATCGATTGGAGATATCAAGTATGGAAAGCGGGTGTAACTATAACTGACAATGCTTTCTTGTACTCTTTGTGGTATTTTACATTCTCAATTTTCGGAAATTTTAATAACTTCTTTTTCGCAGCACACTTGCTTGATGTAGCTGTTCGTTTTAAAACTCTGCGTACTATTTTGCAATCTGTTACTCACAATGGAAAACAATTAGTTCTGACAGTGATGTTGCTGACTATAATTGTATATATTTACACGGTAATTGCCATCAATTTCATCCGCGAATTTTGCATACAAGAAGAAGTTGACAAAAAGTGTCACGACATGCTTACTTGTTTTGTGTTCCATTTATATAAAGGCGTAAGAGCAGGTGGAGGTATTGGTGATGAAATCGGCGACCCTGATGGTGATGATTACGAGGTGTATCGAATAATATTTGATATCACTTTCTTCTTCTTTGTTACCGTTATATTATTAGCTATTATACAAGGCTTAATCATTGACGCTTTTGGTGAACTTCGTGATCAACTGGAATCGGTTAAAGAAAATATGGAGTCGAATTGCTTTATTTGTGGCATTGGAAAGGATTATTTCGACATAGTACCGCACGGTTTTGATACACACGTTCAAAAAGAACATAATTTGGCTAATTATATGTTCTTTTTAATGCATCTAATTAATAAACCAGATATGTATCAACAACGAAGTTGCGACTTCTTCCCAGTTGGTGATTGCTTCCGTAAGCAGTTCGAAAATGAATTATCTGGCGGAACTGGGGGTTAAAAATGTTGTATAGAAATTTTCAAATTGGTATTAATGTCAAAAATGTTAACGTAATGTTCACCTTACTATCCCTCTATAAAAAATTAAACATTTTACTAATATTATTCTTTTTTGATCATTAAACTATTGAATTAAAAGTGACAATCTTATTTTTTTTTTTTTTTTATAATTCGTGCGCGCCAAAGGGGGTATGAATACCCTTATACTGAATTCTCAGGGCACGGGCGTTTAGAAGAAGGGGAAAAGGAACAGAGAAAGTACCGGTGCACGTTGGCTTTAAATGCTTGAATGTTGTAGTGATGAGGAAACACAGAGCATGGAAGATTATTCCACATACGTGTCGTTCGGCTTATGAACGAATCTCTGTATTTGACAGTACGTCCGAAGTTGGGCTTGAGGGTGAACTGATGTGCATTCGAAGCTTGACGCGTATTGCGGGTGAAATTTTGAAGGGGAGGAATGCAAGTGGCTATTTCGCTGGAGCATTTTTTATAAAAGAAGCGATAAAGTAGGGAAAGAAACGAGACATTTCTACGATGTTCTAGTGAGACTTTTGAGCTCACAATGTCTCTATCACCTATAAGTTTTAACGCTCGGTTCTGGACCCTATCTAGGATGTGCAAAACGGTCTTGGGTGCACCAGACCAGATATGGGCGTTGTATTCCAGCTTTGGGCGGATGAATGCCTTATAAATTGTGGCCAGATCAGAAGGGATAAAGAATTTCTTGCACCGCTTAAGGAATCCTAGACATTTTGCAGCATTTTTGGCGACCTCGAATATGTGATCGTTCCAACGAAGATGGTTGTTGATACACATACCGAGAATGGCAAGTCTTTCGGTTTCCGCGATGCAAGTACCATTCATGGATAATTGTTGGGGGTCTTGGTTTCGCTTGAGAGACAGAAGACAGCACTGAGTTTTGGATGCATTAAATTCCACTCTGTTAGTTGAGCCCTATTTGATTATGCTGTCAAGGTCGGAATTCAATGAGTTTAACATACGTTGCCGTTCCTCTTCTACGGCCGAAGAGCAGGGACGTGAGTTAGGGAACGAATATGAAAAACTGAGGGTACTGTCATCAGCGAAGGAATGGATTGGATTAGAGGTTGCAGACAAGAGATCATTTATGAAAATGAGAAAGAGAGTCGGAGACAAAACTGAGCTGACACGAGCTGACGATTTATCAGCGTTTCCATGACCTTGGAAAGAAGGGACGTAAGTGCAATGGGTCGGTAATTGGTCAGAGAGGAAGATTCGCCTTTTTTAGGGACAGGCTGGACAAATGCTGTTTTCCATCTTCTCGGAAAGAGTCCAGAAGAGTAGGACAGACAGAAAAGCTTTCGCAGAGGTTTTGCCGGCGAAGAAGAACACCTCTTCAGAACTATTGGGGGGATACCATCTTGACCAGCGGAATTGTGTATTTGTGTATGTTGAGACCTTTGAGAACTCCCGCAACTGTGCGAGTGCGAAAATGGACTTGTCTCATAGAGAAATCGACGCTCTCAAGCACAGGGACAGACAAAGCACTATCTTGCAGTGCTGAGTTGGCTGCAAATTGTGCAGCGAGTAGATTGGCCTTGTCTAAGGAGCTGACAGCTGGAATGTCATTATAAATGAGCGTTGGGATGGCGGATGAGGCAGAATTTTTAATGTTTTTGACGAATGACCAATAGACGCAATGAAATAACTCTTATATTTTATTTTCTATTTATTGTATTTTATTGTATTGTTGTTTATTACTGACAGTTTATTTACAATACAGACAATTAATTGTTGTTTGGTGTGGTCGCTGCGTCGTAGGATTTGGCGTCAGGTTTTATGTTATTGGATATTCTAATTTTTCATTGGTTAAGATGAGGTCCAGAGTTTATTAAATAGGGGTTTTTGAGTTTGGTGGTAGGTTGTGGGTTATTATAGACAGGCTATTATATTTGCAATTTATTATGTTCTGGGAAATCTTGTGACTTGTTAGTACTTGCGAATAATGCTTACAATGTTATTGTGTGGCATGATGAACATACATACACATGTACATGCTGAAGCGCCAAATTTTCGCATCCGTTGCTTACGTATTGGTATCGGTAAATTACTTAAGGTTTAAAACTTCGCATTCGTTGAATATTTCTTGACGTATACCAAATGATTTATCTCTCCAAGCTTTCAAATTCGTTGCATTTTTTTTTTGGTTCCATCCAAAGTATACAGATGACAAACGTTCGCGTACTTTTTATACTTATTGGTAGTCTGAAAATTATTGAAGTTTCAAACTTTCGCGTTCAATACAATATTCCTAGCGTTCCGCTATGATTAATTCTTTGGTGATTGAAATTGGTTATTAATCGTCGTAACATATATAGACGTGACATTTATAGTAGGTTATAGGCTATCGGAAATAACATTTAAGAGTGGTTATAGACAATTCAATTCCCTCTTTTTACCATTTTAATGATGCCATTTCTAAGTTATAGACGCAATGAAATGACTCTTGTATATTATTTTCTATTTATTGTATTATTGTTTATTACTTACAGTTTATTTACAATATAGACAATTATTTGTTGTTTGGTATGGCCGCTGCGTCGTAGGATTTGGCGTCAGGTTTTATGTTATTGGATATTTTAATTTTCATTGGTTAAGATGGACTCCAGAGTTTATTAAATAGGGATTGTTGAGTTTGGTGGTAGGCTGTCGATTATTGTAGACAGGTTATTAAATTTGCAATTTATTATGTTCTGGGAAATCTTGTGACTTGTTAGTACTTGCGAATAATGCTTACAATGTTATTGTGTGGCGTGATGAACATACATACACATGTACATGCTGAAGCGCCAAATTTTCGCATCTGTTGCATACGTATTGGTATCGGTAAATGACTTAAGGTTTAAAACTTCGCATTCGTTGAATATTTCTTGACTGGTACCCAATGATTCATCTCTCAAACTTTCAAATTCGTTGCATTTTTTTGGTGCCATCAAAAGTATACAAATGACAAAGGTTCGCGTACTTTTGATACTTAGATATTGGTAGTCTGAAAATTATTGAAGTTTCAAACTTTCGCGTTCAATACAATATTCTTAGCGTTCCGCTATGATTAATTCTTTGGTGATTGAAATTGGTTATTAGTCGTCGTAACATATATAGACGTGAAATTTATAGTAGGTTATAGGCTATCGGAAATAACATTTAAGAGTGGTTATAGACAATTCAATTCCCTCTCTTTACCATTTTAATGATGCCATTTCTAAGTTATAGACGCAATGAAATAACTCTTATATTTTATTTTCTATTTATTGTATTTTATTGTATTATTGTTTATTACTGACAGTTTATTTACAATATAGACAATTATTTGTTGTTTGGTGTGGTCGCTGCGTCGTAGGATTTGGCGTCAGATTTTATGTTATTGGATATTCTAATTTTTCATTGGTCAAGATGGACTCCAGAGTTTATTAAATAGGGGTTTTTGAGTTTGGTGGTAGGTTGTGGGTTATTATAGACAGGCTATTATATTTGCAATTTATTATGTTCTGGGAAGTCTTGTGGCGAATAATGCTTCCAGTGTTATTGTGTGGCATGATGAACATACATGCACATGTACATGCTGAAGCGCCAGATTTTCTCAATCGTTGCTTACGTATTGGTATCGGTAAATGACCTAAGGTTTAAAACTTCGCATTCGTTGAACATTTCTTGACGGGTACCCAATGATTCATCTCTCAAAGCTTTCAAATTCGTTGCATTTTTTTGGTGCCATCCAAAGTATACAAATGACAAACGTTCGCGTACTTTTTATACTTAGATATTGGTAGTCTGAAAATTATTTCAGTTTCAAACTTTCGCGTTCAATACAAACTTCTTGGCGTTCCGCTATGATTAATTTTTTGGTGATTGAAATTGGTTATTAATCGTCGTAACATATATAGACGTGAAATTTATAGTAGGTTATAGCCTAATCGGAAAGAACATTTAAGAGTGGTTATAAACAATTCAATTCCTACTCTTACCATTTGAATGATGCCATTTCTAAGTTATAGACGCAATGAAATGACTCTTGTATATTATTTTCTATTTATTGTATTATTGTTTATTACTAACAGTTTATTTACAATATAGACAATTATTTGTTGTTTGGTGTGGTCGCTGCGTCGTAGGATTTGGCGTCAGGTTTTATGTTATTGGATATTTTAATTTTCATTGGTTAAGATGGACTCCAGAGTTTATTAAATAGGGATTGTTGAGTTTGGTGGTAGGCTATGGATTATTGTAGACAGGTTATTATATTTCCAATTTATTATGTTCTGGGAAATCTTGTGACTTGTTAGTACTTGCGAATAATGCTTACAATGTTATTGTGTGGCATGATGAACATACATACACATGTACATGCTGAAGCGCCAAATTTTCGCATCTGTTGCTTACGAATTGGTATCGGCTAATGACTTAAGGTTTAAAACTTCGCATTCGTTGAATATTTCTTGACGTGTACCAAATGATTTATCTCTCAAAGCTTTCAAATTCGTTGCATTTTTTTGGTGCCATCCAAAGTATACAAATGACAAACGTTCGCGTACTTTTGTACTTAGATATTGGTAGTCTGCAAATTATTTAAGTTTCAAACTTTCGCGTTCAATACAATCTTCTTAGCGTTGCGCTATGATTAATTCTTTGGTGATTAAAATTGTTTATTAATCGTCGTAGCATATATAGACGTGAGATTTATAGCAGGTTATAGCCTAATCGGAAAGAACATTTAAGAGTGGTTATAGACAATTCAGTTCCCGCTCTTTACCATTTAATGATGCCATTTCTAAGTTATAGACGCAATGAAATGACTATTGTATTTTATTTTCTATTTATTGTATTTCAAATATGAAAACATTTTAAAAGTTGATAAAAAGGTTGAAACAAGTGCAAATATTAATATTATATAAATATGCCTTAATTGTAAAACTACTGCTTGTAAATATATAAGGGTATACAAAAGAAATAGGAGAATGAAAAAAATTACGGTTTCTAAAACTATACCTACTACGATAAATTTATTTAGAGCTGCTTTACCGCTTAGGTTTATTATTGACGTTTATTTACAATATAGACAATTATTTGTTGTTTGGTGTGGTCGCCGCGTCGTAGGATTTGGCGTCAGGTTTTATGTTATTGGATATTCTAATTTTTCATTGGTTAAGATGGACTCCAGTGTTTATTAAATATAAGTTGTTGGAGTTTAGGGGTAGGCTGTGGATTATTGTAGACAGGTTATTATATTTGCAATTTAATATGTTTTGGGAAATCTTGTGACTTTGTAGTACTTGCGAATAATGCTTACAAAATTTGTGTGGCATGATGAACATACATACATACACATGTACATGCTGAAGCGCCAAATTTTCGCATCCGTTGCTTACGTATTGGTATCGGTAAATTACTTAAGGTTTAAAACTTCTCATTCGTTAAATATTTCTTGACGTGTACCAAATGATTCATCTCTCAAAGCTTTCAAATTCGTTGCATTTTTTTGGTGCCATCCAAAGTATTCAAATGACAAACGTTCGCGTACTTTTTATACTTATTGTTAGTCTGAAAGTTATTTAAGTTTCAAACTTTCGCGTTCAATACAAACTTCTTGGCCTTACGCTATGATTAATTCTTTGGTGATTAAAATTGCTTATTAATCGCTGTAGCATATATAGACGTGAAAGTTATAGTAGGTTATGGGCTATCAAAAAGAACATTTAAGAGTGGTTATAGACAATTCAATTCCCCTTTTTCACCATTTGAATGATGCCATTTCTTAGTTATAAACGCAAGGAATTGACTCTTGAGTTTTATTTTCTATTTATTGTATTTCAAATACGAACACATTTTAAAATGTCATAAAAAAAAGTTGAAACAAGTGCAAATATTAATATTATATAAATATGCCTTAATTGTGAAACTACTGCTTGTAACTGAATGAGGGTATACCAAAGAAATGGGAGAATGAAATATTATACGGTTTCTAAAACTACAACTACTAAGATAAATTTATTTAGTGCTGATCGTCGAAACCGACGGTCTGTGTTGACAAAAATTGAATCCTCTTTCAGATTGTGCACATTTTCATTTACTTCCGATGTTCATGTATAAAAAGATTGAATGGTACATTTGCGAAATAAGGAATATAGTTATAAATGATAATCCTAATTTATGCGTAAATGGCCCCGCATTTGGGATGATCGATGTTCTTCGATGTTCACAAAACATCGATGTTGAGAGGGTAAACATCGATGTTTAAGTACGTAAAATATCGTACAATCGATGTTAAGAACAAAACATCGGTCTTCGATGTTGGCAAAAGATAACCGATTCTTAATTGCAGATTTTGAATATTTTTTTTCATTGAAGACAGCATGCTTTGCCTTATAAATACATATGAATAATTAAAAACGTACTATATATTTATATGAGAATAGGCGGTATGGCTACTTTCCATTGCCTTTCCCTTCCTTGTAGATAAGGTACTGGCTGTGACTGTTAAACGCATCCATGAATTAACGCATCCATTGATGAAGACGACCAACGTCATTCTTTCATTCAGTTCACATCACTGTAGTTCAAAATTTAGTTTATTCTTCTTTGATCATTTTCGTTTACGTTTATTAAGGGTGAGAATAGTGCTAAAATTTGTATGTTGTTTTTTTCACGCCATTCGTCGGCAATCTATAAATTTATTCTAAAACATCGATGTTAAGGAACATCGATGTTTTGAGTTCGATTTTTATCGATCATCGATGTTTAGTCATCGTTGTCAACATCGATGTTTTGCCAACATCGCTCATCCCTACCCCGCATACAATCATCTTTTCTTCTTTCGCCAGTGCTATACAGATTTAAGTTTTGCGTTTTTTTTAGAGAAATTACAACCGCATTCAACTTTGCTTATATTTTATAAGTGTTATACAAAGTCCCTAAAACTGTAACAGAATAAATTTTCTGACAAGACAGTAAAAAGTGCAACAACTGAACAGTTGTATAGAAACCGAGCATTTAATCCTCTTTCTAACTATTTGCATTTGTTATTTGCTTCAGCTGTTCACAAATAACAAGATTGAATAATGCCTTTATAAAATACAGGATATAAATGGCAACCTTAATTTATGCGTAAATGTTTTTAAACTCAATTCACGAGCGAAAGCAAGAGTAATGGACAATGAAATATTATACGGTTTCTAAAATCATACCACGATAAATTTATTTGATTTCAATACAGTAAAAGAGCAACGCCACAACAGTTGCTTGGAAAGTGAAAATTGAATCGCCTATCTGATTGTGTTAATTTTCATTTACCTCTGATTTTCATAAATAATAAGATTGAGTGATACATTTACAAAAAGATGAACTGACTTTATGTGTGTAATATGTTCCTGAATTCCATTCACTGTGTTTTTCTTTCTATTTATGGTAGCACCATCTAGACATCAGTTTTGTATTTATTTGAGATTTCGCCAGTGCCATCTAGACATCAGACTTGTGTTCATAATAATTACAACTGCATATAACTTCGCTTATATTCGTTAAGTGTTATACACAGTTCTTTTTAGTGTCACTAGTACCGCAGAAATCGGATTTGTATCTATGTATATGAGAAATTACAACCGCATGCAACTTCGTTTTAAATCGCGTTTTCTTTCTAATTTGTCCTGCGCCATCTATACATAAGTTCTATGTTTATTATATATTTTGTCAGTGTCATCTATACATCAGATTTGCGTTTATAAGAATTACAACTGCATATAACTTCGCTTATGTTGGTTAAGTGTTATACACAGTTCTTTTTAATTTCGCCAGCGTCAAATAGACATTAGATTTCTATCTATACGAAAAAGTACAACTGCATGCAACTTCGTTTATGTTTAATAAATATTATGCAGTCTCCAAAATTGTGACAGAATAAACTTGTCTGATAACAATAGAGCGAAAAGTACAGCAACTGAGCATTTGTTTAGAGAGCGGTTATTTAATCCTCTTTCTAATTGTCTACCTACGCTTTTATTTATTTCAACTGTTTCATGAATAACAAGATTGAATAATACATTCATGAAATAAATGGTAACCTTGATTTATGTGTAAATGTTCTTGAATTCAATCCATTACGCTTTTTTTATTTCGCCAGGGCCATAATTTTTCTGGTGGTGGTGCTGTTAAGGTTAAGGGGGGTCCTCTTGGTTTAATTAATAGCTAGAAATTGTGCGACGGAGAACGGCGATTGATTAAGAAAATAGACGATAGAATGGTTGCAAACATTTTCCCTTAGTTTTTGTCCCGGGATTAAAGTTTGGTTGGCGTTTTTGTCCGGAATTTTGGAGCTCGGAATTATATATATACAAATGGAAGTGAAATAAAAACTAGATCGGAGAAAGAAAAACACGCTTAAGAAAGAATAAGTAAATGGAATAAAAAGCAAAACGTGGATGATAGGAACGTGCAATCTGAGGGTAATAAAGGTAAATAATTTAGAATTTATTGAATGTTTAAACAACTAATATAGACGTTTTAGCACTGGCAGGAGCAAAAAAGGCGAAGGATGTAAAAAAAATTAAGGAGGCCTTTTGATGTTCACAGGGTTAAAGAAAAGCATCAATGCAGAAGCAAAAGTAACTTGCGTGCTGAGAAATAATTGTATGAATTAGAGTACGGCGATTGATTAACAAAAAAGACGGCAAAAAGGTTGCAAACATTTTCTCTTAGTTTTTGTCCCGGGATTAAAGTTTGGTTGGCGTTTTTGTCCTGATTTTTGGAGCTTGGAATTATATATATACAAATGGAAGAGAAATAAAAACTAGATCAGAGAAAGAAGAGAAAAACGCGTAAGAAAGAATTTGCAAATGGAATAAAAGCAAAACGTGGATGATAGGAACGTGCAATGTGAGGGTAATAAAGGTAAATAATTTAGAATTTATTGAATGTTTAAACAACTAATATGGACGTTTTAGCACTGGCAGGAGCAAAAAAGGCGAAGGATATAAAAAAAATTTAAGGAGGCCTTTTGATATTCACAGGGTTAAAGAAAAGCATCAATGCAGAAGCAAAAGTAACTTGCGTGCTGAGAAATAATTGTATGAATTAGAGAACGACGATTGATTAACAAAAAAGACGGCAAAAAGGTTGCAAACGTTTTCCCTTAGTTTTTGTCCCGGGATTAAAGTTTGGTTGGCGTTTTTGTCCTGATTTTTGGAGCTTGGAATTATATATATACAAATGGAAGAGAAATAAAATCTAGATCAGAGAAAGAAGAGTAAAACGCGTAAGAAAGAATTTGCAAATGGAATAAAAAGCAAAACGTGGATGATAGGAAGTGCAATGTGAGGGTAATAAAGGTAAATAATTTATAATTTATTGAATGTTTAAAAAACTAATATGGACGTTTTAGCACTGGCAGGAGCAAAAACGGCGAAGATGTAAAAAAATAAAACAGGCCATTTGATATTCATAGGGGTAAAGAAAAGTATGAATGCAGAAGCAGAAGTAGCTTGCGTGCTTAAAAATAATTGTATAAATTACTTCGGAGAGTAGAATGTATTATCCGAAAGAAAATTGTAACTAGAATTAATAAAAAGCGAAAAAAATAACAATATACATGGCGAAATTATTCTTGTTAACACCAACGGAGGCGGACTACTATATTTTTGAGCGTGGAATGTCACGAAAAGACGGTTTAAATGGCTTTTTTTGTTACTTTTAGCCTCGAGAACGATGAATGGGCTACGATGTTAGTTTCTTTGAGGATTTTGTTGGTTATTGACGTCGCTTATTTGTAGGCGTGGCATGACATACATATATAGGCGTGTGGTCGGTTAAAGGTCATCGGATGGGTTATGTGGGAATGGTTGGGGAGGGGGCATTGGGCCAGGGGAAAGTAGCGAAAGGACACTTTTAAGGTATGCAATTGCTCAACTTTCGGCGAGGGGACGATTGTGGACGTGGCATTGCATGCACGGCCCTGAAAGTTGTCTCAACTTTTAGATCAGAGGATTGGGTAAGGGGTTGGGAGTTGGGGAAGGGGCATTGAGTGAGAGGAGAGTGGCGAAAAAACGCTTTGAAAGGTTTTTTTTTGTTACTTTACGTCACGGGAATGAGCATTGGGGTACGGTGGCTGGATTTGGTTGGTTGGTGACATAGCTTATTTGGTCTTAGCTAAATCATTCACAACTTATCGCGTGCTTTTGGGTGTCAGGTTAGATGATCAAAAGCTTTGCATACTTTTTGGAGTCAGACAAATAATTTAAAATTCATTGCATATTTTTGGGTGTCAGATAAGTTGTTCAAATTTTGTTGCATACTTTATGGTACATGCATCAATTCTTCAAAATGTATTGCATACTTTTGGGTGCTAGCTAAGTTGGTCAAAAATCGTTGCATACTTTTTGGAGTCAGCAAAATCGTTTAAAATACATTGCATACTTTTGGGTGTGCGGTAAGTTGGTCAAAAACGTTGCATACTTTTTGGAGTCAGACAAATTGCTTAAAATGCGTTGCATACTCTTGGGTGTCAGATAAGTTGCATCAAATTGCGCTGCATACTTTTTGGAGCCAAATCAAGCATTCAAAATTTATTGCATGCTTTTGGGTGCTAGATAAGTTATTCGGAAAGGATTGTATATTTTTTGGATGTAGGTCAATTCTTCAGAATTCATTGCATATTTTTGGGTGGTAGAGAAGAAAGTCAAAATAGATAGCATATATTATGGTGCAAAAAAACAGATAAAAGAATCGAAAGAGAATTCTTTTACTCAATAGTAAATGAAGGCGGTGACAAGGAAAAACTTGAAGCGTTCGTTAACTTTTGTGAAGACGCTATATTTGAAATGACACATGCTTCAGGATTAATGGCAACAGATGACGGTGGAGCCAATGTTAAGCGAGATACTTCATATAGTTCTTATATGAGCGAGGAAGAAGAGGAACGTGCAGCAAGAGATCCAATTAGACGTAGTATTCAAGCGGTTAAAGATGGAATTAAATTTGGAATGCACATGCTTAGTCCAGCCAATATCAAACATCAAATTGGTGTTATGCAGACAAAATCTATACCTGATCTGATTATTGGTTTTTTCAAAATTATTTTCTACATGTTCTATTACACTGGATATGGAAATATGTGTGTAGTTAAGTATATATTCGGAATCATTATGAATCTAATGAGAGGCTCTGCATCGGAAGAAGTAGAAACGTTGGCTCCAATTGAAGAGGAAAAGTTTAGTGGGAGATCTCTTCCACCTTTACCAATAGAAGAACCACCAGGAACAGTACAGGCATTTGGCTTAGACATTAGTAAAGAAGAAAATGGACAATATAAAGTGGCACCACATGAATCGCCAGGCATAAGTCCAACATCTTCAATTGAAGAAACCAGTGAATCAAGTCCAGAAGATGGAGCAGGTGTCACTGAGCCATTACCAGAAAATGAACAATAGGAACCTATGTCAATAGTGGACTTACTTGGAGGAGACGCTGCAAAGAAAGCAGCGCAAGAACGACAAGAAGCTCAGAAAGCGCAAGAAGCCGCGATGGCTTCTATTGAAGCTGAAGCTAAAAAATCATCGGCAGCTCCTCAAGAAACTCCAGCAGTTCATCAAATTGACTTTTCACAATATACTCATAGAGCTGTCAGCTTTTTGGCCAGAAACTTTAACAATTTAAAATACGTGGCTTTGGTACTGGCATTTAGCATTAATTTCATGTTACTTTTTTATAAAGTAACATCATTTGGTGACGATGATGAAGGCTCAGGAGACGACGAGTTAATTATGGGATCTGGTTCAGGTGGAGGACTTTCTGCCTCTGGTCTCGGTTCAGGAGAAGGATCAGGAGAAGATGAAGAAAAATTGAATTGGTTCATATCGATGAAGACTTCTTCTATATGGAGCATGTAATACGAATTGCAGCAATGCTACACAGTTTAGTATCATTAGCTATGCTAATTGCTTACTACCATCTTAAAGTACCATTGGCAATTTTTAAAAGAGAAAAAGAAAACGCCAGACGTTTAGAATTTGATGGACTGTTTATTGCAGAATAACCCGAGGATGATGACCTTAAGTCCCATTGGGATAAATTAGTGATATCAGCTAAATCATTCCCAGTTAACTATTGGGATAAGTTTGTCAAGAAAAAAGTACGACAGAAATATAGCGAAACATATGATTTTGATTCTATATCCAATTTATTGGGAATGGAAAAAAGCGCATTTACAGCTCAAGAGAGTGAAGAAGGTGACTTTATCCCTATCCCTAATCCCTAATCCCTATCCCTATCCCTAATCCCTTCCCTAATCCCTATCCCTAATCCCTAATCCGTAATCCCTTAATATTTATAAAAACCAAAATTATTTTCTGTTAGTTGCCTCCTAGCCGGAGAACCACTTATCCGATTTAGATATATTCACTCTTCAGGTTATAGGATATGTTTTGTTGCGTTATGTAAAATAAGGAATAAGGAGTAACGATAATAGTGAGCTAAGTGGGGAAAAAATTAAATTTTACTTCTCTAACTCAATAATGGCTTATCGGATTTTAAAACAAAAAAATAGGTCAAATTAGTAAATTCGCCACTGATTCATTTGAGATATAAAACATCCTTCTACGTTGTCCTGAAGCTGAGCAATCTTCAAATCAATTATTTAAATCATCGCCCACAATTTTCCTTCAGTGGAGACCACTGCCAGCAGTCAAGCAGCAGTGGGTATCGTTGCAATAGTGTGCGTGAGTATTTATTAGACTTTGTTTGGGTTGGATTGATTGTTAATGGTTGTTACTCTCGATCGTTCATTCACACTTCTGCACGTAGATATTGTGCGAGAGTGAGAAAAAAAATATTATTGAATAGAGTGAGAAGGCTGTGCGCTAAATCTCTCTGTGAAAAATGAAGCAGGTAGGTATATTGGTTTGTGGTTGTGTGAATGGAATTATTAAAGCTCCGATAGACGGTAGCTTAATACTTTGGGTGAACGGCTCAATGGGGAGTAAAACTCAATTTATAGGAAAGGAAGGGCAGGTATACAGTATGAAACGGGGTAAAATTTTCATCCAGCGTTGAAGTGGTTTAACATCGGGGTAAACCAATACAAGCAAGTTGTCAATTTAGAGATACATCAGAAATAGCAAAACAATGAAAAATGGTTCATGCATACTCAATTTTACTCCGAATTATTCATTCAGTGTGCGATTGAAGTAGAAGTTACCCCAAGTTTGCCGCGGGAGAATATTTAACCAGTGTGCGCTGGCGCAATAAGATCGAGTTATTCGTAATCCCTAATAGTTATAAATGGCAAAGTCATTTCCTGTTAGTGACTTCCTTTAGTGGGTACAGTTGCAAAAGTGTGCGTGAGTTTATATGGGCGCTCTAACGTGATCATGTTTTGAATTTCAGTGTGTGGTCATCTCTTTTCAGTACAAACCATAGTCAAACTAAATGAAACAGTCATCTTCTGGTCGTTTGACAGATTCGCTCCCCCAAGCTAAAAATTACCCAAAATCGTATTCGTATTTTGATATTTCAGCACTCATTAGATAATTCAATGATAGAAACATTTTGTATTGGTTTAATACAATATTTATCAGTCCCAATCAGACTGTTTGTATTGGATTGGTTTGTTACTGTCGGTCGTTCATTCACACTTCTGCACGTATACATATATTGTGTGAGAGTCAGAAAAAAATATGAACGAATAGAGTGAGAAGGCTATGCACAAAATCTCTTTGTGAAAAATGAAGCAGGTATGTACATATATTGGTTTGTGATTGTGTGAATGGAATTATTAAAACTCCATTAGACTAACGGAAGCTTAATACTTTTGCGTGAACGGGTCAATAAGATCGAGTTATTCGCGATACTCCAGATAGCAAAAGTAAAACAATTTTTAGTGCGATCTCCTAAACTGTGCTTTTCAACGTGAACATATAATAATTATTTTGTTTGAATAAAATATCTTTTATTTCATTATAATTAATACAATGCAATAAAATAAAAAAATTAACATTAATTTTGTGGCCCACGCGAGCGGAGCCGCGGGCAAACAGCTAGTTAAATATATATTTAATATCGATTGGAGATATCAAGTATGGAAAGCGGGTGTAACTATAACTGACAATGCTTTCTTGTACTCTTTGTGGTATTTTACATTCTCAATTTTCGGAAATTTTAATAACTTCTTTTTCGCAGCACACTTGCTTGATGTAGCTGTTCGTTTTAAAACTCTGCGTACTATTTTGCAATCTGTTACTCACAATGGAAAACAATTAGTTCTGACAGTGATGTTGCTGACTATAATTGTATATATTTACACGGTAATTGCCATCAATTTCATCCGCGAATTTTGCATACAAGAAGAAGTTGACAAAAAGTGTCACGACATGCTTACTTGTTTTGTGTTCCATTTATATAAAGGCGTAAGAGCAGGTGGAGGTATTGGTGATGAAATCGGCGACCCTGATGGTGATGATTACGAGGTGTATCGAATAATATTTGATATCACTTTCTTCTTCTTTGTTACCGTTATATTATTAGCTATTATACAAGGCTTAATCATTGACGCTTTTGGTGAACTTCGTGATCAACTGGAATCGGTTAAAGAAAATATGGAGTCGAATTGCTTTATTTGTGGCATTGGAAAGGATTATTTCGACATAGTACCGCACGGTTTTGATACACACGTTCAAAAAGAACATAATTTGGCTAATTATATGTTCTTTTTAATGCATCTAATTAATAAACCAGATATGTATCAACAACGAAGTTGCGACTTCTTCCCAGTTGGTGATTGCTTCCGTAAGCAGTTCGAAAATGAATTATCTGGCGGAACTGGGGGTTAAAAATGTTGTATAGAAATTTTCAAATTGGTATTAATGTCAAAAATGTTAACGTAATGTTCACCTTACTATCCCTCTATAAAAAATTAAACATTTTACTAATATTATTCTTTTTTGATCATTAAACTATTGAATTAAAAGTGACAATCTTATTTTTTTTTTTTTTTTATAATTCGTGCGCGCCAAAGGGGGTATGAATACCCTTATACTGAATTCTCAGGGCACGGGCGTTTAGAAGAAGGGGAAAAGGAACAGAGAAAGTACCGGTGCACGTTGGCTTTAAATGCTTGAATGTTGTAGTGATGAGGAAACACAGAGCATGGAAGATTATTCCACATACGTGTCGTTCGGCTTATGAACGAATCTCTGTATTTGACAGTACGTCCGAAGTTGGGCTTGAGGGTGAACTGATGTGCATTCGAAGCTTGACGCGTATTGCGGGTGAAATTTTGAAGGGGAGGAATGCAAGTGGCTATTTCGCTGGAGCATTTTTTATAAAAGAAGCGATAAAGTAGGGAAAGAAACGAGACATTTCTACGATGTTCTAGTGAGACTTTTGAGCTCACAATGTCTCTATCACCTATAAGTTTTAACGCTCGGTTCTGGACCCTATCTAGGATGTGCAAAACGGTCTTGGGTGCACCAGACCAGATATGGGCGTTGTATTCCAGCTTTGGGCGGATGAATGCCTTATAAATTGTGGCGATAAAGAATTTCTTGCACCGCTTAAGGAATCCTAGACATTTTGCAGCATTTTTGGCGACCTCGAATATGTGATCGTTCCAACGAAGATGGTTGTTGATACACATACCGAGAATGGCAAGTCTTTCGGTTTCCGCGATGCAAGTACCATTCATGGATAATTGTTGGGGGTCTTGGTTTCGCTTGAGAGACAGAAGACAGCACTGAGTTTTGGATGCATTAAATTCCACTCTGTTAGTTGAGCCCTATTTGATTATGCTGTCAAGGTCGGAATTCAATGAGTTTAACATACGTTGCCGTTCCTCTTCTACGGCCGAAGAGCAGGGACGTGAGTTAGGGAACGAATATGAAAAACTGAGGGTACTGTCATCAGCGAAGGAATGGATTGGATTAGAGGTTGCAGACAAGAGATCATTTATGAAAATGAGAAAGAGAGTCGGAGACAAAACTGAGCTGACACGAGCTGACGATTTATCAGCGTTTCCATGACCTTGGAAAGAAGGGACGTAAGTGCAATGGGTCGGTAATTGGTCAGAGAGGAAGATTCGCCTTTTTTAGGGACAGGCTGGACAAATGCTGTTTTCCATCTTCTCGGAAAGAGTCCAGAAGAGTAGGACAGACAGAAAAGCTTTCGCAGTGGTTTTGCCGGCGAAGAAGAACACCTCTTCAGAACTATTGGGGGGATACCATCTTGACCAGCGGAATTGTGTATTTGTGTATGTTGAGACCTTTGAGAACTCCCCCAACTGTGCGAGTGCGAAAATGGACTTGTCTCATAGAGAAATCGACGCTCTCAAGCACAGGGACAGACAAAGCACTATCTTGCAGTGCTGAGTTGGCTGCAAATTGTGCAGCGAGTAGATTGGCCTTGTCTAAGGAGCTGACAGCTGGAATGTCATTATAAATGAGCGTTGGGATGGCGGATGAGGCAGAATTTTTAATGTTTTTGACGAATGACCAATAGACGCAATGAAATAACTCTTATATTTTATTTTCTATTTATTGTATTTTATTGTATTGTTGTTTATTACTGACAGTTTATTTACAATACAGACAATTAATTGTTGTTTGGTGTGGTCGCTGCGTCGTAGGATTTGGCGTCAGGTTTTATGTTATTGGATATTCTAATTTTTCATTGGTTAAGATGAGGTCCAGAGTTTATTAAATAGGGGTTTTTGAGTTTGGTGGTAGGTTGTGGGTTATTATAGACAGGCTATTATATTTGCAATTTATTATGTTCTGGGAAATCTTGTGACTTGTTAGTACTTGCGAATAATGCTTACAATGTTATTGTGTGGCATGATGAACATACATACACATGTACATGCTGAAGCGCCAAATTTTCGCATCCGTTGCTTACGTATTGGTATCGGTAAATTACTTAAGGTTTAAAACTTCGCATTCGTTGAATATTTCTTGACGTATACCAAATGATTTATCTCTCCAAGCTTTCAAATTCGTTGCATTTTTTTTTTGGTTCCATCCAAAGTATACAGATGACAAACGTTCGCGTACTTTTTATACTTATTGGTAGTCTGAAAATTATTGAAGTTTCAAACTTTCGCGTTCAATACAATATTCCTAGCGTTCCGCTATGATTAATTCTTTGGTGATTGAAATTGGTTATTAATCGTCGTAACATATATAGACGTGACATTTATAGTAGGTTATAGGCTATCGGAAATAACATTTAAGAGTGGTTATAGACAATTCAATTCCCTCTTTTTACCATTTTAATGATGCCATTTCTAAGTTATAGACGCAATGAAATGACTCTTGTATATTATTTTCTATTTATTGTATTATTGTTTATTACTTACAGTTTATTTACAATATAGACAATTATTTGTTGTTTGGTATGGCCGCTGCGTCGTAGGATTTGGCGTCAGGTTTTATGTTATTGGATATTTTAATTTTCATTGGTTAAGATGGACTCCAGAGTTTATTAAATAGGGATTGTTGAGTTTGGTGGTAGGCTGTCGATTATTGTAGACAGGTTATTAAATTTGCAATTTATTATGTTCTGGGAAATCTTGTGACTTGTTAGTACTTGCGAATAATGCTTACAATGTTATTGTGTGGCGTGATGAACATACATACACATGTACATGCTGAAGCGCCAAATTTTCGCATCTGTTGCATACGTATTGGTATCGGTAAATGACTTAAGGTTTAAAACTTCGCATTCGTTGAATATTTCTTGACTGGTACCCAATGATTCATCTCTCAAACTTTCAAATTCGTTGCATTTTTTTGGTGCCATCAAAAGTATACAAATGACAAAGGTTCGCGTACTTTTGATACTTAGATATTGGTAGTCTGAAAATTATTTCAGTTTCAAACTTTCGCGTTCAATACAAACTTCTTGGCGTTCCGCTATGATTAATTTTTTGGTGATTGAAATTGGTTATTAATCGTCGTAACATATATAGACGTGAAATTTATAGTAGGTTATAGCCTAATCGGAAAGAACATTTAAGAGTGGTTATAAACAATTCAATTCCTACTCTTACCATTTGAATGATGCCATTTCTAAGTTATAGACGCAATGAAATGACTCTTGTATATTATTTTCTATTTATTGTATTATTGTTTATTACTAACAGTTTATTTACAATATAGACAATTATTTGTTGTTTGGTGTGGTCGCTGCGTCGTAGGATTTGGCGTCAGGTTTTATGTTATTGGATATTTTAATTTTCATTGGTTAAGATGGACTCCAGAGTTTATTAAATAGGGATTGTTGAGTTTGGTGGTAGGCTATGGATTATTGTAGACAGGTTATTATATTTCCAATTTATTATGTTCTGGGAAATCTTGTGACTTGTTAGTACTTGCGAATAATGCTTACAATGTTATTGTGTGGCATGATGAACATACATACACATGTACATGCTGAAGCGCCAAATTTTCGCATCTGTTGCTTACGAATTGGTATCGGCTAATGACTTAAGGTTTAAAACTTCGCATTCGTTGAATATTTCTTGACGTGTACCAAATGATTTATCTCTCAAAGCTTTCAAATTCGTTGCATTTTTTTGGTGCCATCCAAAGTATACAAATGACAAACGTTCGCGTACTTTTGTACTTAGATATTGGTAGTCTGCAAATTATTTAAGTTTCAAACTTTCGCGTTCAATACAATCTTCTTAGCGTTGCGCTATGATTAATTCTTTGGTGATTAAAATTGTTTATTAATCGTCGTAGCATATATAGACGTGAGATTTATAGCAGGTTATAGCCTAATCGGAAAGAACATTTAAGAGTGGTTATAGACAATTCAGTTCCCGCTCTTTACCATTTAATGATGCCATTTCTAAGTTATAGACGCAATGAAATGACTATTGTATTTTATTTTCTATTTATTGTATTTCAAATATGAAAACATTTTAAAAGTTGATAAAAAGGTTGAAACAAGTGCAAATATTAATATTATATAAATATGCCTTAATTGTAAAACTACTGCTTGTAAATATATAAGGGTATACAAAAGAAATAGGAGAATGAAAAAAATTACGGTTTCTAAAACTATACCTACTACGATAAATTTATTTAGAGCTGCTTTACCGCTTAGGTTTATTATTGACGTTTATTTACAATATAGACAATTATTTGTTGTTTGGTGTGGTCGCCGCGTCGTAGGATTTGGCGTCAGGTTTTATGTTATTGGATATTCTAATTTTTCATTGGTTAAGATGGACTCCAGTGTTTATTAAATATAAGTTGTTGGAGTTTAGGGGTAGGCTGTGGATTATTGTAGACAGGTTATTATATTTGCAATTTAATATGTTTTGGGAAATCTTGTGACTTTGTAGTACTTGCGAATAATGCTTACAAAATTTGTGTGGCATGATGAACATACATACATACACATGTACATGCTGAAGCGCCAAATTTTCGCATCCGTTGCTTACGTATTGGTATCGGTAAATTACTTAAGGTTTAAAACTTCTCATTCGTTAAATATTTCTTGACGTGTACCAAATGATTCATCTCTCAAAGCTTTCAAATTCGTTGCATTTTTTTGGTGCCATCCAAAGTATTCAAATGACAAACGTTCGCGTACTTTTTATACTTATTGTTAGTCTGAAAGTTATTTAAGTTTCAAACTTTCGCGTTCAATACAAACTTCTTGGCCTTACGCTATGATTAATTCTTTGGTGATTAAAATTGCTTATTAATCGCTGTAGCATATATAGACGTGAAAGTTATAGTAGGTTATGGGCTATCAAAAAGAACATTTAAGAGTGGTTATAGACAATTCAATTCCCCTTTTTCACCATTTGAATGATGCCATTTCTTAGTTATAAACGCAAGGAATTGACTCTTGAGTTTTATTTTCTATTTATTGTATTTCAAATACGAACACATTTTAAAATGTCATAAAAAAAAGTTGAAACAAGTGCAAATATTAATATTATATAAATATGCCTTAATTGTGAAACTACTGCTTGTAACTGAATGAGGGTATACCAAAGAAATGGGAGAATGAAATATTATACGGTTTCTAAAACTACAACTACTAAGATAAATTTATTTAGTGCTGATCGTCGAAACCGACGGTCTGTGTTGACAAAAATTGAATCCTCTTTCAGATTGTGCACATTTTCATTTACTTCCGATGTTCATGTATAAAAAGATTGAATGGTACATTTGCGAAATAAGGAATATAGTTATAAATGATAATCCTAATTTATGCGTAAATGGCCCCGCATTTGGGATGATCGATGTTCTTCGATGTTCACAAAACATCGATGTTGAGAGGGTAAACATCGATGTTTAAGTACGTAAAATATCGTACAATCGATGTTAAGAACAAAACATCGGTCTTCGATGTTGGCAAAAGATAACCGATTCTTAATTGCAGATTTTGAATATTTTTTTTCATTGAAGACAGCATGCTTTGCCTTATAAATACATATGAATAATTAAAAACGTACTATATATTTATATGAGAATAGGCGGTATGGCTACTTTCCATTGCCTTTCCCTTCCTTGTAGATAAGGTACTGGCTGTGACTGTTAAACGCATCCATGAATTAACGCATCCATTGATGAAGACGACCAACGTCATTCTTTCATTCAGTTCACATCACTGTAGTTCAAAATTTAGTTTATTCTTCTTTGATCATTTTCGTTTACGTTTATTAAGGGTGAGAATAGTGCTAAAATTTGTATGTTGTTTTTTTCACGCCATTCGTCGGCAATCTATAAATTTATTCTAAAACATCGATGTTAAGGAACATCGATGTTTTGAGTTCGATTTTTATCGATCATCGATGTTTAGTCATCGTTGTCAACATCGATGTTTTGCCAACATCGCTCATCCCTACCCCGCATACAATCATCTTTTCTTCTTTCGCCAGTGCTATACAGATTTAAGTTTTGCGTTTTTTTTAGAGAAATTACAACCGCATTCAACTTTGCTTATATTTTATAAGTGTTATACAAAGTCCCTAAAACTGTAACAGAATAAATTTTCTGACAAGACAGTAAAAAGTGCAACAACTGAACAGTTGTATAGAAACCGAGCATTTAATCCTCTTTCTAACTATTTGCATTTGTTATTTGCTTCAGCTGTTCACAAATAACAAGATTGAATAATGCCTTTATAAAATACAGGATATAAATGGCAACCTTAATTTATGCGTAAATGTTTTTAAACTCAATTCACGAGCGAAAGCAAGAGTAATGGACAATGAAATATTATACGGTTTCTAAAATCATACCACGATAAATTTATTTGATTTCAATACAGTAAAAGAGCAACGCCACAACAGTTGCTTGGAAAGTGAAAATTGAATCGCCTATCTGATTGTGTTAATTTTCATTTACCTCTGATTTTCATAAATAATAAGATTGAGTGATACATTTACAAAAAGATGAACTGACTTTATGTGTGTAATATGTTCCTGAATTCCATTCACTGTGTTTTTCTTTCTATTTATGGTAGCACCATCTAGACATCAGTTTTGTATTTATTTGAGATTTCGCCAGTGCCATCTAGACATCAGACTTGTGTTCATAATAATTACAACTGCATATAACTTCGCTTATATTCGTTAAGTGTTATACACAGTTCTTTTTAGTGTCACTAGTACCGCAGAAATCGGATTTGTATCTATGTATATGAGAAATTACAACCGCATGCAACTTCGTTTTAAATCGCGTTTTCTTTCTAATTTGTCCTGCGCCATCTATACATAAGTTCTATGTTTATTATATATTTTGTCAGTGTCATCTATACATCAGATTTGCGTTTATAAGAATTACAACTGCATATAACTTCGCTTATGTTGGTTAAGTGTTATACACAGTTCTTTTTAATTTCGCCAGCGTCAAATAGACATTAGATTTCTATCTATACGAAAAAGTACAACTGCATGCAACTTCGTTTATGTTTAATAAATATTATGCAGTCTCCAAAATTGTGACAGAATAAACTTGTCTGATAACAATAGAGCGAAAAGTACAGCAACTGAGCATTTGTTTAGAGAGCGGTTATTTAATCCTCTTTCTAATTGTCTACCTACGCTTTTATTTATTTCAACTGTTTCATGAATAACAAGATTGAATAATACATTCATGAAATAAATGGTAACCTTGATTTATGTGTAAATGTTCTTGAATTCAATCCATTACGCTTTTTTTATTTCGCCAGGGCCATAATTTTTCTGGTGGTGGTGCTGTTAAGGTTAAGGGGGGTCCTCTTGGTTTAATTAATAGCTAGAAATTGTGCGACGGAGAACGGCGATTGATTAAGAAAATAGACGATAGAATGGTTGCAAACATTTTCCCTTAGTTTTTGTCCCGGGATTAAAGTTTGGTTGGCGTTTTTGTCCGGAATTTTGGAGCTCGGAATTATATATATACAAATGGAAGTGAAATAAAAACTAGATCGGAGAAAGAAAAACACGCTTAAGAAAGAATAAGTAAATGGAATAAAAAGCAAAACGTGGATGATAGGAACGTGCAATCTGAGGGTAATAAAGGTAAATAATTTAGAATTTATTGAATGTTTAAACAACTAATATAGACGTTTTAGCACTGGCAGGAGCAAAAAAGGCGAAGGATGTAAAAAAAATTAAGGAGGCCTTTTGATGTTCACAGGGTTAAAGAAAAGCATCAATGCAGAAGCAAAAGTAACTTGCGTGCTGAGAAATAATTGTATGAATTAGAGTACGGCGATTGATTAACAAAAAAGACGGCAAAAAGGTTGCAAACATTTTCTCTTAGTTTTTGTCCCGGGATTAAAGTTTGGTTGGCGTTTTTGTCCTGATTTTTGGAGCTTGGAATTATATATATACAAATGGAAGAGAAATAAAATCTAGATCAGAGAAAGAAGAGTAAAACGCGTAAGAAAGAATTTGCAAATGGAATAAAAAGCAAAACGTGGATGATAGGAAGTGCAATGTGAGGGTAATAAAGGTAAATAATTTATAATTTATTGAATGTTTAAAAAACTAATATGGACGTTTTAGCACTGGCAGGAGCAAAAACGGCGAAGATGTAAAAAAATAAAACAGGCCATTTGATATTCATAGGGGTAAAGAAAAGTATGAATGCAGAAGCAGAAGTAGCTTGCGTGCTTAAAAATAATTGTATAAATTACTTCGGAGAGTAGAATGTATTATCCGAAAGAAAATTGTAACTAGAATTAATAAAAAGCGAAAAAAATAACAATATACATGGCGAAATTATTCTTGTTAACACCAACGGAGGCGGACTACTATATTTTTGAGCGTGGAATGTCACGAAAAGACGGTTTAAATGGCTTTTTTTGTTACTTTTAGCCTCGAGAACGATGAATGGGCTACGATGTTAGTTTCTTTGAGGATTTTGTTGGTTATTGACGTCGCTTATTTGTAGGCGTGGCATGACATACATATATAGGCGTGTGGTAGGTTATAGGTCATCGGATGGGTTATGTGGGAATGGTTGGGGAGGGGGCATTGGGCCAGGGGAAAGTGGCGAAAGGACACTTTTAAGGCATGCAATTGCTCAACTTTCGGCGAGGGGACGATTGTGGGCGTGGCATTGCATGCACGGACTTGAAAGTTGTCTCAGCTTGTAGATCAGAGGATTGGGTAAGGGGTTGGGGGGTGGGGAAGGGGCATTGAGTGAGAGGAAAGTGCCGAAAAGACGCTTTGAAAGGCTTTTTTTGTTACTTTAAGTCACGGGAATGAGAAATCGGGTACGGTGTTAGTTTTTTTGGGGTTTTTGTTGGTTATTGACGTCGCTTATTTGTAGGCGTGGCATGACATACATATATAGGCGTGTGGTAGGTTATAGGTCATCGGATGGGTTATGTGGGAATGGTTGGGGAGGGGGCATTGGGCCAGGGGAAAGTGGCGAAAGGACACTTTTAAGGCATGCAATTGCTCAACTTTCGGCGAGGGGACGATTGTGGGCGTGGCATTGCATGCACGGACTTGAAAGTTGTCTCAGCTTGTAGATCAGAGGATTGGGTAAGGGGTTGGGGGGTGGGGAAGGGGCATTGAGTGAGAGGAAAGTGCCGAAAAGACGCTTTGAAAGGCTTTTTTTGTTACTTTAAGTCACGGGAATGAGAAATCGGGTACGGTGTTAGTTTTTTTGGGGTTTTTGTTGGTTATTGACGTCGCTTATTTGTAGGCGTGGCATGACATACATATATAGGCGTGTGGTAGGTTATAGGTCATCGGATGGGTTATGTGGGAATGGTTGGGGAGGGGGCATTGGGCCAGGGGAAAGTGGCGAAAGGACACTTTTAAGGCATGCAATTGCTCAACTTTCGGCGAGGGGACGATTGTGGGCGTGGCATTGCATGCACGGACTTGAAAGTTGTCTCAGCTTGTAGATCAGAGGATTGGGTAAGGGGTTGGGGGGTGGGGAAGGGGCATTGAGTGAGAGGAAAGTGCCGAAAAGACGCTTTGAAAGGCTTTTTTTGTTACTTTAAGTCACGGGAATGAGAAATCGGGTACGGTGTTAGTTTTTTTGGGGTTTTTGTTGGTTATTGACGTCGCTTATTTGTAGGCGTGGCATGACATACATATATAGGCGTGTGGTAGGTTATAGGTCATCGGATGGGTTATGTGGGAATGGTTGGGGAGGGGGCATTGGGCCAGGGGAAAGTGGCGAAAGGACACTTTTAAGGCATGCAATTGCTCAACTTTCGGCGAGGGGACGATTGTGGGCGTGGCATTGCATGCACGGACTTGAAAGTTGTCTCAGCTTGTAGATCAGAGGATTGGGTAAGGGGTTGGGGGCTGGGGAAGGGGCATTGAGTGAGAGGAAAGTGCCGAAAAGACGCTTTGAAAGGCTTTTTTTGTTACTTTAAGTCACGGGAATGAGAAATCGGGTACGGTGTTAGTTTTTTTGGGGTTTTTGTTGGTTATTGACGTCGCTTATTTGTAGGCGTGGCATGACATACATATATAGGCGTGTGGTAGGTTATAGGTCATCGGATGGGTTATGTGGGAATGGTTGGGGAGGGGGCATTGGGCCAGGGGAAAGTGGCGAAAGGACACTTTTAAGGCATGCAATTGCTCAACTTTCGGCGAGGGGACGATTGTGGGCGTGGCATTGCATGCACGGACTTGAAAGTTGTCTCAGCTTGTAGATCAGAGGATTGGGTAAGGGGTTGGGGGGTGGGGAAGGGGCATTGAGTGAGAGGAAAGTGCCGAAAAGACGCTTTGAAAGGCTTTTTTTGTTACTTTAAGTCACGGGAATGAGAAATCGGGTACGGTGTTAGTTTTTTTGGGGTTTTTGTTGGTTATTGACGTCGCTTATTTGTAGGCGTGGCATGACATACATATATAGGCGTGTGGTAGGTTATAGGTCATCGGATGGGTTATGTGGGAATGGTTGGGGAGGGGGCATTGGGCCAGGGGAAAGTGGCGAAAGGACACTTTTAAGGCATGCAATTGCTCAACTTTCGGCGAGGGGACGATTGTGGGCGTGGCATTGCATGCACGGACTTGAAAGTTGTCTCAGCTTGTAGATCAGAGGATTGGGTAAGGGGTTGGGGGGTGGGGAAGGGGCATTGAGTGAGAGGAAAGTGCCGAAAAGACGCTTTGAAAGGCTTTTTTTGTTACTTTAAGTCACGGGAATGAGAAATCGGGTACGGTGTTAGTTTTTTTGGGGTTTTTGTTGGTTATTGACGTCGCTTATTTGTAGGCGTGGCATGACATACATATATAGGCGTGTGGTAGGTTATAGGTCATCGGATGGGTTATGTGGGAATGGTTGGGGAGGGGGCATTGGGCCAGGGGAAAGTGGCGAAAGGACACTTTTAAGGCATGCAATTGCTCAACTTTCGGCGAGGGGACGATTGTGGGCGTGGCATTGCATGCACGGACTTGAAAGTTGTCTCAGCTTGTAGATCAGAGGATTGGGTAAGGGGTTGGGGGGTGGGGAAGGGGCATTGAGTGAGAGGAAAGTGCCGAAAAGACGCTTTGAAAGGCTTTTTTTGTTACTTTAAGTCACGGGAATGAGAAATCGGGTACGGTGTTAGTTTTTTTGGGGTTTTTGTTGGTTATTGACGTCGCTTATTTGTAGGCGTGGCATGACATACATATATAGGCGTGTGGTAGGTTATAGGTCATCGGATGGGTTATGTGGGAATGGTTGGGGAGGGGGCATTGGGCCAGGGGAAAGTGGCGAAAGGACACTTTTAAGGCATGCAATTGCTCAACTTTCGGCGAGGGGACGATTGTGGGCGTGGCATTGCATGCACGGACTTGAAAGTTGTCTCAGCTTGTAGATCAGAGGATTGGGTAAGGGGTTGGGGGGTGGGGAAGGGGCATTGAGTGAGAGGAAAGTGCCGAAAAGACGCTTTGAAAGGCTTTTTTTGTTACTTTAAGTCACGGGAATGAGAAATCGGGTACGGTGTTAGTTTTTTTGGGGTTTTTGTTGGTTATTGACGTCGCTTATTTGTAGGCGTGGCATGACATACATATATAGGCGTGTGGTAGGTTATAGGTCATCGGATGGGTTATGTGGGAATGGTTGGGGAGGGGGCATTGGGCCAGGGGAAAGTGGCGAAAGGACACTTTTAAGGCATGCAATTGCTCAACTTTCGGCGAGGGGACGATTGTGGGCGTGGCATTGCATGCACGGACTTGAAAGTTGTCTCAGCTTGTAGATCAGAGGATTGGGTAAGGGGTTGGGGGGTGGGGAAGGGGCATTGAGTGAGAGGAAAGTGCCGAAAAGACGCTTTGAAAGGCTTTTTTTGTTACTTTAAGTCACGGGAATGAGAAATCGGGTACGGTGTTAGTTTTTTTGGGGTTTTTGTTGGTTATTGACGTCGCTTATTTGTAGGCGTGGCATGACATACATATATAGGCGTGTGGTAGGTTATAGGTCATCGGATGGGTTATGTGGGAATGGTTGGGGAGGGGGCATTGGGCCAGGGGAAAGTGGCGAAAGGACACTTTTAAGGCATGCAATTGCTCAACTTTCGGCGAGGGGACGATTGTGGGCGTGGCATTGCATGCACGGACTTGAAACTTGTCTCACACTCACACTTATTGATTGTCCAAGTGATGTTGAAAGGAAGATACAGAACACTTCCTCTGCCACTGCTCTGCAACACTGAGGTTGAAACTGAATATACTGGGATTCTCAACGATACCGGATCTAACACACCTCCCCATTATCCCAATACCGACATCCGCTCTCAACGCAAAATTTCCACATCACACACCACTATTCCTAACAATTCGACAAACGAGGGGAACACAACGAGCTTTTGGAGACCTAAATGAAGAGCACAAGTTCATCCTATAAAACCAATCAAATAGCAACAAAAGCAAAAAAGATCCAAGGAAGAAGGGAAGAATGCTAAAGAAAAAACAAGTAGCCACGAGAAAAAGCAGAACGAAGAAGACAGGAAAGTCAAAGTGCAATGTGAGGGGAATAAAGGAAAAGGAACTAGAAATTATTGAATGAACAGAATTAATGTGGATTTTAGCACTGACACAAACAAATAAAAGAGGTGAAAAATGTAATAAATGAGATAATGGATACCTTATGATATACAGAGGGGTAGTAGAAAGCACTAATCCAAGAGCAGGAGTAGCTTGCGAGGTGAAAAATAATAAAATAAATGATATCAGAGAGTTATAAGTAGTAAGGAAAAAAATACTAGAGGTGGAATTAGGAAAATGTGGGGAAACCAAAACAATAGTCGTAGCATACGGACCGAACGAGGACGAAAAGAAGGAAGAAAAAGATAAATACTGGGACAGAAGTATGCGACAGGAAAAAAGGGAAGATAATCATAGCCAGCGATTTAAGTTCTAGAATAGGAAATGAAAAGAAAAAATGGGAAGGAGTCATAGGAATACATGGAGAAATGACTCTAAACACCAACGGAAGGAGATTACTGGATTTCTTCCTAATAAATTACCTATTGATCGCAAACTCTCTCTTTTCACATAAAGACATACATAAATACACTAGTGAAATTCTAAGTAAATCCATTACAGATTACTCGTATATTATAGTAGAAAAACATAATAAAGGGGAGCTAGTAGACACAGGAATTAAAATAGGGGTGGAAATCGGTAGCGATCATCATTCCCTAGAAGTAGTGCTTAAGGACAGATGAGCGAGTTTACAAATAACGAAGAAAAGGGAACAAGAAAATGAAAAATAAAAATCATAGCTTACACCCAACGAAAGGCGACATAAAGGAAATAAATATATAGATATAATAGAGGTGAAAGAAAAGACATGAGTGAGACGATTATTATGCTGATGATTGGTTAAACATAGCCAGGAGAAATATATAGAGTAAAGAAAAGGCAAAAGGAAGTGTATGAAAAAACGAGATCGGAGAAAGAGAAGGTTATAGGCCATCGTATGCGCCTATGCGGTATATGGGAATGGTTAAGGTGAGGGCATTGGGCCGGGGGAGAATGGCGAAAGGTGACTTGGAAGCATTGAATTAGCTTACCTTCGGCGAGGGGACGATTGTGGGCGTGGCATTGCATGCACGGACTTGAAAGTTGTCTCAGCTTGTAGATCAGAGGATTGGGTAAGGGGTTGGCGGGTGGGGAAGGGGCATTGAGTGAGAGGAAAGTGCCGAAAAGACGCTTTGAAAGGCTTTTTTTGTTACTTTAAGTCACGGGAATGAGAAATCGGGTACGGTGTTAGTTTTTTTGGGGTTTTTGTTGGTTATTGACGTCGCTTATTTGTAGGCGTGGCATGACATACATATATAGGCGTGTGGTAGGTTATAGGTCATCGGATGGGTTATGTGGGAATGGTTGGGGAGGGGGCATTGGGCCAGGGGAAAGTGGCGAAAGGACACTTTTAAGGCATGCAATTGCTCAACTTTCGGCGAGGGGACGATTGTGGGCGTGGCATTGCATGCACGGACTTGAAAGTTGTCTCAGCTTGTAGATCAGAGGATTGGGTAAGGGGTTGGGGGGTGGGGAAGGGGCATTGAGTGAGAGGAAAGTGCCGAAAAGACGCTTTGAAAGGCTTTTTTTGTTACTTTAAGTCACGGGAATGAGAAATCGGGTACGGTGTTAGTTTTTTTGGGGTTTTTGTTGGTTATTGACGTCGCTTATTTGTAGGCGTGGCATGACATACATATATAGGCGTGTGGTAGGTTATAGGTCATCGGATGGGTTATGTGGGAATGGTTGGGGAGGGGGCATTGGGCCAGGGGAAAGTGGCGAAAGGACACTTTTAAGGCATGCAATTGCTCAACTTTCGGCGAGGGGACGATTGTGGGCGTGGCATTGCATGCACGGACTTGAAAGTTGTCTCAGCTTGTAGATCAGAGGATTGGGTAAGGGGTTGGGGGGTGGGGAAGGGGCATTGAGTGAGAGGAAAGTGCCGAAAAGACGCTTTGAAAGGCTTTTTTTGTTACTTTAAGTCACGGGAATGAGAAATCGGGTACGGTGTTAGTTTTTTTGGGGTTTTTGTTGGTTATTGACGTCGCTTATTTGTAGGCGTGGCATGACATACATATATAGGCGTGTGGTAGGTTATAGGTCATCGGATGGGTTATGTGGGAATGGTTGGGGAGGGGGCATTGGGCCAGGGGAAAGTGGCGAAAGGACACTTTTAAGGCATGCAATTGCTCAACTTTCGGCGAGGGGACGATTGTGGGCGTGGCATTGCATGCACGGACTTGAAAGTTGTCTCAGCTTGTAGATCAGAGGATTGGGTAAGGGGTTGGGGGGTGGGGAAGGGGCATTGAGTGAGAGGAAAGTGCCGAAAAGACGCTTTGAAAGGCTTTTTTTGTTACTTTAAGTCACGGGAATGAGAAATCGGGTACGGTGTTAGTTTTTTTGGGGTTTTTGTTGGTTATTGACGTCGCTTATTTGTAGGCGTGGCATGACATACATATATAGGCGTGTGGTAGGTTATAGGTCATCGGATGGGTTATGTGGGAATGGTTGGGGAGGGGGCATTGGGCCAGGGGAAAGTGGCGAAAGGACACTTTTAAGGCATGCAATTGCTCAACTTTCGGCGAGGGGACGATTGTGGGCGTGGCATTGCATGCACGGACTTGAAAGTTGTCTCAGCTTGTAGATCAGAGGATTGGGTAAGGGGTTGGGGGGTGGGGAAGGGGCATTGAGTGAGAGGAAAGTGCCGAAAAGACGCTTTGAAAGGCTTTTTTTGTTACTTTAAGTCACGGGAATGAGAAATCGGGTACGGTGTTAGTTTTTTTGGGGTTTTTGTTGGTTATTGACGTCGCTTATTTGTAGGCGTGGCATGACATACATATATAGGCGTGTGGTAGGTTATAGGTCATCGGATGGGTTATGTGGGAATGGTTGGGGAGGGGGCATTGGGCCAGGGGAAAGTGGCGAAAGGACACTTTTAAGGCATGCAATTGCTCAACTTTCGGCGAGGGGACGATTGTGGGCGTGGCATTGCATGCACGGACTTGAAAGTTGTCTCAGCTTGTAGATCAGAGGATTGGGTAAGGGGTTGGGGGGTGGGGAAGGGGCATTGAGTGAGAGGAAAGTGCCGAAAAGACGCTTTGAAAGGCTTTTTTTGTTACTTTAAGTCACGGGAATGAGAAATCGGGTACGGTGTTAGTTTTTTTGGGGTTTTTGTTGGTTATTGACGTCGCTTATTTGTAGGCGTGGCATGACATACATATATAGGCGTGTGGTAGGTTATAGGTCATCGGATGGGTTATGTGGGAATGGTTGGGGAGGGGGCATTGGGCCAGGGGAAAGTGGCGAAAGGACACTTTTAAGGCATGCAATTGCTCAACTTTCGGCGAGGGGACGATTGTGGGCGTGGCATTGCATGCACGGACTTGAAAGTTGTCTCAGCTTGTAGATCAGAGGATTGGGTAAGGGGTTGGGGGGTGGGGAAGGGGCATTGAGTGAGAGGAAAGTGCCGAAAAGACGCTTTGAAAGGCTTTTTTTGTTACTTTAAGTCACGGGAATGAGAAATCGGGTACGGTGTTAGTTTTTTTGGGGTTTTTGTTGGTTATTGACGTCGCTTATTTGTAGGCGTGGCATG